>OW386549.1:25579811-26779811 GCA_936435175.1 Glyphotaelius pellucidus
TTCCATTTCATAAGTGAAAGAAAAGTCAAAACGTAAGTTGTTTACGACTGATTGGAAAACTACCGATCAAAAACGAAGGGAAATGTTTGTTTCCCTTCACCGAGGCAATGAAGGGTTAAGTGGAGAGAGGTGGTTCGGAAGTTCTGAGAAAATAATGACTTCATTATTTTATGCTAGCAAAAAGCATCTTCGAAGAATTCCAATACTTTGAAAAAATACAACATGACGTGGCAAGTATAAAATAATGCAAATTTATTACTCCAAGAGTTGCTGAACACGAATTGGGAAGCAAGAGTTTACTCCAATCTTTTACTCTTCTCGAGAAGTGACTTAGAGGATAGGGTGTAAACCAGTATTAAATGTTTTTCTATACCATTTCTGCCGCCCTCAAGAATAAGCAGAGAAAATTGTTTTGATAATGATGGCTTGCTTCTAGAAGGGCCAACTTCAGTTTTTTTGCGATTTCGCTTGAAAATTGGGTCAAATTCGAATTCTCAAAGAACCTTTCCATTTAGTAGATAGAGAAAGGAATTTTCAGGGTTACACAAAAAACTTTAAAATTGAAACTTGCTAAAGAGCAAATTCTATATAGACCTCGTGAATTTTTTTGAACTGACATTGGCCCTTAAGAAGCAAACCACAGAATTATCTTCACAAAGATAAGGAAAATATTAATCATACCTAAGTAATGTGAGTATTTTGTGAGAAGGGAAACGAGATGGTGAATACCACACAATAGTCCCAATCGCCTGGAGCCAGTGACATTATGGCATCCTTAATTGGGGTATGTTGTCAGATTGAAGGTAGTGGCCGTGGGGGTGGGAAGTAGGTGGGGAAGTACTTGGCTCTTCAGATCTGGTCACCAAACATGGCTAAAGCTATTTTAAGCAACAAATTTCAATTCTGAATGATGGTCTTCTACCAGGAACAGTCGCATCTTTTTCTTCTGCCATAATTTTTGATTTGGGAGGCGGGTATGGGTACTGCCGCCTCGGGAACCATTTATTGGATAACCTACGCCCCTATCATAGGCCACCCCAAATGGTTTGCTACGTTTGGTGGCTTAACAGGACTGCCCGGGTTCATGGAGTGAGTTTTGTTAAGGTCTTGGCGGCCGATGCTTTTGCCCATCTACTGTCTGGTGGGCCGGGTCGGGAGTGACTGGTTGAGGAAGACTTTTTGACCTCTCCAGCTGGACTCTCTCGACCCATCCCCTTGCACCGCCATGGAAAGTATGGATTCATATGTTTGTTTTTCCTGAACACATTGACCCCCAGATTCCTACCCACCCCTCATACCTTTTTTCCTTCCCAAAACTTCCTCTCCTTCCTTTTCCTCGAAAGACTCCTCACACAGAATCCCCAAAGATGACTGGCCCTAAGGAATGATTTTTGGAAATAAAATAACGCCTCTCAAAAACTGAGCATTCTGTACACGGCCTGCAGATAATTTAATAGAACACAATTGCTAATCCTGTACAATCGCATGGTCGAATTTGGCAGCCATCTCTGGTCTAGAGCCCCAAAATACTTAAAAAAAAAACTGACTGTTATACTATTGATAGATTCTCCAATCTTTAAAAAAAACGTATTGCAATCTTTAGAGGACAGGAATCGGGCGAGAATGCTGTCCTTGGTTTACCGGTATTTCAATGGAAAATGTTCCGAGGAACTAGCATCCTTGATTCCTTCGGCACCGGTGCACAGTCGGCAAGCACGCCAAACGCATGCCCAACACCTGTACATGTTCGACATTTGTCACATGAGAACAGGTAGTTTCTACACTTGTTCTTGTGTTCAACACTCGTTCTTGAGTTCAACACCTCGGCTGTGGAACGATTTGTCGGCCTCTGTGTTTCCTCCCTCCTAAAACATGGGTCTCCAAGACCCAGGCTTAAGGCAGCCAACTGTCCCGCATTCTGCGGGACCGTCCCGTAATGACAGTTGTAATCCCGCATTTCAATATTTAATAAAATAGTCTCGCAAAATGTCTAAAGCGTCCCGCACATCCCGCATTCCTATATTTTTTAATTTGTAGATGTAGATTTGTTTCCTATCGGCTCGCATAGAAAATATACGAACTATGAAACAAAGTACGTAGGTATGAGTCCACTACACTCCACAAGCAACGCAACACCAAGCGGTGTGTGCAACTGTCCATGTGTGCGCGACCGTGTCCGTTCCGGACACCATGTACGGTCCCAGGGTGTCCGGAAACTCGTAGTACAAGCGGGAAACTGGTGAATCTACATTACATTGTGTGGTGTCGATTTTGAGGTATATCTTTAATTGATTTAAGCTTTAGTTTTCAAATAAATCGAGTTCAAAGGTCAAATTTTTTTAAAAATCTGTCACTAGTGGTTAATATTAGCTGTATTTAAAGTCGTTTCAACTGCGTAAAATCTGCTACAAAAGTTTTTTTAACACCGATTACCAAAATAAATTTTAAAAAAATAGTAAAATAGACTTTTAATATTAATAACACAACATTTGAATAGCGCAGTTTTTTGTTATTTCACTTCAAGTGTGCTTTTGTGCACGTATGGGAGACAGCACTCTTCATAGTCTTTGATTTTTTTGACAGTCTTCTTAAAATACTTTTGACGTTACCTTTTCAATATATTTTTATAATAATACTAGTATCAAAGATGGTTGACACCAAATAATTTATTTTTTTATTAAATGCATAATATGAAAATCTCGTAGGATTTATAAACTCTATCCTGCAATTCTGCAGGATTTGAAAAAGGTACAAAATTTGCAAACCCTGTAATACTAATCATGAAACTACATCACATATTATGTACTCTATGTATAAGTGTATATTATATATGTATATTTTATTATTTTAAATGAAATTGTGAAACAACACAAACGAATGAAATAAAATTTACTTGCTTTTTCCAGGATTTGAACCCATTACCTCATGTGGTTGAGAGCCTTACCGACCCCACTCGACCATCGCAGCCTTCAAATGGACTATATTCACACATTAAAAAAAAGTATTCATTTCATTTCAGAGTGGAAAGGCTGGAAGCATCATCCTTTCTGAACTGCATGCTGGTTATAAAGGCCAGTTTTTCTTTTGTAACTAATGCCAATCACAGAACAAGTCGAACTTTGGTCTAAGATGATTTGCGTTTGTGCATTATGTCCTAAGAGCTGGGCTACCTCAGGGCTTAGATCGACGATCACAATAGACTAATAAACGTACATATTATAATGATACGGAAATAAGTATAGAAGTAAAGGACTTTTACAAATTTGGAGAATATCAGGCTGCTCTTATCAAACAAACTCAGATGTTTTCTCATTAAAAGCTGGTTCACATTGAGCTATCAAATATAAAAGATCATAGCACGCCAAATAACGCTCTCCATACAATCCCTTCAGACCGTTCACACCTAAGCGTTTTTAAGCGCAGATCAACTAACTAACTAACCATCACGCCGTTTCCCCGCAGGGGTAGGCAGAGAGGACGGACCGCCAAACAACTCGATCTTGGCACACACTCCTTGCTTCGTTCACATTCATACATCGTCTCATACATGCTCTTCTGTTATTCTGACTCTTGACATCGCCCGACTCAAGTATCTGATTCACTTGGTCGTGCCATGTCTTCCTCGGGCGTCCCCGACTTCGTCCACCATTCACATTTGCGTCATATATTCTCCTTACACTCCTTTCCTCATTCATTCGCTCTACATGCCCAAACCATCTGAGCGTCCCTTTCTTAATCTTATTCATTACGCTTACATCAGCCTTGCATTCTTTGCGGATCTCCACATTTCTCACACGATCATACATGGTTTTACCACACATACGTCTCAGGGATCTCATTTCTACAGCATTCAGACTACTTTCATCCTTTCTCTGCCAGTTCCATGCCTCACTGCCATACATCAGGGTAGGTACCAGCACTCCATTATGGACGGCTAGCTTCGCTTCTTTTGACAATTTTTTGTTGCTGCCAACGGCGTTCAGACCTCCATTAATGGAGTTACCGGCATTTACCCTTCTTTCGATATCTCTATCAGTCTTCCCATCTCTCGTAAACATACTTCCCAAATACACAAACTCATCCACCTGCTCCAAGTATTCGTCGTTCACAACTATGTTGCACATTGTTTTCGTACTCTCTCTTTCAAATACCATTACTTTAGACTTACTTACATTCATCATTAACTCATTCTTCATACATACTTCGTTCATCCTAGACACGAGCGACTGTAGATCTTCCATACTGTTAGAAATCAGCACTGCATCATCAGCATACAACAGGCAACATACTTCTAGATCACTCAATTTCGCGCCCAATCCCATCTCTTTCAACTCTTGCATACAATTATCCATGTATAGATTGAATAACCACGGTGACATTACGCATCCTTGCTTAACACCTTTTGTGATGTCAAACCACCCCGTAAAATCACCGTTCACCCTAATACATGCAACGCTTCCCTCATACAGAGACGCAATTGCTTGTATGAGATTCTTATTCACTCCGTACTTGGACAACACCTTCCACAGCTTTTTCCTGTCAACTCGGTTGTATGCTTTTTGTAAATCTACAAAGGCACAGAAGAGTTTCTGGTTTTTTGCAAGAAACTTCTCAGTGAGCATACGCAACGAGAAAATCTGGTCCATGCACCCCCTTCCACTCATAAAAGCGCCTTGCACATCCCAAACTTTTTCCTTTGTTTCCATTCTTACCCTTTCTATCAATATTCTACCATATAGCTTGCCGACTGAACTAAGCAGGCTAATAGCCCTGTGATTCCCACATTCCATACGTGACCCTTTACCTTTGTATAATGGCATGATTACAGCCCTTCTCCAATCTAATGGCGTGTAACCCTCCTCTAAACACTGGTTAAAAAGTTTGCACAACCACGTAAGAATAATAGGACTATCCCCTTTAAAGTATTCGGCAGCAATATTGTCGAAACCCACAGCCTTACCATTCTTCATACATTTCATTGATCTTTTTATTTCATCCATGCTGATTTTGGTAACATTCACTCCGTCATCGTTCATACCCGATTCGACGCTGGACTCACTATCACCCGGGTTGCTTTCAAAGCGCAGATCAATCATAGACAATACACATCTCAGACGTAACCGCTCCAGAGGCGATATGTCAGAATATAACTCTCCCCTTCTCCGACTAAAACAGGAGAGGGGGTCATTGTAATTACGGAGCTGCCTAGACCCGTGGATGACAGATGTCAAGTTGACAGATTTCAGTACAAAAAATATGCATTCCGTTGCCGCTCCCTAATTCAACTGACCCCCTCTCCTACCACAGGAAGAAATATTTGATAGCCTCGTGTGAAAGGACAAAAGATAAGCGCTCGCGAATCAACAGATATCTGCTCGCAGATTTATAGCTCAATGTGAACCAGCTTTTATAAGAAACTTCCTTAAATATTACCAGGAGCACATAAGATTAAAGATGTCTGAACAATAAAAAGTATTTATTTTTATTTACTAAATAAATACATTATCATTACTAGTTTTGACATATGAAGAAATAATTGTATGAAAAACAAAAAAAGATGCAGAATATTTTCTTAGTCCTCCTCACTAGGAGATCCGAGTACTGAGGGGAACTAGATTTTGGATAGATGGGTTTCAGCGGCTTCTTGGTTCAAATTCATGGTTTGGGGAGGGTCTAATATTTTTTTAAATTTATCTTGTACCAGGAGCACCCAAAAATAAAAGCAAAAATATTCATTATTCTGAACATTTTAATTATTGTTAATTTTTATACAGTACGTATCTAACACGGTCGATTGATCAATAAAGTCGATAACTTGTCATAGTTCCCGAGCACGACTGCACTTCGCTAACATACAAACGATAGTTCACATTGAATAAATAAAGAACACTTAGTCGTTGTGAAGGTTGTTTGTGCATTGACCATCTGCATTCATGCTAGGGAATGTAAATAAAGTTATCAACATTATTGATAAAACCGTTATCAATCGACTATCTAGCAGCACATAAAAATAAAATTATGAGTTTAATTTATGTGAAATTATTATAAAATAGCAGATATTAACCAAACTTATGCCAGGAGTACAGAAAAATGAGGACATAGTTTTGTGTGACTTTCTCCTAAAGAAAAATTCATAAATAAAATGTTGCCTCTTGAAAATTTGACTATTGCAAATATGCTTACCAAAGGCACATTAAAATAAACAAATATGTATGGGAAACTTGGCAGGGTTGGCCTGGTACAAGCGCAATTGGAGCAGTCCGTTCTGGGCGCCGACTTGCCAACAAGCAAAGAAAGCTCGTAATACTTAATACAGTGCCCGGTTTTTACTAGCGCCAGGCGCTGTTAGGGTCAGCCCTTGAGTTCAATTCCAACTAATCTAATTTATGCCATAAGAGATGACAACAGGATAACAAAGGCCTGAAGAAATGAATCATTCACTTCAAAAAGTGTGAAGGCCCCAACAGCAATTTTGTATATCTTTTCACTTCATATCTGTCATGGAATAGGTATCTGTTATTCAGTCTATATGTGAGTATCTATTTTAACTCTTTTGTACATTTATCTATATTCAGAGCTACGGGGTAAACTCTATCCAAATGGGATATATTATAACTCACCTATAATAATGCTTATCACCAACGCTTCCAATGTTCCAAGTTCTGCAGTGAAGTGACGATTGCTCTTTTTTAGAATACTTATCAAACAGGAAGATTACGCCAAATCCAAGAACGTTACAATGGTCTTCAGCTTCAGCAGGATTAGGAGCCATCATATTCATCCCATAAATTCTACTTTGAAAATATCACAGAAAAGCAATTTCTGCGCAAGCAACTGTCACTACCTATGATAACATATGTAATATTTGCACTTTGAAGTCATTAAGTGATTAAAAAAAATTTAAAAAACTAAGTTAAAATAGGTTACACCAGAAGAGCGATTCTATGGCGAGATCTCCTGTCAGATTTGTGTGATTTTCTATGGCTGTTAAATGAATAAATAATCATGCAGGAATTCATGTTTAAAACGACGTAAACAAAAATAAGTGACAGCTCACAGCTGAAATTCTGACATCGGCCCATAGAAAAAGCAAATAACAGCCAAAGAAAATCACACAAATTTGACAGGAGATCTCGTCTGACATCTAACTCGATCTCACAAAAGATAGAGAATCGCTCGGCTCATTACGAGCTATTTTTTTTTCATCACTTTCAATGACTTTTCAAAAGGGTGTTGAAATACCACTTTGTTGAGTTGTCATGGAACCATTCTCTGTTTCTTTCCTATTTAAAATAAGACTTGCTGAAGTCCCCGGGTTTTACGCGGAGTTCTTAGAAATCAGGTGTAGACAGTAATTATACTCTTATTTTGAGAAAAAGAGATGGGGCGGTTTTTCAAAGTCTCATATAATCAGTGACCTTCTTGTGTTGAAGGTGAAGTGTGCAACATTTCATCAATCTCAGAATAAAACTGCAGAATTGTATGAAAACAAAACTGCCAGCCACCCTTTTTTATGATCCTTATTTATATACACAGATATTGCTTTGTACTACTTCTGAACTAAATAACTTGAGGAATTACTTAAATAATCATTTTAAAAAGTGTTTTGAGATAGCCTCATTCGATGTCAGGTGAAGTTGTAATACGGGAAAGGGAACAGAAATAAAAATTAACTGGTATATTTAAAATATTCTTTAAATATAATCTTCTAAATAAATCAATATGCACTACATTAAGACACTTACATAAGTACCATGTTTTACGAATCTAGCTGCTGTTAATGTAAATTATTTAACAGTGAGTGGTAACTTCATAGTAATTTATAACCAAGATACATTCATATCATACCATTTTAATGAATCTAATTAATTTAACACATTCTTAAAACCCGAAGGAATAATAATTGACTGATGATATGAAATATTAAAAAAAAAACACGCATACATGTATTAAAATATTGTGCTGAGTGGAATATAACATACAATTCAAGTGAAAAGCTTAAATTAAAAAATCTTTTGTTCTTAACGAACTGTTAATTCTTTTCATCCGTTTTAGCCAAATTAACTTTTAGGAATACACCAAGGTAATAAATTAACAATACAATTAAAGCGTTATATTTTAATGAACACGATTCTCCATTGAAAGCAAATTAATTAAAGATTCTTTAGTCATCTGTGAAAGCTACAAAATGTTTCGCAATACAAAACGCCAAACCAAAGGATCAGTCTATAATTAATAAACCAATAAAACCTTGAGTGATTATAATCCAAGTGCATATCTGTGTAAATAATGAATTATATGCTTTTAATCTTATTTGGAAATTCTAGTAATAAAACCATGAATAACTAAACTATTCACAGAAGAAAAATCATAATCGGCCATGAATATAAGAAAAAAATACAATTAATTAATCATTTCAACATTTAGAGCTGAATTCAATTTAGACTAATGGCTTGTTTGCACTGGGAGAGTAGTTTAGTCGAGTTTGCTACTTGACTCGCTGAAACGCTTTCGCATTACAGTAAGGTAGAGTACTTGAGTGAGCTGCGCATTTCAAGATGATGGGCTCCTATGCAACAATTAATTAAGCTAATTGTAATGCTTATTTTAGAAGAGGTAGAAGAAAAAATTTGTGACTAAACTAAACTATGGACACGAAAAGAGATTAATAGCAGCATAAATAAAGAATTTTAGAGTCGCATCTTCGCTCCAACGGCACGACGTATCTGCGCGCCTACTAATGAACTCTACTAAAACCATGGATTCGCGCAAACAAATAGAATAAAATGGATTGACTCAACTAAAGAGCTGACTAAACTACTCTACTAAAATTGTGGTGTTCGGACGGGTTTAGTTACTAATATACTTGCTACTTGACTAAAATACTCGCCCAGTGCGAACGGCTCTTAAGGCTAAGATAAATATTTAACACAACCTAAAAATTAATAAGATCTCTGTATAAAGGATTTTTATATCTTGTTTTTAAAATTTTATTTGAGGCATTGAGAAAAAAATCACAAAAATCTAAAAAAAATTCTAACTGAAAATTATACATATTTCAATAAGATTTATATCTTATTTTTAGGATTTAGTAAGGTTGGTTCAATTTGAACTGAGTTTAATCAATTTCTTACATTTTGTTAAAAAAAAAAAATTAGAGCAAAATAATTTACGTTGTTCATAACACTAAAGAAAGCTGCACTTTTATAAGTGAAGGAACAATTTTTTTTATTTATTTTTAATATAAATTCTACCTTTGAAAATAGAAAAGCTATAAATAATAATACATAAAACATGATTCTGTAATAATTAAGGGTAAGATTTATGGCACAAACTGCTAAATAAAAGAATTTTCAATGTTAAATGGTTAAGACAAGCAAAGAATATAAGAAATAATTTTGATTTAATGCAATGAACAAGAAAAGCGCTTCAAGACCCATTAAAACAAGATAAAGATCTATAACTTTCAAAAGGGAAAATGAAAATTTTCCAAGTATATACATTTCATGTAGTATAAAATTTCAGACAATTTTTAATATTGGTAAATAGCGTAATACATAATAATTTTTTTTTAATGAAATATGTAGGCACCCCGAAACCCGTGAATTAAAATGGAATTTTTAAAGAGAGTTGCGCTTAGCTTTTTTTATATTAGCTCCGCACAGGAGGCCCTGAGGAAGACAATTTTCCCCCGCTAAGTCACCAAAAGTGACCTATCCAATAAATGGTTCCCGGGGCTTACCAATAAGCGGAAATCTATGATCTATTAAAGCAAGCACACACAAAGGAAAGACTTAATATTATAAATTATCAGGTGCAGATTCAATTACGCAATAAGTTTGGAAACTAGAATTAATTACATTTCATAAAAAAACATCCTTTTAGAAAGGAAAAGGTAAAGTTGACTTTTGAGTAAGTGATACAATATAATTAGCTAAAGTGAGATATTTCCCATTGCATACTATGTGAGAGCAAATCTATTTTTTTGCAATAAATCTTAAAGATACAAAGTTGATTAATTAATTCCATGAGAAAATAGAGCGCGCAAATATATTATAAAGGATTTATTGATAGAACACGATTTTGTACTGAGTTTTTGTATATAAAATATAAAAGTTTAAATAAGAAAAAAACATAATTAGAAAAACACTCTGTAAAATAATCTGTTTAAAAATACAACCTAATTTAATGCATACACCACTTTTAAATCTAAACATATTTTGTACAACTTATGCATATTCCAAAAAATTTGATTAAATTAATTCAGCACACAATTTTAGAAAAAAGAGACCAAACTTATAAAACATTTTTTTATAAAAAAAAAAAAAAACATGTTTAATACTTTTTAGATTTTTATTATATTTTATTTCACAGGGTATAAAAAAAGACTTCATTTGTTGGCACAGAGTAAAATTTTAATATTGAAACAGCAGAAGTTTTGAAAATTTTCCCAACAAAGGGTTAACGCTTTTCAGAGATAATCCTCGACAATAATTATGTACATACAATAGAATTTGGATATAATGACTTCACTTATAACGGTTTATCGTTTTTAGCGAAGACAATGTAAACTCAAGTTAGGTACTAGGAAAACATATCCATTAAGTATGACTCTGTTTTAAGCAATCAACAGTTTAAAGCGACCTATTTTAATTAAATTTGTCTGGTTAGAACGACGCACAGTGTTTTGCTTACAAAACCTACGTACCATTACCTCGCCGCCCCGCGCCTGGCTACTCCCCACGCGCTAACAACTTTCCTTATTAGCATGCGTAAATGATAGTGTTTATCATCTGTTGTGACTAGGTTAAAAGCTCGACACAATGAGTTCCGTGAATCCAAAGTGTTTTTCAATTGAAGAAAAAAGTGCTAAATTACACTGTTTAGAAGCCACTGAATCAAATGTAACCTTCGCGAAGGAGTTCGGCGTGTCTCACGTAAAAGCAAGCTTAAGTTATCCAGCCGTTTTGCATGTCATCCGGTTAGTACGACAAAGTACTGCCAGCCCCTTGAGTCTTTATATCCGAATTCTACTATATTTGAAAAGTACATGAAACTTATAAAAACAGATCATTGTTATATTTTCAAAGGCACTTTTTTCTTTTATTTTAATTTGATTAATTATATTAGGTAGGTACTTTAGTAAACCTATGAAAAATAATCATACATACTTTATGACTAGGTCAGAAAAAATAAGATAAAATGTACAAATCAAAAAGGTTCATCAATTTAAGTCAATCAATACAAAGTGTAAAAATTAGTTATCAAAAAAATCAGTACACATTTTTGGAAAAAATCATAATTTCTTTTTGTGAAAAATTATCAATAAAAATTAACGCTCCACATTCTCTGACAAAGGAATCCTCCATATTATATTAATCACAAAATATAAAACTAATTATTACTTACAATTATTTGTGAACATTCCGTTTGTTTATAATATACACACTTTAATTTGGAAACTTTAAAGTTTTATAGTCCAGACTTCAGAACACCACCAGAGCCAAAAGGAAGTGAAATGAAAAAGATTTAAAGACTTAGTACTACTACTAGAGAGTAGTAACGATTAGGAAAATACTTAATATGACAAACTCATGGAAAAGTAAAAATATCAACAGATCTAATAAGGAAAAAAAATTTGAGAAACTTATAGAAATTGTGTTATGAGAAGATACTCTCGAAGAATTTACTAATTTGGACGGAACTTAATGAATACACTAATCCGGTTCAACATGTTCTGAATGCTTTAAACACTAAAAACTCATTACACACTAACATTTACCACTGACGATTACACTGATGACTTATTCCGCTTGTAATTGTATCTTGATATAAAATTTTCTAAAACTCGCGACTGTTATATTTGAGTTTTAAACCTTGTACCGCCACTATCTGTCAGGGCCGTTCCCGTAGAAGGAGTATTCATCGACGGGCTCTCCGTGTATTCTGAATCTGTAGAGGCAGGAGTAGACGGGGTTTCCGTGGTTGCTCTCCACCCGAATCTCCACCAGCTCGTGGCCGGGGATGGCACCGGGTTTGGCCTCCGCAATGTCTGCGGGGAAGTACTGGAGAGGGGTGGAGTCATTGAGATACTCAAAGCTTCCGAATTGGACGGGTTCGTGATCCGATATATCTTGGAGGCCCTGAAATAAGAATTTACACAAGATTATTTTATTTAATTTTTTAAAGCCTAAAGAGCCCTAAATTTTCCAGTCTTTCAAAATAAATATCATCTCCACTTTTACCACTAATCTCCTCATAAATGTAATATCAATCAGTAAAATGGAGGGCAGCAGAATAAAAACCATGCAGTGTCCAGTGTTTTAAATATACATTGTATCCTCCGCGTGCAAAGTTGTATCTTCTCCAAGCATAAACTTTCGGATAAAAGTGTGTTTATCGGAAGTGACCTGGAGGTAAGTATGTTTTCTGTATCTTTTTGTAAATAATAAAATTAGATAGAGCCTAAGAACTCATTATAAATTGTACAGCGCCCGTGAGGCAATTTTCCACAAAAACGGTGCTTACAAATTATCCAATTATTATTAAGAGTGTTTCATTTTCCCTAATAAAATGTACACACATGTGAGCAAGGACAATGCAGTTTAAACAAAAATAAAATGAGGTACATGCTTGTAGACAACAGATAGTTCAGTAAAAAGACACGAAATAAACTTGTGAGTAGTGAAAATCTTTAAATTTGTATGAAATTGGGACCTGCTCTCGCCAATTTGCAAACACCGGCACAGTGTCTTGATTTGAGCATAAGATAGCATCTGAGGTAGACGTAACTTTAACAGTCTACTAAGTTGATAGCAGTCATAAACACTTCCGAGAGTTGTTTGATATGCCAATTGGAATCAATGTATTGTAAAATTTTCCAGTATTTTCAAAATTTGCAAAGGTAGCAGACTTACCCAGACAGTAAATTTCTTAGGCGCAGACTCTATTTGTCCGTGGGGAGTCAGCAAACTCGGGGTGTGCTCCAGAGTGAACCCTGTCACATTTATTCTTTTGTACAGCTTTATCACTGAAATGTAGAACAAACAACTTTACCAAGAACCAACAGATAATACAGGCTCCATTTAATTTTACACCCTACATAGAACAGCTTCATGAAGAAAAAAAAATTATGTAGCAGTTAGACAAAAAAAACTGAATTATTCTTATTATTATTGCTGAAATTTTGTCATTTTTCTGATCAATTGCGAGCAGTTAGACAAAAAAAAACGTAATTATTCTTATCATTATTGCCGAAATTTTGTTGTTTTTCTGATCAATTGCGATATCACATTTCTTCGAGAAATTGAGAATGATTTGAAATCTATAAAATTATATGCATATTTATAAGATCGCTGATAATCCATCACCGCATATATATATGAAATATCATTTGTTAACGACAATAAATAAAATAACCAGAAGAAATAAAATCAGTTAGATATGGTAATAATTTCAACATGATAAAACATGCTTTGTATGATATGATCGAATTGCCGTGCAACGGATTTATTATTCCCAATAAATACTTTGTACTTCAGTTAGACTAACATTTTTTTCAAAAATGACTTTTGAATGTAAAACCATTTCTTTTGCTCATTTCTATAAAAAAAATAATTTTCTGAACCGTCTTTGTTGTATTTCCGGAGATGAAAGTCTAACTTGAAGTTTTTAGAGCTTTAATATATTTTACAGGGTTCTAACATCACTTTGAACCTTTTCAATTACCATCGTGTTTGTATCTGACTGTTAATTGTTTTTACGAGGCGCAGTATAGTTCGTCATATTAGTTGGATAGCGTTCTAACTTCATCTATGTTCAGGTGTCAGTTATTTTCCTTTAAAATTTGTTAAACTAAAAGCTTCAACCTCAAAATCTGAAATCAGTAAAAATATTATTGGTAAATAGAGAAATTATCTTTGCAAACTTTGACACCGCGTATCTCAGAACAAGGTTTTGAGATATGTGGTGAATCCTAATCCTCCTGGGATTTTTTTGATTAACCTTTCCCTTACTGTGCTAAAAAAATCCGCGCGCTTCGGTGCAGTGTAATCACTACACGGTGCGTGTGTTGTAATTTACAAGCAAAAATGGGCGATTTTAAAGCCGAAAAATATCAATATTCATAGCAAAATGCTTTATTTAATTATAGTTGTAGTCAAAAATTATAATAATTTATATTTTATTGCTGAAAACATGAAAAAAACATCGGTAGTCGCTCTCAAAACGGGCGAGGGTTCCACGCTGAATGAACGCCGAGCAGCTACTGGCGAGCGGCGAACTGACTGTGTTCTACCATTCTGCGGGGTGGGGGGAGAGCCGCGCCAGGGATTTCAAACCTTTTAATATATTTGTTTTATGAAATAGGAATATAGTATGTTTACAGAAATAACATATTGAAGAGCAAATCGAAATACTAATTATTTTACAATCTATTATAGCTAAAACAATAAACAAAATTACGAAAGTTTACACAAAAATAAGTATGTAAATAACATTACAACAAAAATTCGAAAGCCAAATAAAATTGAAACTAAATTTTTTCACAATTTCTGCCATGAATGTTTTTTTTTTCTTTTCTGTTACTTGTACACACAGATTTTTGGCAAATGTGACAAACTATTGTGCTTCTATTTTTTCTGTTGTACGTTTTTTTTCGTAAATTTTGTTTTCTACGGTGCTGGGGATACTAGTTTGCTTGTTGATTCTCTTGATTGATTTGGTATATTTTCATTTTTATCAGCAGTTTCGGTTGACATTTGCTGATAATATGATAGAACCGTGCCAAAACCATCTCGCTATTATTTATGGAATTTAATCCTACTATTTTTTGTTCTTATAAAATTTGGTTTAGCCAATTCTAAGCTAAGTTCTCTAATAAAGTATTTTATTTTGTTTCTGTTATATTTTTTCCGGCACCAGATATTTTTTAATCCATAATAAGTATGTACTGAGTTTTACGATGTCTGTCACTTTCATGAATAAGAAAAACGGCCATCTTCTTGTCGACCTTATGCAAGAGTACTTAGCGGTCATTTTGTCATCCGGATCAAAGGCACATTTTATTTTATTATAATGTAGAATAATTTCTGGTTTTTGGCTTCGGTTTGGCTGATTTCATTGCACAGAAACTGAGTAGATAGCAGCAAAACCGCTTTATTTTGCTGAGGCACATACGTCACCAATGTTTTATTTGGAGAAAAACCAAACAAGCTTTTATGCAATGACCTTTCTTTTGACCGTAAAACCTCCTTGGGTAATTCACTGATATTTTTTCTTAGCAAGACAGTTAAAGTCAGATTTTTAGACAGAAGATTGTCAGCCGATGGGACAAGCAAAAAAAATATCTATGGTTATGCCTCTGTTTGTGTCATATTTAGGTAACGACAATTCCATTACAACACGATTGCCTTGATTTGCTTCTTGCATATGTATGCTGTTTTAGCATCCGCTGCCACCCATATTTTTATTCCATTCTTAGTTGGCTCGACTTCATTTGTACCCAAAATAGACGATTGCCTCTATACGCCACCAAACACTAGTCCACGGTTATGTCAGTCGATGGAGAGTAATTTGATTTAAATACATCTACAAATTGATTTTATAAGCTCTTGCTTGTCTAAAGGCGCTTTGTATCTCTCTCGCCTTGTCTCCCTAATATTAAATGTAAATATTTATAAATCTCGAGACATAGCTGCCATGAAAAATGGCTGAGAAAATGGTTCTTCTTTTGTCCACAACTCATTCAAACTTAATTTTCGGATATGATTTCTGCCGAAAGCAAGCGTTATACCAACGAAAGCATAAAACTCCTCTTCGGATAGCTCTATCATTTCCCGGGTGAACGTCACAACTGACGATTAGTTTCTTCACGTGTTTTTCCAATCATTCTTCCAAAAATTTTGAGAGAAGGTTAAATATAATACGTTTATGTACAAAGTAATTAAAATCAAATAAATATCTTATAGTATTAATACGATGGTGTCTGCGTGTTTAAAATTTAAGAACCTGGCTTTGAGTGCATCTCTGACGCCACGCTGTACGCGCCACGCCACATAAACATCTGTGTACGTAAAATTTCAAACATAGCTACCGTTGTTATTCGGTTTCGAATTCAAGAATTTGTCAAAGGATGGCGCCACTTCTATTAGCAGGTCGCATGAGAACGTGCTTCCTCTAGGAACAAGTACTACGATTTTGTAAATTTGAGTGTCTCTTCCCGATATCGAAAGATTGACGGTAATACTTAGTTGTATCACGCGGATATATATTACATGTGACGTCTTTGCCTGTCCCGGTTACTTTGTTCTGGTGACTAGCTGTCACTGGATCACAGTGGTTCCGAGGAACGGGCTATTTTTGGAAACAGTTCCTATCGTATTTATAAAATGGTCACCAACACTCTAACTGGGCGAAGCCGAACCCAGAACCTAGCAGCAAAAATCTGCAGAGCAGGTTTTAACTGCTAGTAATTATAATAACCGTAAATAATATACACGAAATTAAATCGCTGATCAATAAATGAATCACATACCCACACGGAGAAATAACGTAAAACTGTAAAGTAACATACCTAATATGAAATTCACTAATAATTATAGATATAATATAATGGCAAAATAGTATTCACAAACGTATAAAATAGTATTTTCTAGATATATACTATAATAAATACGTACTAATAATAAATATTTTTGCTTATTGTCGAACGGAAATAATAAACCGCTTTGCAACCCCTGCTAAAAGTGCTCGCTAACACTAGCGCCTCGCACACGTTCACTTCGGAGCGACCGAGTCCCACGCCACTTGCCGAAAAGTCTCGCAGTGGATGTGTGCAGGTTGCTATTCACCCGACATACCGCATCGAAAGAAAAAACGCGACTTTTCGCTCTCTTCTCGCACTCACTTATAGCGAAGTTGGTGGGTGCGAGACGTGGATAGTGTCGCACTACTAAACACGCTGTACGTCCCACCCACACTGCTGTAGTATGCCATACGTTTGATTGTATTGGTAAATTTAGTTCCGATTTTCACAAAATATCTCAAATGTGCCCGATAGGTACTGATTATTAGAAAAAATAATTTTTAATTTAATAGGTGAATGTATAACGGAGGATTACCTAAAATCTGAACCTCGAAATTTCCATATTTACGGAGATATTAAAATTTTAAGAAGCAATGTGTACTACATACACGTCGCAGGTCAGGATGGGTTAATCTGCTAATTGTATTATTCTCTACTTTTTTTAACTGTTTATATAAAAAGCTTGTATTATAAAATTATACCAATTGTACCAAAAAAAACTGTTAATAAAAAATAAATAAGGTAAAATCAAGTTAGAACCATATCCAACCAAACTGACGACATAGAAAACAGGTTTGATGACATAGAAAACAGGTTTAAAGACAGTTAAAACAAAAAAAAGGGTTTTCATAATTTTGGGGTAAATGTATTTTTAAAAGAGGCTTGACACTATCTTACAATGACTTATATTGATAAATATTATGACTGTGTTATTATATTTTGAAAAAATCAAAAGACCATTCCCTAGCGTCATCCGGAATGAAGGTTAGAACGGCATGGCAAGCTAGCAAACTACTAATAAATCACACACTTTCTGAGTATGATAAGAGTCGTATGCATCTTCTTTTGCTTGCCGTCTAGCTATACTACACATACACAAAGATGGGTCACCAATTTAATAAAAATTAAAATAGTAACAATGTACAAGTGAAATGTAGACCAACCGAGATATCCCGGGAATCCCTTGAAGGCCCAGCACTCTCCTGGCGAGGTTCCCGGAGTGATGACGGTACGAGGTGAATTGGAGGGGTACCACAGGGGAATCCCAAACAGGGAGTACACCGCACTGTTGGGCTGGTACGACTCCGTGCAGCGGGTTGATACCACTTGACCCCCTGAAAAACATTTAAAAAAAAACATCAGTTTTTTACAATGGTGGCCTTTTCAAAGCAATCTATCCAATGTATGAGTTTTAGCGAAACTTTGTGATGACATATTATGCGCACGTGGATAGCACGGGAATAGCCGCCGATGTATCATATATGCAACAGCCATGTAGGAAAGGTTAATAATAATAATTGGATAATTTGCACAGTTTTTGTGAAAAATCATCTCAAGGGCGCTGCATATAAGTAAATAGAAAAAATATTATTTTACAACAAGTTTTAAAAGCCGACTGACAGCCTCCGTGGTAGAGGGAGGGCAGAAAGGACAGAGGAAGGTTGGTAAAATTAGGCTGTTCATAACCATAAGATGTAGTTATTCACCAGGAATAAAGTAACAATATCTAAAAACATGTTGGTTGCTCACCTGCAGACTCCAAAGCGTAATCCACCAGACCAGTTTTATCCGCATCGTACACTATCAAAGCCTCCTTCACTATCTTCAAGATGGCATCGTCGCACTGCTGGCAGCCCACCTCCACGTGCATGGCTGGCTTAGTCTCACTGGCCGAGTGGCTCAGAATTATCTCCTTGTGGATGCCTTTCAGATCCTTTTTCACTCCCTCTTTGATCTTCCCCAAATCGTCTGACACCGATTGCTGAAACCCTAGAAGCTGCTCATCAACGTAATGCTTCGACTCTTGCAACAATCCAAGCTTCACGTCTTCTTTAGACAGTACCGCTCCGTCATTCGAAGGCAGACCTAACAACTGTATAATGGTTCTTGTTGTATGTTTTGATATCAAAGCAGACATCGTTTCCTCATCATCGTTTTTATTCAAAGCTTTTAAAGCGTTTATTTCAGCCGTGAGTTTATTTATAAGTTGTTCCTGACGGGTTAAAACAGTTGGATCGAAATCATTGTTTGATTTCTCAATGATTCTTTCGATGATTTGCGGCGCTGGTTTTTCTGGCGTCGGCAGACTCGCTTTGACTCGCATGACAATGGTGTTGATCAAGTCATCCGTTATTTCAAACTTAGCTGGCCTTTGGTAGTAGTCTTGCTGTCTTTCCATATTGATAAATTTATCATTATGTGAATGTTTATCAAAATGCTCCGTTACTCTGTCTAATTTAGCCGGTTCTTCGGCAACAGGTAAGACTTTACTATCTGATGAATACGTGAAGTATGGATAAAGGCTCGCTATAGTGCCGCCATAAAGCCAATCTGCAAAAATCAACAAAAAATTGTAAGACATATAATAAAGTAACACAAAATTATATTAAAAATGTAATATTTAAGAGAAATATCACAAAAAAACATAAATAAAGATCAGTTTTCGAGAGTTAAAATTATGTGTTACACAAATCACGTTTGTTATTGATTAATTTTTTTTTTAATGGTTGAAAAAGATGAGGGTTTAGTAACTCGTGAAAAGGTGATCTTTATTTTGAAAGCACAAAATCAACTCCGCCTCAAGAGAAGCAAACAGTCTATAGAAAACACGTGCGGGCACGGTGGACACGGGCAGAGAATGTTATTCACTCAACTAGACACACGGTTATCTCATCACCTTGCGACAATACTTTACCACGGTGGCGCTCCGCCCGCTGGTGTTTTCTATGGGCGTTTACTTAGCTTTTGAGGGAAGGATTGAGAAGAACGTCTCAAAATAACTCACCGATTGACTTGAATCCACTTGAATAAGAAATACTATTTTCCTAGGTGTAAATTACAGATTGATTGATCTCAGTTTTCACGTAATCCCGGGTGGTTGTAAGAATATCCCGCTCTATCCTTCCCTCACAAGTCTATCTCTTTCACTTTGCATTCTCTTATCGTTGTAACTCAAATGCCTCCATAGATGTCATTCAATATCATATTTCGCAAAATTATTCATATTTTTTTTAAGGGAAGGAAATGTAGGTGTTTGATCAGATGTTAGAATGATGGTAAAAGGAGATTTTAAATGTAAATTATTTATTTTCACTAATGGTTGTTGCACAAAATTGTTAAGTATTCCTCTAGCATGTTAATATCATTAAAAACAGCAGTCAGAAACATAATACATTGGGTTAAAACTAAGAAATCATACACACACATATGAATCATTAGCAAGTATTTGAATAATTATATTTTAAGATATGAAAATATTATTTTCCACTGACACAACCACACGACAATGAAAAACATAAAAATAGTGGGCAGCAAAATTTTTCAATTTACTTAAAATTTATTTCATTGTAAAATGACAAAGTCATTTCATCGGATGCCGTTATGCAAATGATAATTGTTTATCATCTTGGAGTATCCAAACAAATTGAAAATGCTTTTCTTAAATAATAAACATTAGGATGTTTGAGTAATACTACATACACCTAGTTTGTACTTAAATACTAATAATATGTAATTACGAAATAATAAAAGATATTTCATTTATTGTAATAGTTTCACAGTAGTACCTACTAATATAATTTTTGAATGAAATGAAGTATGAACAACTTTAAGACTAGAAATAAATTATTGTTTTAGATATATTATAAAAATTGTGACACAATACAACAATATTTTATATAATTGAAATTGAAACTCAACTTAACTCAAAATAATTTTGATCAGTTCATTTGTAAAAAAAAAATTGACTGCAGAAAGCCATATTTTGTCTCTTGTGGCAAGAGTAATTTATTTAGTAAGTAATTTTGAGTTTGCATCAAATTCTTCTGGCCTCAATTCATAAGATATCAGATTACATTCATAAAATCCAACACTGCATACATAATATTGACTTTGAATATGGAAAAGGGGATAACCTCAAAGTATACATCCTGGCAAAAGGAATAAAGTCACAAACTACATTTTTAATGAAAAAAAAAAGATTTCAGTTTATTAATTAAAAATGACCTGCTGTTTTCTGATGCTTCTTCATTTCATGGAAAGAAAAGGAGCCAAGTCAGATATCACAAAACGTGTTCATAGTTTATGACCATCTAACATATCATTAGTGGATTCCTTTACTGTGAGGCAGTAACAATTCTAAGTATATATGGAACCGTCAAAATCAGAGAATTTAGCTTTACTAAAATTTCAATTTTTTCTAAAAACTTATCTGATTATTATATTAGTTATTCCCTTTTGTCTTTTCAGTCAGTATGCTGTCATCTTATGTGATACACACAAATATTACGATGCAGGATACATTTTCAGATGGCTTTCTAGTGATGTTTCTATGTAATGAAAAAATACCTAGTAATTCTATTTCTGTTGATGAAATTATGCAATGTTATAATTAGTGTTTTAATCATTTTAACTGTTACAAAAAGCAGACACAAAAATAACTGCATATTGTTAAAGAGAGCACTGTTGAATAAATAATTTATATACTTAAAAAAAATACTGACAAAAATCACAACATTCAATAAAACGAGAAAATACAAAACACGCATAAATATATTTTATTTATATATATAAATTATGGCCAAGTCTTCAGACTATCTATTTAAGAATAATACTAAGATTTAGATTTTTAAATAATAAATGTTAGAATCCATTATCCACAATTATTACTTTAACTGGGTTTTGGATAAAATTAGATCATTTGTTTTTAATAACATAAGAATACTTTTCGTAAAATTTTAATTAAAGGTCACCTTTAAAAACTAACAATTACAAGTTTTTTGTGGTTTGCACTGCAAATAGGATAAATAAATAATGATAATAAGTTTTCCAATCTGGTAAAATTTCTTCACCACAAAGCAAGAGTTTGGAGAGAATGATTAATTAGGTTCATGCCTAACATAAGGTTATAAACCTTTATGGATTTAAACTATGGCAAACATTATCTTACACAAAGGATAAAATAATAATCATTTCAAAATAAACGCCACTTAACTCTGTGGTTGGTTACATTTAAATAAAAGATATACAACTGCAAGTCGAAGATAGCATAAACTGTATTTAAAACTAACGTAGAATGGACTCTCAGGAACAAAAGTTGGTAAATGAAGGCGGCGTAAGAAACAATAATAAAATTGTTAGAAATAAAAATATGCAAATAGTAGTCTAATAACCACTTCTTAGCATCATTTACCAACTAATGGTCTCGTCGGCCATTGCTGACATACTTATTAGTTACAAGGTGTAATGGTTGAACCCAAAGCATGTCACAAACCATCAATGAAATGGTCCAACCGAATAAATGTTTTACTAACCAATGATGCCACTCCACATTTTTTGAAGTTCATTCAACCAATTCTGTCCCAAGACCGAGATGTATTGGGCGAAATCAGACAATTTACTAGAGGCGGCTGATTTATACTCGTAAAAAGCTTCTGGCATTTCAACGCTCGGAATACGCATGTTCGACATTTTAGGGAAGCTTTCCGGGAGGGCAAATTCTGGAAGTGTTATTTTAGGAAAGGAGAATTCTGGAAGCTTAACTTCTGGAAATGGATTGTTCGGGAGGGAGAATTCTGGAAGTTTCATGTCGGGCATGTGAAACTCTGGCAAAGAGACATTTGGGAATTTCAGATTAGAGACGCTTTTCGATGCATAGTTGCTTATTTTCTCCCCGTATTCGGGGTTTGTATACAAAACTGAAAAAAAACAAAGACACAAAGTTTTAGACGTAGATTCTCAATACAAACACTGAAAGGATTGATAAGTTTTCTACTTTTGTACCGTAAGATACATCCCACCACAATTTAAAATTATACAAAAATAATTATACAATTACAATAAAATAATAAAAAAAAACCTCACTACAGCCGAGCCCTTTTGGCATCAGTCATTTTACAGTAAAAGAACCCAAATGTTTCGTAAATTGATTTATCTGGATGACAAAAAGTTACTCTTATGAACTTTTTTGTTTGACGATGTTTTCTATATCTTTTATATGACACATCGAAGTTTGCTTTGATAGATTGGTGCTGTGAGGCTTTTAGCACTTTCTGAGGCTAAGAGGGCTATAACCCATTGTTCCATAATTCATTTATCTTGTGAAATTGAAGAATGATTTTCAAGCTAATGTCGGTAAAGTCTGACGACAAGTTGTTTTTATGTGTCTTCTTAAGTAGACCGAATATATAAAGAGAATGATAAATGTTGCGATACCATAACCTTGCATTTTACATTTATTTATGTACATGTTAATAGCAAAGGAAATTTCCTTCGTGCTGAAACAAGGGCATGCGGAAATAATATTATAATAATGTGGTGTTAATAATAAAATAGTTGGCAGAATAAATTAGAAAGTTTACTTTAAAAAGTGATGAATATTTGTTGACTTACATGCGAAGGGAACGAGAAGTAGAAGGAGCAAAAGGAGCCACCATCGTCGCCTCTTAACCGTTTCTCCCACTTTTGTATACCAAGCTGGAAAATAAACAAGACATTTAATAATTAGAGCACCATGGCAATTCTGCTGTTAAATCATACTCCTAAACATTCACATAATGTGATTCACCGAGCAACTCATAGAATCCCAAGATCGTAGATGATGTATGAACAAGGAATGGCAAAAACTTAGCAATACAGGGTGTTAAAGGTCGTTATTTGACTAACTTTTACCAGTGATTCCTTGACCCGTTCAGCCTGGGCAAGTAGTTTAGTCAAGTAGCGAGTAATTTAGTAACTAAACGTGTCCAAACACCACAATTTTAGGAGTAGTTACTCAGCGCTTTAACCTCTGGTTTGCCGATTGCGCGCCCAGGATGCGCCATAAAAAAAAAAAAAAATTTGAGATGCGATTTTAAACCTTATGTATAAAGAAAATGTATGAAGGACAAGGTCAGAATCGCTTGGGGCATTCTTGTTCTTGACGTAACAGATATAAGGAACACACCTTGCCCCTCAAATAATCATCTTTGCACATATCTATGATTTTCGAAATAAAATTTCTGCCGCGATTTGAGCTGTCAAACTTTGAGCGTCGCATGTCATGAAAAGATCGATAAAACTATCAATTTGTCAAATAAACGCAAGTAATATTATTTGTAAGCATAGTTTATTGTTCAGGGAACGTGTTTCGGTAAATATTATATACGATAGCATAAAATAAATCCGCAAAATATTACGTCAAAGTCAAAACATCGCGAAATTTTCGAGTTTCTTCCCTGGCATTTAAGAGGTTAATAAAGTCAATCCGTTTAGTTCTATTTTTCGGGCGAGTAGCGCCCCCTACCATTCGTATCTGCTCACTGCCCAACTACTAAAAAAGTGCAAACCCATCATTTTAGTAGAGTTCATTAGTAGCCGGAGAAATGTCGTCACGTAGGAGCGAAAATGCTACTCTAAAATTCTTTATTTTTGCTGCTATTAATCTATTTTCGGATGCGTAGTTTATTTACTTTCATCTCAGTAATTTCTTCTTCCACCTCTTATAAAATAAGAATTACAATCAGCTTAATTAGCATTTTTACTTTGTTGTGTTGCAGCCCGTTCATCTTGCAACGCGCTGCTCACTAATGTACTCTACTCGACTGTAATGCGAACGCTTTTTGGTCAGTCGGCGAGTTACTCACTACTCGACTAAACTATTTGTCTAGTCTGAACAAGTCATTAATGACATTATTTGGAGTAAAAGCGCAAATGAAATTTTGACCTCGGGTGACTTTTTTGATGTCTTTTCTTTTTTTTTTAACAGAATTTTTTTCTTCAAAATAAAAAAAAAAAAATTCCACGTCATTCATTACTAGTCACTTAGCCGAGCAACCGCCTGACCTCTCCCGCCCCTAACATTCCAAAACCTAGTGATTTTTTATATTTTTTGTTGAAAAAAAAACACAAAGGTCACCGGAGACCAAAATTTCATTTACATTTTTTACTCTAAATAATGTCAGGAATCATTGGTTAAATAAAGTAAGTCAAGTAAGTCCCTAAACACTCTACATAAATGACATGGAACAGGTATCTGTAAAATGAAGTAGTTTTAGCACAAGAGAGAAATATTCACATTTAGAAAAAACACTAAGGACGGGTTGTTTCAAAAAATTTGATGAGTTCATCAAATATTTGGAGTTAATTTTCAGGTTCTGTGTAAGTTTTTTTCGAGTTCTGTTTTTTTATCATCATAGGCCAGCTGCTTCACAAAACTGAAATCATTACAGAACTTGAATAGAACTTACACAGAACGTGAAAATTAACGTCAAATATTTGACGAATTCGTCAAATTTTTTGAAACAACCCATCCTTATAGAAGAAAAGAGAAAACGATTATAGAAAGCAGAAAATCCAACTAATATAACAAAATACTAACTTGTTTCTTTTGTCCGCCTGTTATTTAGTAACAAATAGTTTTCAGGGGTCACGTAATAGGGGTATCTCAGGGCCTCGTCCTGTCCCAGGACTTTGTTCTTTATGGTGGTCACTGTAGTGACTATTTTTGTGACCACCGTTATGATCAATGTTGTTATCCACCAGTGAGTGACGGCCCTTTTAGATCTCTTGTTCCGACCCTCAACTTCGTCTAGTTCTGTGTCGGATATGCTCTGGAAAAAAAAAATAATTCTCAATATAATATATTTGCATCTCATATGAATCAAAACAGGAATCAAAAAATAAAAACCTTTAATTCAAAATTAAAATAGCAACAGTAATAAAAAAATTATTCTTAAAAACTAAATAAATAACCCAGTGAGACTATGGCATCCCCAATTGGGGTATGTTGTGAGGCTGAAGGTGATGGGGAAAGGAAGGAGATAGGGAGGAGGAATTCAGATCTGTTCACCAAACATGGCTAAAGCCATTTCAAGCAACGGTTCAATTCTGAATGGTGGTATTACACCAGTGCGATGCTGAGAGTATCTTCCACTCTGGAACGTGCCGCGAATATATTACATATTATTTTAAATGAATTAATAATTGTGAAATAACACAAATTAAACAAATACAATTTATTTGCGCACGCCGGGGTTCGATCCCGCGACTTTCAACTTCAGATTCAAGAGCCTTACCCCTCGACTTCGGAGGCCGTCAGTGCTCACATGTGAGCGAGCACTCAGCACTGTCGTGAAAAATGTCACTCACATGTGAGTGAAAAACTTTAGGCTGGTTAATTAATTTAGATACAGTAGATGCAGATTCCACAAAACTCTGTCTTAGCATGCACTTCTTGCTTCATTCACATTCGTACATCATCTGATACATGCTCTTCTATTATACTGACTTTTGAGATGGCCTGACTCAAGTAATTGATGTTGCACCTGAGCGATAATAGTGGCACAAGTCAAAAAATTGCATTTTTGAGTTAAGTATGCAGAAATGTCCCTGGATATCTATTATACCTTTGATAAAAATGGCACAATTCTTAATAATATTATTGTGCCCTTAAAAAGCGAAAATGTCATTGTTATATTATAATATTTTACTCAAATTCAACAAAAATAGTGGCACAATGATCATTGAATTTTCAAAAACAAAAGACATGTAATGAAATTACAGAACAGCTTCCCAACTACTGTAAAACAATGGTTTTTTATTGGTTAATAAACTGATTTAATACGCTCAAACGTAATATTCAAACTGCTCTCTTGAAAAAAGAAGTTTTGTGAGTTGTGCCATTGTTATTTCCCAGGTAGGATGTGTATTTTAGTTGTGGTTGGTAACCTCATATCTCCTCAAGTGGTTCTGGTAGTTGTTGCTGGTGGTTTGGGTGTCGGTAGTCCAGCGCTGGCGCAGGTCCGAGGCGTCTCCGAGCAGCGAGGAGGTGGAGCCGTGGTACAGCAGGTCGGCGGAGAGGCCGTGGCGCGCTGTGTGCAGCGAGTGCCGCGACATGTTGGGCACGGCCACCTGTCCGGGGGCCAGCTCCACGCGATCCTTGGACAGCCGCGAGTATGTATAGTCTGTCTTGGGGTATTTGCTGCAAAAAACAAACAATGACCAATCAGACACTATGTATATTCAATAATTTCCATGACAACTCAGAATCAAAGTATTTTTGCAGCCGGTGTATTTTGCTGAACAAAAAATGTGTTTTTACCCAATGACATTATAAACCATAATACAGAGACATGAGGTAGAAATCTCAAAGGTGGCAAGCCAAAGACAAGGCAATTGTATTTGTCTTCGATTTCGTAGTTTTAGTACTCAACTGCCATGCATCGCATAAGGTTGTATCCTATCAGTAAGTAAATTGCAAAAAAAAGCGCCATAATGCCCTTGTTTGTGATGAGAAAATGTTTCCATTACACAGAAAATACTGGTAAAAGTCAAGGAATAACATTTCATTCGTAAATACAGGGAAATTATTTTGTTATTGCAAAAAATACAATTATTTCGATTTTTTCCAGAAAATTTTTAGCGCCATTAGAGAAAGTGAGATAGCAAACAATTAAGTATAAGAAGGACAACCTATGGCAGTAGGTCGTCTCATATAGCATTCCGTATTCGTCTTGGCGAATAAGTGTATCTTGTCATCTCAGTCACACCCGTGATGTAGAATATAATATTCGGCACATATGAAAACGTCGCCGCCCGGTCCTATATCTATATCGTTCATACACACATTCTTTGAATGTCTATCTTTATCATACATGAATTAAGAATTTACTGAAAACAAAGGAGTGTTTCTTACATGCCACGATGTATCTTGAGTTTGTGAGACAATGGTGAGTCTAGGTGTAATATATAACATCAATGTTTTTACCTACTGGTTTTCGATGAAACTCCTAAATGTCATCCATTATCATATTGTCAATGTTTACAAATAGGTATACACCATTCGCTTTAATGATTTCGTTTTTACTTACATACTTACAAAAACGAAATAACATAAAAATAACAATACAAGCGAAGAGGGTTAGAAGTTATGAAAAAAAATTTTTTTAACAAATTTTCTTGTGTAGGCAAAAATAAATTTCGAATGAACGAATTTTGAATTAAAAAATCATTTTGTATGATTTTAGGTTTTCACGGCCAAAAGTATTTTTGTTATTTATTTTTGGGGTGTTATGCCGTGTTGCGCTACCTCCTTCTTTAGCCAACGTTTCGGACAGCGTTACAGTGTCCACCATCAGGGCAGATGAGCCTGATGATGGACACTGTAACGCTGTCCGAAACGTTGGCTAAAGAAGGAGGTAGCGCAACACGGCATAACACCCCAAAAATAAATAATAAAAAAAAAATCATTTTGTATGAAAAAAATTTCTGGAGACTTTTTTGGCAAAAATTTCGAATTATACATTTTTTCAAATTATCAGGGTTCGAATTAACGGGGTTCTACTGTAGTAGCTAATCGGAATTATTCCCAGTACTACTGGATTGAAGTTCAAGTTGCGTGTCATCCGATACGATATACATCCCAGGTTTTTAATGGTTTGTATGGCAAGCAGGGTTTGTATAAAGTGTAATTATTCTAATACCTTTCTTTCCACGTTCTTCTGTTATAAATATAGGTTCAAATTTGTCAATAATGCATTCACTTCATAACTGGAATAAATTATTGCTTTATATGGCAATAATTATTTTTCTATGATTGGCAGCATTGAAATGAAATTGAAATTGAAATTGAAATTGCAGCACATGAAATGTACAATGAAAATAAATATGATGTAGCGCAGTTCGTATATTGCGGAAAGGAATTAATTTTATCAAAATTGAAATGTAACATGCATATTTTTTCATCTCCCCCGACATAAATACTCACTCTTCGAGATAATAAAGCTAAATCTCACTGTTTGAACAAGAAATATTCCATGTCAACCGAGAAGCGCAGTAAGACATAAATAATAAATTTGGTTTTAATATTGATTAATTGAATGATTTAAATGTAATCCTCAAAATAAATTAATTGTTTTTACAATAATTAATCCATATTATGTTTTGTGGAATGCAGCATGTAGACAATTTACGTTTGTTGCTAATTATCAAAAGCATAACATACATTGTGAAAAATGATATTTTATTTGTTCCTCACTTATATTTTATAACCAAAGCCTTTCATTTTGGATTTTAAAAAGTCAGTCGTAAATTATTCAAATATTTTTGGCTAACACAGTAATTATTTAAAGTAAAACACAAAAATAATCTAACCTAGAATCATTTTCAATCACAGGGGGTGAGCTATTCGTAGCAACTCTCATTGCAAACATCATCTCAACCTCGGAATTACTCGCTTCTGCATTCCCATTCATGTTGCTTTAATAAATGTCACTTCACCCGTTCAATAACACAATAACTTATCCAAATCACAATTTGACACATGCACAGCACACTATCATTAAATTTGACAACTGGCCATATTGTTATTGTCGTCATGAAATATTTGTACCCCCAAAATCGTTTTAATTATTATTATTCATTGCCAATTCATTTGAATAAACAATGTGCAAATTGGTTATTATCTCAAGCTGATAATGTTGACTCAGTTGGTAACAAAATATTATGTAAAGCGTAATATTTATTGTTTATTTGCATTTAATTAATTTTGTAGCAACTGTTTATCTTTGGTTTATTATTTAAATGGGAACCCTTCTTTGTTGGGCAAAAGCTAAATGTGTGTTTGCCAAGAAAGAGGTAACTATAAATTATTATTATAAAGGAGTAAATCTGTTCGCATGAAGAAAAATGAAGAGGAAGGTGGGGATTTTCAGATCTGGTCACCAAAAATGGCTAAAGCCATTTCAGTAAAGTTGCCAAATTCTGTTGCATGCGCTTAACCTGTTGAAAGCCAGGCGTATTTCAAAAAACCGCGCAGATTTTACCTGTTGCTTTCTGGTCAAATATTCACATAAAAACAAAGGATTTTTTTTTTTGTGATTGTTTTCTGTTTACCAGACTATACACCTTATTATTCATGTATATTACTGATAATATCGTAAGATGTTTTTCCAGAATAGCTAACAAACTAAAAAAAGGTTAATATTTTGGAAATATCACATTTTGGAAATAATAATCACATTTAAAAAAAGCAAAAAAAAAATTCTGAGCCAGCGGAGGGCTTCTGGCAAATAACAGGTTAATAACCTTGATTTCAACTTAATTACTACAGGAATATTAAAGTTGGGGGAGATGGAAAAACATGGGCAAAATATGTTATTAGGTTCTTAGTTTGGGTTATTTAAATCATTTATGGGTGTTTCCTAACCTTCAAACTTAACTCCGATCACGCAAACAAGAAAAAATGGCCAAAAAACCGTCAAAACCTGTGAAATATTGATGATTGAGAAAAAATGGAACCTTGCCAAAAACGGAAGACCCTGCGCAAAAAAGTACAGTTCCTTATGGTGTGCAGCGCAGCCATTGTGAGACTTTTCTGCGCAGTATCTCCGGTTATTGTCGATTCGAAGCTATACCGACCCAGAGGGACAACGGGCTTTAATGCACCTGTTACCATCTCCTCCAACACAGATAGTTGTTTCTTGTAGTAATTACGTTGAAAAGAAGTATTATTTTGCAAAATTTTTGTGATTCAGTTGAATTCAGCAATTTTACAACCATTTCAAGCAACGAATTGTGTTTCACCAACACAGATACTGAGAGTATCTTCCACTCTGGAACATGCCGCAAATATATAATACTCACTTCCAATATTCGCCAGCGTCCTTGTACACCCTGTAGGGCAGGTGGTCTAGGCCGGAGCCCGACAGGCGGCTGCTGTCGGCCAGGACGGACTCGGCGAAGCTCTCGTTGGAGCGCTCGCTGCCCGAGGGACTGGGCTGCTGGCGACTGGACGAGCGCTGCACGTTGTTCCACAGCTGCGACGAGGTGGTGATGCGCTCATACTCGTACGAGTAGTTCTTCACGTTCTGCAAGGAAACATGTTTTTGGGTTAGTTTGGAGGGGACTAAACTGGTAAACTTGAAGGCTACTAATGTAAAATCTTGAAGATGAATGAAAAAGTAGTGAATACATAGCATGGAAATCAATAGATCAATATTTCCGTTTAATTTATTGGAACTTTAGCAAACAAAACTTAACTCCTAAAGCCAATTTGTTCAGTTTTCGGAACAACTCACAAAGGTCTCTAAATGTGATCTAAACGGATGTGATCTAAGAGAAAACACCGGGTTTTATGTTCAAATGAATTTTTTATTAATTATTTTTATACGAAATGACAAAAAAGTTTTTAATACAATTGTCTAATAAAACATGCATACGTTTTTATTTTATTTTCTTTATCGGTAATTTTAGTTAGAAAAAACGTGAGGTGAGCCATTAAAACGTTTTTATGTTTACATGCAAAAATTTTAAACTTTAAAAAATATGTTTATTTTGATTTGGGTATAAAAATTGAAAGCATATTTTATCACCTTTCAAAAACAGTTTTTAGTTTTCAGATATATTCAGATGTAGATAATTTATTTGAATTTTATTGCAAAGCGGAAATATTTTGACCCTCTGACAAAATACAGTCGAGGCCTGAGGTGCTAAGCCATCTAAACACGAATGCATTAGATATCAAACAAAATGACAATGGGCCTGAGGAATATAAATATTTGGAAATCGCAAGTGTTTGATAATATTTATATATATTACAAATTAAAAATAATATTCGAGGTAGGCAAAGGTGGGGGTTTTTAATTACAATTTATGAATTAAACAAGGTGAATTCCCTCTTCTGGCATGGACTTCCTTCTAATAAATTTCTACTAATTTCTTTAATGGCTTTTCACCCCACTGGAGTTCAGTTGAATATAAAGGTGTGGTGTTGATTTACAATTAAAAAGAATAATGTTAAAAAGTGACTCAGGAAACAAAAACAAAAAATATTTTAACATTCCATTTGTTTTGTAAACATGGCATTTAAAACAAGAAATTTATTGTTCAATAAAATATTTACACTATCTATATGTAGTGAAAATAATAATTAACGAGTTCCTCATACTGGTACATTCAACATCCACATAAAATGTATTGTTTTAATCTAGGAATCTAATATCTAGAAATTAAATAAGGGGCCATCCATAAATTACGTCACACGAATTTCATGATTTTTTTACCCCCCCCCCCCCCCCCCCTATCACACATCGTAATTTATGGATGGCCCCTAAAAGAATTCTAATTTACCAGAGGCTCATTTCTTGAGTCTCTACCAATTTTTTTTAATAGTGCAACACTTTTAAGAGACATTAAACAGCTCATATCAAGACCTTATCAGTGAAATTTTTTTTTTAAATTTCAACTCTGAACTCGATTTACTCGAAAACGAAAGATCAAATCAAAAAAAGGTACACCGCAAAATGAACTCCAAACTTGATGTAGATTCATTCACCAGTTCCAATAGATTAAAAAATTTCAATAGTAGATTCAACAGTTTCAATAGTAGATTCAATTGTTTCAATAGTAGATTCAATAGTTTCCGGACACTTTAAAAAGTAGTTTCGATTTTCATAATACTAATTTTCGATTTCACAAATTCTTAAAAGGCCTATGCATACATTTGCCGGCAAGTAAAAATGTTGATAACAAACACTGTTGTTCACTCACAAAAAAAAACTCTTTTCATCATTCACCGGTTTCTATGGTTACACCTGGGTTTTGCAATCCCACATCCTGCAAAATTTCAGCTATATCTGATCCCGCGCAATTGTGGGATTTTCATGTGCGGGATTGAAAAAAATACTAAATTAATCCAAAAACATGCCGTTTTGGTTTTGTCAGTGACAGTTATGTTTCTATTTATTTAATGATCTTTTTTCAAAAATACTTTTGTTAACTTTTCATTATCTTCTTCAATTATTTTAGTACCAAAGATGATCGATACGAAAAGTCCTCTTAAATGTCTTACTATGTCACCTTTTCAATGTTTTCTTTTTGTTATCTCTATGTTAATATTAATATTATTTTATACGAGCATGTATGTGTATGTCAATATGCATTTGTATAAATTGCGTAATATGTACATACATGTACATATTTCCCAAACTAGGTAAAATAAGTTTTATTTTTATTTTCAAAGTTAAAAGCACCCATTGACAAACTACTTAAAAGTAGTTTATTGGGATTTGTATTTTTCTGTATTATTTTATTTCCCATTATATTATATATTGTATTACTTTGTCTTTCTATTTAAATAAACAATTTTTTTTATGTCTTTATGACTGAAATGTCGACGTTATTTCAATTTAATACCGCTTAATAAAAATCCCGAGGGATATGAAAAAGGGGCGAGATTTGCAATAGTTGGTAACACCAAACTTTACTGTAATCAGTCCTTTATGGTTATTTTTAGCTTGAAATGCATCAATAAGCAGTAAGTCGAATACTGTGAAAACTATGATGACCAGACAACTCAACAACATGCAATTTCATAAGTGGTGAAAAAAAAATGTTTAAATAGGTTACATTAGGTTAGGTTAGGTAATTCATTTTTCTAATAAGATTATTTTAGAAAAAGCTTATCTACTTTCAATTGTATTTTCTGATCAAAGGACCGATGATTGCACATACTATACAGAATTTAAATATAATGGCTATTAATCCATTGGTTAGAAATTTAAAATGTCAAGAGTATGAAACTTAAAAACAAAGATGAATTTAAGTTTGCCTTTTACTGATCAACATTTAATTCAATCATGCTTAATCTGAAAATCGAGCCCATGAATGTGAAAACACTTTACCTTTCTATCAAGCACCAATTGAATCCGAGAATGTTTGATCAATATAAGTCCACAAACAGATCCAAAACAAACAAAACACTCGAAAATTCACAACACAATTCGGCTTTCGTCACAAACAGCTTAGCAAACACAACACTAATTATGTATACATATTCCACACTATTGCACAACACCTACACAAGATTGGCTAGAGAAATACACGACATTAACTTATATTCTTGTGTGATTTTATGGCACATAAATATCCCAGTGAGACACTCACCACAACTCGAATAATATTGCATCACTTGGCCAAGGTCTTTGATGACCGTTAAAAAGAAGCATTCAAGCCACAGTTTATTTTGAACATAAAATGTTAACTTTTAACCCACACATAAATCTTATTACCTCACTTTGGCTAGAGTAAACAAAATCCGTTGGCCGTTAAACAGGCAAATCTTTCAATCACATAAAACGAGTAAAACTACTTTCTTTATCGGCAACAACACAAATATGGTTATAAAATTATCACAGAGAAATAGAATGCACAAATGGTATGCAAACTGTTAAAATTGTAAAATACCGACAAAAAGAGATGTTTCAGAATGGGTTAGGAAACATCATCATTTCCATAGTTAGAAGTTTATTTTAAAGATATTATATGCATCATGTTCTTAGTTCAACTCCCAGCTTCGTACTAATGGTGTACATATTTATTCTTTTAGTTCCCCCCTACCTGAGTCATCAGCTATATGCAACAGGGTTGTACAAGTGCTTCTTATTTCCAGAAGGATATTTTTAGACATAGCCACATGTGTGCAACATGTTCACATCTTGTTTGCATCAAAGAAAAAAGGACCTACTCGTAACGTCTCATTTGAGAGACAAATTTGCTGCGGTTATGTCTCATTCGAGAAGTAGATTTGTTATGGTTTTATTTGAGCAGCAAATTAACAAGAGATTTAGTATGCAATTCAAATGAAGTTATTTGAAGAAGAGTAGTATTATTATTGGATTGGATTGGAAGTAATTTAAAAATAAATTATGCCATTGGATTTGAAATGATCTTGTTATAATTTTTATTGAACTAATTAACACCATGCGGAGGTAGGCAGAGAGGATGGAACCCTGCAAAACTGTGTGCCAACATTCCTTACTTAACCCCCAGGGGCCAGACCTCTGAATTTGCAGTGTTGAATCTTTCCCACGTGCGGTACGAAGCACTACAATTGCAGTGTCTACCTTATAAATTAATTTTGAACTTAAGGAGTAAGACCTCAAATTGTAATATTTAATTGAATGAAGACAATATTAGCGACACTCAAAATTAGTTAAATAATACAATTTGAGGTTTTACTCATTAAGTTAAAAATAAATATTCATTCTAGACTTGCAGAAAAGTCAATAGATGTCGCATATTAAAAATAAAAATGGATAAAAATTTATCCGAGGCACTTTCTAAATAGCATTTAGTTCGGGTTTGAGTCTTGCAATCATACATAAATATAGCAGCCAATAAAAATGCAATAAAAACACATAAATTTGTTATAGACCACTTTTATTTTATTAACACTCTACCGGTTTCGGAAGCACCCTTCCTTCGTCAGGAGAATATTATAACTAACCTACGATATAGAATATTAGGTGTTTGAGTGGGAGGTGAGCAAAGGGTTGGGGTAATTGCCAGGATTTCCAGGAAGGACAGAGCGATTGACTGGAAATAAGTTAAGGATGGGACTAATCTATAGGGACACATTAGCTCAGTTGGTAGAGTTGCGGCCTGGAAAGCCAAAGGTCGTGGGTTCAAGTCCCAGATGTGTCCATATCTTTTTCCAATTTTTCTGTTTCCAGATTTTCGATTGAGTATTGCTAATATTGTCTTATTTAAATACACATTAATTTTGACTTCTGATATTATCTCTATTGGGTTAGTTAGACAAAATTTAAAAAAAAAAAAGTCAATTTATTGTATGGTATTGTCTGCTTGGCTTTAACAAAAATATCTTTTTATGTATTGAAGTTTGTTGCCATCGGTCCCTGTGGGTTAATCCGAATTAACTTGTTCACGCCATTGCTTTTTACCACCAACAAAAGCATTCCCCCATTAACTGAATTTCCAACGTTCACCCTTCTGTAATGTCTTTATCTGCCTTTCAATCTCCCCAACACACTTCATTAGTACACAAACTCAACCACCTGCTACAAGAATTCACCTCGCACAAAAGATATTATGGTGTTTTTCTAGCCTCTATTTCAAATACATGACTTTACTTACAATCATCATCAAATCATTCTGCAATCATATTTTATCCAACGTGGATACGGAAAACAGCAGGTCTTCCATACTGTTAGAAATAAGCACCGCGTCATCAGCATACAATATGCAACTAACTTTCAGATTCTCAATTCTGCATCTAGGTTTACTTTTCATACAAAGTTAATGGATTTGTATGTTTTAACCACGTTTATTGTAAATTTAATTAAAAACATTCTTAACAAAACTTACATGAATAAATTCATTAAGAGCCATTAACCAGCGGCTGAGAATTTAAATTTCATTGAACGATGATCTTGCGATCGTACCCTTGTAACTATACAGGGCGGTTCCGATAAGAAAGATGAATTATTCTTGATACCAGCTTTTTAACATAATAACTCAATATCAATTTTATTTCATTCCAAATTTGCTTTACCCACATTAAAAAATGCTCAAACTCGTGATGATAAAATTATTAAAATTATTTTTTGATCAGTATTTATAATTTTTCAATAATGTCTAAGCAAAATAAGAATGCGATTTTTTTTTTTTAAATAAATTAGTTTGTAAGACCGTAAATAAATAGACAAACTGAAGTATTTTCGTCACAAAACAAGGGCGCGGATCTTTTTTTATGATTTTATTTGAACTTAAATTAAAATTCTGAAAAGTAGCTTTCCCAAATAATATTTATTGATTTATTTTACTGCATGATTATATGATTTGAAATATATGTTGTATAATACAAAATTTTGTTTTAAAATTTAACAAATCTGCCAATGACCTACGATAAAATCTTATTTTATTAAAAATAAACATATTTTCTCAAAATTTAAAAAAAAGCTTTACTAGATAAAAGAACAGTCTTTCGAAGTCAATTTACAATTTTTTGAGGAAAAGAGTCAATGCGTCTAAAATTTGATTTAAAAATGACATATTTCCGGTTTTGTCTGGTTATTCCCTCTTAATCATATATTTATCCTGTACAAAAAGATTAGGAAAGGAAAAATGGAGGAAAATAATGTTTTTAAATAATAAAATTTCCAAATCCATAACGAAAGAATGTACCAACAGAAATTTTTCCTGCATTTTTGCAAAAAATAAACTTAAAAATTACATTCTAAATATTAAGGATATAGATTTAAAAATTAAAAAATCTGGAATCTATAAATTGAAATGTAATGATTGTGGTTTCTTTTTTTATATGAGTAAAACTTCGAGAAACTTTGAAATAAGGATAAATGAGATGTTTAAACAATAATAATTTCTTGGAGTTTGCCAATCATTTGTTGGAGACGAGTCACACTTTTGACTTTAATAGTGTAATTGAGTTACTACATTGTAATTTTAATGGCGGTTGGACAAATTGGAAATCTTAGAAATTAGGAAGAGCATAAATACGAATTCAAATATTATCAATGACCCATTATTAAACTTGTTCCCTTCGTAAATTATTTGCTATTACCCCCCTTCCCACCACCTTTCCATTAAATCTACATTAATTGACACCATTAAGTCTATTATTGTAATTAGTTTTAAGCAAACCTTGAGGAAGTGAGCATCGCTCATGAAACATGTCGGTTTTTTTAAAACAAAAATGTAGTTAACCTCTTAAATGCCAGGGAAGAAACTCGAAAATTTCGCGATGTTTTGACTTTGACGTAATATTTTGCGGATTTATTTTATGCTATCGTAAATAATATTTACCGAAACACGTTCCCTGAACAATAAACTATGCTTACAAATAATATTACTTGCGTTTATTTGACAAATTGATAGTTTTATCGATCTTTTCATGACATGCGACGCTCAAAGTTTGACAGCTCAAATCGCGGCAGAAATGTCATTTCGAAAGTCATAGATATGTGCAAAGATGATTATTTGAGAGGCTAGGTGTGTTCCTTATATCTGTTACGTCAAGAACAAGAATGCCCCAAGCGATTCTGACCTTGTCCTTCATACATTTTCTTTATACATAAGGTTTAAAATCGCATCTCCAATTTTTTTTTTTTATGGTGCGTCCTGGGCGCGCAATCGGCAAACCAGGGGTTAAAACGAATAAATCTATTAATTTTGAACTAGCAGTTAAAAACCCGCTCCAGAGGTTTTTACTGCTAGGCCCTGCAGGTGGCTTTTGGTTCGGCTTCGCCCAGTTAGTGTTGGTGATAACGTTATAAATCCAATAGGAACTGGTTTCAAAAATAGCTTGATCCTAGGATCCACTGTCATAGAATGATAGTCACAGGTACAAAGTAGCCGAGAGAGGCAATGATGTCATATGTAAATATATAGCCGCTTAATACAACTATGTATTTCCATCAATCTTTCCATATCCAGAGAGATACTAAATATTAACAAATTCGTAGCCTTCCCATTCGACCTGCTGACGAAAGTAGCGACAGCTTGTGACGAATTCTTAAATTCAAAACCGAATTACAACGGCAGCTTTGTTTGAAATTCCACATACACAGATGTTATCTGTGGCGCAACGCGTACGGCGTGGCGTCAACATGCACTCAAAACTGGGTTCTGAAATTCAACCACGCAGACGCAGACGTATTAATACTATTCGATTAAAATGGTGCCACAAAATAAGTTTGCTGTGATTGAAGAAGTCACCTTTCATATCTTGCATGCAATAATTATTATCAACACACAGATTGAATAACCATAAACACGGCTACTTATTATGTTTAATAATACAGATTACAGTGCGTTGCAAGTTTAAGCACTTGATTGTAAAGAATGGTGAAGAGTAAAGAGCTTTGAACTCCGTCTATTTACAGAAGTGTTATTTCGAAATGAACTACAGATGAAATGCCCAGGTATTATTTAAGGCCACCTGACGAATTCCAGGTGGTGAGAATAGCTTCCGTCAACACTGGCATATGCAGAGTTAATAAAGAATGACTCACATCCTATAACTCCGCTTTAATCGAACGTTTCAGTGGAAGGTTATTCACGTTTTACCAAAAACCGTTTTCTACTTTCAAATTAATTTGAATGCAAAATTTATTGACTACTTATTAATACCAACCGTGCAATTAACTAAGCTTAATATAACGATTTAAAAAAGAATTTTCTTGGAAACAGAGTAGGCATTCATTAACATGCTTTAAAATTCAGATAAAATTAATAAATTTACATATTTAACACATAAATATTGGTAATCAAAATAGATTGTAAAAGAGAATGTTGTGGCATTTCATGTAATGCTCTGTGGCTTTGAATTTGGTATAGAAAATAATTAATGGATGCATCGCGCTTGGTTACCACAAGGGAAAGCAATGCCACACATTCAATTATCCAGTCTTTTGATATAATCTAGAGTTGACTGCACAGAGCCAGTGGATCTATGGCATCCTCATTTTGAGGAAGTTCGTGAGAGGAAGCTTAGAAGTACCTGGCTATTTAGATCTAATTATAAACAAGCGCCATTTTCAATGATAAGTCAAACACATTTTTATTTGCTTACACCGGGATTTGGATCAATACTTCTGGGTCTCAAATAAAGATTATCACCGTTCTGTCATGAAATTACAATTGAATTTTTTGTGCATAATATTAAGTATTCAGGGAAAATCATTTCTTTCTTGCTGTCAATAATCCAAAAGAATGAGCCAGGTTAGAGGGGCTAGTAAGTATTTCTGTAGTAAAGTTGATTTTTATTTGTGTACTAGCGAGTACCCGTCATGCGTTGAAATACCACTAGAAAGTGTTAGTGTTTTAATTCTGTTCCCTTCCTCTTACGTGTTCCCCGTCCCCCGTCCCACGACTTCGCCCTCTCCTTCGTTCCCCTCCCGCCAAACTATATGAAATATACTTCTTTATAAAACAACTTGTAATGCCATCTATTGTAAAACTTTTATACAAATTTCAACGCCAGAGCTCACCGTTATATATAGAAACTTTCGCGGGTGTCCGCACAACCACTCACCAAAGTTTCATCGCAATCGGATGAATGGTATAGCAAATGCAAATAATTTGATAACGCTCGAGCTCGCCTTTATAAATAGAAACATTCGCAGGTGTGCGCCTCATCAAAGTTTCATGGCAATTGGATGAATGGTTTAGGAAATAATTCCATAACGCCAGAGCTGAACTTTATATACAGACACCTTCGCAGGCATACGCACAACAAATCACCAAAGTTTCATCGCAATCGGATGAAGGGTTTAGGAATGCATAGCGGACAGACAAAGAAACATTCATTTTTATAAATTAAGATTGATAATATACAAAAAATAAAATAATTAAGCAAGAGAAAATATAGTATATAAGTTGTAAATAATTAGTAATTTGTAAAATTTGATGTACAAATTACGCTAACAAACTGTGTAAGCATTTAGAAAATTTTTCTGTTTGAATCAATGCACACAATTTATTTATTTATTCAGTTATCATGCAACAACTCGTGAATGAAAAAGCATTTTGCTTTATTTTGTGCATGATTATTGAGTTCAATAGGTTCAGTAGGTGACTTGAACTAAAATATAAAAAAATACAATTGATTCCTCACAGGGATGATTCCTCACAGCCAAATAGCAACTGGCGCTAGTAAAAATCTGAAAGAAGCTAAATTAGGTGTTAGCTATTATGATCGCCTTGCTTTCTTGGTGCCTTGGCAAGTCAGCGCCCGGAGCTGACTACTCCTATTGCGTCTGCACAGGGCCGGTCCTGATTTTGCAACTTTATTAAATTTCTAAAAATCACAAAATATTATTACTTATGTTTATTTCGTTTTGAGCTTGGCAATTGAGAAAGAGTGAAATAGCTCTGATTTCCAATTTTACGGCACTTGTTGATTGGCCAACAATGACAAAAAACTGTGTAAAAATCTGATAAAAATGTAGATTGCCAAACTTTTTCTTATTTCATTAGATATATGTGTTCTTCGTAGACAGAGAAACCAACAATGCATAAAATGTATGAGAAAAACATAGTTTTATTTTTAATCACATTTCTTTCCATATATTTTGGGTAAAATAGCCAGAGGATCTTTTACTACTCTAAGGAAATGCCTTGTAATTTTAGTACTTTCCAGGGAAATGCCTTGTACTTTTACTACTTTCCAGGAAAATGCCTTGTACTTTTACTACTTTCCAGGAAAATGCCTTGTACTTTTACTACTCTCCAGGGAAATGCCTTGTACTTTTACCACTTTCCAGGGAAATGTCATGTACTTTTATTACTTTCCAAGAAAATGTCTTGTACTTTGAGCACTTTCCAGGGAAATGCCTTGTATTTTTACTATCTTCCAGGGAAATGCCTTATGCTTTTACTATCTTCCAGGGAAATGCCTTGTGTTTTTACTACCTTCCAGGGAAATGCCTCGTTATTTTACTACCTTCCAGGGAAATGCCTCGTTATTTTACTACCTTCCAGGGAAATGCCCAGTACTTTAAGTTGCTGCTGTTTTAATGTGATCTTCATTTACCAAACACCTAATGAATGAATTAATGAATTCTGATAACCATTTTTATTTAATTTAGAAGGCAACATAAGACATACAAGACCGATTATCTCAGAGCTAACCTTTAGGTTTATTACAGTTTTGAACTCAGCTAACAGCATAAATGATTGAATTGGAAGAATGTGTCAGGGAAACATAAATCATTCAATTATCAAGAAAACAAATTGTATCAAGAAATGCTTCAAGGAAAAAATATAAAGTGCATCGAGGAACCTGTTAGGAAAACATAAATTAATTTATCAAAGGAACAAATTGTATCAAAAAATAAATCAGGGACACATCAAATTTAAGAATATTTCAGGGGAACAAAAGATATTGATTTTTCAGAAATGTACAGAATGCGCAGGTGGCTAGAATGTACATAATAATATCAGGGAAAAGGAATTGTTTACAATTAGACTATGGCTAATTTTAAATTTAAGTGCTTTACCTGTGCATGCTCCTCACTCAGATATCCCGAGACAGTCTTGCCCGGAGACAGGTCATCATCGTCCGGGGAGAATGTGGGGGTCATGGAGCCGACGCGGGGGATGGGAGTTGTTCTCTGGCGCAGGGCATTTCGGGTTCGGTGCGCTGGTGGGGAGGTGAACACCACTTCCTTCTCCACATCCTCAGGAATGGTCTCTACTTGGGTTGGTATTAATCTGGTGGTAAAAAAAAAACAAATATTCAAAAACTATACAAAAAATAACAGATAAAGGCTTGTTACAGATATTATCAACACAACACAGAATGCAACAGAGGTTCATACATATACACACACCCCGGAGAAAAATGATCAAAAAAAAATTTGCAGGAGAGCAGAAAACAAATGAATGATGAACAAGCGGTCCCGTCGAAAAGAGATACTAGCGATATTTTGCAGAGATGGAGTGATTTAAGTGAAATATGGTTTTCGTGGGGCATAGGTAATCACAATCACTTTACTTTTCAGAGATAAAATGTAAAATAGAAAATTTTAACTTACGACACATATCTATGGGATGTGCGATATGTGTGCTCATCATGCACACGAAACGAGTTCAACATTGCAACATTTTCGAGCAAATTTACATATGTATTGAAAAACAGAAAATTGATTGATTGCGATGCGCACATAATGCACTGTTTGTGCCTGCTGCAATGTACACACTATGGTAATTTGTTCCAACCTTTGTTGCATTGCATGTTGTGTTGCTAATATCTGAATTACATGGTATTATTGTGGATAGCATGGTCACAAGTATTGGTAATGAATACCTTTTGGACAGTCAAAACTAAAGCCAAAAAAAGGAAGCGAAAAGTGAAAATTAAAAACAAATCCAAAATTCATGAATTTATCCCATAAAAATATATATTCATTTCAAATGAGAACTAACATCGACTGTTAAAGTAATTTATTTTCGTGTTATTATGCCGTGCTGTGTTACCTCCTTCTTTAGCCAACGTTTCGGACAGCATTACAGTGTCCAACATCAGGGAGGCGTGTAATCGATTACTCGGCTGTGCGTTTTGGTAAAACCCTTCAAGCCACATTTTTTGGGAGTGTCACTTTTCAGTGGATTCTTGTAGAATAGTCGTTGAAGTACAACATAGTAAAATATTTTTTGCTGATTTAGGCATTTTTAATACCAAAAACGAAAATTATGAATAATTTTATTTTTTAAGTTATTTAATAAAAAACTATACACGAAATTATCCAACTCTCAAACCTTATATAATTATTAATAGAATAGCATTATTTTACATCAAATAACCACAAATAACCAACCACCTTCATATAAATTTGATGATTTTTGATTAGTTTTACGAATTTGTAAATATTCATTTTTATCATCTTCTGTTTTCATTTTGTTGCTGGAAGGGTTTTGATACATTGAATGGATTAAAAATAAACCTACTAGTAGCTCTAGATCAGTGATTCCTAAAGTGGTCCAGGTGGACCCCTAGGGGTCCAAGGGAGACCCGGCGGGGGTCTACGTAGGCGCAATAAAGAAACGGGGGTCCACAAGTTGTAAGTGGGGGTCCACGAACTGGTTTCGATTGAGACCCATCCCACGCCCCATATTCATATATTATCCCACCCCTCGTCTCATATCCCATTACGCCCCTTCCATAACAGAGCGACTGGCGTATAGCGTACGTTGTTGTACCGGTTATGCATGAGATCTTAAAATGCCCAGCTAGGCAGGGGGTGTAATGGGACATGGGTGTACTATATTGGGATACCCATATCCCATTACGCCCCCTCCGTCGTGGCAAATATAATCTCGAATACTGGTCCATTTTGCTCCCGTTTGAAAAAGTCGTAGATCCGGCACTGCTCTGTTGTCACAGATCACACCCAGCCATTCAATTCAATATTCAGTACTATGCGTGTCGTGTTTTGGGAATATGGTAGAAATGTACTAGCAGGGGGTCCGCCGTGACCAGTAAAATTTTGAAAGTGGTCCACGAGAAAAAAAAGTTTGGGAACCTCTGCTCTAGATCCACGCCTGTATTTGATTGTATGAACCAACAGTAGTGGAAGTTACTTTAATCAATAATTGAAAGAACAGTAGCAGTAGTTCATTCCCAAACAATGGTCAATTTAACAAATTCATTGTTTTCATTGAATTCAATTTACGGAATAATCAATTGACTCCTGCCTTTGATTAATATATTTTTGTCTCTGTCTCTCTAGTTATCATCAATAGAAGTACGTTTGTGTTTGAATGATTGTGTCCTTTTTTCACTTTCTCATGTTGGCCAGAGCCACAGATCAGAGATAAGCTAGATATGAACAAACAAAAATTCTTCGTACCTTTCACCATGGCCGGCGCCACGTAGTATCCAGTACAATTTTGAATTAGAAAATTTAATTTACAAAGAGTATAAAAAGTATTATTACTGTAAAAGTATTAAGAAAATGCCTTTAAACTTTTGTATGCATGTTTCGATCGATAATATGCTGGTGTTCCACCCTAGCCCATTTCCTGTGGCCCCACTTGCCCTACCCTAATTCACACTTATTTACCTCACTGGTAGGTATACATTCTATACTTTATTGCGAGGGCGAATGGATTTGGTGAAAAAAAAAACACAAAAATGTAGCTTTTACATTTATGATGACAAAAGTTATTAAAATTAAATATTAATTAATGAATGCAACAATATTTCTTTATACCGACCGGCAAAATATACTAACAAAATGACATTACAAAACAATGGGTGAACATGAGAGTTAAGATGGGGGTGGGGACGTGACTAGGGAATAGTGAATAATGGGGGAGGAGATAGAGCGAACGGTGAAAGGGAACATGTCTAAGATAGGACTGTAATATATATTTTTTCTATTTTTTTAATGGACTCTTTATTAGGATTTTTTTTTTCTGAGTTATCTAAATGTTTATATTAATGTATGTGTGGTAAAACCATGTATGATCGTGTGAGAAATGTGGAGATCCGCAAAGAATGTAAGGCTGATTTAAGCACAATGAGTAAGATTAAGAAAGGGACCCTCAGATGGTTTGGGCATGTAGAGCGAATGAATGAAGAAAGTAGTGTAAGAAGAATATATGACGCAAATGTGAATGGTAGATGAAGTCGGGGACGCCCGAGGAAGACATGGCACGACCAAGTGAATCAGATACTTGAGTCGGGCCATGTCAAAAGTCAGAATAATAGAAGAGTATGTATGAGACGATGTATGAATGTGAGTGAAGCAAAGAGTGTGTGCCAGGACCGAGTTGTTTGGCGATCCGTCCTCTCTGCCTACCCCTGCGGGAAACGGCGTGATGGTCAGTTAGTTATATTAATTTGAAGAATATTTAACCTACATTTTTAAAAAAACTATTTATTCTTCATGAGTAATCTAGGTGCAAATATTGCATGCATTGTAACCAGTACACATACAAAGTAAATTTACACACCTACATTGGATCATAAAAAAATAAATTTAAATGGAGTACCTAGGCTTTGTGTATTTTTTGTAATAATTGCTGTCAATTCTTAAGTCTCAACATGTCACCCTAGCCATTATTGGTAGTGGATAATGTTTCGAGTGCATTTAATTCATGTAAATTGCACTGATAAAATTAATTCATAAATACATCGCACTCACACTCACACAAATCATTATTTTTATTTTGGTTCGAGCTTGACTGTTTTGAAATAGATGGAATGCCAATCAGAATCTCTCAGATAGCATATGTATACATATAATAAGCTATAATATTAGATTAGATATTAAAGCTATAATTGATACGAATTCCTGTAAATAAATCTATTGGATAAGGCATTTTATCAAACTTTTTTGAAACAGCTATCTTGCTTAAGGATATAAAATACCCGCGCCAATTATTTTCAAAGTTAGATTTTGTACATCTGATGGGAATTGAAGCTGAGATTACTGCGCCAGAGCTGTTGTAGCTCTTACATCTACTCCATAGACGTACTTACGCAATACAAACAATGAGTCTTAAAAAATCCCTCGAGTGATGGAGAATTTTCGGTTTTCGATTCGGTTTAATTAAAATCTTACCTCCAAATATTAATATGGAAACGTATGAACTGCTTTCATAAAAAAAATATAAAAAAAGTTAAATCTTATATATATAAATCAATATTTGTTTGATTGTTCATATTTTATGCGCTGTCATACCGTTCATCCGATTGTTGAAACTTTAGTGATTTGTTGTGCGCACGCCCGCGAAGGTTATAGGCTATACATAATAATAGTAAGCTCTGGCATTATGAAATTTGTATATAATGAAAATGTGTGTTTTTCATATATTTTAGCGGCAGGTAGAAACACAGGAGGGGTAGGTGGGGTTCGCAGAAAGGGTGACGAGGGAGGGGGAAAGTGGGGAAGGAGACTTGGGAGGAGAAGGGGGAGGCAAGGGAAAGGACATGCAGGGAGAATCAATTTATTTCTTTGAATGGCATTGCGACGCATGCCGGTACCATCTAGTTTATAATAAATTTTAATTTTAAAAAATCAGTTTGAGGAAAAAATTTCCCTCTGTCATCTTCGTGTCCGTCAGGAGAGGAAGTTCTGGGAAATAAAAGGGTATGAGGGGTGGGTAGGAATCTGGGGGTCAATGTGTTCGGGAGTAACGGACGTATGAATCCATCCCTCGCACTGTGGTACAAGGCGATGGGACAAGAGTCCAGCTGGAGAGGTAAAAGGTCTCCCTCAACACTGATCACAAGCTAATGTATGTGCCGCCAATACCTAGACAATCCTCACCCAATGAACTTGGGCATTCTTGCTTAGTCACCAAACCAACATAGCAAACCAATTTGGCAGAGGTTATCCAATAAATGGTTCCCGTGACGGCGGTACCCAAATTGAGCTCAATCACTCAAATGATTACAAACAATGCGTCTATGTTAGTACATGTACATGCTGTTGGTTGCTATTTAATACCTGCATAACTGCATACGTATCGTAATTTTACCGCATTTGATTGCACTACTGATTAAAAATGATGTAGGTTCATTTTGATAAAACTCTTATACCGGTTACAATACTATTGTTTGACCAAAATATCACAGATTAAACACTGAGGGTAAACGTGGGATGTCATTTCTAGTTAAAATTCTAAAAGTTTTCAGGTGTTTACGAAAAATTGCTTATCCACAAATATACAGCAGTTTAAACAACAGGGATCAGATAAAGATTACACAAGTTGTATGTTTTACCTACAGAACAAATAGTTTTTGTTATTTTTTTATCATCACACTTGAAACATTTCAAAATTACTAACTAAGCTGGTTTCCCACCCGATTTATTCTATGAGAGTCTATGGTCTATTTATACATAGGAAAGTTGATTCAACTGAGTTTAAATTCGATAAAAAAAACCTGTTTCCACAGATCAATTATATGGAATAGACGAGGGATCCCACCTTAATACAATGCTTCAGTAATTTGGGATAATCTGCACTTAGGCTGTAAGTAGTTACTTGCGATTTAACCACTCAGGTCTCGAGCCTATTTTATCGGAAGGTCAACATATCTCAGCTTTGCAATAAAATCCAAATAAACAGAGTATTTCTGTTTATCTGAATGCATCCAAAAACTAAAAACTGTTTTTGAAAGGTGATGAAAAATGCATTCAAATTTTATAATTAATATGAACATATAATTTTTGAAGTATAAAAATTTTGAATGTAAAACGTTTAAACGTTAACTCACTTTTTTGTCATTTCATGTAAAAATAATGAATAATTTTTTTTATTGGTTTATTCAAAATGCATATGAATTCAACGCAAAATCTTTAAAAAGTGTGAAAATGTGAATTTTTTTATTCAGCTATAACTATATTTTTGTATGACGGGCTAATGTTCTGTTCACTTTGTTGGTGTGAATTTTTAGGTCATGCAATTATTGTCGGCTATCAGTGATGTTTTAAAACCGGGCTATTCATTAAAAATCCAACTGAAAATTTATTTCTAATATTGTGACTGTATAGAACATAAAATTGTTTCCATTGGTAGCAGAAATATCCTATATGCTTCTTTGATCATCGGAATAGATCATAAATAAAATAGATTGCGTTGTACCAATGAAGTGCAAATTTACCTTTATGAATAGAAAATATGAAGCAAAAATAGAAATAAAGCATGATCTAATATAATAACAGAAATAGGTACAAGGGGTTCTTAATATTGAAGTAAGAGTGTACAAATGTGGACAGAACATGAAGAAATTCAAACATACCATAAAGAAATGAAAATCTAAAATATGAAGTCATTTTTGTTGTGATTCAGTACCTACATACTATAAGGTAAATTATTATTTATTATTTTAACTTTATGAGTAAAACCTCAAACTGTAATATTTAATTAAATGAAGACATTATGAGCGAAACTCAATCGATAATCTGGAAACAGAAAAATCAGAAAAAGATATTGGCACCTCTGGGACTCGAACCCAGGACCTCCCTACTTTCCGGGTTGGGGAAACCAACCCGGAAAGTAGGGAGATCCTGGGTTCGAGTCCCAGAGGTGCCAATATCTTTTTCTGATTTTTCTGTTTCCAGATTTTCGATTGAGTTTCGCTCATAATGTCTTCATTTAATTAAATATTACAGTTTGAGGTTTTACTCATAAAGTTAAAATAATAAATAATAATATTCATCCCAGACTTGCAGAAGAGTCAATAGATGTCGCACATTAAATAAAATGGATAATAATTTATCCAGACACCATCTAGATTGCATTTAGTTCGAGTTGAATCTTGCAATCATTCATAAAGATGGCAGCCAATAAAAATATGCGTTAAGAAAAATGAAGATAGTATGGGTGGTTCTTAGTCGAAGTATGGTACAGTTAAAAGTGACCGAATTGGATATCGACACCTTAGCTCAGTGGATAAGAGCCCCAACCCGGAAAGTAGGGAGGTCCTGGGTTCGAGTCCCAGAGGTGCCAATATCTTTTTCTGATTTTTCTGTTTCCAGATTTTCGATTGAGTTTCGCTCATAATGTCTTCATTTAATTAAATATAAGGTAAATATTAAGCCATTAACCAAATTAACACTACACTACTGCTACATATATTATGTTGTATGATTCATATTGTAGAGGATTATGATCAGTGAATCCTTGCAAGTTGAATAGGTAAATATGACAACGCTTTAAATAGTTTTGGGGGGAAATCTTTCAGTAGGGGTCACCCACTTTAAGTGTAAAGGGAGTTGCAAAAATTTTCTGTAAAGATTTTATTACCGCTGGTCTGAATACATTATTTGTTAATATTTTATATAATATTTGTTTATATTTTATAGGCGTTTTGTTTTCCTGTGGCAATATTATCCATGTTTATATATTATTGCTGCCACGGGGTTAATATTGAATTACACATTTGTCAAGATTCTTGAGTCGAATTTAACGAATGAATGAATTCTCCCGCATGCATAGAGAATAATATATCATATTTCATTATGGCATGATAAACGGGAGTTTAGTCGTTGTTCCTTACAAGAAATGCATCCTAAATTGAAAATGTTTGAAATTTTGGACCTGAAACTTCAATGGCTCGGTAAAAGCCACAGTTCGTCAGTTACTAATAAAAACAATGAAATTGTAACATTTAAACATAAATATTTAACAATAATAAGGTATTTACCGGGTAGGTGTGTCTCTAGAAATGACAGGAGTCTTCCTTCCAGTTTTGCCTTGGACATGCTCTCCAGCGATCTCTTCACGGTCACGGCTCTGCTGGGGTAAAGGAGTCTTGGATCGTGACCTAGATCTCAAGTTGGGAATGGTATCCTCCATTGTGCTTTATCAATACACTGCACAACGTAAACAAAATATCTTAACCTTCCATCTGCCAAATGTCAGCGGCCCAACCACAGGAAACAGATAAAAAAAAAAACGCAAATGCAGTTTTATTTTAACCGGCCCCAGGAAGAAACCTGTTCAATCCCAAATGCAAATCACTGACCTCCTTACTGTACACGATTTTTCGACACAAAATTCATTGCACAACGTTTATTCTATTTGTAGCACCGCCGAATAGCGTCTCCCGCGTACTTGAATTTATTACTTCAAACGACTGACCGTTGGATAACCTCAGGTATTAAGTGCGACACGCGCGCGGATCAGCAAAAACGTGTTTTTGTCGAGCCGTTGAGATGACCGATGTTGATCGCACTGCACAATTCTCACGATTCGCTTGCAATATTTAACTGATATTTTAAAAATTAGGCACAAATTCGCCGAACCACAAAATACCGTCAAACCTAAACATAAACTGATGACGTCAGTCGCTAGTCGCTAAGGTTTTATGGCCAACTTCATACCGCTTCCGCAACCGTAATCTTCTGTCCTTTTTGCTCTTATCGTTTGTTACGAGATTTTGATTGAGAAAAGAAAGAAAACACGCAATGGTGAGCGTTTCTACTTCTTTAGCAGTGACACCTAGCGAGATATGCACCAATGTTTTTTTTTGTTTCGTTAGAAATAAGAAGGTACCTACCTTTTTTAATTTACGGACCTTTACAAAGTTAATAGATGGCAGTAAATAACGTCGTAATATTCGAACATCAAAAAATTAATGTTGACCACTCCACTATTATTACGATTTTTTTATTACACATGCAAAGCAATTATTGGCAGATCATCATAGAATCACCTTCTAAGAAAAAATTGCCTCGGTAATTCTTTTCTATTGACTTCTAGTAACGTCATTGTTGACTTCTATACTAATTTGACTAATGTTCCACTATTTTAAAATTATAATAGCATAATGTATAATTTAGGGCTTGGTGGGTACTTAATCAATTTATACTTCAACTGAATTGGTAGAAGTGATATTATATTTTCAGTAGAGTGGAAGCTAGAAAAAGGACGAACAATTACATTCCATACAAAAGCAGTGATATATTTTTAGATTTTCACGGCCAAAAGTATTTTCGTTATTTGTTTTTGGGGTGTTATGCCGTGTTGCGCTACCCACTTCTTTAGCCAACGTTTCGGACAGCATTACAGTGTCCATCATCATCTCACATCTGCCCTGATGATTTTTTTTTTACATGAGCTCCACACAGGAGGCCATGAGGAAAATAATTTCCCTCAGGGCCTATGTCATCTTTGGGGATGCTGTGTGGAGGGTTTTTTTAAGGAAAGGAAGGGAAGGAGAGTTCTGGGAAGGAAAAAGGTTTAAGGGGTGGGTAGGAATCTGGGGTTCAGTGTGTCCTGGTCATCCGCCTCCAAGACCTAGACAAACTTCACCCCATGAACCCGGGCACCCCTGCTAAATCACCAAACGTAGCGAACCAATTGGGGTGACCTATGGCAGAGGTGTTGGTTATCCAATAAAGGTTCCCGGGGCGGCGGTACCCTGTAACGCTGTCCGGAAACGTTGGATAAAGAAGGAGGTAGCGGAACACGGTATAACGCCCCAAGACAAATAACGAAAAACAGTTATATTTATTATTGAGTTCTACTCGGAAAAATAACTATCTCTTTTATTTTGTAGTACGTAGGTACCACGCGAAACGGAAATCTCAACAAAAACTTTTTCAACACATCGCTTTTCATCACATGATTATAAAGATCGTAATAATTCGTCATAGTAATAAATAAGATGAGTTGTGATTCAGAACGATGTAAACTAAAAATTGTGATTTTTAAGAAGCCACGGGAAGGTCACTTTTTTCCGTGCAATCAATATATATTATCCAGTCGAACGACGGACCAAATTAAAACTTTTTCCAGTGATTGCTTGCGATTTTTTGGAGCTCATTTTGAATATTTTCCGCCCACATAAAAAAAAACATACCTCCGAATTTTAATACGCAGACACATAAACCGAATGAAGTGCTTTGCAGCCAATGAATTCACCTATAATTTAAATAATCACCCATATTTTTAGGATTTATAAAAAAATTATTAAAAAAAATCATAAACATTTTCAGAAATATTGTCAGGTTTTTCTAGCTATAAACTCGCGTAGAAAGTTGAATTTTACGTCCACATTACATACTATATTAGCATTTGTCAGTGGGCAAGCACATATTTTAATTTGATTTACTGGGATACGGAAGGATTTATGCTAAACTCAAAGTATTTAGTTTTTGTCACATTCTTCGTTAGTGTGTTATTGTCTAACCATCATTTAACAATAGTTATGCCCCTGTTTGCTTTATGACTGTACTGTCATCCGTGTTACAATGAATTGGTGCACATGTCAAAAGGTCATTAAATGCAAAAGCCGGGGTCTGAACCAATTCCCGTGTGACGCTAGCATTTATCGAATGTGAGAAAGAGGTGAAACCGTCAGCAATCGTCTGAATCATCATCTCCCTTAAAAAGTCATCAATCACGTACACAGGAAAGCGGGAAGTCCGTAAGACGGCAGTTGGTTGACAAGTCCTCGGTGCTAGACCTTGCCGGTGCCTTACAAGGCCTTGGAAATGACCGTTTGGGTCTCACTGTGACGTTTGAGGAACCATCCCCAAACATGCATCCCATACGCATGAAAATCACCGCAAGAGCGGTTCCGCCGGAATCCGTATTGAAGGTCGTTGATAATTTTGTTCTTCTCGAGGTGTGTGGGCAGTTTCTCGTAGATCACGCGTTCCGTCACCTTGGATAGAACTGATGTGATCGCTGTGGTGTGATAGTTGGCCTGATTGGAGCAGTCGACTTTCATGGAAATAGGGTGAATGGTCGTTTTTTTTTCAGCAAGAGGGTACAGAGCAACACTTTGGGGACATTTTGAAGAGCTTCTTCAAAATTGGAGTTATTTCTGCAGCACACCTTTGTAATACCAGGGCAGGTATTCCGCCAGGTCCACTAGCTTTGTTAACATCAAGCCCCCGTAAGCCGTGGAGTAAATCCCAATGCCGGATCCTCAGCTTTTTCATTTAGAAACCACAGTGAGGAACCGACGGTGGGACAGCATCCCGATTATCGATGGTTGAGTTTACCGCAAACATTTTACATGATAAGTTAGCCTTTTCGTTGGCTTGGTTTTTGCTAGTTAGAGTCTGGTAAGAGGTGGCAGACTGGGTTTGCAGAATTTGCGACAAATTGGGCCCGCAAGTGAAGAGAATGTTCTGCTGCTATGCGGGCAGCCAGCCAGCTTTTTGCTGATCTGCAGGTCGTGCTCGAATTTTGACCTATTAACGATTCGCTTGCTTTTCTTTGCCAATTTGTTATATAGTCGCTCACATTATAACATCGCGTTTCTCAAAAAATACGATTTAAAAAAAAACTACGCATGCGCCATGGTTTGAACCGACAAACAAATGTTTTGTCCAATCACCACTCCTTTTATACAAAGTTTGATAACAAAATATTTGACACTTAACTATATTTAGCAGTAATTTTTTTTTAAAGTTACATATTCCTTATACAAAATTTTTATTTAGTAAAAAGAATAAAATTAGTTATTTTTTTTTTACTGTTATGTTTTTTTTCTAATTATAATTTTTGTTTTATTATTTGAAGAAAGTTAAATAGAATATTATATATTATTCTCATAAAAACAACGCGAATCTCATTATTTCTGAGCCTTTTTTGTGTGTTATACCGCGCTTAAAATACCTAACTCCAAATAACTGCTACCTTCATATTAGTTAACTCTTTTTTCAAAGATGTACTGTTTTTTATTAATAAACTAAAGGATTTTTTGTTCCTCCTGAAATGTTATAATGTGAGCGACGATACGCTGATCTGTTTTCGGACAATGGTTATTCTGAATCGTTACTGTGACGAGTTATGATTGTGATGGATTGTCACGTATGGAATTACCATGTGTTATTCATTACTGTTTGTTTGTTCTGAAAATTCACGTGATGAGTTCCCATATTACGAGTTGTCATACCATGTACACGGTCAACTCAACAAAGTGGCATTCATCACTCCTATGAAAAGTCATTGTAATAAAAAAAAATAGGTTACGTTAGGCTTTTTTTCATCACTTTTTTAATGACTTTTCAAAGTGGTGTTGAAATGGATCCTGCGTAAAAAATATTATATTATAATATACTCATGATATTATAGAGCCGTACTTATTTTTACGAACCGAAGAATACATCACGCAAAAAAGATTAATCATAACGATTTATTTTAAGGTTAGACCATTTTCTTTCCACGTTTTGCCGCATTCCGTTATATAAACGGAGGAGTAGAAAGGGAATAACGGGAAGGGACGCTGCGGTGATTAAATTTACAGCGCATGGCTTTTGGCGGGCTTGCCAAAGCGCCTGCGTTAACATGCAATGTGCGCACGCATACTGCGTTCTGTCAAAAGAAATGTTGCCAATGGTGGACAACTGCTAGTATTAATCAAAATATGAGCTCTTTTTATGTGACAATTTGTGTTCTAAAATGGAAGTATGATCGGATAAAAATATTTAAACAAGGCAATGCTTATAAAGAATTTTACTAAAGGAACGATTTATAAAAAATTATGTAATTCGAAAGAGAGGTCTTTTTTCGAACGCCCTGCAAACTCCTTTTAACCTTTCAGGCAATCAAAATATTTAAATATTTCATTAGGCCTCGTCAAAGTGGCTTAGCATGAAATCCTACGTATACAGAAATAAAAATATTCGATAACCGAAGACGTTACCATCTGACGTTTAACTTCTGTCGAAAATTCTTTCTGGGGAATGGCAACATTTTTGCACAGCTGTGTAGGTTGTAGGTCGTATACAAAATTAAAAATATATTTACGCAGTCACGACTCGCGGAGCGAATTACCTGTCCTCGGCTTTATATTTCATTCATTTGTACCCAATTGTTTTTCTTCTTTGAAAGATCGCAGCACCGTCATTATCGAATATTTTTGGCATCTTCTCGCGTTAATCAAATTGTGTTTTAAAATAAATCAACCCGTGACGCGAATTTTACGACATAAATTTCACTTTCCAATTGTGTGTGTGTAGAATAGATCAGCTATAAAGAATCGTGTTTACTTTGTTGTTTTGCAATATTTCTTTGGACAGGAATTTCAATTCGTCGGTAGCCTCGCGCGTTACGGAAAGTGCACTAAATTATTTAAAACTTTATTATAAAGAAAAAATCTTTAACGTCTGTGTTTTTTGAAATATCTACAGTGTTTTTTTGACGTTCCCGATATGGTCGGGGACGTTTTTTAGCGGTCTACGAGGGTGGTTTGGTTTTCAGGTAAGAAATAAGCTTAAAATTAATTAAATATTATTCCTGCTTCATTATGAAAATATTATTTATGGTCGGCGCCAGCGCGTCTCGCCCACAGGACGTTGACATTGCGTAGTTTTATTGTGCGAATATTATCGCAGAAATTAGCACAAGACAACTCATGTTTATATGTTTATTGCTTATCATTGCACATAACAATAATGCACCTCATAATATTTATCTCAACTTAAGGCCTTTTTTATTAATAATAGGTTCGAATTATTTAAGGATCGTAGCAAATGTTTTTGTTGTTTTTTTCCTTGTCACAAAGAGCTATCGCACGATGTTGCAATAACTACAGGGTGTTAAGGGACGCACTTGACTTACTTTAACCAGTGATTCCCGACATTATTTAGAATAAAAAATGTAAATGAATTTTTGGTCTCCGGTGACTTTTTTGATTTTTTTTCATCCAACATAAAAAAATCAGGTGTTTGTCATGCGGGGTTGTCCCGCGGGGGGCACAATAATTTTTTTTGTTTGATTTGAAGAAAAACATTTTTGAAAATAAAAACATCTAAAAAATCACCGGAGACTAAAATTTCATTTGAATTTTTTACTTCAAATAATGTCAGGAATTACCGGTTAAATAAAATCAAGTACGTCCCTTAACACCCTATATACATAATACATACATTGAATTACTATAATGAATATTGTTGTGACATACCGACTGGTCGTAAATACATAACCTGGAAGTAATGCTGCAGAATATAATAACAATCGATGACACGTGCTGTATTTTTCACACTTTTAGAAATAGGTGCATAATGTCTTATTATATTCTAATCGTTATTACTAGCGAGTTCCCGGCATGCGTTGCAAGCCACTTAATAAAGAAATTGTTTCCCCCTGCGTGTCTTTGCCCATTCATCCCGTTACCCTTCCGCCTCTGCTTCCCCACCCATGTGCTCTTCCCCTCACGCCTCCCCCTCCACCTTCCCCGCTTTCCCTCTCCTCTCCCGCTCCCCCGTACCGCGAGCTTCCCGCCCGCGTTCTCCTTTTCTCTCCCGCGTTCCAAATATTCAGTCCCGGTACGTTCAGTTTTCAATTAGCTCGCGTGCCACGTATTGCAATTTTTTTCTACAATTTTTCATATATTACAAACAATTGCTTTTGTATAATATAAGAACAGTCAATCAAATTTGTTAAACTTACTTAAAAACCCATAATTCTTGATTACTTTCAAAATATTCGACTTTAATTAGTATCATAGGTGAGTACTTCAATTAAATTCATTAATTATAAATGTTTATTCTAAAGCTGAATTTTGATTGAACAATTGATGGTTTGCAAAATGTCTTCTCAAATTGTGACATCTTTGACGGTTTCGTAAGAGTTTTTGTAACGATCAAAAAACTTTCATTTTTATTGTCATTTTGGTTGTAATAATCCAGAAATCTTCGCGAATATGGAAAGGAGATATTTTGTAAGTTTCAAATATTTCCTATATTAATATAGCAATATATGCATATAAAAAAAAAAACAGCAACAAACACACCAGCAAGCACAGCAACACACAAACCAGCAAGCAAAAAACATACATTCATTTTATATATATATATATAGATAGATTATATGTATAGATAGATTAATAGATTATCTCAATGACTTTACATTTTGGATTGTTGTAAACGGAAGTGGCGTCCTCTGTTATTTTAAAAAAGAATCGTGAAAGTATCTCTCCCGTGAATTTTTTTTTTCTTTATCGCGCCTACGTGGACCCCCGTCGGGTCTCCCGTGGACCTCTAGCGGTCCACCTGGACCACTTTGGGAATTTTTGGGATATTTGGGAGGCGGAAACGGGTACCGCCGCCCCGGGAACCTTTATTGGATAACCAACACCTCTGCCATAGGTCACCCCAAGTGGTTCGCTACGTTTGGTGATTTAGCAGGGGTGCCCGGGTTCATGGGGTGATGTTTGTCTAGGTCTTGGAGGCGGATGACTAGGACACACTGAACCCCAGATTCCTACCCACCCCTAAACCCTTTTCCTTCCCAGAACTCTCCTTCTCTTCCATTCCTTGAAAAAAAAACCCTCCACACAGCATCCCCATAGATGACATAGGCCTCAAGGAAATTTATTTTCCTCAGGGCCTCCTGTGTGGAGCTCATGTAAAAAAAAAAAAAATCACTGGCGTAGACGGTAGTTTCGTTTTTCAGCGAAAAGAAACGTTTTCCTCTATTAAAATCATAGAAAAACTGTGTAATACTGGTGATATCTAGTTTTGCGACCTGTATACGGATTACGTTCCAAGCCACGCTAAGCTCGACATTCCAACCAAGCCGAGCTTTTAATCATCTGATGTACCGGGCCTATAATATTATGTATGGAAGAAGCTAAAGGGGTGGGGTATGTCAGGATATGTGGTAATGCACCTTATCTGCCAACACGGGGACGTGGCAAAATGATATAAAATAGTTCTTATCGTCGTGCACATTCTGCATTTTGATACGCTTTATCTGTTCAAAGGATTAAAACATTACTACTTACGTGCTATTTTCTATTAATTTATTGATGTACCTGAACCTATCCTAAGAAGTTCTCGGAAAAAAGTGTATTTTTTATCAATAATCGCGCTTCAAAGAAAAATGTCGGTAGGTGGGAAAATACAAATAAGTAGGTATACTTTATTCCAATGTAATGAATATGTTTTGACTGAGCGTAGCGAAATGTTTCAACTCGAACATTTGGCATTTCATCTGTCTGTAAATGTGTTTATAACTTTCCGGTTCCGGTTCAAGATGGTGGCCTCGTTGGACGTTGGGAAAATACTACGAGATGCCAAATTGGAATAATCAGTAGTGTGGTAAGAAAGTTTTAAAAAAGAGCCGTCATTGAAATCGTTACATTTCTTTGGACAAATTTTGTTGTATAATTCAAACTTTAAATTTAAAAAAATTACATGACATATTTATGGTACGCAATTAAGTAGTTAGGTATTTGAGTGTCTACTTACAAATCTTATGATTTCAGAAGAAACTTCGGTTTTGATTTATTAAATAAGAAAAAAACAAAGTGAGCAATTTACGCGCGGTAGACGTGAAACTAAAGTAGACGATAGTGGGGAGAAAAAAATAAAAAATGGTAGAAGCTCATACAATCTCAACCAATATGAACCTTGAAAAGTGATCTCATAATCAAAGCGGCCAATGCGGTAAGGTTTCATTCTATCTCATTCTCTCGCAGGCTAAATCCTATAGATGTATGTGTTTGTCTCTTTTTAGCATCATTTCCATTTCATTGAGTTTCAAATCACAACGGTGCTAAAGAAGTTTCACTTCAAAATAGAAACGTATCTACTTATTATGTCTACGGTTCACAGAACTACTACTTTTAAATATCTTTTAATATCCATTTGTTTTCTAATCTGTAACCATAACAAAAATTATTATAAGTAAATGGAATTTAACCCGTTTATAAAGGGTGTTTTTTTTAGAGGTTTGTTTTTTAAACTGGCAACACTGTTTCTACAGACTGTCAATTTGACAGTTGACAGTTGATTTGTAGGTAGTACGTTTTGCCATTTCACTATGAATAGACCGGCGTCAGAACGTGCGCTTGCAAATTGTGCAAATTTATTTTGAAAATCATGGTTCGGTTCGCCAAACTTATCGTGCACTACGTCCATTTTAATCGACATAATCATCCATCCGAGCAAGTTATTCGAAAGATCATGGATCGTTTACGCACCACGTACACTCTAGTGGATAATACGCATCCACAAAGACGACAAAGAAGAAGTTATTGTTGCTGTGGAGAGAAGTGATGAATGTATTGACGAAGTAGTGACGAATGAGTCGATTCGCCATCGTGCACAGCAATTGCAGCTGTGCCCATCCACTTTGTGAAAGATTCGGAAAGATCTGGGTCTAGGCTTCCACGATCGAGTGATCTCACGCCATTCGATTACTTTTTTTAAGGGCTTGTGAAGTCACTAGTCTATGCTGATAAACCAGAGACGTTGGACCATTTGGAAATCAACATTCGCCATGGTTTTGTCGATATATGACCCCAGTTGCTCGATAAAGTTGTTAAAAATTGGACTTCAAGATTGCGCTTCATTTGAGCTAGCCGTGGCGCTCATATGCCCAAAATCATATATTTAAACAATAATGGCATAAAATTATCTATTAAATAAAGCTAATATCATGGACATTAACATTATTTTGATGTGTTTTTTTTCATTTTGAATTTGTATACCTCTAAAAAAAAAACACCCGTTATTATATTAGCAGACCCGGCCACTCGTTGCTGCGGCTAACGAAGCACAACGCCATTACCCAATCTTTACAACCAACGCCATCTGTTATTTTGCATATATATCAAATTCACACCGCCCGCTTGTTAGCCCGCTGCCCGCTCCCTTTATTTATAAATTTCAACCAATTTACACAAAACCTTGACAAATTATATACCTAAAAACCTTCCTCACGAATCACTCTATCTATTGGTAAAAACCGCATAAAAATCCGTTGCGTAGTTTAAAAGATCTAAGCGTACAGGCACCGGGAGCGACTTCATTTTATGCTATGTAAAGATTTACTATCAAATAATGTAAAATGAATTTATATATATAACTATATATTTCATACATAAACTTCAATAAAAAAATAGACATTATGGTTTTTTTTATAATATTACAAATATATTTAAAGTTATAATTTACATCTTTTATCTACAGTTTAAACATTTTTTCATAAATTTTATCATAAGTATCAAAATAAATATTCTTTTTCCAATAACCAATTTTTCACCATATATTTAACCTTATTCTGAAACATGCTCATAAATGAGCATGCTCATTACCCCTGCGAATCAATGAGTATGCTCACAAATCTCAGGATTTGTGGGCATGCTCATTTGGGCGTGACACATGCTACTAGGTATCATTTGCTCATTAGTATCAAGAGAGCATGCGACTAATAAGCATGTATGTCCGTAGCTTATCATATAAAGCTGAGTTTGCTTCGCGGGAATTATAATTTAAGTTCATAACCAAAAGGTTACATACTCGTATCGATAATTTAATAGTAAAAAGGAAAATGTCGCTCCCATCCCAGAAATCAGTTTCCTTTGTTAAATTTCCTTAAAGAGATTTACGTCACATTAAACAAAGCTGCCCTTTTCTTTGTTCTAATTTTATATAATAGAATTTAAAAAAAGAAAGATGGTGCAGCCCTGATGGTAACGATGTTAGCCAGACGGCTCCATTCATCGGGCGTATCGGAAAAAATCGTCTGCAAAGTTTAGTATAAAGAATACACTTGGTAGCCTTTGAGATATAATTATATCTATAATAATAGTACCTATCTAGTGCCTCTGCCTTACTAAAAAAATAAAAATACTTCCCAACCGTTAAACAGTATTTTAGTTACACATTGAATAAATACTGCACAAATTGAATAAATCACAAACAGATTTGATTTGATCTGCCAAAGGGCTGGCAACGTTGCATTTTGGCAGACTGACACATGAAATTCGTCTTGAAAAAGGGAAGTTTTTTTTATTTTTTTATTGAAACAAAAATACATATACATTATAAAAAAAAGTTATTTCGTATATATATTTTTTAATTGACTCCTACCGCGCGAATTTAATAAAAATTCCATGAAAGTTTTTTTTTTTATTTTTTTATTTATTTATTTATTTATCAAAAGTATACAATACAGAATATAGTATATTATATAAAGCATTGTACTCCCAGGAGTTAATAAACTCATTGCGGGAATGATACGCATTACATGAAACATATAGCTGTATGTATTAAATGGACATATGATGGGGACATACACAACATTATTATTTCAGATAGTCATTAATAAGATGAAGTTTGAGCATGTTAGTTTGGGTCTTTTTACATTGACTTGCACGTTTGATCTCGTTGGGTAGTTGATTATATTTTGTGTGAGCTATGTATTCTAGGGATCTTAGTCCATATTTTGTTGATTTGATTTTTGATATAAGAAGTTTGTTGTGATTTCTTGTGTTGTGTTGGTGTACGTCGCAATTGTAATAGAGTGTAGTGTTGGAATGTGCCGAGTGTTGAATTACTTGTAATATAGTTTTAGTTATTTCAAAAGTGGGAATGGTATTAAAAGGAAGTATTTGGGTGTTTCTGTAGATATCTTTGACATGTGTGTCCCAAGGTAGACTGAAAATATTTCGCAGGGCTCTATTTTGAACGACTTGGACTTCTGAAATCATTTTTTTTGTAGCAAATCCCCAAATTCCGGCGAGATATATTAGATGTGAGTGAATCATAGCATGGTAAATCGATTTTAATAGAGAGGGAGGAAGTAACCCGCGAAGTCTATATAAAACACCAGTAATAACATAAATGTCTTGTAGAATAATGGATGTCCATAAATGGATGTGTAGGTAAATATAAATTCAGCATTTATATTGCGCAAACGATGAATCCAAAAAGTCAATTGGTTAGTCTCTGGGAATTATTATAATATTTTTTTTATATTATAAACGAGTTTATATATATTTTTTTTTTATTTATTCATACACGCCTTGAAGGCTTTTACAGAACCACATTATTAAAGTTACACATGTTATTCAGGAGTATAATTGTAAGCATGAAGTATATAACATTATAAACTGTACTTTAAGGATACAAACAGGTTTAATATGTACATAGGTATGTAGTTTCGTTATCATTAAAATTGTACAAAGGAGTTAATAAGATTACATAGTGTAATAATGGTAAAACAGAAGAGTGCTTAAGGTACTTTAAAAGTAGTTATTGAGGAACGTGTAGGTATTTACTATGTTTAAAAGTGATGTGAGTTTTCTTCTCTATTACTTTAGCGTCTGTTCACAATCCCAGCGCCCAATTAAAATGACACAAAATCTTCGTAAAACCAATCCATGTCGCCTCGATCGAATACTTCTACGCCTCAACCTGAGGAAAATAATTTATCTTTGGGGATGCTGTGTGGGGGTCTTTTTCGGAAAGGAAGGAGAAGATGTTCTGGAAAGGAAAAAGGTATGAGTAGTGTGTAGGAATCTGGGGACAGTCTGAATCTATCCCTGAGTGACAGACGTATGAATCTATCCCTCCCACTGCAGTGCAAGGCGATGTTTCGAGAGAGTTCTAATGTAGAGGTCTAAAGGTCTCCTTCAACCAATCTCTTCCGATCCGGCCTGACACGCAGCTGGCGGGCAGATGCATCCGCCGCCAAGTTCCCGACAAACTTCATCCTTGAACCCTGCTAAGTCAACAATGTAAGTCAAATGTAGCGAACCACTTAGGGTGACCTACAACAGAGGAGTTGATTATCCAATAAATGGTTCCCAGAGCAGCGGTACCTATACACGCCTTCCAAATTGTGAGGCGAGTAACAATTATGCGAATAGAGCAGAAATAATTAGACAAAGACAGAGGGGGACACCTTTCTGCGTAATTGTAACTATTTTTCTTATTTTTCAAAAGGCGTCCAAGTTCAATCTGCTCCAGGCATCATTTGGCTCAGGGCCGAGCATCTGACTACACCGTTTTGTTGAATACCCGTAATTCGTTTCATTCATTCACCTTTGACCAATGAATTCGTTTGATGTTATAGATTATGGAGCAGGAATGGTGAACTTATTTTCTGCGAGGGCAGGATACAAAAAATATGCAATATCTTTGTTGCAGCTCATCCCGTAAACTCAGAAATATTTAATTGCTTTTCCTCTCTTGCGGGCTGATGTTAAGGCCCCGTACCCGAGCTCGAAAAGAAGAAGATGGAGAGATATGTAATTACGAATGTTGGAGAGAGCGCGCTAATATTTCGAACTGTAAAATTGAAGCGAAAATGGTGAAAATGTTTAATAAAACCTGACTCTTTTAGAATAGAGCAAAAATCTCGTAGGGGTTGTCTAAAACAACGTTCAAAGAAACACTGTGAATTTTTTCATACATATAACTTGTTAAATAATAGAGACAGGCTTGAAAATAAAAAATTTCGGAGCATACTTTGCGATTTTTTTCTATCGAGGGAATTTCATATAATTTGCGTTTCGGCATGGGGGTTGCATAGATATTATCTTCAAAAATAACATATATTTTTTTAAGACTTAAAAATTTTAAATGTTCAAGTGCAAGAAATCGGTAGAAATTCGGGAAGCCGAGCCTTAATGTAAACCTGCTTATTATTAAGAGGAATATAAACGCTAGAAATATTTCGATTGTCACGCCTTCAAAATTTGAAATCTAGCGTCTTATTTGCACGAGGCAAGTAAGCGAAAAGAAGTTTTTATTTATTTTGTGCATAATTTTATAAGAATGAAAAAGGTTAGAACATACAAAACCTCAAAAATAGTATTGGCCATAAAGTGGTACTTTTTAAAAATTGTGTCTTATATTACTTCATAGTTAAGTCATGCAAAAACATTTTTTTAGTGGTTTACGCTTATATTTTTTGCTATGTAATTGATAATTTTATTGTATTTCAAATACATAGAAAAGCTAGTAAAAGCTTCAATTTATCCGTAGCATATTTTTTGATGTTCATAATGTAAACCGATTAGTCGTAAAGATGAATCTAAATAATATCTAAATAGGATTTCACGTATAACTTCATCTTAAAGGGGTTCCAACTCAGAATCAAGTCATCTCAACACTTATTTAAAAATTACATTTAAAATTAGTTTTTAGTGTTAAAAATTCTTAAATCAGCAAAAAATATTTTACCATGTTGTACCGAAGACTACTTTTACGTGAAACCATTGAAAAGTAACAATCCCAAAAAATGTGGCTTGAAGGATTTTAAAAAACTCGGTCGAAATCCTTTTTTTGATTTATGAAATTATTTTTAGGATTATTTCAATTTTTTTTAATTTCCAACTTCTCCAAAAGATTTTGATTGAGACGGTTGTGCGACCTACTGCCCGCGATCCGGACGCTCTCTACTCCTGCTATAGAGTTTCTCTCTTACATTTATATGGACTACATTTGAGGAACTATTATTAATTAGCTATGATTGATGACATTTTGAACCTTGAGTCCAATAAGTTAGTGTTGTTATTAGTGAATTGGCCTCTGAGCATTGTGAGTTGACTATTTTTACCTTCATAACCTCATAGTTAATCAATGAATGACTGTTGATTAATGTCATATGATGTACCCGTGTATGTTGGCTAGTGCGTGAAGTCCAATTTATATGAGCACCCGTATTATAAAAGCCAAGTTATAACAATAATATGCAAAACACGGGATGCTTATGTTTCTTGATTCACAGTTAAGGCCATATTAGAATATATGTAACAAAATTTCCCAAACTTAATTTGCTCACCGTCCCCCTTTTAAAATATATTAATATAAACCATTTCTCTGACAACCCCATTACAAGCAATTGCCGCCAGGGTCGACACCACGACCTGCTATGTATTCCAAAAGACAACGATTTAATAATAATAATATTTGGATGATTTGTATAGCGTCGTTTTTGTGAAAAATCACCTCAAGGGCGCTGAACAAACTTCTTTACATAGTATAAAATGCAGTCGCTCCCGCTGTTTGTACACTTAGATCTTTTAAACTACGCAACGGATTTCCATGCGGTTTTGACCAATAGATGGAGTGATTCATGAGGAAGGTTTTTAGGTATATAATTTGTCAAGGTTTTGTGTAAATTGATTGAAATATATAAATGAAGGGAGCGGGCTGCGGGCAGCGGGCTTGCAAGCGGGTGGTGTGGATTTTATATGTATGCAAATTAACAGATGGCATTGGTTATAAAATTAACAGACGGCATGGGTAATGGCGTTGTGTTACATTAGTCACAGCCACGTTTGGCCGGGTCTGCTAGTATAATATAGTTTTTTTTTTTTTTTTTTTTTTTTTTTTTTTTTTTTTTTTTTTTTTTAAATTTATTTATTTCTACAATTTCTACAATCATCTATCTTACTTCTAACTACAGACTAAAAAAACTATTACAACAACTTATGGCTAGCAAAATGACCGACGGTTCGTCGCATTTTGCATATGCATTTTCCAAGTGAACATGATGCTGCTTTAAAACGTACATAATTTTTTTGGGAGGACTGCGGGCGGATATTCCAAAATAGTTCAAAAGTTTTTTTGAAACTTTCGATACTATCGGTGTGCACGAACACATTCAAATGGGTCCTCGTATAATGGGTTATTTTGAATCCATTTTCATCATGGTCATCATGCCAATATTTCAAATTGAATCGCAGGATCATTAGTGTAGAGTTAATTTAATAACCTTTATTCTTGTAGCAAAACAACAATTAAAACAAACCGTCATTCCGGCAGCCGTGGACGATAATCCACCCTTGCCCCACCGCTTATTAATTATTTTACAGGCAACTGGGTTGAATTCTCGACGGAAAAGCAATGTTCATTAAAAAACAATCTGTAGTCCGAGAACTGTTGGTCTGACCTAAAAAAATCTACCAAAAAAGTTCCACTTCGAGAATTTTCCCCTGCTTTCATGCATACATTTTCTGCTTTGTAATACGATATTTAAGAGGGAATAACCGGACACTTTTACATCAAATTCTAGACGTATGGACTCTTTTCTACATTTTTTTAATTGATTTCGAAAGATCGTTATTTGACCTAGTAAAGTTATGTTTTGAATTTTGAAAACAAAAAATTATTATAATAAGGTTATACCGTTGGTCGTTGGCAGATTTGTTAAATTTTCAATCTACTTGTTACATATTACAACGCACATTTGACATCGTAAATCATACAGTAAAATAAATCAATAAATTTTCTGGGGAAGCTACTTTTCAGAATTTTAATTTCTGTGTCTAATGTTTTTGACCAAAATACTTCAGTTTGTCTATTTATTTACGATCTCACAAACTAATATATTGCAGTTTTTTTTACACTTATTTCGCTTATATATTATTGAAAAATTATAAATACTTATGATATAATTACAGAAATTACATATTCTTTTAAATTTTATCATCACGTGTTTGAGCATTTTTATTGATAACTTCTTTTTTAAATAGGCAATTCACTCTGCTTTGTTCATTGCTGACTTGAACTTGGTATATATTAAAGCAAATTTTGATAGAAATAAAATCGATATTGAGTTATTGGTTAAAAAGGCTGGTTCCGAGAATAATCAATCTTTCGCATCGGAACCGCCCTGTGCAGTTGCAAGAGTTTTGCAATTTGAATTCTCAGCCGCTAGTTAATGGGCCTTAAGGGGGAAATAGGTGTAGAGGCTTCAAAAAAATCATTTTTTTTTCTTTCGTAGATCGATAGTAGAACTATTCAAAAATATATTCTGAAATTTCAAGCCAAAATTCCACGCGCGCCGTTTTAATGTTATAAGCATTTGAGTGAGTATCCCTCGGTCGAACTACCACTATTTTTTCTCGAAACTACTTTTTTAGAATTTGTGTAACCTCTAGTTCCTACAGTTTTGATCAATCGTTCAGCATATAGTTTCTCTATATAAATACGCTCTATTTGAACCTCAATCCAAAACAATATCTTTTTTTAACTATTTATTATTGCAAAAACATGTATAAAAAAATGGTAAAAAATCATACTAAATTTTCACATTTCTCAAAAAAATATGATATTTTAATTTTTTCGTAAAGAGAAGTTCAAGTTCAAATAGAAGAAACACTTATACAGAAGTAAATTTATTTGAAAAATTGCTTTCGGATCAAAATTGTGATCTCCCAGGAGTTGCACAAATTGCCCAGCCGGATGGCGACTTACAATGCGCGGCAGCTGATATCTCCGTTATTTTTTGAGGAAAATATTTGAAAATTTTAGAATATACTCTTGAATATATGTGTAAAATGACCCCAAGATATAAATAAAAAATAAACATTCCTTATGTGTTAACAAAATTCACGAAAATCACTAAAATACGCCGCCCTACACCTATTTCCTCATTTTCCCCTTAAACGTCAGTTGAGCAGAAAAGGTTGTGCAGATTTCTCGTGAAATCGCGAGTGTTTGCTGTTTCGGATAAACGTTGTTTTATTGGTCCAAATTTTTCTTTTCCTTCTTGCGTGACGTAAAAACTTGTCAGATTATCTCTGTTTTCCAGAATCTCTTCAAAAGATAGTAAGTTAACAAGATTGGTTGCTTCTTGTCGTTTCTTTTTTCCTTTTCTCGTTGTTCGTTCTGTGTTTCTCATTGCGATAATGAATTCAGGCAAAGTTTTCAGAAAACGAATTAGTTTATTTTTTTTACATTACTCCCAAAAAAATCTGATATTTTAAATGATGTATCCCGTTTTAAGCTATTTTTTACACAATTAATTAGTGTCTTATGAACTAATTTTCCAGATTGGTAGTTTTCATTTTGTCCCTAATTAAATTTCTTTTAAAACTTTGAGCGGGATTATTAAGCTACGGCTTTACCTCAATTACTGTTTGAAACTTCGTCTTTTTAAACAAGACGACATCTGTATTCTGCTCGGCTAACTTCCACAAGAAACTTCAAGAACCAAAGTTATTATCGGCTAAAGTTTTAATTATAGTTATTTATTGTAATTACATATTATTATTATCATAAACGACCTCTGTGGTAGAGTGACAAGGTTATTGACTAACGGATCAAATCCCTGGAAGCTTGTATTATGCGAATTAAATAAAGCAAAATGGTCTATTTGCTCTTCGTTGCAGCGTGGAAGATGATATCTTTCAGTTTCGCACTGTTAGCGAGAGCACTACGTGGAAACGAAACGTTACTTGAAAAGGCTTTGACTCTGGTTACATAAAGGACAAAAAGGTGAAGGAAAGATTGCAGAGGCGATGTTTTAATAGAGCCCGATAATTTTGCTGTTAAACGTTTAAAATTATAGAAAAAAAAATTATAGTTTTTTTTAAAGCTCCAACGACGAAATGACTCATGACGTTGCAAGCTGAATATTATTACACGTTGTTGTGTTCATACAATCAGGTTCTCCAACTCGTCTTGGAACTAGATTACTTCTTGGGAAATAATAGAGATCTTTTTAGTTAATCTGGAATTTATTAATATTTCGCGTATTACAAGTTGTGACTGCGAGTAGTCGACCTTACTAGGAGCTAGCTATGATTGACCTGCTTCCCGTTGTCTACAGTGCCCACCTCGGCTCTCGGCCCTCTGGTGAGCTACTGAGAACTAATCCTGCCGCCATGTTGCGTACTTTCGGGAAAGCTCTTATTACTGCCATCTATGTGAGGAGCTCGGAAGCTTTTAGATATCTCACACACGTTGTCGTAAAAAATCTACACATATCTAAATTTTTGTGCAAATTTCACGTCTGCTCGAGTGTTTTTGCAGCTGCACAGAACAAATTTCTCCTTTGGACAAAGAAAAAGCCACTCATAAAATAATACTTTTGTTAAATTTTAACTTGTATATAGTTTTAAAGGATGTACTCTGTCGTAATTTCCCATCGGACCCAACTAAGATTTCCTTGTTTGCCCTTTCCCTATTCCCCATGCTACAATATATCTTTTGATACAAAGGGCCTTTGATAAAATACAACGGTGTTTGCCCCATCCAAATAAAGATAGTGTAAAAATGGTAGCATTGCGATGTGCATCTGCATAATATATGGTATTATCCAATTTTCCTAATGAGATTCGCTTTTGCGCTACTGAAACCCTTTTTATTATTTTATCATTCACATCCCGTCACGGAAGGGCTTTGGAAAATGTGTTCCCTTTGCCAAAGACGCAAGATACGTCAGGAGGATGCGTTGTATTGGCCAATATTCTATCAATCGTTAGGAGAATTACAAAAAGTTGATTGTACTTATTGATTTTAATATTAATATAAATTGATTGTAGAGCTAGTGCGGGTAGCAAACTCGGGTCGCCTAATATGTTTTTTCATTCAGAATTAACTTACATTTTCAATGCATTGAAAACATTCTGGTGTTGTAAGTCTTTTCATACTCGTGCAAGACACAAACATTGGATATTATTTAATGAACAAAATACAAAGGTTGTCCAAGTATTAACGCCTCAGGCTAATTTGTTCGCTTTTGGGAACAGCTCACAAAGGTTTCAAAGAAATAGTTGTATCTAAACGGGTGTCTAAAGAAAAAAAAAACACCACTCTTTTGTACACCATCTCTTTTTTCAGCCCGATTCCCGTATAGAGACCAAAGACAAAATTTTTCGCTTAACGCGATCGCTATTTTCATATCTATTTCACTTTGCATCACAGCAAACAACGTGGTTCATGTGTTGTTTGCAGTGATGCTAATTGAAATCGTAGATATGAAAATAGAGATGAAAATATTGATCGCGTAAAGCGAAAAATTTTGTCTTTGGTCTCGACGGCCGGCGTAGTCCAGCGGTAAGGCTCTTGACTCGCAATCCGAAGGTCGCGGGATCAAATCCCGGCGCGGAAATAATTTTTATTTAATTAATTTGTGTTACTTCAAAATTAAATAATTAAATATACAAATAACGATGGCGATGTCAAGAGTTAGAATAATAGAAGAGCATGTATGAGACGATGTATGAATGTGAACGAGGCAAGGAGTGTGTGCCAAGATTGAGTTGTTTGGCGGTCCGTCCTTTCTACCTACGGATCTGAAACGGCGTGATGGTTAGTTAATTAAAAATAATATATAGTATATTTGCGGCACGTTCCAGAGCGGAAGATACTCTCAGTATCGGCCTGATGTAAGGCCACCATTCAGGATTGAAACGTTGCTTTAAATGGCTTTAGCCGTGTTTGGTGATCAGATCTGAATAGCCAGGTACTCCCACCTACCTCTTTCCCTCCCCACTACCTTCAGCCTCACGACATACCCCAATATGCCATAATCTCAATGAGAATGCCAGTCTCACTGGCTCCAGACGGGAGCAGTTGAGACTCTTGTGCGATACACATATAAAAAAAACATGTGAGATAACAAATATAAATTTCGCTAGCATTAATATTTTTTAAAAATCTACGCTTTCGATTTCTAATGATAACATTTGAAAGCGTATTTCACCACTTTTCAAAAACCGTTTTAGATTCATTCAGAAATATTCCATGTATTTGGATTTTATTATATGCACTTAGGACGGGCTGTTTCAAAAAATTTGATGGATTCATCAAATATTTGATGTTAATTTTCACGTTCTGTGATTATTTCAGTTTTGTGAAGCAGCTGTCCTATAACAGAACTTGAATAGATATAATAACAGAACTTGAATAGAACTTACACAGAACGTGAGAGTCAACTTCAAATATTTGATGAATCCATCAGACAGACTTTCACCCCCATGTTAAATTGAAAAAAAAAGGTTTCAAAATAAGTAACTTTTTTATTTATTTTTACACAGTACACTGGAACAAGAATATTACATCAAACAACAGTTTAAAATCGTATAAATTTCTTTTTTTGAATTATCACAGGGTAATCAACTAACCGCGCGCGCTTCAGAGGTCTAGTTTTTCCAGACCCAAAACAGTTCACAGTTGTGAATCCAAAACTTGCGGACTCTACAGTTTTCACAACAAGATCCTTTTCTATGTTGAATCTTTGAAGGTTAAGGGGGTCGCAAATTCTAGTCTTGCGCACATACTTGCGAAGTCTAGTCCTTAAAACCCGATCGCTTTCGATGGCCGATGACCACACGGAGTCGACTTTAGATGCTGAAAACAAGGATTTATCGTCCAGTTTCCTGAAGATTATCGAAGTGATCTCTAAAGTCAGTCTGCTTATAAGATCGGTAGGGTCGGACGCCACACGCGTCACTCCCATCACACACAAAAGCGAGTAGAACGAATTCATAATTTATATTTCGTTACTGTTACTGCGAGTGTTCAAAAAGTTGTTGGTTGGTTTCGATTTTCAAGAATTTGGTCGAACCTCCATTGGTTTTAAGAATACCGTGTCGCCAGCACTTTTTCTCAAAATTAAAAAAAAGCATTCTTTATAGTCAAAATGCGACATTTTCACATGCTGTTTGTAAATTTATAAAATCCTCCAAAAAATTCTTAAACGTTGTGTAACCAAGAGCACTATTTTCAAGTTCTTAATTTAGGGGTGAGTAAGTGAATTGCAATGTTCCAATTTTCATTTAGAGTGGCGGCCATCTTGCAATAAAATGTTATTTTTTTCGCAGTAATGCTGCATCCTCAACATTTATATACTCGTTTAATGCTCGGCTTATTCCCGAGTTCCTATTTATTCCCTTGTTTCCTGCCAGATTATTGGTTGGCAGTTCCTTGCATAGTTAAGTAGGCGCCTGACTCCCTTTTCACTTCCGGGCCTATTTACCACATTTCGACCTAGTTTATCATTCCCCCAATGCTGCGCGGATTGTATAGGCAGTAGGATAAATAATTGATGAAATACACCGATATCCATCACTGACAACTTATTTAATTTAATCGTAACCCTTGTTATGCAAGAATTATTAATTTCGATTAGGTATCATTTTCATATATTATGTGCATTGTGCATATATATAAAAAGGTTTACATATATATTTTTTTTGGCCTTACCTTACTCACTAGGAAATCCTGTGTCGAGACAGACTAGTTTACAAATATTTTATAAGTTATATTAAAGTACATTTTTCAATAAAGCAAAAATATTTGACAAAAAATTTCAGGTTGGTATGTAGTGGTAACAATGATGAGATAGAGGATTATATTTGAGTGAGGTGACTAATTGCACGATCTTTTTCGATGATCCATTGTTTGATCAGGATTTTGTATACGTTAATATTATTTGATTGTCTTCTTTTGTCAGATAGGTTATTGTATATTTTAGACGCAATGTATTTGAAATTTCTTTGACCAAATGTTGTGTTTGTATGAGTTCTTTGGTTTTGTGCCGCGTGTTTACAATATTTTGGGTATTTTCTTAAATGTACGTGTTTTATTTTTTAACAGATGAGTTAAGATAGTTAGACGATCTGCGAAGCACTCAGGACATTTGGGCTATATTGATACGGAGACGATCTGCGAAGCACTCAGGACATTTGTGCTATCTCCTTTATCTCACCAATCACTCTATTCCTTTGACAGTAGTTTAGATCCTTTAATGATGGTTGCTTGGTGTTTACCGATATCTCCCGGTTCCATAACATGACTTCCAAGAATATTTTCCCTATCGATGTAAGGCGTTGACACAATAGGAGAATTGCTGTTTGGCGCTAAACACTAATTATCTCGGAAATCTCCTGGTTCCACTAATCATCTGATCCTTCTTCTATCAAGTCCGAACATTGGTAAAATAAATTTCCTTTAACTATTAATGGTGTTTACTCCTGTGCAACGTGTCGTTAATAGTCCTACTAGCTCCCTAAGTGCGGATAATCATATCGAGTATTTGGCTGGTTCGTTTGGATATTGGACCATTTATTAAAAATGTAAATATCTCTTAATATATAGTAAATGCAGGATTCAGATTTCGGTTAATCCTTCATTGTTCTTCTTCTTCTTCCCCTTATCCAATTCAGGTCGGGGGGTCGGGGACCATTGCATCGACAAGGCTCCTCCATATGTCCCTGTCTTGTGCTGATTGATCGACCTCCGTCAATCAGCACAATATAGCAATCCTTCATTGTACATTTGCAATTAATTAAAATAATTATAAACATAATAATAAGCTCTGGTTTGTCGCAATAGAAGTAATTTGTTGCAAAATGGGAATAATTTCACCAATACAATCAAACATGTATTAGTAGGTACCTATGTCACGTGTTCTTAATCAAATAATTCCATTTGAATTTGGGCAAACAGAATTTAAGAACGGTGACTCACGTCGTTGCGTGTCACTCAAGCTTTTTACGTTATATATGCGAGTGCGCAAGATGGAAGCCCAGTCGTGTTTTTTACTTCGAAGGTATTGTGTGTGAAGGTAAGGCAACTTGGCGTGAAGGTGTTCTCAACTAGGTATGTTTTTAGGTTTTCACGGCCAAAAAGTTTCACGGCCAAAAAGGGTTCTCAATTAAATAATTATTTTTTGTCGATATAATTATTTAATTTTTTTATTGGGTATGTTCAATTTTTTACGTAATTTTTATCTTTGAGCCAGGGCCTTGGGCGGCCCGGTACCATTTGATCCACGGGGGTTGGGGACCACTGCTTTAGAGTGTCTCGTAAAGGATGTTTTCTCCCTTCCTTCCAGTACCGGGATTCAAACCACTTTTCAATAAGGGAGTTTAGTGTGGCGGGCCGCCATCTCTACATCCGCCCAGACCTCGCAAGTGGGTTTCCGCCCCTTTCTTTGCTAGCCCATTAGCCAGCTCGTTGCCCTTTTATACATTAACGCGAGAAATTTTCGTCTCAGAAATTCTCAAGAACTTTCGTCTGATTATCCTCGAGGATTCTTGATACTTCAGTTGGGAGTATTCGTACAACTTTCAGTGGCTGCCATTCATCCCAATTTCACCTCTCTAACGAACACTATTACCGTGACGACATTTAACCTAAGAATAGGCAGAGGATGGAAAGCCCCATAACTGTCTTGATGCACGCTGCTTGCTTCATGGTCTATCAGTCTTCGTTTCATTCATACTTATCAGATCTCCATTTCTCGACTTCGCCTTTCATTCCCTTATTTCCTCCTGATACTCATTTCTCCGTCTTCCTCCAACAGCCTGACAATCTAAGCGTTACTTTATCTGGTTCGTTACTCTCATTGCATCGGCCTTGCATTCTTTTCGATGGAACGTTCGTATTCGATGGAACCAACAACTACATGGTTTCACCAAGTTCGACTTTCGATGGGCGTTTTTATAATTCCCACGGAAACGGCACGGCAACGGCAACGATGTTTAATTTTTTTTTCTTTGTTGCGGTTCCGTACGGTAACCGTAGGAATTATGAAAGCGCCCTTTGGATCTCATTTCTGCCGTCCAGCCTGCTTCCTCTGCCGTACATCGGTGCTTATATCATACCTCTAACCTTGATTATAATGATTATATTATATATACGACTACATCCGGTGATTAAGATGTTACTTCTTCGACCGTACTTTTACCCGGATTGGCATCTCGGCCATCTTGATGTTTTGGCAACTGAAGCACCTGTTCTAATCGACGAGATGACCTGGCAACGACGAAGAGAAGGGCGAACGGATGACTAGTGGCTAGAGGTGTGGCAGAGGGGCGAGGAGTGTTTTTATTTTGGCACGAAGTTATCCATGCTGTATCCGTGTGCCGAGTTGTTAGATCCGTTTCAAGTCACTGACGAGAAAACTATTTTTAAAGTGGATAGTCTTATTTTTAGGTCCAGTGAAAAATTGTATGTTTTCCTAAAACAATAAACTTGGTTGAGACGTTAGCATCCGCGGTCAAGCGATACTTTTTTTGAGTGAATTTAATTATTATGAATACGTCTTACCTACGGATTCTGTGGAACTATTGATTTTTCTATTATAGTGTTGGGTAGGACACGATTTCAGAATGAGTTTGTATGAAGTACTGAAATACTGAAAAAAGTTGTTGAGGTGTCCAACCTCCAGTGAGGTGAGGTGTGAGATTAATTAATTCAGACTTTGAAAATGTCGAAAGAAGGCAGCGAAAGTTTTAACGATTTTTTAATTTATTTTTTGATGAACAAATAAATAATATTTTTTATTAAATACCTTGAAGATACGTACACTTGGGGATCGACGAAGGATAAGCGACTTATGCTTATTTTTTTAAATTGTTAACTCTGAGCTCTAGTTAATATAAGAGTACCTACTCGCTACACTATGCCTAAAGCCTCAATTACATTAAGCTAGTTTACAAGCTACTAGCCGGTAAGTTTAAAAGCGGGTGAATCGGCGAGTGAGATTGTCATGATGACACACAAAACTGTCCACTCGCTCAGTAGCAACAGTAGCAGCTGAAATAACGATTCCCGCGTCATGCAACTCTGTCGACATTTTATAGGAAACTGACAGCTCGTAGCAAGCGCCACACGCTAGCCAATAACGGCTTCCGCCCGAACCAATTCTGACGGACGAAATCTTCGATTTCTGCCTTTAACGGAACAAAAGCGCTTGGAGAATTGTTTCCCTCAAGCCAACGTCTTTATTGACAACATCGCGTAAATTTGACAGCAGCAAATCGTTGTTGACAGGAAGTCATCTCACCGCAAATAAAATTATAGATGTAACGGTCGCTATGAGCTCTTACATAAGTTGAACTTCCGAACATCTCCCGTGAGCGCTAATTACCGTAAGTTATCGATAGCGGAAATTTGAAATGCTGTAAAGGACTAAATGTTATTTTTCTCCTTTTTTTCTCTTTTTATCTGCGTCGTCGATTTTCGTATTTCTAGGAAAATAAGTGCTTCTTTTACGACGTGTATTTTAAGATAATTTTTCCGAAAAATAAATTAAACCCTTTTATTAAAGAAATTTTCAAAAAACGTTGTGTTCTGAAAGATCTATTCAATTGTTATTTTTTGATGAAGGTCTTCAAAAAACAGGAGACACGTTAAGTCGTAAATTTTACTTAAGAGTGTAAAGCAGCCTTAGATTTATAGATATTTTCCACTGTTTTTTTCAAAACGAATGCTTTTCAGATTTATGGACAGAAATAATTTATCAACGGGGAATTGGTATTTCAATAGACTTCCTCTGTCGTTCCACGTTTTATGCTGATATTCAAAAGTTCTTAAAATCAAGAAATGTAATTGAAAACGTCAATCCGTTTGACTGCAGAGTCACGAAGTCACGAATTCGAATCGAAATGATCGAAATTAAGGGGAAAATATAATGCGAATTCAAAAAAGGCAGTAATTGGGGAAACTTTTCCTATACTTGGGTAATCTTAATGTATAAAAATGAAAGTTTGTACTGCACTATTTTATAAATTGGACTGGATTATTGCGTAGACATTTATTATAGGGTGCCAATTCAGAATCATGTCAAATCAACACCTCTTTGAAAAGCCATTAACCTCTCATCTGTTGCTTTTTTTTTAAAAGCGATTTAAACACTTATGTATAAAGAAACTGTACGAAGGACACGGTCAGAATCGCTTGCGCCAATATCAATCTAAGACCTAGGTACTATTTGATTCATTGTAACTACTCTGAAATGTTTTAAAATAATTTTTTACCGCGTGGTTTTTCGAAATACCATTCAACACATTAAAAAAGCTATGAAAGAAAAATTAATTAAAAAATAGCCAATTACCAGGGTCGGAATTTGCGGCTCGCGAGCCGCATGAAGCTCTTTGCATAGTCGTCTGCGGCTCTTCGGCTCTACCGACATCAATTGCAATTTCACCTCTACTCTACCAGCTTTACGAGATGGAGCCGCCGAACGATTATTTTTTTATATTCCGAAGACAAAATTGGTTTTAATTTAATAAAGAATCTTGCAACGGTAATACTTACCGTTTCATCCTGTTACTTGTCCGCCATCCAAAGTAATACATATATTCTCATAATTAAAATACATAATTGATCCCTTTCGGAATGTGGGTAGTTCAATGAAGGAAGACGGAATTTCCAAGTAACTAGATGCAGATTTATTAAGACTCAATTTATAAAAGGTAGAGCATGAAATTATATAATGAATCTACAGGGGTGGTTGATCATCTATGATGAATCAATTAATGTTTAAGCTCGAATCTCGGAAACATGTGGTATACCCAAAAGGTAGCAATACAATAAAAATCCAGAAGGGCGCCTGTATAATAATTATACATATTTAGAAAAGGATTATTGAAACGCTAATACTAAACTAAACAAAGTTAGGAATTATCTCATGATGATTAATAAAATTATTCGCTCACGCGTAATTATGACCATGACCTTCGACGGCTTGAAGTCCAGCTGCTCAAACACGAATTCCCAGGAACCAACTGACGAAAACTTCACGACACTAATCTCCTGCCTGTAACATAACGGCCGGCTGTAAATATTCTCAGGCAAACGCGTGGCTAGAACACTAGAATCAAATCGCTAAAAAGCAGGTACTGGCCCCAAACTGCTGCATTACCCCCATGGCCAAGAGAATTTTTGCCAAAAAATTCCACCACGCCACCTGGCGTCAGAGACACGAAGAGAGATGGTACTGCTGCCACCAAGAAATTCCGAGTGCTTATGAAGATTTGTGGTGACTGAGTTAGAACTTCCAGTGTCTTCCCAGCTGAGTCACTTCTCGTAATGTTCTTCCCAAATATGAACAGGTGAATTATCCTCAATGAGACGTTGTGAAAAAGTAAGTCCTCTTTCGATGATGAATAGTGAGCCACCATCTGTAGGTTGATGTAAATATAGTGCTGATCCTTGCATTAGAAGAAATCCATTTTGACACCGACCAAAAGCTTGGGTTAAAACTTCTGCCTATTCAAGGGCAACTGAAAGTAGGTTGACATAAATAAGTGATGTCACATGTTGTTGTGGAATTTCCATTTGACGCAGCCCAAATGCTTGAGTTAAAACTTCTGCCTATTCAAGAGCAACTGAAAGTGGGTTGACATAAATAAGTGATGTCACATGTTGTTGTGGAATTTTCATTTGACGCAGTCCAAATGCTTGAGTTAAAACTTCTGCCTATTCAAGAGCAACTGAAAGTGGGTTGACATAAATAAGTGATGTCACATGTTGTTGTGGAATTTCCATTTGACGCAGTCCAAATGCTTGAGTTAAAACTTCTGCCTATTCAAGAGCAACTGAAAGTGGGTTGACATAAATAAGTGATGTCACATGTTGTTGTGGAATTTCCATTTGACGCAGTCCAAATGCTTGAGTTAAACTTCTTCGAAGAACGTAGAGGAACACGTGAGCGAAAAAAAAAAAATTGTAGCTAAGCTATTGTTAAAAGATGCCATCACTACCTAATAAGGATGAAATGAAATTTTTATACAAGACAATATTAAACTGCGCTAATAAATATTGCTCTAAACCTGAAAATATTTAAACAAAGAAAGCTTGACTCTAAAACCACATTTCCATTTAAAACCTATGTAATCATTTATCCAAAATGCTGTTATAAAACATTGAAGTTAAGAACCTCTAAAATCTTGACACCTACCAAGATTGAAAATAAATAAAAAAACCAACCCCTCAATAAAATAATATATAGTTAAGATAATGAAACAACCACTGACATCTGTTGAAGAGCGGAGAAAAATGAATGATCCTACCAATATAAAAATGTTTGAGATCCCGGAAAATAACTCTGAAAGTTGTGTATGAAAATTTTATGAATTAAATCTGTCACACAGTTCCTTTTTAAAAGACCAACATGTGCCTTCAAATGAGTTCCGAGCTCTAGAACCAACCTAAAGTCACATGTCGTGCTTGCAAAACGGAACTGTGCAAGGATGTTAAAATAAACTGCAAAACCCTACATCTACTATCAGGTACTCACTCTATAGAGATACAACTGAATTTTCATTAAACATAAATTATTCAAACGTATGAAATATGAATTGTTATTATTTTCTGTGTTAACCGAAGTAAATTTAAACATATAATATGACTCAAGAAAACTTGTTCCTGACAATTAGAAAATTAACATGCAATGGAGCTTCCTAAAACTCAAAATAGATAGTTGCTGTGAACTTCTGAGATTATGCGCAAGTATCAAAAAGATTGTATGTCTATGAACACGAATAATTCGTATAGTTTTCTCAATAGAAAAAAAAATTAAAATAATTTTTGTAAAATTAACAAAATATTTAAATCTTATAAAATCTAAAATCTGTTTTAACTATATTTCATGAAGAAAGCTTGCACCGAGCTAGATCAATTTATAAATAGGTACATGTAAATTAAACTCATTTTCTCTTAACTTGGAAAATTCCAATGTAGAGAAGCTTCCTAAAGCTCCCAAAATAGATTACTGTCAGCTTCTGAGGCTATTGATTATGTATAAATATAACCAAGAAATTACATGTGGAATTCACCAAGGTAGAAACCATCTGTCCAAAACACCAATAAAGCAATAATCTCTACATATAACCATATTTAACCATCATGCACAAAACAATGCACATAGTATCTTTTTTAAACACAATTTATATTATACTAAAGTTAATAGCAAGGTTTTCCTACAGGGAATGGAAACCGCTAATTTTCCGTTCAAAACATGAGCGTAATGGCCAATTACCCCCATGCTCCGAAGGAAAATCACCCTTTAAATTACCATATACATATAAGTACGAAACTAACTGTGACAATTACAAAGGACAGACAACCACCAAACAATTAACATATAGCACTCAATGTGTGGACACAAGTTTCATACCAAAGTCATGTCATCACATTGAATGTATTTTGCAAACATAAGGTCACAATGCATGCAAATTTTACTAACTATCGGTACTATAGACCGAATTAAATCCCATTACTAGAAAACAATTATTAGCACAATGTTGAACAAACAACTGTCGAACAACACAATTTGAACACCCTTCCCATTTAAATCCTCAAAATGAGATGGAAAACCCGGAAAAATCCCAAAAAACATAACCATCATATAAACTCCCAAAACGACTTATTTTGCCGTACCAAGAAAGAAAAGGACAACAGGCCTCCTACCTCCACAGGAAAATCATCTGCAGCAATAGGTCCCCTGCCTTCCCGCGATTGAAAGGAAAAAAGCAAACCTAAATCCATTTCGGCGAAACGATTCAATTAAAAAAAAAAAAAAATCGCGTCCGGGAACTCAGAGGTTAGAAGAACATAGAACCCAAAACTAAAAACTAACGCACTCAGAGGTTAAAAAACACGTTACGCTCGTAATCATTCGCATCGCTAGCAAAATAAGAAACTTTTCCCACCGTAAGGAAAGTTATCCAAAAAGAAAAAAAAAAAAAATTGTTGACCCGAAACACATGATGTATAAACAACACCAATATCAGATCTATTATTGTTATAGAATCTTCCTTATACATCCAACATTAATAGTTGAAGAATTTTGAAAAATGCAAAAAATATATATATCTTAAATTTCCATATAAATCCAACATGTATGAGTTGATGAATATTTAATTTCGCAAACTTGACTTGCCGAAGTAAAAACAAAATTATTAAAGAGTTAAGTATGTCAACTAAATTTTAAAAGAACGAATTAAGTATGAAACATTTCCAAAGGTAAATATGTTGTGTTGCCGAAAAATGCTGTAGAATAAAGTTAGCGATGACACAAACCAAAATTGTGAACATTGAATTACGTAAATGGCATTTATGTTAAATAACTAAGTTTACAAGAAAGTTTAAATGAAATTTGAATATCAAAAAAAAAAAAAAAATTACCGAAGATAAAATAACGGTTCGAACTGACATTTGATTGACATTTTAATCCCATAAAGGTTTGTACAAAACCAACGAAAGCTAGATCCGAAATAATACTTGAGTGAAAATGAACATTAGCCATATGTATAATTTGTAATAATAATCAAAATTTTTATTGAAATTCAAAATAAATTAATGGAAAGCTCGAACCCTAAATCTAAAAATTTCCTATGAAAATTGTTCCCTAAAATGGAAATGTGAGAGCCCGAATCTAAAAGACCAGAAAATTTAACCCTAAAACTTGAAAAGAAATGTGAGGACGGTAGTCCCTGTTTGCCGCTCCCATCTCCTTTGAAGTACTTAAATTTTTATAAAAATCTCTTACTACAGCCAGCCAGGCAACCCATTCCCCGGAAGTCTCCTCGGCGAGCGTCGACGTCTTAACGCCCGCTGTCTGGAACTCCGGGGTATTCAGTTTTTTGGACGGCGGCAGCCGCAAGCTGGAGATTTCACACCAGGTCTCCCGCAGCGGAAACAATGCACCTCCCTGGAAATGTTATTTGATGGGCTAAGATTATCATGATTCACAAAACGACGGTTATTTCTAACATTGGGATTTACATTTCCTGAATTGTAATTCCTACTATTGTTCCTGTTATGTGAATTGTTATTTCTGCCAGAATTTTGAATATTAGATGAAACAGTAGCAGAAGGAACTCTGTCACTCGAACGACTGTCCGCTAACTCAATCATCTTACCAAGTTTCTTAAGTGTATTAATATCAGGAATTATAGATAGCGATAACTTTTGTATATACCTTGGCAACATGTTACATTGTAAAATCTCCAATAATTCATCATCAGATAACATCGATGACAGACGATTATTTAAAATGAGAATGCGAGTAATAAAAGAGTTTAAATTCTCCTTCGGCATTTGAACGGTCGCTCTCAATTGAGCCAATAAACGTCTCTCCTGATCCAGAAGCTCATATTCCTCTCTCAGAGCCACGAAGATGTCTGACCATGATGCAAAAAAGGAGCGATTAACTCTGTACCATAAAAGTGCCTCACCAGAAAACAATTCCACAGCAGAAGTGAAAAGTGAAACTTTACTCACATTCCGAGCTAGTGCGAGCTCTTCGATCCTCTCTATGAAATCGCGTACGCCAGCTGAGCCATCAAAAGTAATGTTCCACTTGTGAACCGGAACCGACAAAGGAGACGAAACGGGGATCGACGCCGCTGAAGTTTCACCAACCTTCGCCATGTTGATTGATTCCGCCTTACTCCTTGTGACAATCGTAAATTCCATAACCTAACTAACAAGGATTATAAAACAAAGTTATTAGAACAATGTGACAACACAAGATGTTACACCAATACTCGGAAATGTTTCCCATGCAAGTCAAGATAAATTATAATTAAAATGTCGCCAGATAACTGGGGACGTTTGAAAAGCGCAAAACGCCGGTGAGTTGGTTCCTTCAAAGCAAAATTATAAACTATAAACTAATGGGAGACACGTGACTATGCAGGTGTACGACAAGCCGCCGTTGACCACAACACACGTCACGAAACAATCAACCATCACGAGATAATTCCAACAATGACCACAATAAAATTCACTATCACATGTCTGAGACGCCACATTAAGTTCTTTTTTAAACGTTGGGTGCCAAATTGCAACGGAATCTTCGACATAACCGCGTTGGGCGGCAAATTGTAACGTAATACTTACCGTTTCATCCTGTTACTTGTCCGCCATCCAAAGTAATACATATATTCTCATAATTAAAATACATAATTGATCCCTTTCGGAATGTGGGTAGTTCAATGAAGGAAGACGGAATTTCCAAGTAACTAGATGCAGATTTATTAAGACTCAATTTATAAAAGGTAGAGCATGAAATTATATAATGAATCTACAGGGGTGGTTGATCATCTATGATGAATCAATTAATGTTTAAGCTCGAATCTCGGAAACATGTGGTATACCCAAAAGGTAGCAATACAATAAAAATCCAGAAGGGCGCCTGTATAATAATTATACATATTTAGAAAAGGATTATTGAAACGCTAATACTAAACTAAACAAAGTTAGGAATTATCTCATGATGATTAATAAAATTATTCGCTCACGCGTAATTATGACCATGACCTTCGACGGCTTGAAGTCCAGCTGCTCAAACACGAATTCCCAGGAACCAACTGACGAAAACTTCACGACACTAATCTCCTGCCTGTAACATAACGGCCGGCTGTAAATATTCTCAGGCAAACGCGTGGCTAGAACACTAGAATCAAATCGCTAAAAAGCAGGTACTGGCCCCAAACTGCTGCAATCTATGCGCGAGTCTGTTTATAGAAACATTTAAACGGGCAGAAGTGTGATAGAATGTAGATAACTCAAAAAAATCGTAATTATTGTTCCACCACATTTTTACCACACTACGATTACAACCCCTCCCCCCGTTATAATATGGCTCTCTGATATGTTTGTTATCCTATTTCTTTGACAAATTGGCTCTTCTCGCTTGACAAACTGCCGACCCCTGACCTAACCCAACGTAACCTATGTAATCATTTTTAATATATTTTTTTCATCACTTTTAATGACTTTTCAAAGGAGGTTCTGAGTTAATTTCATTCTGAGTTGTCCGGTCACCATTATAAAGATCAATCGAAGAATTTCTTGGCGGGAGATATTGCCAATTATTTGGTTCGGATAATAAGCATTTTCCTCCAATGTCAATGACAATTATCACATCGACAGTTCATAAGAATAACACACCAAACGGAGTGCCAACATAAAGTAATTATAATGAATGCGTTTTATGCGCTCTGTGATTTATAAACTTTGGCAATGTGAAACGTATTTTCTAAATGTGCAGACATCGAAGAGGAACTGCAGCCCTTTTATAAAAAAACTTAATTTTTAATTTTAGACCAAAATACTTAATACCAAACTGAAATTTTATTTTTTTTAAACTAAAAGGTATACCTTTTATAATATACATATTAAATATCTAGTACGGATGTACTTACGTTTCTTTATTTATTTGTGTTTTAAATAAAATATAGGTGGATAATTAAAGAAATCAATTTTTCAATGTAGAATATTTTGTGAGTTAATGATAATTATTAAAAAAAAATTATTTTGCTTTACTTAAGAGTAATATAAACGCTGGAAAAATTTCGATTCTCATGCCTACAAAATTTAAAATCGCGCGTCGTAATTGCACGAGGCAAGTAAGCGAAAAAGTGTTTTTTATTTATTTTGTGCATAATTTTATAAGAATGATAAAAAGTTAGAACGTACAAAACCTCAAAAATAGTTTCAGCCATAAAGGGGTATTTTTTAAAAATTGTTTCTTGTATTACTTCATAGTTAAGTCATGCAAAAAAAATTTTTTAGTGGTTTACGCTTATATTTTTGTTATGTAATTAATAATTTTATTGTAATTCCAATACATAGAAAAGCTAGAAAAAGCTTCAATTTATCCGTAGCATATTTTTTGATGTTCATAATGTAAACCGATTCGTCGTAAAGATTAATCTAAATAGGATTTCACGTATAGCTTCATCGTAATGGAAATCATGAGATTAATTTTAGAATTCTTAAGTTACTTAAGATAATGATTCTAATAGTTTTGCAAAATGGAAGTTATCAAATATATTAGTCTCAAAATCCAAGCTATTTAGAGTACGAGTACTCATGTAAAGTACATTTATTAAAATATGTATTTGCGAATTTAAAAAAAAATCTGGTGCTATAGAATTGATTTCCAAGAGTGTGTGATATTCTCAGTATAACCGAATATGTTAGAAGACCACAATTCAAAATAATTGATTTGATATGACGTAGCAAATGAGATTTATTTTATTTATTAAGTTAAAAGAAATATAATATTTCGCTTTCTTAACTTAAATACAGAGCATATTATGTAGTAGTTTTTAATTTTGTTCCAAAATCTTAAGTTTAAATAGTTTTTTTTTAAAGGTTTTTATATTCTCTTCCGTTTTTAGATTATCTGGAAGGAGATTATAAATGTGAACTCCCTCGTGGCCAATTCTTCTCTTGCCACTTTCAGTCTTGACTGTATTTGTGTACAATTTATTGTGTTGTCTTGTATAATATATAATATAATAATTTCTGCTTGATTGGAATAATCAGAACCTACAGAAACATCCTTTCTCTTTTCACTCCCCGTTACTTGAAAATTGGATTTTTTTGCGTGTTTCTCATATAAAAAGGATAGGCTCACATCTTCGAACAATTCTAAAATTTAAAAAAATTTCTGAAATGAAATTATTTTCATTTCATCCAATTGTATTAGAACTGACTCGTAAATTTTCGTAATTTTTTTGTTTTATCCCATTTTGTAATCCGTTCCCTATGACTGAATTCCGAAACCAGCAAGAGTAGAATTTTCCCATTTCCGATATAATAATATAATGAATATTTTTACCGTCGCCTCGCGTCGTTTTATCGAATTTTCCCATTATAAATCTCAGCGAAGAAAAATTCCTTCCAGAAGCTTAGAACCCTTTTAGCTAGACAAATCTGGAATTACCTAGATAATTTTTGTGTCGTAAAATCTTGCAAAGAGATTTGTTCTTGTACTATGTTTTTATAACAATGTTTTACGATTTTAGAAACGTTTCGTAATATGGCTTCAGCTCTCTCACAGATTGTAAATGTTTTGCAGATGAAACTATGTAGCTAATAAGATTGCCTTGTATTCTAGAAGCATGTCATCATATAATTTTATACAAATATGCCAACTTATATGCAAACGAATATCGGAATATCTCAGAGTTAAATATTCTTGCTCGGTTATCCGTGAATGTAATAATATGAGATTCTCGTTTTTTGCATGGTTATGCAAAGCCAAAAGTAACGATACTCCGGCGGCAATCTAACGCAATCTAACGCATCTAAGCAAACTACGCATCTTCATCACTGATCTCCAACTTTTGGGTGGGTTTTGATCTCCTCAGACTACGGTTCTTCGCCATTCGTCTCCAGTCCTCAGTACTTCCCGTTCCGCTCCAATCTACTTCAAAGCAGTCTATCTACCCTTTCCTAGTTCTGCCTCTGGGTCGTCTCCACTGACTCACCCACTTGGTTACAAGTTTTTGTCATCTGGCATTCTTTCAACACATTTATAGCCCATCGCAGTTTTTTGGACTTGCAATAGTCTGAAGGCAGGTCTCCAGCGACCTCCGCCATAAACATGAACATGAACGCTTGAACATCACTATGAACATTTTTAGTTTTCCATCTCCTCCGTTTGTTAAAACATGGAGAAAAGATTGGGGCGAAGTGCGCGCGGCCCCATATAATTTGGCTAGTGTTCTGTGGTAAGGACGTATCTACGCGTACGCACTGAACACTTAACGTTTGGCGTTTAGCGTTTATATAAATGTTGAAATGCGTTCTGATGAAGGAAATATGCTAAATCAGGAAGAAAATACAGATATTTTAATAGATATTTATTTATCAGGAAAGATTTCCGACTAATATCGATTATTTCATAAACTAAGGTTATCGTTTAAGAATTTCATCTGCGTAAATAATTACGTAGACGTCAAAAAACGTCGAGATCTGACATGAAAGATATTATTACGGTTTTAGCGTTAAGATTGTAGATGAAGTATCAAGGAGAACACGCAGATTTCAAGTTAGACCGTACTACCTACCTCGAAATTTTATTAGGTATTTATAATAATAATAATAATAGCCTTTATTCAGACAGTAAATTACGTAACATTATTTATAATAAACTTTTCACTTATCATGCATCGACTCCCTGTCTGTATGTCACTAGTTGACAACCAACCAAAACCCCAGGAAAAGACATTAGGTATTTATTTACCGGTAATTAAGAATAGAGAGAGCACCGTTTTGAATTGGTCAATTTCTTTCGTGTCTCTGAAACCGATTTTGAAGAACTGGGTTTAATTATAGGTAAGAAAAATTTCACCAGATATACAAATTACAATTATTTATTTATTTATTTATTTATTTATAAATAAACGCCCTTTTTCGGGGCTTTTACATATATAGCATAGAAAAAACATTTTATTGTACATAACTGAACTGCCTCAATAACAATATTTTAAATTTATTCAAAGATAAATTGAAGATGTCCACTGACTTGGTATAATTGTTTGTTATTAATTATAAAAATTAATAGAATTTATTTAAAAGTGAGCTCACGAAAGAAATAATCATCCATTACGACAGTATTTATTTACAATTTAAACTCATAATTATCAGACTCGCGCAGTTAACATAACCCCAAAAATACTCATTCAATTTGTTCTTCGTTACCGACCGCTTCGCGCGGCTGCTGTAAAAAAATGAGTTGATCTCCCCCGCCTACCTTCCCGCTTCACCCGGGATGGGATTGTTTTCCATCGTCCATGGAAAGCTTGAATACAGCATATTTGAACAAGAATTGTTCTAAGACACGCCCCCATTGACAAAGTATATAGTTCAAGCGAACGTTCATGTTCATGGAGGAGGTCGCTGGAGATTCTGCCTTAACGATGGTCTCATACTCAATTAGATTTTTTGTTATTTAAAGTTCACGGTTAATTTTAATTCTGTATGTTCCATTTTCCAGCGAAGGTCCAAAGGGTAGGTTTCTTAATATTTTTCGGGTCGTATCTGATTGAAATGTTGTCAGATAAATTTCGATCGATTATGCTCCATCTCGGATAAAATTTTCATACACCCCTCGGTTGATGCTATTGATTTCATGTTGACCGCAGATTCATGTAAATGGGTATAACTACTTACTTTAAAGGCATCATATTTCATACGTAATATCATGTTAATCTATGCAAAGTATGTTCTCGACGAGACGATTAAGAAAATGTAAAATCCAGCCCGAAAATTCTTAATATCTCTTTGGAAATTTAGTGAAAGAAAAGTGGCGAAAATGGGATGACTTTAGCCAAATTCTTATGTAAGATTTTCATGAAAGAAATTTATGTTGTCGGCTACACTTTTTCGAGATTACCTAAATCTTTTCGAGCAAGGATTTTTCCTTCAAAGATTTTATCTAATTTATTCGGACTAAACTATATACATTTTCATTTAGACTTTTGGAAGGTTAGAGATTCAATTTTGGCAAGTTATCTTAGTTAGATATTCAGCATTCGAGAATTTTTTTAGTTTTTGTAATAGGATTCAATTATGTTAGATAATAATAATATTTAACTTCATAAATTCCAAAAAAAAACGTTTTTTGGAAGGTTAGATTTTCATTTATTGCCAATATTTTGTTGAAGTTTTTCGACTTTCGAAGAAACTAGATTTTCAAGATATTTTCATTTCTTGGGCCATGAGAACTTTTTAATTTTATCAAGTTGAATAAAACTTTCAACCCTCTTTCTCTTTTGAGCAAAGTAAGAATTTTATTAACGCGTTAAAAGTCAGACCCCTATAAAATAACAGATTCGAAACATTTATAAAAGTTCTTCAAATTGATATAAGTTAATATAGACAAAAGTTCTTCAAATTGATTCCACGGAATTCATATTAATTTCAAAACCCTTTAATATTTCTAGCTCCAAATTCATAGTTCGCCCACTTAATGTAAACCATATTCAGTAACCTTACTGAACCAGAGACTAAATAAATTTTTAAAGCAATATTATATTTTTACTTTTTTTTTTTTTTTATGAGAAAAACTCTCTTTTTATAACTTTTGAAGGTTATCCCCATCAACGTAATATATCATTGAAGAAGAAGACAACACTTATAATCTAATGAAAATATGAAAGAAAACAAGACACAGAAAAACAGAAAAAAACAATGGTCGCAACTGGGACTCGAACCCAGACCTCTCGTCTAACCGGGACGTGCGCGTTTTCCAATTTCGCTATTGCCACCTTCTGTCAAACCGTCATATTTGTCAATCTCATATTTCAAATATTTAGAATCATTAATATTATCTTCAACTAGTAATATGGAAAAAAAAACTAGTTGAAGATAATATTAATAATATTAGTAATATGGAAAAAAGAACTAGTTGAAGATAATATTAATAATATTAATGATTCTAAATATTTGAAATATGAGATTGACAAATATGACGGTTTGACAGAAGGTGGCAATAGCGAAATTGGAAAACGCGCACGTCCCGGTTAGACGAGAGGTCTGGGTTCGAGTCCCAGTTGCGACCATTGTTTTTTTCTGTTTTTCTTTTTGTTTTCTTTCATATTTTCATTTAGATTATAAGTGTTATCTTCTTCTTCAATGTTATATTTTTACGTTCAGTCAAGTTCTAAAGTCCACTAAGGCACCGATCTCCGCGAAGAAGATGGAGGGATATATAATGAGTGTAATGATGAATGTTGGAGAGAGCGCGCTAATATTTAAAACGGTAAAATTGAAGCGAAAATTGTGAAAATGTTTAATAAAACACGACTCTTAAAATAGAGCAAAAACCTCGTAGGGAACATCTAAAATAGATTTTAAAGAAACACTGATAATTAAGTGCAAGCGCTACAGTAATTTCCCCTTAAACCATGCGAGCGAAGCTGCGGGGAAAAGCTAGTATATTATAAATGCAAAAGTGAGTGTGTTTGTTCGTTACGCTTTCACGCCTAAACCAGTAAACCGATTTTCAAAATTCTGTTACCACTAGAAAGCTACATGTATTGCTAATTGCTACAGTAATTTCCTCCAAATACCACGCGAGCGAAGCCGCGGGTAAAAGCTAGTACATTAAGTGTATGAAAGTTTAAGCTAAGCTCAGAAACGAGTCCTGGTACGATCAAGGGAGTTATGTGGTGTGGTAGCCCTCTATCCCCCATCCATGAAGAAGGTTGTTTTTTTACCTGAAGGGCGCGCTTTTGAAAATACAAGGGCTGGAAGTTTTGCCGTCTAGAAATTTCTAGAACATCCAGTTCAGAGTATTCGAGAGCATTCCACAACATTCCAGAACATCCTGGAACATTCTGGATTGTCGGGGAACACAATGATCGGGAACATTCTAGGTCATTGTGAAACATTCCAGAACACTCTTGAATGTTGCGGAATGTTCTGGAACATTGTGGACCATTAGAAGCCTTTTTTGTATGGATGGGGCTACCCATTGGTAGAGGTATATAAAGCAAGATCCGTCGTGGGTTCGAACGTCAGTTCGATCTCATATCAACTCCCTGAGCGAAGCCGGGTACCCCAGCCTGGTATTATAATAGAATCTTTGCAGAACTGCGGAATAATATTACATTACGATGATAATATAATCGGTCACAGTTACTACCGCATCTCTTTCCTGTTATACAATTTATTTCAAGAAGTCGTGTCTTTTAATTGCTGAAATTGCGCAGCGCATAATAACACGATGACAATCAGCAGATTAATTATTTAATTAATGGCGGCGTCGAACAAAGGTGGGTTATTCGATTAACGTGTTAATTAAATGTTGGCGAATTGGTCATCACGCCCTACACCAATTAAAGTAAGATAGAATTAGTTACATTTAATATTATTTAATTAAATAATGGCTAAATAACTATGAATAAATTGAATAAAAATAATAAATAAATTAAATTAACTGAAAGAACGTTTACTACTGACAGGTTGGAGTTTAACTGTGTGCGGAAAATAGTCCACATAATAAAAACACAACTAAAATGGACTTTTTTTATATTAGCTCGACGCAGAAGATACATCACACTTCATCTACAATGGCATTTTTTACATTAAAGCTCGTTCACACATAGCTATAAATCTGTTGAACCGTGAGCGCTTATCTTTTGTACTTTCACACGACGCTATCAAATATTTTTTCCTGTGGTAGAAGAGGGGGTCAGTTGAATTAGAGAGAGGCAACGGAATGCACATTTTGTTGTACTGAAATCTGTCAACTTGACATCTGTCATCCGCCGGTCTAGACAGCTCCGTAATTACAATGACCCCTCTTGTTTTCGTCGGAGAGGGGGGCGCGTAACTTTTAGCATCTACCAAGGCCTTTTTTTACATTAGCTCGACACATCACACTAATAACCAAAAAAGTGTTTTAAGTTCATCTCATACTGAATTGTTTGTAATTTTAGTTTTCTGAGGGTTTCACGTGTGAATTGCACATTCTGATTATTATTTACTAGCAGGTCTTTGAAATCCGTTTCACAGCTATTATTATTAGTTTAAACCTATTTAACCTGGATTTAATGTTTAATATCGTTAGTGAAATTATTCGTACCTCCATAAGCTGATGATTTATGGTTGTGTTCCCACAAAGATTCAACCGAAATCTTATTACCTTAATATCGCCTTACCCAATACCAAACAATGACCTCAAAAGGTTGAATTATCGGAAAACTCAGCTAAAATTTAAGGTATTCGGGCAGAGCGGTAGTATAATATCATATTTGGTAAAGGTGTGCTTTGATTACGGCAAACGGACAGGCCTATCATTTTTACCACCTACTGAAGGTGTAAAACTCACTAACGGTGAGCTATGGCTTGATTTTCTAGGTTCAAAAATATATTTTCAGTTTAAAATATTTTGAAATAGTTTGAAACATCTTTAAAATATCAATTTAACTGTCAAAAATGAAACATGACGCAATATTGTGTCTTCCATATTTTTCAATGGTTCAACAAGAAGGAAAAGTTAATGAACTCAGGCGAGCTAGTAAAGCTGTCGTAAAACATGAATTTGAACCTGGAGCGTTCAAACAAACGTTGCAGAATTTCAACCTATTATTGAGTATGGTATCATAGCACGGGGAGGTGACACTGCATCTACTAGACCCAATCAAAAAGGCAAAAAACTATTATAATAGTAATTCTTAGACTACCACTAATTACAACTCAAACTTAATCTTTAATATTATGATGTGTTTGACGTTGGGAGATATACGCAAAAACAATCCTCCCTCATCTATACACAAACATACATAAATACTATGAAAAAAGATTAATTTCTCTCCATACTCGAAACAATAACATTTCTTACTACAAATTCCCATAACGCTAATCGATACACTTTCGGTCAGCGAAATTTCAGATACCTTGCAACTAGACTTTACAACATTCTTCCAGCTAGAATAAATAAATGATACACAAAAAAATTCAAACATTATTCATACATTGGTAATATTCGAGTTTGATCGATTTGTTACTTTTGGACTGATCTACGTAAAAATATCGTTTTTTGCTGCGCTCATTACACGCGATATTAATTTATTACGTTCTTACGGTTTCTCATTTGACCCTGGGGATGGGATAGATGATACTTTTTTTCTATTCGTCTTAGATGTTCTCCGGTTTAAATACATAATATCAAATTTATGAATTAATTGTAAACGAATTAAAATGGCATTTTATACTAGGATGGAAGGTAGGAAACCTAGAAGCCAACAGATGAAATTGAATGTATATTGTATACATACATTGCATACTACATGGTTTTGTTTCCAACAGAGTAATATTGCGTGTGTAATTTATGATCTTAATATTTTGTATCTAACTAACTAGCCATGTTATCCTCCGCCGTCCCCGACTTTTTTATTTTTTATTTTTTTATTTATTTAATTTATTTAGTAAAATATTTACACATTTATGTACATTATTTATAAAATGTTTTGACTGTCCAACTAGGATGATTCCCGTTTTAGGACAGTCAAATTAGGATAAGTGTGAATATTTATGGACCATGATTTATACAAAAAGAGGGAAAATTGAGGAAATGAAAAGAAGAGAAAGAATAAAACATAAAATTGGAAAGTTAATAGCGTATTAACATATTACTTAAAAAAAAAAATCTTCTTCTGCCATTCACATTTGCGTCATATACTCTCTAACTCCTTTCCTCGTTCGTTCGCTCTACATGCCCAAACCATCTGAGCGTCCCTTTTTTATCTATAATTTTTATTTAAAGATGTACTCCCATAAAATATGCTTGTCTATGTGGGAAGAAGATGTTATTTATTTTGTCATTAAGAATATGTTTTTTGTTCTGTTATTGTTTTGATTACGTAGTTTTAATTTTTTTTTTAAGTTTTTTCTTTTTTAATTATTATTTATTTTTTTACACACATGTAATTTTGAGTGATACGGTAACGGTATATTTCATTTCCTGTCTTTAAATTCTTTAAATATAAGATCAGAAGTATATAATAATGATTTTTTAAATATTATTTTAATTATTAACGTAGGGAGATTTTGTGTGGGTTTTATAAGCGCCACCCCATCCTATTATACCATATTGGATTATGGATTGACTTAGGTTATTCTTAGTAGTTCTTTATTTAGAATACGACACAGCTAAAGATATAGGTCAACTTTCGTACTCTGTTTTAGATTTTATATGGGGTGTTCATTTTAGGCATTAGTTAATACTTAAATGAAGAAAAAACATTTTAAAACCACAAATTTATTATAATAGTCCGTAATAATGTATAAAATATCGTGATTGGTCTCTGCCAAGTATCTACATTAGGTAAAATTCATGTTTCTTTTTAGGTATCTACCTACACCTTACGTTCTGGGTTGGTTACTGGACAATGCTTAGATACCTGTGTATGCTTAGACTTCTCTATGGACTAGCGGTGATTAGACTTGATCCGGGCGCTGCTGGTTCAATTTCCGTTGCAGTGCCTCCATACATTGTGGTTTTGGCACGTAATCCCCTTTTTATCAGAGGAAGCCTCATTCAAAACGCGTGGAATAAGAATTATGCAAATTCTATAAGCTAATCCAGTTGTGCATTATTATTACCTTGCTTCAGCTTAGTAGGTACCCATTATTAGTAAGAAACAACATTCTTCTTTCAAGATATATTATTTTGGGTGACCGGACAACTCAACACCTCCTTTAAAAGTGATGAAAAAATATTGAAAAAATTGGTTAAATTGGTTAAGTTGGTTATGGGCTGTTTTTTATTTTTTTTTCATTGCTCTTAACGATTTTTGACTGAGAGATTGACTTTTCAAAGAGATAGTTGACTTGATTCTGAGTTGGCGTGGAACCATTATTATTTTATAACATTATTAACCTCAATACAAGCTGAAGTCCCTGCGAGGTTAAAAATAAAAATGTAAACATGTAAAAAAATAAAAACAATAAATGAATAAAAATTAAAATAATTGTACCTTGTTGAATTTGCACAATATTTTATTTATTTATTTTAATTGCGGTGACTGGTGGATGAGAGTGTTTAGGATTTTCTCATCACTTGAGCGACAAACACTTTTTTCCTTGAGTAATATTTAAGCGAACGAATACTTATTAGCTTCACCTCATTTAACATGACACTGGCATTGGAGAGGGCATCTTTATATCAGAGGTTAACACATCCCGAACTATCCCGAACATCCCGAGGCTTGCACTTTGAGGAAATGATTAAATGAGGTAGAATGGTGGGTATGAATTTTAAGATTATCTCATCACGCGGCAAAAGAGTCCATTTTTTAAATAACAATTTTTTTTTATCAAAGTAATATTGATTTTGTCAAAGGTAGTAATGGTGGGAAAGAGTAGATGTTTTATGTCGTGTTTTAGATGGGGAGGTTTAATTTTTGTATCTTCTTATTTTATATTTATGCTGCTTCCTTCAGCTATAATATAACCTTAGCTACAGGGCCACCGCTAATTTGGTCACGCGCAGGGCTTCATGGCTTCATTCGCTAAATTTGTTAACTATTGCGGCTTCTCCTTTAAAATAATCTGCCTCTTAAAAAGGTGTTGCTTTTGTTAAGGTTTCGAACTTACTGAAACATCGTGAAGAGAAGGGTTGAATCATCGTTCTTCTTTGTGATATTTTTCGGTATGAAAAAGATTTTTCTGTGGCATCGTATATATATATATAGATTATTAAAAATAATTTATATTATCGAGACATTTTTCTAGAATAAACGCGGGCGGTGTTTGGTCCGTTCAAAAGTATTCTATTATTTCCTCTCTAGATTTTGACAATAGTTGAAATATATTTTCAAATCACTAGCAAGTCCCCTATGTTTTGATTTTTTTGAAAAATTATTTCTTATAAAGAGTAGAATCCTCCAAAAATCGTTCAAAATTTCCTGGTTTGAACGTCATCAACTGGGCAACGAATTTTTAAAAAGAGCAAAACTTACACACATACAGCCTAGTTAAACGGTGTTTTTGTTCGGTGACCGTTAAACGGTATATCTGCAACTTTACTAATAAGATAATGACGTTTTTATGTTGGCTGCATTAAACTTAGTAGGTTATCCCAAGCGCGGCCGCCATATTTTTTCATTTACTCACGGGAAAATTTCTGTTGTGACATGTGGTATTTTAGGCGCAATTCATATAATGTTTTTGTTCCATATTTTGCATTACAATGACCAATTCACTATTATGTTGGTGTAATTGAACATAATTACTATTACTTTCATAATGTCATGTTGTTACTTTAATTTTGTTAACATAAAAATTTAGATTATTTCGGATAAATTGTTTTTTTATCCGCTTGAGTTTAATAAAACTTCCATAAAAGTAATGTTATTTAATAACGTAAATTTCTTGTGCGTTTGTAAATAAATACCAAATTTGAGTTATCAACGTTTAAATTGTAAAAAAATGAATTCAACATGTCAGATTTTTTCAATTCTTGGAATAATTGTTATAATTTTTAATTGTACGAAGAGAAAAAATTGAAGTAACAATTTTTTGTCTTCCAAATTCGTTAAATGAAAGGGCTGTGTTTTTTAATTTGAAGTTTCCAAAATTTTTCAACGTTTTAATAGAATATGTTTACGGTAAGTTTTTTTTCAACTTTTTTAATGTTTGATGCTTAAAATACTGCTAATTCTAAACACGAAAGTATTTATTTTTCAGATACAAAAATCATATAGGTCATTTTGTCTAGTTTCTATAAACGTATTTTTTATTACGACATCTTCAAAAATAAGAAATATACAAGACTTTTAAAATACGTTTGAAAAATTCCAAAATTCCAAATGTGTAATCCTTGGAAGAGGTTCTGGAAAGTAACGTAATATCGCCACGGCATAGTCAGCGAATGCGTATGTAGTTGGGATTCGTAATGTGTTTTATAACTCATGAAATTGTAACGCAGAAAAATATAAAACAAATAAATAACATCTGTTTTAATTCATGTCTACTAATAAATTGTTTGTTGTGTTACAATGTTGTTTTACTTATAATAATTACTCCCATTTATCAAGTTAACAACTATTCATTGAAATTCTTCATTGTTCGACGTCTTCTGAATCTGACGCACATCATGCAGGCCACTTGCGGAGGCACTAATGTGTTGGTACCTGCACTTTCGCGGCTGTTAAAGCAAAATCACTTTGTCCTCGGCTCGCTAATTGATAACTCGTCCGATTTCCTTATTCGATGCACGTAAAGGCATTGAAAATTGCTCATTAAACACGGCTATCTGTGTTAATAAATTGCGATGGCTTATACAGCGTGATTGTTAAACAGTTAAAGAGTCACAGAGCCTATACAGCGTGGTCTACGTGAATATTTCAATTATCGTTATCGTTAACAACGTCTAACGTGAATATTTCTATTAACGTTTGGGCGTGAGAGCGCCGATTCATTTGGAAAAAACCTTAAACTCCGATCTATCAGCGCAAACTTTGGTGTATCCACAGACCAAAGAAACCGTAAATTGTTTATTGTTTTTTATTTTTGAAAGTAGAGGTCAAAAGTTCTAATAAATTCCAGGTTCATATTTTTTTTTTACAATAGCTCCAGACAGGAGGCCAAGAGGAAACTAGTTTCCCTCGGAACCTATGTCAACTTTGGGGATGCTTTGCGGATGGAGGGTCTTTTAAAGGCAAGAAAGACGATGAAGTTCTAGGAAGGAAAAACATATTAGTGGTGGGTTGGATTCTGGGGGTCAATGGATCCAAGAGACGTGTGAATCCATCTCACCCACTGCGGTGCAAGGCAATGGGTTGAGAGAGTCCTGCTGGAAAGGCCAAATGATCTCCCTCAACCAGTCTCCCCCGAATCGACCCGCCACGCAATAAGTAGGCAGACGCATCCACCGCCAAGGCCTCCCAAACTAATGTAGTTAATATCGATATATTTCCGTACACCAACTTTTATTGCTCCATCTTTTGTTTTGGAGTAGGTATATAATTTTCTGAATTTCTATCAATATTCAATCTCAATGTCTGATGACCGAATTCCAAGGAAGATACTAAGGATGGGTTGTTTCAAAAAATTTGATGGATTCATCAAATATTTGAAGTTGATTTTCACGTTCTGTGTAGGTTCTGTTCAAGTTCTGTTATTATATCGTTATAGGACAGCTGCTTCACAAAACCGAAATAATCACAGAACTTGAATAGAACTTACACAGAACGTGAAAATTAACATCAAATATTTGATGAATCCATCAAATTTTTTGAAACAACCCGTCCTAAGTGTGATTCCAGAGGGTAGACGTCCAGTGGGCCGCCCAGACGCAGCTGGGCGAGGCAACTCCAGAAACTGTGTGAGTCAGCACAAGACAGGGACGTATGGAGGAGCCTTGTCGATGCAATGGGTCCCCGACCCGAATAAGATAAGGGGATGAAGATGATAATGATGATTCAATCCCAACAGATTTTTCGAGAGCAATACATACCGTTAACAATGACTTCAAGCGAAACAGCTGTCTAGCTGTGTTATCGACCAGTGTTTCAATTGTAAGCCACCACGAAGATTTATACATTTTTAAGATCTCGTGTTCGTGAAATGTCCAATCTCTTGTCTCCACCACAAAATAGTTTTTTCTCACTTTTTGTTTATTGATCTGATGATTGATAATTAGCAAAGAAATAAACCTCACTCAATGTCAACTGCGTAAACACACTATAAAATATGGAGGCCGATTTTGTTATCAGCATTGCAAACTGAAAATAATTATTTATTCCGAATAATATTATTTCTTGAGGACACCATCTATCAATCTTGGTTCTAGCTCTGTCAGAAGGCATCAAATACTCAAATAGAATTATCACGGATCATTTTTTATGATCTATATTGTCATTCATATGTACCTGGAATCTTTTATACTTATGACGTCTTGGGCATTATGACGCTTTGTTTTGCTGTTTTTCGCACTATTCACAAAGGTGATTTATTTCTAATTCTCGGCTTAACGAATTTTCTCGACTTATATTACATTACTGCCTGTGCATTTATTTTTAACTCGTGTATTTTATTTTGAGCTCAATAGGTACTTAGAATTATACTGCTTCCATACAAATGTTGTTTTACATTTTCTTTGTTCTGTCTTGAAGCATAAAGTACGAAAGAATGAATAACGAATATTTAAGGATGAATAGTATTTATTGTGTAACACTAAGGTTTTTTTTAAGCGAAATTCAAAATTTTATTCAAACAGGTGATCTTGATTCTTCAATGAATAAAATAAAATGTTATTCTATTTTTTGAAGCAACTTCTTTAGCACCGTTGTGATTTGAAACTCAATTGTTAATCATAAAATTAAAAATTCAAAAATTCAAAACCATTTATTGCACAAAAATACAAGTACAAAAGGTGCAGCTTATAGATACATTCTATTTCTTCCAGCTAAATATACAAATATTATAAAACCAAATAATTAAATGTTACATTATATGTGAAAATAAAATAAAAAATTAAAAACAGCGTTAATTTACATAGTGTATGACATTTGTTTAGAAGAAATGTTTTTAGTGATGATTTGAATTTGAGTATTTCTTGTATTTGTTTAATGTTTTGTCGAAGGTTGTTATACGCTTTAATGGCCATATAATTTGGTCCTCTTTGGAACATTGTTTTGTTTGTTTTTGGTATTAATAAATTTTCTGTGAACCTTGTAGCGTATTTATGTGTTGAGTTTTTTTGTGGGAACTTGACTGGAGATAATCGTACTAACATGCATAACTCCATTATATATATATATATGTCTGTGACTGTCAGAATTTTCAGATTTTAAAAAATAGGTCTACATGAATCCAGATGAGCAGTTTGCAATTTTTCTGATGCATCTCTTTTGGACGATAAAGACATCTTTTTACTGAGTTTCTCCAAAATATAATTCCGCATTTTATTACTGAATAAACACAACCATAGTATGGGGCCATGACTGATTCTATGTGTAATATTTTTCATATGAAACCATTGTTTATTGTTAACTTCTCAACTACAGAAAACAGCGCCTTTTTTGTCACACCTTGTTATATTGTTATAATATTTGCCGTCTCCAAGTACAAACAATTATGGACTGGTTACCTAATAATTTACCTCGTCATTTATATGATCCGATAATGCTTATAAATACAAATGCTTTATAAAACAATCCATCGCCTTACCGTAAGAGCCTTATAAAACAATAAAACTCATGTTTGCAGAGTTTGTTTTAATTAATTATTTTCATAATCCCATAAATCTGCTGAAAGGTCAAAATAATAAAATATTTTTCAATGGAATTCTCTTATCAGCTTATTTCAAAGGGTTTTAATAAAGTTGTATGGTATTTTATAGTCTCTCTATACCTTGCCTTTACGGATACTGCGCACAAAGGTATTTTCATTAACAATAATGAATTTTATTAGTTTTTGGAGTGAAACTTCTTTAACATTGTTAGTGATAAGAATTTCGGATAAAACGGACGTATGAATCCATCCCTTCAGCTGCGGTGCGTGAAAGAAAAGAAAGAGTCCGGCTGGTTAGGTCTCCCTCAACCAGTCTCCCGATCCGGCCCACCACGCAATACGTGGGCAAAAACATTCGCCGCCTAAACCTAGACAAAACTCACCCTATGAACCCAGGCACCCCTGTTAAGTCACCAAACGTAGCCAAACACTTGCGGTAACCTAAGGCACCCATAACCATACCCGCTGTACGAAAAAAAATATATATTGTGACCAATGGTGCACCAAGAGTGGTGGAAAGGAATAATTGTCCAATCATGGCTGCCTCCGGGCCAGAATTCCGATCTGTTGCCAATTGCCAACCGCTGCTATAAAGGATACAAATGTGTCAAACTTTTGGAAACAGAATGCAAGATAATAAAAATGCGAAATGATAAAAAAGGTTTTTAATATTTGTTAACAAAATGGACGAAACCAATGTAACACCTATTATATTCTGCCATTGAGAGCTCCGTTGTAACCGCTCCGTCACTTGCGTCATTTATGCGAAAAGGGGAAAAGGTTGAGAGAAGAGAAGGAGGAAGCAGAGCCATCAGAGTTTTGCCTTTACGTAACCTTAAACCTAATTTTCGATTCTAGGCGATCAAACGCTCAAAGAAATTCTTATCGTAAATAAATTTCAATCATATTCGGTTACGAAACGGAATGGCATCTTGGCTCGCGATTCCACTCCAAACCGTCGCAGAAAAACAAAGAATGCCAACTTAGTGGGAAACGAAGAAACAATGCAAATAAATAAATGTTGCGAAGGAACGTTCATGATTTCCCTTGAGGCACGCAACGCCGCAACAATGTTCTAAATTCAGCAGGAATCAACCGGAAAAACCGGAGCAGCGATCCGGTTAAAGAAACTTCATCTCTTGTGTCGTTCATGTTCGCGGACAAGATGAGTTTCTTCAAGACCCGGATTCGCTCCTTCTTTTCCTTAAAAGGGATCTCTTTAAAAACATCCCTTATACATAGACCCTGAGATAAACAGGAAACTCGGGGCTTCTAGTGTGAAGTTACAATAAAATTAAAAATATTAGTTAGTAGCTTATTTTACTGTACGTAGCTTATTCTAAGTACGATGTTAAAAATTCACAGGTTTTGAAGAAATTCTTTAAAAAGCGTGCTTTCAAAAGAAATGGAATTTTGCTATTCAATGTCATTAATCATTAAACGTAATATAAAAAAAACACAACTAATTTGGTATGGTAGAGCATATAAAGTGTTTATTTTGTTCTTTCTTTTGGGCTTTGAGCTAATTCGACTCGATCAAATTTTATCATACTTTATTAATTTAACTACCCACATTTTCTTAATTTTCTTATCGCATATTTTAAATAATAAAATATTATAATTTGAGGTTTTACTCATTATTATATTTTATCATTATTGTTACTGAGGAAATTCAATTATGTACAATAAACACTGTATGTATCTTATTATTCATGTGTAAAAGACCCCAAAAGGGCGTTAATAAATAATTTAATTAATTTATTCCAAAAAAACTACTTTTAATTTACTATCAAATTATTTTTCGTAAAAAAAAACAATCTGAAATTGGTTGCGGTTATAACCAAGTTTCCCTTTTTGCATTTTTATTTCTCAATTAATTTTTTAATAACTTCAACCACCTTATTTGTCAACCATTTTTTAAATGCCTTCAAACCTTTAAAACAGTATATTTTAAACCGTATCACATAGCTGTCATATCGTGCTAAAAAAATCCAACCACACCGCCATCTGCTTCGAACTTTCCATATTCCTTCCATTGAGCCTTTCATTGAGCTATTTATTGCGACCTCATTTGCATTCCGTCATTTTTAAATAATTTTCATATTTTTCACGATTTACTCTTAAACGACCTTTACCAAGTGAATCATAAAACTAATCTATTTTCTGATACTGCATATTTTTCTACGGTTTAATTAATGATTACGAGATAATTAATATTCACGAGCCAAAAAAAAAAACGAAATATTATTAATGGAAGTTATTACGAGTATCTATCTAACTGATCAGAGTACAATCATAATTATTTTGTAAACGGTCTTCAGAGCTTCTTGTAAGCATATAATTTTGCTTACTTTTCAATATAAATGTAGGAAAATATTTCAATCACTTCATTCATCAATCACAATAATCTTTATTGGGTTCCACTGTGAATTATTATTCCCTGTTTTATGTACGCCGGGTAGTCTGCGTATTTACGAACAAATTATTATCATTTATCATATATGTTGTCACTTTTCTGATTACTTGTTATGCTATTATTTAGTACCCAGTGATTGATCACGAGAAAGCTTTTAAATCAAATTGCTGTAAATTATTAGTAAGTTTAATTTAAAAATTCGTGTACTTAGATGTGTAAATTCACTTTAAAATTGAGTACCGATTAGAGATGGGTGACTTCTGCTTTTTGCCGGAGGCCTCTGGGACGTGCTTCCTTTTAAAAGTACTCTAGGAGCAGGTCCCGGGTCCTAATCCTTGGGTGCGTACTAAGTACTGGATGCTGTTGCGGCTGCAGGGACGCACGGGTTCGGCCGGAGCTGGACCTCGGAGCCGAACTCGGATAGAATCCAAATGATCTCGGAGGCATTCAGGTTCCGGCTCCGAGTTTCGGGTTTAGGTCCGAGTCTTGGAGCGGGTTCTCTGGGAATAGTCAGTTTGAAAAAGGAGTAAGATCTGCTTCCCGCGAAGAATCCGAGTTCAAGAGCCCACTGCAGCTGAACATACACATCGCTAGTATCACATTGTTTTATGTTTCCGATGATGATTTATTGTAGTTTCAGCTTCCTTCAATATATGTCGATAGCACAGTTAGTATACGAATTTTGCTATATCCCAGCAGATGGCAGTTGAGTATGATATCAGAAAAGTACCATCTATCGTCGTTCGTGTCTTAGGTACACACAGTTACGATGATTGCCGATGCCTTCGGCAATCGCTTGTAAAATAACAGAAAAAGCGTGTTTATAACAAAAAAAAATAACAAAATCTTATGTTTCACTTTTTTACTAGAATATTTTTCACAGACACCTATATTTATAAATCTTCACTTTAAAACTTACCTTTTTTACTTGTACTTACTGATGTAATGTAGCATTTTTGTTTATATTACCCGCGCACAGACAGTGCCTTAGTGGGTTCCCATTACCTACTTTTGTCTTACATACATTTACTTATTGCTAACTTTTACATTACTTAGATACTTGAGTCGGGCGATGTCAAGAGTCAGAATAATAGAAGAGCATGTATGAGGCGATGCATGAATGTGAACGAGGCAAGGAGTGTGTGCCAAGATCGAGTTGTTTGGCGGTCCGTCCTCTCTGCCTACCCCTGCGGAGAAACGGCGTGATGGTGAGTTAGGTAATTAGTTACATTACTTGTATCTTATATTTGCAACTTACTGTATAAGAAATTATGTGTAAATTACTTTTGAAATGTATGTAGATATAATGGAAAAAAAATAAAGATAAAAAAAAAAAAAAAAATTTCGGAGCATACATTGCGATTTTTTTTACCTAGGGAATTTCAAGTAATTACCGTTTCGGAGCGGCAAATTATAGTTGTAAGAAATATGTTAGAAATTGTTGTTGAGAAATATGTTATAAAACGGTAGAAATTCGGAATGCCGCGGCTTAAAGGACGTACTCGCCTTGCTTGTAACCAGGGATTCCTGACATTATTTGAAGTAAAAAATGTAAATGAAATTTTGGTCTCCTGTGACAGTTTTTAAAGTTTTTTTTCCGAAATCAGTAGGTAGGTATTTGACAGCTAGGGGCTGAGAGTGACCAGTGACAACATGTAGAAGAAAAAAAAAAGAGTTTGATTTTGAAGAAAAAAAAATATAAAAAAAAGACATCTAAAAAGTCACTTTAGACCAAAATTTCATTTTCGTTTATTGCTCCAAATAATGTCTCCAACTGGTTAAATAAAGTAAGTCAAGTACGTCCCTTAATACCCTGTATAATAATTTATCTAGAAGATTGTCGGTTTTTTTGCACAGTTGTACGACTTCGCATTTGTTTTTTAATTCTGTCGTTATTTCTTGAACTTTGTATCGCCAACAATAGATATAGAGTTAATCTCTCCATTAGTTGATTGTTCAAACTGAAGAGTGGTTTTACCTTGTAATGTATGATTTTTAGCCATTAGAAGCTGATTAATGTTCTCAGACAAAATGGAATAAGGAAGAAGAATGGGTGGAGAAATGTTTGGAGTATTATCATCAATCCAATTCAAACAACGTTTTTATTCGCAAAGGTGATCTTTAGCAAGGGACCACGCTGAAAGTATTTCAGCTTTTCGATTCAGTTGACTTTCGCAAAATATAAAGGCAAGTTGGAATGTGAGCAGAAAAGACATAGGGGGGTTCTTTAAACTTTAGACCAGAGGTTCCCAAACTTTTTTTCTCGTAGACCACTTTCAAAATTTTACTGGTTTCGGTGGACCCCCTGCTGCAACATTTCTACCATATTCCCAAAACTCGACACGCGTTGTACTGAATATTGAATACAACGCTGGAGTTGTGGTTTGCAATAATGGGGGGGGGGCGTAATGTGATATGAGATGGGGGGGCGGGATGGGTTTCAATATGACAATTTTTCACCAAAATATTAATGTACTATCTGCCTACATTGACAGGTAAAGCCAAGTCAACATTTTTGTTCTTTCCTATCAAAACCAGCAGGCTTATTCTCTATCTTTTGTGGGATCGTTATCGAGATAACGGACGTGATCTCCTGTCAGATTTGTGTGATTTATTTGCTTTTTTTATGCACAACGTACATTAAATGAATAAATAATCATGCGTACTTGCAGGAATTCATGTTTAAAACGATCTAAACTAAAATATGTTAAAGTAAATATGTAAAAATCACACAAATCTGACAGGAGATCACGTCCGTTATCTCGATAACGATCCCACAAAAGATAGAGAATAAGCCTGCAGATAAATTTTCGTGGGCCCCCACTTATAACTTGTGGACCCCCATTTTTTTATCATGCTTTTATGGACCCCCGTCGAGTCTCCCGTGGACCCCTGGGGGTCCACCTGGACTACTTTGGGAATCACTGCTTTAGACTTATCAGATCTGGTAACTAAACCATTATATACATTTCTAGCAACGTTTTATTATTAACAGTGTTGTTTCATCGGTTCCATGACAGTTGATCCCCTTGCAGTTGGCCACTCAGCATGCTTATATACAATATGCAGTCGGTTTATAGAAAATAAGGGTATACCCACTTACACACTATATAACTAAGTGTCCCAAAGGGGTGTGCAGAGAGGATGTTCCGCCGAATAACAAAATTATAAATATTATTTTCATTCAACTGCATCAAGGAAAAAAACTATTTGTCTACATAGTGTATACTTCTATATCGGTGTATAGGTACAACAATCGACACTGTAAATAAATTCTTTTGATATCTTTGATGAATTCATTACAACATACATTCCACCAACCTACAACTAAAACGACCTTTGGACAAAGAAATATGCAAAATTTCTCTATAATAATATTTAATATACTTTTATTTAACATAATTATTTAATATGCAATAAAAATCATTAAAAAAATAACTGACTTCAAAAGAAGCATTAAGAAATGGATTATGGACGTAGGAAGGAAAAATATACTCGTAGATGCAATTTTGCAGCCTAATGAAGATTAATGCTTGAATCGTGTTTTTTTCTCGATATTACTTAATTATTTTCGTGTCGTAATGTTTTAACATAGGTACTTATAATTTAAACACGTGTACAATGTGTCCTTAGAAAGGGGTACCCCTGTAAAGACACATTATTTTCAAAAAAATTGTAAAAAAATGGAAAAAAAGAAATAAAATATGAAAAAACCAACTTATTATAGGTTGGCCTCAATTCCAAAATTAAGTTTAGTATGAAAAAGACCGCGCAGCCTCTTCCGCCTTCCTCTTAACCAGTCAGGTTTATGTGTTCGGTTATCTGAACAAATCATTTAAATCATTGTCTCCCTTACAGCATGGATAGAAATATGATCTAAACGTTATTAGAAACAGAAAATACTACGCTTTAACCGCAAGAGAATCAAAATTTTCAGATCGCAATATGAAAAAAAATTGTGAAACTTTGGGAATTTTTTATTAATTATTTTTACTTGAAACGACAAAAAAGTGAGTTGACAATAACGTTTATAATGCATTTGCTTATTCAATATGTCCGTGTTTTTATTTTTTTTCGTTATCAGCATTTTTAGTTGGAAAAAGCGTAAATTGATTTAAAGCGTTTGCATGCAAAATTTGTTATTTAACAAATTATGTTTATTTCTAATTATAAAATTTGAAAGCGAATTTCATCACCTTTTGAAAACAGTTTCACGAATACATTCAGAAATATTCCATTTATTTTGAATTTATTGCAAAACGGAAATATTTTGACCCTCTGATAAAGTACGGTCGAGGCCTGTGAGGTTAACTGATGTTGGTTGCGTCGCTGTTGCTATCCCAATTTCCCACTAAACCAATCATAAGTGTTAACAGCAAGCTTCCTTAGCAATAATTAATTAGCTAATCAGTCTCTGTGTTGTTGTGTGAGTAGTTTCTTATGAAACACAATCAATCAATCAATCATAGTAAATGAAATTGAAACCGAAATATCCGCTTTCACGAAGGGGGGGGGGTCCTCTTGCATGTAAATGTTTATTTATCCCTTAGCTCGTTAACTTGGAAATCGACGATTGATCTCCGATAACTCGGAAAATTCAAATTTCGGAAAACTGGAATTTTCTTTGATATGGTAAACAGACTTTACACGTGTTATTTTTTTTTCATTTTCCTTGGGAGAGGGTCTAGAAAAATTCACCGATCGCAATTCACCAACACAATTCACCGAACACAATTCATCGCGGGAAAGTTCATCACTAGGAAAATTATTTGCATTTTTTTTTATATTAGTTCCACACAGAAGGCCCTGAAGAAAATAATTCCCGTCAGGATCTATGTCATTTTTGGGGATGCTGTGTGGGGGGTCTTTTAAGGAAAGAAAGGAGTGGAAGTTCTAGGAAGGAAAAGGGTATGAGGGTTGGGTATGAGGAATTTGGGGGTCAGTGTGTCCAGGATTGACGGACGTGTGAATGCATCCCTCCCACTGCTGTGCAGGCAATGTTTCGAGAGAGTGCGGCTGGAGGAGTCAAAGGGACTCCCTCAACCATTCTCTTCCGATCTAGCCTGCTGGTGTTCAGACGCATCCGCTGCAAAGACCGGGACAAACCTCACCCTACAAACCCGGGCACCCCTGCTAAGTCACCAAACGTAGCGAATCACTTGGAGTGACTTAGGGGCCATCCATAAATTACCTCACATCTTAAGGGAGGGGGGGAGTAGAGATGTGTGACAAGGGGTACGGGAGGGTCATCAGCTCTGTGACGTCACGTGTAAAAATCTAAATTACTAAAACGCAAAAAAATTTTAGACGTAAAATTGCAAAATGTGTGACGTAACACTAGGTGGGAGGGGGTCTCACAAATGTGACGATGTGTGACAGGGACGGGGGGGGGGGGGGTCAAAAAATCATTGAATTCGTGTGATAAAATTTATGGACGGCCCCTTATGGCAAAGGCTTGTTTATCCAATAAATGGTTTCCGGGGCGTCGGTACCCATACCCGCCTCCCAAATTGAGAATGTTTGTTTTTATTTAAAAAAAAAATGGCTGTCTGTAAAGTCGGTTTACGGACGATAATTTTACGTGATAACGTCATATAATAACGATGGAGTGGAAGAGAGATAGATGCGTCATAAGCCGAACGCTTGTTCCGCGTTCTGGCTTGTACGCTCGGCTCAGGCAGGACGTGACAGTGAGTCATGCATTTTCGTGCACGCAGCCGGCGTTCATCGATTTATAAGACGTTATCACGTCAAAAATCCTACTTTGTATTTACATTATAAATTCGAAGTGTCGTCACATCCTCTACAATAAACTACCGACTAATTACTTTCATTGATGATTGTTTACGTGTCGTGTGTAGATATGTAGTTATTGTTTTGATTTTGGCTTTCGGATGCATGTCACGCGAATTCCTCTTGGAGCGATTCATCTCCCCACTGCGCTCTTGGCCCGGGAACAAAAACACGGCCGTGACGTCACGCGCCGCTGAAGTTCTGCCGCTGAAAATAAACCTGTCATTGGCGAGTGAATGGTGACCCCTGTCGGACTAATATTAATACATATCCTGGTGTAAAACTACGATTTTTTTTCAGTTTATGATTAAAGATTATCTTTCAATCGTAATAATAAAATTAGGCATCGGATTATCAAAAATACTAATTTCGTTAAGCGGCGGTGTTCCTAATTTCTACCGTTTTACAGCATATTTCTATTGAACACTTTCAGTTTTTAAGTTTCTAAAAAAATATATGTTATTTTTTAAGATAATATCTATACATTTGCCACGCCGAAACGGTAATTATACGAAATTCTCTTGATAGAAAAAAAATCGCAAATTGTGCTCCGAAAATTATTATAAACACGTTTTTTTCTATTATTTTACAAGTTATAAGTATGAAAAATTTCAGTGTTTTTTTACATTTCCCACAAGATTTTTGCTTTGTTTTAAACGAGTCCTGTTTTATTAAACATTTTCACAATTTTAGCTTAAATATTATCGTTTTTAATATTAGCGCGCTCCCTCTAACATTCGTATTTACATATCCCCTCTTTTTCTTTTGAGCGCTACTACCGGGCCTTAATAATAATAATTGGATAGTTTGCAGAGCGCCGTTTTTCTGAAAAATCACCTCGGGCGCTGCTCACTAACGTGGGTTGGTCTGTGACTATAGCTCTGGTCCGGTCCATTAAAATCGGATTAGTTATGAACCTACCCATAATGTAAAATTTGAACAGAAAATTATTTTTATTGTCGTTTTCAAAATCTGAAACTGATTATCCAAGAATTCGGACAGGCACTAAAGCATCTACGTCTAATATTTATTTTCAGAAAATAATAATTTTTTTTAATTACAAATGTGTGTTTAATATAAAATTTGTTAGGGTTTATCTTGACAAGTAAAGTGAAATCTCGTGGTTTTTCGAGGGTCTGCGGTCTTTTTAGACGAGCAATTATCAATGCTCTACAATTATAATATCCCGTGATTTTTCACGGGTCTACGCTGGTATGCTCTATAATTCTGAAATATGCTATTAAAATAGAAATATGTCCGAAATATCCAATTTTGTGAAAAGGTTGAAAATGGACACATTTTTGATAGAGGTGTTTCAAATTTTGTATTCATCTTCAATATTGAATTATTCTGCTTCTTTCTGTGACATGTCCTATCGGAAGTTGGCTATCATCCGGGTAACCTTCATGCTGCAGACTGAAAAAACCATGAAAACCTGCGTTTCTTTTTAATCAATTTATTCTTATCGAGATTATATAACTTATCTGGCGACTGCTCGTAACTTCTGAGTTGTCAAGAGCTTATCCTTCTTATTAACATTAACCAATACCTACTTAAATAGTGTTGTGTACCTAATTATTTTATAGTACCTATGGTAGCTTCCCCCATTGGTATATTCCATATTATGCTTTCAGCCGAACTCCACGTACAGGTGTAACGGGCACAAACATACCCGGTGATTTTAACCAGCTATTCCTTAGCACATTTGGAGTAAAAAAGATTGAATTTATTTTGCTGTCCGATGACATTTTTCGTTTATTAAACTATTTTTCCATCACCCGCAGCGTGTTTATAGTGTAGCGTATCTTGGTAAACGTTGTGTCTCGTTCTAGCATGTGAACACACGAAACAGCGCGCGTATCGCTCGAACCCAAGCGTGTGATTGAAAATGTTTTTTTTTTTTTGCTTTTTATAGAAAAAAAAATATCATCGGACAGCAAAATGACATCTACATTTTTTACTCCAAATTTGCTCAGAATCGCTGGTTAAAATCCGGCGTATACATGCTGCTACACTGTATAGTTTGATATTCTGCCAGTTTTATTTGGCATTCCTGCATTCCGTCTGCCATATTTTGTAGAATAATGAAGGAAGCTTCGTAGCTATTTGGGTGAATATTTCAACATTCAATTTGAATACTATACAACGCCCACTGTATTTCATTCACGGAGGCCTGAAGCTGAACATTGCTGAATGTGTGTTTAAGGCGATGCACTCGTAAGTAATGTAAAATCACGTGGTTTGAAAATTAAATCGCTTAGAAGTATTTTTGATGCTTTAATCAAATTCTGTGAGTAGAAACCGTACAGAAAAAATAAAGTATCACACCTAAGAAAAATGTTTTTTAGTTAAATATCTCCTACTTACGAACCTCTTTTCGGTTATAATTTTTTTTTGCACAAGTGAAAAAAAATCCTTAGAAAAATAACGCAAAACATTTAAATATTTTTGCTCGAGCTTCGCTATATAAGAACGTTTTAAAAATGGCTCACCTTACGTTTTTTCTAACTAAAATTACTGAAAATGAAAAATGTAAGAACACACAAATATTTCATTAGACAAATATATTATAAACGATTTTATCAACTCACCTTTTTGTCGTTTCATGTAAAAATAATTAATAAAATTTCTCAAAGTTTCATAAATTTATTTATTTCAAAATGCAATTCGAACTTTGGTTTCATTTTGAAATTTTTGTATTTGAATATTAAGCGTGGTCTTTTCTCTTTCTAGCACCGTTTATATCATATTTCTCACTATGATATAAAAGAGATACAACGATTTCTATGAGGCCTATGAGTTGTTCCAAAAACCGAACAAATAAACTTTAAGTTCAATAAATAAGTTATTACAAAAATAAAAAAATATACATCAATTTACGTTACCTTAAAACAAAACTCACTTTCATATGAGACCATTAGTATATTCCGACAACACACGTCATTATTTCACATTACACAAAGCGTATATTGTTGCATTCTTTGCTAAATAATAGGTTTAATCCGTTGTAACGAGCATAATCGGGATACAGACAAAAGACGATTATATCGCGCTTTTGTTAACGAAACAACAGTGTTTTATTGGTAGTTAGTTGAATATTATTAAAACATACAACAATGTTGCCGTACAATTTTTTTTTATCTTTGTGATAATATACTAGCTGAAGTCCCCGGCGTTGCCCGGGTCTCCGCAGGTCAGAGGTGGTTAACCTTTTATGTTCCGATGATAATAATCTTTGGGTTTATTTGGTAACTACATAATTTTTTTAAATGTAGGTACAGTATTTTTTACAGATTACATTGTATGGAAACAATATTTTTTCCGGAAGATGTAGTCCATCAATGTTGATTAACCTTTTAAAATCCAATGATATAATCTCGGATATACAGATACCTAGTTTTTCAATGTCGAGTACTACCTTGTTTTTAATTTAAAGATGTACATTTTAATTATTTTGCGGTTATCTTTTATATTTGAATACAAAGCGCAGTGTTTTCTCTTTCTAACGCCGTTTAGATCATAGGTCCTCAACTTTCAGGGGGGCAGTAGAAGATGCAGATAAAATTAGGGGGCGTTGAGATGGCACAGTTAGGGCGTAGGCAGGTAAAACAAAAAACAAAACACACGCTAAGCACGTACTAATAATCTTTAGTATATTATTATTATTAAGAATTGACATTATGTCACGAATACAAGAAGGAAGGAGGTAGCATCCAGCTTAGCATACATTTTTAATCGAATTATTGATTCCGTGACAATTGTGCCCCCCCCCCCCCCCTCCCCCCCAAAACAAGTTGTGGTAAATATAATCGTGGCAATAGCTGTTTCAGATTCGCGACAGATGTAAAGTTAAAAAAGGGGGCAAAACTCTTCCCCCCCCCGTTAAATGTTGACAATAAGCAAACAAATCTTCATCTCTATTTTTCAATTTTGAAAGCTGGAGTATATTATATTGATTAGCATTAGTAACTTAACATAACTTCCGTATGAATAATTTTTAATAATTTAAACACAATTTTTTTATTTTATATTAAACCTTGCGTGGACCCCCAACTCAATTTTAATTTTCCACGGACCCCCTGAATGATCCTGGGGGTCCGTACGGACCACTTTGGGAACCACTGCTTTAGATCATATTTCTCACCACGATAGGAAGGGAGACAACGATTTCTTTGAAACCTTTATGTTCATCCAAAAGCGAACAAATAAGCCTGATGGGTTAAATCGTTACGACACGTTGTTGTGATGTAATGTAATGTCGTAACTCCAACACAACACGAGTTCCATGTTTTTGTCCTTAATGACCCTCTATCAATCCTCTCGGGATGCTGTAGGATAGTACCTATAATAGATATCGAGCTCTCAAATAGGTTTAGGTTTCAGTTCACGATAATTAACGTGCTTGTGGGCGTAATTTTGACGTAACAACAACCCCTCTACGGGGGTTGGTGACATTATAATGTATTCTTAAAAAACAAAATTAATTTTATCAAAATATTTTTATTATTTTAATTGAATTTATTACATTTCTTTTGGTTCCAGTTATATAATTTTTTCTGATTTTAGTTATTTCGTTTTATTTCAACTAGCTTTGCTGAAAACGTGAATAATGCTTAGTTCACATTACGCTATAAATCTGCGAGCAGATATCTGTTTATTCGCGAGCGCTTATCTTTTGTCCTTTCACACGAGGCTATCAAATATTTCTTCCTGTGGTAGGAGAGGGTGTCAGTCGAATTAGGGAGCGGCAACGGAACGCATATTTTTTGTACTGAAATCTGTTAACTTGACATCTGTCATCCACGGGTCTAGGCAGCTCCGTAATTACAATGACCCCCTCTCCTGTTTTAATCGGAGAAGGGGAGAGTTATCTTCTGGGATATCGCGTCTGGAGCGGTTACGTCTGAGATGTGTATTGTCTATGATTGATCTGCGCTTAAAAACGCTTAGGTGTGAACGGTCTGAAGGGATTGTATGGAGAGCGTTATTTGGCATGCTATGATCTTTTATATTTGATAGCGTAATGTGAACCAGCTTTAAAGCCTCGATGACCTTGAGCGAGTTTACAAGCTACTAACTGGGAAATTCACTATCCGTTAATAAACTCGCTCGGTGTAATCGTATTACTAGCTAACTAACAGATTGTGGACAATCTACGAAAAAAGTAGAAAAGGTGGTCAACTTTACTCGCTACTCGCTAGCGTTTGCCTAAAGATGGCGGCCAACCAACAGCTGATTTCGCAACTGTCAGAATTAGTTCGCACGGGAGTCGTTAGTCTACTGGCTAGCGTGTGGCGCTAGCTGCGAACTCAAGTTTTCTACAAAATGTCGACAGAATTGCTTGGCGCGGGAGTCGTTATTTTAGCTGCTATTGTCACTACTGAGCGAGCAGACTTTGTGTCATCGTGATAATCCCACTCGCCGATTCACCCGCTTATAAACTTACCGGCTAGTAGCTTCTAAACTCGCTCAATGTAATTGAGGCTTAAGAGAATTTTCTGAGAATCTTCAGCAAGTTGAAGTGAACCTTGCGCGTAAATGTCAATATAAATATTGAAACGGTTCAACATTAGAGAAATCCGACTCTTTTAGTAAGACGACAGTTCAAGAAAAGTAAAAAAAAAAAAAAAAGTAAAAAGTAAAAGTAAAGTTATTTGTATTTTATTATTTAAAAAAATACGGGGTATTGAAAGAAAGAGGGCATTGTCGAATTATTTAAATTTAAGTGTGTCATGCGTGCGTTGGTGTATAAAGTATAAATGCAGCAAGTAGGTCATCGTGACACATGTGTTAGAAATTTTGTATAAATATGCATGAAAAAATTCGAATAATGTGATAGTAGGTACGGACAATGTGTTTGGTGCTCTAATATCTCTGCTTACTCCCACTACAATTAACTTGGTTGCCACAGGTCACTCCAAATGGTTCGCTACGTTTGGTGACGTGCCCTGCTTCAGCGGTGAGGTTTGTGTTGGTCTTGGCGGCGAATGCGTTTGTCCATCTACAGCGTGGCGGACCGGACCGGGAGAGACTGGTTGAGGGAGACCTAGCCTAGATCTCTCCAGCCGAACTTTCTCGACCCATCGCCTTGCACCGCAGTTGGAGGGATGAATTCATACGTTCATCACTTCTGGACACATTGAGCTTCAGATTCCCACACACCCCTCATCTTTCCACACATCATCCTCAAATATGACATAGGCCCGGAGGGATTTTTCCTGTGTAGACCTAATGTAAAAAAACAAAAATTTTATGAGCACGAATACCGAATCAAATGGTTTCTGGAGTTACTTATATTTTGGCGCATTTTGAATTCTTAAAAAGAGAGTTATCATGCCCTGTTATTTTTCGCGTGGATTCAATGAGGCATGCCAGTGTTTTGTGGATATTTTGCAAACTGTGATAATACGGTATGTTGTGTGACTATTCTAATGCCACCGACTTTTAAATGTTGGCCTAAATTTACGAATTGAATTTCAAATCGTAAAATAATAGTAATAATTGCCGTATGGTACGAAACAAAATATGAATTTTACCTCGATATATGGAATGAACATTGGAGGTTATCCACCACTTAACCTCCTTGGTATAAGTAACAAATGGTTATTCGTTCAAGGCTCTCGCAAGGACTCTATTTTTTTTGAAAGAACGAAGCTACATTTAGTTTAGAACGAATCTAGACCTCCAATGTCCCTGCATGCAGTGTTAGTAAGCAGTATGCAAGTGCTTACATAATAAGTTTGATACAAAAGTGTTAGTAAAACATGTATATAAGGGCATGGAAAGATGATAGAAAGCAAGACGAAAGACAGCAGCTCGCGGGGGATTGTATCTTGTGTATGCTGCAAGCATCTACAAGAAAGGGAAGAGACAAACATGGTTAGATAAAAAAATGGCTCTGCAGTCTGGAGGATATGCAGTATGGAATTTGAACAGGATTACAGGCGATCGCTGTACCCAATTTGTAGAAGATTGCCCTTGCTCTACAAATTCGGCGCTGATTCCCCTACAAACATATCGCGCCACTCGGAGTGATCTGCTTTAATTGCATCTGCATAGACCGGGTCTGTATTTGCAAAGTCTAGAATATACCATTTCAGTCACGGTGAAGACCGTAATAGTGTTGCTCTTGTTTGTGCAAAATCATTTTCAAAGCCTATACCATTTCAGTCCATAGACTTTATTTTATTAACCCCTTAGGCCTATTTTGTCGAATAGTCAAAATATTTCAGCTTTGCAATAAAATCCAAATAAATGCAACATTTCTGAACGCACCCGAAAACTAAAAACTGTTTTTGAAAGTTGATCAAATACCTTTCTAAATTTTAAAATTCGAAAGAAATATATTATTTGAATTGATGTTGAACGCAAATATCATTTTTTTTAAATCGCTCACCTTACGTTTTTTCTAACTGAAATTATCAATAACAAAAAAAAACACAAATATTTCAACTCATTTTTCTTTCATTAAATGTAAAAATAATTTTGAAAAAATTCCCAAAGTTTCTTTTTTTTTTCAAATTGCTGTTGGAAACTTTGGTTTCACAAAGGTGATTACATTTTAATGTATTTGCGGTTAACTTTTAGATTTGAATATAAAGCGTAGTGTTTTCTCTTTGTAACACCGTTTAGATCATATTTCTAACCACGACGGCAAGGGAGACGTAACGATTTCTATGAGACCTATATAGTTGTTCCGAAAACCAAATTCCAAACAAATTAGTCTGAGGGGTTAACGAAAATGTAAGATACAATATGACATCAAAGCCTAGTCGAATGCAGTATAAAGGTTAGGTTAGATTTGCAAAAACAAAAGCTATTTATTACAATGGTCGTCACCATGACTGAAATGATATAGTCTTCATAAAAGATTTTGCACAAACAAAAGCTACTCTGTTGCAGTCGTCACCGTGACTGAAATGGTTTAGGCTTTGTAAATACGCGACCGGCCTGAACGCGATAATTATGCGAAAAGTCACTTTATATTTGGTGTATTTTTCATAAAATGAGTTCGTGGGAACTGTTTAATTTATTTGCCAATCTGCTAGTAAGTATGACATAAATGCTGTTCAATATAATATTATCGTATAAACCATTGATGAGAAACCTTTTTAACCTGAAGACCAATTTAACAATTTTCAATTTATTCAGGGGCCGCTAGGAATAGGGTACGTTAATTGTTTGACGTGCTTGCGTAAAAAACCTATGTTTTATTAAAAAAAACACAGAATTTTATTGAAATAAAACAATCGCGGAACGCAAAAAAGCGCCGCGGGCGAATCTTTTAAACTCCTTGGTTTAGCCATACCAATAAATTCTGTCGATTTTATCATTAAAAAATAATATTAAAACAAGTAAAATTTACTTGCATTTGGCGGCTGATTCAAAATACACAGACAAAAGTTTGTTGCGAAACCCTTTCTTGTTTTCGTGAGCAGATTTCTAAAACATTAATTATTTGGTTTTAGCATCCGGAAATCCGAACGATTGCTATTAAATCAGAAATATTGAAACTTTCTTCTGTTATTTACATGTTTTCAGAAACATAATTTGGAAGCGTACCTATCCCCATAAAACGGAAACCATGCAAAATATTAAGATATTAAGAGTTTTCTGTTAAATCCTTTTACAAAACAGAACTCCAATCTAACTACCAATCCCAATCCTAATCCCAAAACAGAACTCTAATCCCAACAAACGAACCGGATCAAACAAAATTCTTAGCCTCCTTCAATGCAACACCAGTTCTAAGCAAAACTTCTTCATTTATTGTGCATCACATATTTTCAATACATACTCATACTACATAGATTTTGACACTTTTAATTCCACACCACACTCCTTAAAGTCACACAGGCGATCTCTCGATACTTCATAATACATACGATTCAACTAGACCGAACCCCCCCCCATCCTACACACGCCCTTTTTCAACTTAAACATGTTTCTTAATTAGCCTTTTCAAATCACTGAACTCACTTTATAAAATCCGAGTGGATACCATTAATTGGTAAAATTAATTTAACCTACATTTTATCATCCTTCATTTCAATATTATACTGTTGGTATCTCAAATAAAATAAAATAAAAATAAAAAATTTAATAAGAATTCTTTTAATTTTTTGATATTTTATTTAGTCAATACGTCACAAAATGTCACGTGAGTCATAAAAAATGGGCTCGCGAGCCGCGGGATGCTCACCGCTTTCAAGAAATAGCCAACGTCATCAGTTAGTTTATTTTGGGTATTTTGCAAAGAGCGCATGTTGAGCTCTCCGGCATCAATAACGAAAAAATGATTATATGATTTGTTCGCAATGTCATTTGCGAACTTTCTGCTTTTCGAATACTCATTTGTGGTAATCATTGCTAATATTATTTATTATTCACTGCCGTATAAACCTTATAAGTCCCTTTTAATATTTTTTATGACCCTAATCTTTTACAAAAGCAATACCGTATCGATAATGTTTAATTTACCTCATTTCATAATTAACAAGAAATATATTTTAGAAAATGCTTTCATTTCTCAAACATTAATTTGTTATCAAATAATATAAGGAAAACCATTTACGTTACCTTTTTGATTGTACTTATCGCTCAGAATAATTATTAAGGAAATTGTGAGGCATTTACATTGACACCCAGTTTCACTATCTCTACGCGAAAAAAAATTTAAAAATATTATAGTCCTTATAATTATTGGCATCATTAAATATTCCTGACATCCGAGCATTCCCGGTACCTACCTAATCATTTAATTTATACATATTATCTGTAATAATTAATACTTCGGTCACCTGGGCATTTTTCTACAATCATCATCAAACACTATTAATAGCCTTCCGTTTGCGTGGTTGAATTTCAGAACCCGACTTCGATCGCATATCTGACGCCACGCCTTACGCTCCGCGCCACAAATAACATCTGTTTACGTGGAATTTCAAACGAAGCTACCGTTGTAATTCGGTTTTATATTAAAAAATTCGTCACAAGATGTCGCCACTTCCGTCAGCAGGTTGGTATGGACGTGCCCCAGGCAAGTATAAGTACTACGATTTAGTGAACTTGCAGTATCCCTCCGAATCTCCGAATATGCAAAGATTGACGGTAATACCATTTATGTTATTGACGTCATTGCCTACCTCGGTTACTTTGTCCCGGTGACTATCACTGGATGACAATGGATCCGAGGAACAGGATATTTTTGGAACCAGTTCCTATTGGAATTATAAAGTGGTCACAAACACTAACTGGGCGAAGGTTAACCAAAAGCCGCCCGCAGGGCCCAGCAGCAAAAACCTGCGGAGCGGGTTTTTAACCGCTAGTGCTTAATTTATTATTACCGAAACCGGAACTTTTAATTTCTGGAATCACGAATACTTCCGACCCATTAGCAAAATATTTTCTGGAATCATTAAGACAAGTACATTTTTGGAAACATTTACTATTTCCGACACTTGCTTATTTCACTTCGTATTTACAAAATCATATTTACAATTTCTGACACTTGAGCATACTTCTGTAATCATTTAAAATTATCGACACCCGAGCATCAAAATTCCTGCAATCATATCTGTTAATTAGTCCCCGTGATTTAGAAGCATTATTCCTGAAATTATTTAGCATTACAAAATATTTATGGATTCTAGAAAATTTCCGTACATTTATTGTAACTTCTACCCGGAGAGCAGACATATTCAGAAGAAAACTTACCGACACTTTTAAATTTCTGGAACATTTTTAAATTCCCGTAAATTTGTTCTAATTTCTACCAGAAGCGCAGAAATACCAAGAGTAACATTATTACCTAGTTGCGAGAGCTCCCGCAGCTTCTGGCGGCCGCCCGGCTCGATATGCACCCGGTGACGTCACCGCCCGACACAGTGACCCCTTTCCCGCCCGGCTCCGGCCGCCGAGCGCCGCCCTATTAACCATGTATCTCTTGTTAATTAAAGACAGTCTCCGTGGATGATGGGGAATTGAATGATTATGGAGACGACCGGTACGCTAGTTAACGTACGAGGCAGGAATTTTTTCAGGAGGCAGGCCGGAAAAACGAAGGAATTTGACGAATTTTGGACGGTATAAATTTTAAGTGGAATAGAAATATTTTTCACCATCGTTGTTTTCTCTAAAGCCTCGATTACATTGAGCGAGTTTACAAGCTACTAGCCGACGAAATCACTTTTTGCTAGTATGCTCGCTCAGTGTAATCATATTAAAGCCTCGATTACATTGAGCGAGTTTACAAGCTACCAGCCGGTTAGTTTAAAAGCGGGTGAATCGGCCATGATGACATACAAAACTGTATGTCATCATAAAGTAGCAGCTAAAATAACGACTCTCTCACGAACCAATTCAGTCGGCATTTTGTAAAAAACTCGCTCGCTGCTAGCGCGACACGCTAGCGAGAGTTACGGCTCCCGCGCGTACTAATTCTGACAGTTACGAAATCAGCTGTTGGTAGGCCGCCTTTCAACCTTTTTCGTAGAATATCCGCAATCTGCTATTTAGCATTTAGATGACACTGAGCGAGTTTAATAACAGATTGAATTTCCCAGTTAGTAGCTTGTAAACTCGCTCAATGTCTTCGAGGTTTAACTATCAAACTAACAGCTTTTACGCTGAACAAGTTTACTAGCAGATAGTGAATTCGCCGGCTAGTAGCTTGTAAACTCGCTCAATGCAATCGAGGCTTTATACTATTATTTGCAAAGAAATGCCTTTTTTATCATCCTCATCAATTTCCGCACTCCGCTTACTTTATAAGGTGATGCACTACTTAGGACGGGTTGTTTAAAAAAATTTGATGAGTTCATCATATATTTGAAGTTAATTTTCAGGTTCTGTGTAAGTTCTTTTCGAGTTCTGTTTTTTTATCATCATAGGCCAGCTGCTTCACAAAACTGAAATCATCACAGAACTTGAATAGAACTTACACAGAACGTGAAAATTAACGTCAAATATTTGACGAATTCGTAAAATTTTTTGAAACAACCCATCCTTAGTGATGCAAAATCATGTGATTTTGGTTTCAAAATTAGAACGCTTCAAAATATTTTAGAAGCTTCAATTTAATACTGCGAGTAAAACACATATTTTAACTTTGAAATAATCGAATATTTTTTGATTCGTCTTTTTATACGCTCAAAAAAAATTAAGTATTATTTCATTTGACCATACCACTCATTCTTTGGGCATCCGGGATTATTCTACCCTTCGACCAAGTATATCAAGACATGCCCTGTGAAATTAAAAATGACGCCAGAAACCAAATAAAACTGGCTCAAGGCCCATTTATGAAAAAGTGCGAGCATTGTTTCGTACTATTTGGATCGCATAGTGCTTTGTGTTTTACCTTTTATCGGTCCACACTGAAACTAATTGCTGTCCCAGCCGTCCTGACGGAATTAATTTTTTCAAACACAAAAATATCCTACTTCCGAATATTGTAAAAGGTACAGTCCGCTGACTTTATTTTCGATAATGTAACCAGCTATCTGAATACATAAAAAAAATTATGCCTTACCGATAGCTTTAAGGCAGCGTTTTAATAAATGTAATAATATTGACGTATTATTTTTTGGCAAGCAAAGTTTCTGACGTCACTTAATCACCCAAATGCTTGTGACGTCACCACACACCGATACTAACACATAGACGAAAGGCTGGCATCACGAAATGGCAGTGGTTTTTAAACTTTTTAAAAACGCGACCCGGTTTGTATAAAACGGAAAACTTTAAAATACATTAAACGCAGATCTTAACAAAAAACCGCTGCACTATTCTTCAATTAAGGTCGAAAGTTAACCTATCTTAAGCCATAGCATTCCGAATTTCTACCGTTTTACAACATATTTCTCTAAAACACTTTAAGTTTTTAAGTTTCTAAAAAAATATATGTTGTTTTGACGATAATATCTATACATTTGCCACGCCGAAACGGTAATTGAATGAAATTCTTCCGATAGAAGAAAATCGTATATTTCGAAAATTATTATAAGCACTTTATTTTTGTTACATTACAAGTTATATATATGAAAAAAATCATAATTCATTTTTTTCTTTAAAGCTATGACATTTCCCGCGAGATTTTGGTTCTATTTTAAAATAGTTTAAACGAGTCATGTTTTATTAAACACTTTCACAATTTTCGCTTAAATATTATCGTTTTCGCGCTCCCTCTAACATTCGTATTTACATATCTCACCTTCCTCTTCTTTTTGAGCGCTTACTAACGGGCTTTAATTAACTACGAATTTCTGTCATTTTTTAATTATTACCTATACACAAAAAAAAACTTAATGATTGAGCAGCTGATTCAAAACTTTTAAGAAAGATTATAGTTTTCGGCTAAGACATTTTGCAAAACAGAACAGAAGCCTTTGAATATCTTTTAGCGCAATTTTTTTGATATTTTTTGTAGTCAAAAGTCCGGAAAGCAGTAAAAGGGCTTGCGGGCTGCTGGTTGCTCATCACTGTGTTAATGATAAGCGACCAACCTGGGCAGCCCACGGTGCGTGGGCGGTTAAAGGGTCAATTTTTCGTAATTATTTTCAAGCAAACGATGAATGGATTTTTTTAAATTTAAAACTCATGATCAATATATACATATATGGGACTTTGTACAAGTTTTTGTACACGAATCTAAAGTATGGTTAATCTAAAGAGTGTACACCGCTTTCAACAGGACACTTCGACGTAATTGCTGCTTGGTGGTTGACAACGAGCCATACGGTTCATCAGAAAAATAAAATTAAAAAATTATCAGACGCATCCGCCGCCAAGACCCGGACAAACCTCAATCCATGAACCCGGGCACCCCTGCATAATCACCAAACGTAGCGAACCACTTGGGGTGACCTATGGCAGAGGCGTTGGTTATCCAATAAATGGTTCCCGAGGCGGCGGTACCCATACTCGCCTCCGAAATTGAATCGCTTGTCATAATAAAGTAAAAAAATATTTTTGTCTAATTAAATTTATGAATGTCTCGCGATCCCCACTTTGAGAACCATTTATATACAACACAGCTTGTCGAAACATCATGCATGCAACACGTGTTCACCTTTTGAAGTGTTAGTTCGACAAATCACACAATGGAATTAGACGGTGCTCAGTTTTATATTGCCGAGAATTCGCATGCAAGACGGCGGAATTCGAAGGAGAGTTGTATTGCAAAATTACTGATACTTGGGGTTATTTTTTTCTGATTTTTACTATGAGACGGCTTGTCTAGGGTATACTAGGTCAATGATTCTACCCACTTGCTCGTCATGCATGTACCTAATCCTTGTATTCGTTTTACACATCAACACTACATTTGGTGATTTACGTTTCCTACGTTTGGTGATTTAGCAGGGGTGCCCGGGTTCATGGGGTGGGGTTTGTCTAGATCAGTGGTTCTCAACGTGGGCGATAACGCCCCCTTTTGGGCGTTTGAGACCTTCAGGGAGGCGGTAGAAGACCCAGAGAAAATTGGGGGGCGTTGGCAGGTAAAAAATATGGTATGGTCTATAAAGATAAACAAAACACGCTAATCACGTATTAATAAATAGCAACTACCTTCCAATAAACTATGGAGTTCCGCAGGGGTCCATACTAGGTCCACTACTTTTCCAAATTTACATCAATGATATTTCGCAATTAGATTTAAATGGTGAAATCTTTTTATATGCAGATGATACTGCAATTTTCTACTGTGGTAAAGATTTAAACATCTTACTAGAGAATGCACAAATAGACCTAGAAAAAATCAACAGTTGGCTCAAATCAAATATTTTAACAATGAACGTAAAAAAAACAGGATACATGATCTTAAGCTCAACCCGTAAAATAATTCCTCCTCATGTACCCTTAAAAATTGAAAAGAACGATCTGCAAATCCTGATCCAGGAAAAACATCTTGGGTTGTGCATTGATCAGCATTTGACTTTTAAACAGCATATACAAGGTATTAAAGACAAAATCATCCCCTTGATTAGTGTATTCAGCCGGCTATCACATTTGTTGCCAAATAGATTAAAAAAAGGTTTATATTATAGTCTCGTACATTCACACTTAAATTATTTGATTGAAATCTGGGTAAACACACGTGAAACATATATAAATGAACTACAAGTAATACAAAACAGGTTAATCAAAAAACTATTTCACTACAAGCCTAGAACATCCACAAAAAAAGTATATACAGAAACAAAACTATTAACATTAAAAAAACTGTATGAATACAATACATGTCTCCTTATATACAAAATAAACAATAAACTCATACATACAAACACAGAATTCATTAAAACATCCCAAGTACACAAACACTTTACACGACAACACGATAACATACATTTAAACACCATCCACACTAACTATGGTATGGTATCCATTGGTTACGAGGGGGGAAACTTATATAATTGCCTACCAAACGACATTAAAAAAGAAAAAAAGGTGGGTAAATTTAAAAAAAAATTGTTAATGTATATTCTTGAAAAACAGAGTAATGAAATGGAGTAGCGATGTATTATGGTGTTTTAGTTTGATTTAATGTATTTATTATTTCTGGTTAATATGAGTGAAAATGTAATTTTCTTTTTTACTAGAATAAAAAAAATAAAAAATAAAATAAAGCAAAGTAAACTTTAATATTGGTTAAATTTTGTTATTGTGTGTATTGTAATCAGTTCTATCGTATTAAATATAAAATTTACGTATTTCGATAGTTCCGGAAGTGGGTGAAAATTGAACTGAACGATTCTATTATATTCAGATATACATTAAATTGGATAATATGAATTGTTTTATTTTTTTATTGGAATTAAAAAAGTTACAACTTCCGATTTCACGTGAAATGTCTCATATATAAATAGAGGTGAAGTTAACAAATTAATTGTTTGTAGCTATTAAATTGTAACAAGTTTTTTTTTAGGTAACGGGATTTTTGCAATCCTGCAAGAATTGACAGTATTATCTGTGCTTGCGCTAACTTGCTCAGTGTAGTCGGTGCATTCGGGAGTCAGCGAGTGAGTATAGGTACATGCGTCGACAAGACTGGGTTCCGTAGCCCCCGATCCACCTTTTATCCTATCTTACGATTACGTAATATTACAGTGTAATTACACGTTTAAATATAATCGTGGCAATTGCTCTTTCAGATTCGCGACAGATAATACGTAAAAAAAGTTGACTTTCTGGAGACCCAGAGAAACCCAACCCATCCCATTACGCCCCCCCCCCCCCCCATTGTGGTAAGTATAATCGTGACAATAGGTGTTTCAGATTCACAACGATTTATTTGGGAGGCGGGAATGGGTACCGCCGCCCCGGGAACCTTTATTGGATAACCAACACCTCTGCCATAGGTCACCCCAAGTGGTTCGCTACGTTTGGTGATTTAGCAGGGGTGCCCGGGTTCATGGGGTGAGGTTTGCCTTGGTCTTGGAGGCGGATGACCAGGACACACTGAACTCCAGATTCCTACCCACCCCTTAAACCATTTTCCTTCCCAGAACACTCCTTCCCTTCCTTTCCTAAAAAAAAGCCTCCACACAGCATCCTCAAAGATGACATAGGCCCTGAGGGAAATTATTTTCTTCAGGGCCTCCTGTGTGGAGCTCATGTAAAAAAAAAAAACAACGATAGATGATTTGTGAAAGCAGTTGGGGGGCGCTAGAAAATAAAATATTCTCAAAGGGGGCGGTGGGTAAAAAAAGGTTGAGAATCTATGGCTAGATCTTGGAGGGGTATGGCCAACTATCCATGGTATGGGCCAACTATCGGCGGATCAACAGTCATGGAATCCTCATTTCTATAGTTCAGTCTACTTATTACGCCATTGTTGTCCTTCTTCCTTTGCCGGTTCCGTGCCTCATTGACATACATGGGTTATTGCAAGAACTCAGCTGTGAACTGTTAGCCTCGATTCTTGTGACAAACTTTTATTTGAAGTTTCTTTTTTTGTTTTGAAGAGATTCCAAATGTGCATTCGTTACTTAATTTTTATTTATCTGCTACCGATTTCGACACATCTTCGTCATTCACTAGTAATCTTAAAACTAACATAAATTTTATACAAGTACAGAAATGATAAGATATTATTAGGTGAGGGTAGTGGTTGGGGTGATTTTGGGGGAGGGGGAGAACGGTGGGAAAGTCAACAAAACAGTGGAACATTTTTTTTTTTTTACATGAGCTCCACACAGGATGTCTATGGACTAGGATGTCTTGGAACATGTCATATTTGGGGATGCTGTGTGGAGGGTTTTTTTTTAGGGAAGGAAGGGGAGGAGAGTTCTGGAAAAGAAAAGGGTTTAAGGGGTGGGTAGGAATCTGGGGTTCAGTATGTCCTGGTCATCCGCCTCCAAGACTTAGACAAACCTCACCCCATGAACCCGGGCACCCCTACTAAATCACCAAGCGTAGCGAACCACTTGGGGTGACCTATGGCAGAGGTGTTGGTTATCCAATAAAGGTTCCCGGGGCGGCGGTACCAATTCCAGCCTCCCAATTCGAAAATTGGAAGGTTGGAATATAAAAATTGGCATTATTTTTACATCCATAACCTTGCGAATAAATACTGCGAATTTATAGATATATTTATTGTTAACAGTTTTGAATTTTTCAAAAGTCAACTAATCTCGATTTTATCTGCTAATAATTAACTTTTATTATTTTTTTGTTCTTTTCATAAAATCTTTTCTCATCCAAACTTTACCAGTAAAATATACACTTATTTTATTATATATATTTTTTTCTGTTCTATTTGTAGTAATAAACAGGTATAATTGTTTGTTTATACCTTAATACTAACTAGCTCTTATACATTACACTTTGTTTTATTTCAGATCTTATTATTAATAACATGTATAAATATTTTAAGCTGAATTGTATTAATTTTTTGTAAGTACATCTCGTACTATTTCATTTCATATCTTTTAATTTATGTTCAAAACCTTATTATTTCAATCTCTCTTATTGTATAACGTTATACTTTTTACCTACCATCTTTACTTCAATGTACCATGTGTAAAACTCATTTATGTTTTCTTTGTTATTTAAACACACTAGTATGCACTAAATAATGGCGTTAATGATTAATAAAATCAAAAAATTGTCAATAACGGTAATTTACAGGTGCTTTTAATTTTGTTAACCAAATATTTTTTTTTATTTCTAAGGTTTATAAAGCGCACAAATTAGACTAAAAATTAATGTTTGAATTAAAAATTGTTACATAGTTAAAATGCCCAAGAAATTTAAAAAAATGACTTTTCTTATTGCTTTACTATGTATTCAAATCACCTTAGGGATCACTTCAGAAGAAATTGTACCGTAGATCTGGCTGCTAAAACTTTATTTCCCTAAAAAATAACATTTTTAAATTATACGGCCATCTTCTATCCGCCTTGTATTCTCCGGAGTCAAATAAAGTTGCACAACTTCATAAAGGTATGAACTTACGTAATGATATGTACATACTTACGCTTTTGTTAGTCTTTTTCTTTGTGTCTTGGGATTCGTTGTTAAACATTATATAACAATGATTGAAGTTTTAATATCTCGAGTTTCAACACTTTGAAACTGAAAAGTAAGGAGCGTCTTGTTCTATTTGTCAGTTAAATGGAAATTTTAAGGCTTCTTAGCACATGATGGAAATAAAGTTCCGAATTGAAAACTTTCAGAGTTGTAGCTATCAACTCCAGTATCGTCTTAATTCAGCATCGAAACGTTGCTTTTTTATGTGAATACCTCACAAAAGTCCCAGCTGCTCTCGTCTGGAGCCAGTGAGACTATGGCACCCCCAATTGGGTTAGTTGTAAGACCGAAGGTAGGGGGGAGGGGAAGAAGATGGGGGAGAGGAAGGAGAAGGCGGTGAGGAACGAGATGGGGGTGAGGAAGGTGGGGAAGTACCTGGCTATTCGGATCTGTTTACCAAACACAGTTAAAGCCGTTTCAAGTAACTTTTCAATTCTATCTTACACCAGGGCGGTACTGAGAGTATCTTTACCTCTGAAACGTGTTGCAAATATGCTATATATTTTTAATGCATAAAGTTATGAAATAACACATAACAATCAAATAAAATTTATTTGAGCACGATGGAATTTGAATCCTCGTCCTCTTGATTGTTAGTCGAGAGCCTCGCCCCTCGATCACAGAGGCCGTCAAATGAGATAGCAGATCGGAATAGTCAGGTACTTCTCAACGTTCCTATTACTCGTACCTTTCCTCTCTCGCTCTCTCCAGTCCCATTTAACTAGCTCCGGACAGTTGGGATGCTTATGTGATTAATTATTTATCACTATGTAAGGAGGGCTACAATCATCATCATCATCACTATATTAATACGTGAAGCCAAACCTTTGTACCCCTTTTTACGAAAATTGCGCGGACGGAGGAGTATGAAATTTCGCACACTTATAGTTTATAAAGAGGAGGAGTGCAGAATGCTAATATTTTTTAAAAATTATGCATAAAAATAGATTAAATCAAAAACAAAAACATTACACACACTACCATGTATTTGACACACACACTCGCGTCTTTACTCTATTGTTTATTGTTAAAGTCTATGGTCAAATTGAGAATAGATTAATATTGTTTGTCTTTAATATTATTTGTCTATGGTCTTACTGAACTGTCAAACATAAAAAAAAACATTACAATTATGGTCGAATTTCGACCATTGGGCGACCACTAGTTCTTATAAATGAACAAAAAATCGCAATTTGTCAATTTTATTACGTTTATATACGTCTTATTTCATAAACTCAACAATCTTTCAAAGTTTTCCTAACAATAAATCAACCGTTCCATAATTATCATATTTTTCCCACATTCGATATATCTCTAGACCAAACTTTAAAAAAAATCCGTTTCAAATGACCCCTCTTAATGAGTTCTTATTCAGTCACTAACTTGACAGCCGGTCAAAGTTAGGTCGTCTGCCCGGCCCGCTCTGACAGCGCCAGTTTTCCCGCCAAGCGGCCTGGCAGCGCGCCAGAACCGATACGACCTTGACCCCCGCAGTCTGGCGCCGCGCGCGGCATTTTCCGAAACTAAAAGTTTGAACGTGGAATCCGCTGAAAACCGCCCTCTAGAATATTCTACGGCACTTGATTTTGGAATGTTAAGAGTGCCTACATGTATGTTTTATCTTATGTATGATAGTGGTGGATTTGAATGAATGTATTCGCACACTGACACTCAACGTGTATGCATGTATTATGTTGAGATATGTTAAGGGATTAGAATTTTGCGGCAGTTGAGCAAACTATTACATTATATAACAGTGTATTTATGTTTAATACTAATTTATAGTTTAAATAAACAATTACCCAATGAAACGATGTGAAAAGCATTTAAGAGAAGATTTCATTCTTATTATGAAAAAATACACGGATTCGAAACGAGATGTGCAAAATATGTAAGATAACCTAATAATTAATTAATTTATTTATTTATAACTTTAACGCCTTTCAGCTTTTACATAATATAATATAGAAGATGGCACAAACTATATAACACGAGAAATTAGAAATGCTTGTAATAAAGACTCATGAGCAAAACGGTGTCAGGCCAACTCAGAATGAAACCAACTCAGAACCACCTCAGAAAGGTCATAAAGAGTGATGATAAAAAAATATAAAAAATTCGTTAAATAGGTTACGTTAGCTTAGGATTAATGGTTATTTTTAAATTATATTTTTCATAGCTTTTAATGACTTTTCAAAGAGTTTTTGAGTTGACTTGGAGTTGACATTAGTTGGCATGGAACCTTTAAAAACAATAGTAGAAATCGTTGTTCCTAAAAACTAACACTAATCATTATAATCTCTGAAATAAAACAATAACTTTGTTTGATACTACGATTTTTTTTATGTTTATTTTTTTAATACCGACCGGTTTCGCCACAAGCATCTTCAGCGCATAAAATTAAACTGGATGATGAGTTTAATTTTATACCCTGAAGATGCTCGTGTTAAGCGAAACTGGTCGGTATTAAAAAATTAAATAAATAAATCGTAGTTTCAAACAAGTAATGGTTTTATTTCAGTTAATATGTCAAACCACAGAGTGACTGCTTTCTACCAAAAAACAAAAAATAAAATAAAAATTCAATCTTTAGAAAAATCATGAACAGTCATTAATCTGTAAACAATGGTTGTAAGAATAAAACACTATTTTATACACAAAAAGTTGCATATTACGTTTACGGTTATGTGATTCATTCACAAATAAAGATTTCAATAAATTCATTCACAAATAGATTTTTTTTTTATAAAATACATATATTATGAATATAGAAACTATGCACAATAATTTTTAATGGAAAAAAGATATTATATAATTTTGATAAAAAAGATGCCATGTTTGAAAGCTATTTGAGTGTACAAACATATATTAAACACCTACCGGTTTCGGTTCAGCCTGAACCTTCCTCCGGGCTTTAGAAGGGAGAGTTCCAGGATTCGAAGCTCTACTAAGAACAAGGATTGCAGGACTGAGGGGAAGGAAACCACTCCAGTAATATCCTCATCATGGAAGCCCGTCTGATTCCAGGATCGAGCATAGATGAATATTGGAGAAAAACACTGGCTCCTACAATCTGAGATCCGATGGAACAACAAGAACCTGATTAAAGACTTTACTATATTTTATGTGAATAGTGTATCTAATGATGCTTCTCTTTTTTTATTTTGTTAATTTTTATCTTTTTATTTATTCATAATAACATATGTAATTATACCCTGTATGGGATGTGTGGGATTGCACTCCCCTCCTCACATCCTGGAATAAAGACTTTATTATTATTATTATAAAAATACATACCAGTATGGGAATGGAAACTACTCTTACCCCTTCTCTTTTACCTACACCTCCCACCGAAGTTGATGTTCTCTCTCCCTCTTCTATGTTTCCTAATTTACTGGAATTCTGAATTATTTTTAGTGTCTATACAAGCCCTCAGCAAAATACAGTTTGAACCGAAACCGGTTGGTGTTCTATATTTGTTTATTTACTCAATAAGTAATAATCAATTTATTTACTTCATATAAACTAATTTTCACGTTAATTATAAATTTGTCTAACCAATAAAAGTTAGTAGTAATTTTTTTAAATTTTACAAAACTGATGAACAACCGTTTACCATTAAAAAAACAGTTGTTTATCGGTTGTGTAAGATTTAAAACACGTTTATTAGTAAGGGGGGTGATGTTGATAGTGAAAGTTTAAAAATACGTTATTTTGCCTGAGTATACAACGCAAGGTGGCGGGTGAATTTTATACTGATTAATACGATATTTAGTTATTTGGATCGTTACATATTTTTTAAATCAAAATGTTCACCAACAGCTGCAAGAGATGGTTTATACAAAACAGGTTAATCAAAAAACTATTTCACTACAAGCCTAGAACATCCACAAAAAAAGTATATACAGAAACAAAACTATTAACATTAAAAAAACTGTATGAATACAATACATGTCTCCTTATATACAAAATAAACAATAAACTCATACATACAAACACAGAATTCATTAAAACATCCCAAGTACACAAACACTTTACACGACAACACGATAACATACATTTAAACACCATCCACACTAACTATGGTATGGTATCCATTGGTTACGAGGGGGGAAACTTATATAATTGCCTACCAAACGACATTAAAAAAGAAAAAAAGGTGGGTAAATTTAAAAAAAAATTGTTAATGTATATTCTTGAAAAACAGAGTAATGAAATGGAGTAGCGATGTATTATGGTGTTTTAGTTTGATTTAATGTATTTATTATTTCTGGTTAATATGAGTGAAAATGTAATTTTCTTTTTTACTAGAATAAAAAAAATAAAAAATAAAATAAAGCAAAGTAAACTTTAATATTGGTTAAATTTTGTTATTGTGTGTATTGTAATCAGTTCTATCGTATTAAATATAAAATTTACGTATTTCGATAGTTCCGGAAGTGGGTGAAAATTGAACTGAACGATTCTATTATATTCAGATATACATTAAATTGGATAATATGAATTGTTTTATTTTTTTATTGGAATTAAAAAAGTTACAACTTCCGATTTCACGTGAAATGTCTCATATATAAATAGAGGTGAAGTTAACAAATTAATTGTTTGTAGCTATTAAATTGTAACAAGTTTTTTTTTAGGTAACGGGATTTTTGCAATCCTGCAAGAATTGACAGTATTATCTGTGCTTGCGCTAACTTGCTCAGTGTAGTCGGTGCATTCGGGAGTCAGCGAGTGAGTATAGGTACATGCGTCGACAAGACTGGGTTCCGTAGCCCCCGATCCACCTTTTATCCTATCTTACGATTACGTAATATTACAGTGTAATTACACGTTTAAATATAATCGTGGCAATTGCTCTTTCAGATTCGCGACAGATAATACGTAAAAAAAGTTGACTTTCTGGAGACCCAGAGAAACCCAACCCATCCCATTACGCCCCCCCCCCCCCCATTGTGGTAAGTATAATCGTGACAATAGGTGTTTCAGATTCACAACGATTTATTTGGGAGGCGGGAATGGGTACCGCCGCCCCGGGAACCTTTATTGGATAACCAACACCTCTGCCATAGGTCACCCCAAGTGGTTCGCTACGTTTGGTGATTTAGCAGGGGTGCCCGGGTTCATGGGGTGAGGTTTGCCTTGGTCTTGGAGGCGGATGACCAGGACACACTGAACTCCAGATTCCTACCCACCCCTTAAACCATTTTCCTTCCCAGAACACTCCTTCCCTTCCTTTCCTAAAAAAAAGCCTCCACACAGCATCCTCAAAGATGACATAGGCCCTGAGGGAAATTATTTTCTTCAGGGCCTCCTGTGTGGAGCTCATGTAAAAAAAAAAAACAACGATAGATGATTTGTGAAAGCAGTTGGGGGGCGCTAGAAAATAAAATATTCTCAAAGGGGGCGGTGGGTAAAAAAAGGTTGAGAATCTATGGCTAGATCTTGGAGGGGTATGGCCAACTATCCATGGTATGGGCCAACTATCGGCGGATCAACAGTCATGGAATCCTCATTTCTATAGTTCAGTCTACTTATTACGCCATTGTTGTCCTTCTTCCTTTGCCGGTTCCGTGCCTCATTGACATACATGGGTTATTGCAAGAACTCAGCTGTGAACTGTTAGCCTCGATTCTTGTGACAAACTTTTATTTGAAGTTTCTTTTTTTGTTTTGAAGAGATTCCAAATGTGCATTCGTTACTTAATTTTTATTTATCTGCTACCGATTTCGACACATCTTCGTCATTCACTAGTAATCTTAAAACTAACATAAATTTTATACAAGTACAGAAATGATAAGATATTATTAGGTGAGGGTAGTGGTTGGGGTGATTTTGGGGGAGGGGGAGAACGGTGGGAAAGTCAACAAAACAGTGGAACATTTTTTTTTTTTTACATGAGCTCCACACAGGATGTCTATGGACTAGGATGTCTTGGAACATGTCATATTTGGGGATGCTGTGTGGAGGGTTTTTTTTTAGGGAAGGAAGGGGAGGAGAGTTCTGGAAAAGAAAAGGGTTTAAGGGGTGGGTAGGAATCTGGGGTTCAGTATGTCCTGGTCATCCGCCTCCAAGACTTAGACAAACCTCACCCCATGAACCCGGGCACCCCTACTAAATCACCAAGCGTAGCGAACCACTTGGGGTGACCTATGGCAGAGGTGTTGGTTATCCAATAAAGGTTCCCGGGGCGGCGGTACCAATTCCAGCCTCCCAATTCGAAAATTGGAAGGTTGGAATATAAAAATTGGCATTATTTTTACATCCATAACCTTGCGAATAAATACTGCGAATTTATAGATATATTTATTGTTAACAGTTTTGAATTTTTCAAAAGTCAACTAATCTCGATTTTATCTGCTAATAATTAACTTTTATTATTTTTTTGTTCTTTTCATAAAATCTTTTCTCATCCAAACTTTACCAGTAAAATATACACTTATTTTATTATATATATTTTTTTCTGTTCTATTTGTAGTAATAAACAGGTATAATTGTTTGTTTATACCTTAATACTAACTAGCTCTTATACATTACACTTTGTTTTATTTCAGATCTTATTATTAATAACATGTATAAATATTTTAAGCTGAATTGTATTAATTTTTTGTAAGTACATCTCGTACTATTTCATTTCATATCTTTTAATTTATGTTCAAAACCTTATTATTTCAATCTCTCTTATTGTATAACGTTATACTTTTTACCTACCATCTTTACTTCAATGTACCATGTGTAAAACTCATTTATGTTTTCTTTGTTATTTAAACACACTAGTATGCACTAAATAATGGCGTTAATGATTAATAAAATCAAAAAATTGTCAATAACGGTAATTTACAGGTGCTTTTAATTTTGTTAACCAAATATTTTTTTTTATTTCTAAGGTTTATAAAGCGCACAAATTAGACTAAAAATTAATGTTTGAATTAAAAATTGTTACATAGTTAAAATGCCCAAGAAATTTAAAAAAATGACTTTTCTTATTGCTTTACTATGTATTCAAATCACCTTAGGGATCACTTCAGAAGAAATTGTACCGTAGATCTGGCTGCTAAAACTTTATTTCCCTAAAAAATAACATTTTTAAATTATACGGCCATCTTCTATCCGCCTTGTATTCTCCGGAGTCAAATAAAGTTGCACAACTTCATAAAGGTATGAACTTACGTAATGATATGTACATACTTACGCTTTTGTTAGTCTTTTTCTTTGTGTCTTGGGATTCGTTGTTAAACATTATATAACAATGATTGAAGTTTTAATATCTCGAGTTTCAACACTTTGAAACTGAAAAGTAAGGAGCGTCTTGTTCTATTTGTCAGTTAAATGGAAATTTTAAGGCTTCTTAGCACATGATGGAAATAAAGTTCCGAATTGAAAACTTTCAGAGTTGTAGCTATCAACTCCAGTATCGTCTTAATTCAGCATCGAAACGTTGCTTTTTTATGTGAATACCTCACAAAAGTCCCAGCTGCTCTCGTCTGGAGCCAGTGAGACTATGGCACCCCCAATTGGGTTAGTTGTAAGACCGAAGGTAGGGGGGAGGGGAAGAAGATGGGGGAGAGGAAGGAGAAGGCGGTGAGGAACGAGATGGGGGTGAGGAAGGTGGGGAAGTACCTGGCTATTCGGATCTGTTTACCAAACACAGTTAAAGCCGTTTCAAGTAACTTTTCAATTCTATCTTACACCAGGGCGGTACTGAGAGTATCTTTACCTCTGAAACGTGTTGCAAATATGCTATATATTTTTAATGCATAAAGTTATGAAATAACACATAACAATCAAATAAAATTTATTTGAGCACGATGGAATTTGAATCCTCGTCCTCTTGATTGTTAGTCGAGAGCCTCGCCCCTCGATCACAGAGGCCGTCAAATGAGATAGCAGATCGGAATAGTCAGGTACTTCTCAACGTTCCTATTACTCGTACCTTTCCTCTCTCGCTCTCTCCAGTCCCATTTAACTAGCTCCGGACAGTTGGGATGCTTATGTGATTAATTATTTATCACTATGTAAGGAGGGCTACAATCATCATCATCATCACTATATTAATACGTGAAGCCAAACCTTTGTACCCCTTTTTACGAAAATTGCGCGGACGGAGGAGTATGAAATTTCGCACACTTATAGTTTATAAAGAGGAGGAGTGCAGAATGCTAATATTTTTTAAAAATTATGCATAAAAATAGATTAAATCAAAAACAAAAACATTACACACACTACCATGTATTTGACACACACACTCGCGTCTTTACTCTATTGTTTATTGTTAAAGTCTATGGTCAAATTGAGAATAGATTAATATTGTTTGTCTTTAATATTATTTGTCTATGGTCTTACTGAACTGTCAAACATAAAAAAAAACATTACAATTATGGTCGAATTTCGACCATTGGGCGACCACTAGTTCTTATAAATGAACAAAAAATCGCAATTTGTCAATTTTATTACGTTTATATACGTCTTATTTCATAAACTCAACAATCTTTCAAAGTTTTCCTAACAATAAATCAACCGTTCCATAATTATCATATTTTTCCCACATTCGATATATCTCTAGACCAAACTTTAAAAAAAATCCGTTTCAAATGACCCCTCTTAATGAGTTCTTATTCAGTCACTAACTTGACAGCCGGTCAAAGTTAGGTCGTCTGCCCGGCCCGCTCTGACAGCGCCAGTTTTCCCGCCAAGCGGCCTGGCAGCGCGCCAGAACCGATACGACCTTGACCCCCGCAGTCTGGCGCCGCGCGCGGCATTTTCCGAAACTAAAAGTTTGAACGTGGAATCCGCTGAAAACCGCCCTCTAGAATATTCTACGGCACTTGATTTTGGAATGTTAAGAGTGCCTACATGTATGTTTTATCTTATGTATGATAGTGGTGGATTTGAATGAATGTATTCGCACACTGACACTCAACGTGTATGCATGTATTATGTTGAGATATGTTAAGGGATTAGAATTTTGCGGCAGTTGAGCAAACTATTACATTATATAACAGTGTATTTATGTTTAATACTAATTTATAGTTTAAATAAACAATTACCCAATGAAACGATGTGAAAAGCATTTAAGAGAAGATTTCATTCTTATTATGAAAAAATACACGGATTCGAAACGAGATGTGCAAAATATGTAAGATAACCTAATAATTAATTAATTTATTTATTTATAACTTTAACGCCTTTCAGCTTTTACATAATATAATATAGAAGATGGCACAAACTATATAACACGAGAAATTAGAAATGCTTGTAATAAAGACTCATGAGCAAAACGGTGTCAGGCCAACTCAGAATGAAACCAACTCAGAACCACCTCAGAAAGGTCATAAAGAGTGATGATAAAAAAATATAAAAAATTCGTTAAATAGGTTACGTTAGCTTAGGATTAATGGTTATTTTTAAATTATATTTTTCATAGCTTTTAATGACTTTTCAAAGAGTTTTTGAGTTGACTTGGAGTTGACATTAGTTGGCATGGAACCTTTAAAAACAATAGTAGAAATCGTTGTTCCTAAAAACTAACACTAATCATTATAATCTCTGAAATAAAACAATAACTTTGTTTGATACTACGATTTTTTTTATGTTTATTTTTTTAATACCGACCGGTTTCGCCACAAGCATCTTCAGCGCATAAAATTAAACTGGATGATGAGTTTAATTTTATACCCTGAAGATGCTCGTGTTAAGCGAAACTGGTCGGTATTAAAAAATTAAATAAATAAATCGTAGTTTCAAACAAGTAATGGTTTTATTTCAGTTAATATGTCAAACCACAGAGTGACTGCTTTCTACCAAAAAACAAAAAATAAAATAAAAATTCAATCTTTAGAAAAATCATGAACAGTCATTAATCTGTAAACAATGGTTGTAAGAATAAAACACTATTTTATACACAAAAAGTTGCATATTACGTTTACGGTTATGTGATTCATTCACAAATAAAGATTTCAATAAATTCATTCACAAATAGATTTTTTTTTTATAAAATACATATATTATGAATATAGAAACTATGCACAATAATTTTTAATGGAAAAAAGATATTATATAATTTTGATAAAAAAGATGCCATGTTTGAAAGCTATTTGAGTGTACAAACATATATTAAACACCTACCGGTTTCGGTTCAGCCTGAACCTTCCTCCGGGCTTTAGAAGGGAGAGTTCCAGGATTCGAAGCTCTACTAAGAACAAGGATTGCAGGACTGAGGGGAAGGAAACCACTCCAGTAATATCCTCATCATGGAAGCCCGTCTGATTCCAGGATCGAGCATAGATGAATATTGGAGAAAAACACTGGCTCCTACAATCTGAGATCCGATGGAACAACAAGAACCTGATTAAAGACTTTACTATATTTTATGTGAATAGTGTATCTAATGATGCTTCTCTTTTTTTATTTTGTTAATTTTTATCTTTTTATTTATTCATAATAACATATGTAATTATACCCTGTATGGGATGTGTGGGATTGCACTCCCCTCCTCACATCCTGGAATAAAGACTTTATTATTATTATTATAAAAATACATACCAGTATGGGAATGGAAACTACTCTTACCCCTTCTCTTTTACCTACACCTCCCACCGAAGTTGATGTTCTCTCTCCCTCTTCTATGTTTCCTAATTTACTGGAATTCTGAATTATTTTTAGTGTCTATACAAGCCCTCAGCAAAATACAGTTTGAACCGAAACCGGTTGGTGTTCTATATTTGTTTATTTACTCAATAAGTAATAATCAATTTATTTACTTCATATAAACTAATTTTCACGTTAATTATAAATTTGTCTAACCAATAAAAGTTAGTAGTAATTTTTTTAAATTTTACAAAACTGATGAACAACCGTTTACCATTAAAAAAACAGTTGTTTATCGGTTGTGTAAGATTTAAAACACGTTTATTAGTAAGGGGGGTGATGTTGATAGTGAAAGTTTAAAAATACGTTATTTTGCCTGAGTATACAACGCAAGGTGGCGGGTGAATTTTATACTGATTAATACGATATTTAGTTATTTGGATCGTTACATATTTTTTAAATCAAAATGTTCACCAACAGCTGCAAGAGATGGTTTTAAATAATTGCTTTTAATGTCTGTGTATTTTTACCGATAGCTGCATATTTTATTTTGAAAAACTAATTGATACCTTTTTTCTTTGTTTCAGGTATGTATTTCACCCAAATTTCACCACTCAACGTGATTATTAATTCGTTGGAAAAGTACCTACTCGGATAATCGACTGACACAGAAAATTTCCAACTTTGTTAAAGGTTCGTAACTATTAACAGTTTTCTTAAAGATTACCTACTTACTTATTTTAACATTAACAAAATCCTTGGGAAACTAAATCAACTTGTTGGGTTAGTCAAACTTACGTTAGTACTGGGCCAATTAGCCTCCCCGCTGATGGTAAATTATTATAATGTATCGATTTTAGGAATTAATGTTTTTGTTAAAAAATTATATTTATTTATTTATTAACGCCCTTTTTGGGGGCTTTGCCACATGAATAATAATAAATAAACAGTATTTATTGTACATAATTACTTCATTGTGATAACGGCTACATTAACTCTGAGGATCTAGGGTGAAGGATCTTTTTAAGTAAATGAAGGAGAGGAAGTTCTGGGAAGAAAACATGTTTGAGGGGTTGGTAGAAATCTGGGGGTCGGTGTGTCCAAGAGTGATGTGTGAACCATAACCTGAAGTCGATTATCCGAATGTAACAACCAATGTTGCTTGAAATGGCTTTCGCCGTGTTTAGTGACCAGACTTGAATAGCCAGGTACTTCCCACCTTCCTCTTCCTCATCTCCTTCCCCTCCCCACTACCTTCATCCTCACAAAACACCCCAATTGGGGATGCCATAGTCTCACTGGCTCCGGACGGGAGCAGTTGGGACTCTTATGCGGTATTCATATAAAAAAAAACGATTTCCGTCCGGGTTTTAATTATCGAGCGCCTAAATTGTTTCAATTCCGTCAACAATGTGGAACAACAACAATGAAGTCTTTTAAATACAAACAAACCCTGAGTTTCTTTGGCTCAATATCTATAATATAAGGACTGGTGACTTCAATATCAACAGATTCAGTCGTACCAACCAAATGGTGCATTTTTATTTATTTATTTATAAATAAACGCCCTTTTTCGGGGCTTTTATATATATAGCATAGAAAAAACATTTTATTGTACATAACTGAACTGCCTCAATAACAATATTTTAAATTATTCAAAGATAAATTGAAGATGTCCACTGACTTGGTATAATTGTTTCCCTCCATTAGTATTCTGGGCAAAGAGGAATACATATGGTAGTTAGTCCCAGAATTTCTGCACTGAAATAAATCCTGACTTCTAGTATTACGAAGTGGAATTCGGAAGCTTATCAATTCAAGTAATACCGGACTATCAACTAAATCATTTAGAATTTTATATAAAAATACCAAGTCAGTGAAAATTCTTCTGTCTGACAATTTAAGCATATTCATATCGTTTAAAAGTGTGTTGTAGTTTAACATATTTGCTGAAATACCCATTTTAAAATTTAGAAAACGTAAGAATTTGTTTTGTATTCTTTCAACAGCTTGTACGTGCATATTATAATGAGGATTCCAGACAGGAATTTTAATGTTATGGTGTTTTAATTGCTTTTAAATGACGATTTTTCTCTTAAAGTTTATAACTTTTAGTGTCTTCGATAAAAGAAGCTTGAAGTGAAAAAGTGACCAAGGAAGGAATGAAGTGCATTATTTATTACCCCATTCATACCTTACCCTTAATAACGTCCTGATATTGTCTGTTTCTCCACGGAATTTCATTTAAATTTAAATATTCACCAGCGATGTCTAGACACCTAGACTCGCTGAAAGGGTTGACACAATTCGCACGTGCGTAAATTTCCAGGTTAAATATTAACGTGACCATAGTCTCGTGGCGCTGTTCAGTGACAGCCCTTAGCGCCCGGGTCTTTAACCCTTAACCCTTTCAAACCTAAATTAAAACTGGCCGTGGTAAAACATATTATTTCATGTTTGATAGCTTACATGTCGTTATGTAGTTTTTTTTTTAATACTGCTTTATTATTATTGCTACGTTTGCAGAGTGTTTCACTTAATTTAACAAATCATACAATGTACATAAAAAAAATATTAATACTAAACAGTTAACATAAAAATTAAACAATTAAAACCTTCGTAAAGAGCAATCACTTTGTGGTTTGAAATATAAATGAAACAAACAATTTGTTTTAAACCACTGATTTATTTGGATTTGGGATTTTGTCTCAGCCTCACTATTTGATTGTTCTTTTTTTATTCTGTCTCTCTTATTACCTATATTATATACGCCCACTCTGGTGGGTAATTGTAACACTGGTGGTGCTTAAGCCAAGCGAAATCGGTTAGTAAATTTTAATTGTGTAGTGGTTTAAAACAAAGGTTAGTTTCATTTAATAAAAAAACATTCCTTCAAATGCATGTGAAAAAAAAGTTAACGGTGTGGAAATCGAGTTCAAACACACACCATACCCCCTTTAAAAATAATACCGGCCGAATGGGTAGCAAGAATCAAACGAAAAAAATTGCGCACTCAGCCAGTGTTGCCAGCAGTTGGAAAACGAAAAACGCTACTTTATTTTCCCTCTAGATAGGGAGAAAAAAAAATCAGAAAAATCCATATATTTTCAAATGTACGTTACGTACGGTTCAAGGTTTAAGAAGGAATAACCAGACACAACCCGATGTATGTCATTTTTAAATCAAATTCTATTCCTCAAAAAAATATAAATTGATTTGTTATTTTATCTAGTAAAGTTATTTTTTAAAATTTGAAAAAATATATTTATTTTTAATTTCAATAAGGTTCAATAAGGTTCAAACAAAATGTTGTATTATAAACATTAATCATGCAGTTAAATAAATCAATAAATTATCCAGGAAAGCTACTTTTCAGAATTAAATTTTCAAATAAAATCATTAAAAAAAATCTTCCATGAAAATACTTCAGTTTGTCTATTTATTTACAGTTTACAAACTAATATATTTCAGATTTTTTTATTACTGAAAAATTAGTTTATGATTTAAAACTTACTTATGGTCAAAAAGACATAATTTTATCATCACGTGTTTGAGCATTTTTATTGCTAACTGGAATGTAGGTATATATTGAAGCAAATTTTTAATGAAATAAAATAGATATTGAGTTAATTGTTGAAAATGCTGGTTCGGATAATAATAAATCTTTCTCATCGGAACCGCCCTGTGCAGTTGCAAGGGTAGGATCGCAAGACCAACTTTCAACGAAATTTGAATTCTCGGCCGCTGTATCTGTTCCGGCGACTATAAAATATCCGACAATGAAACCTGTATTGCTGCAAAAGCTTATCAACGTTTAACTACAAAGCTTTTAAAGGCGGCCGCGATTAAAAGCTCCGGCCTTAACGGACTTTTGGCTTTGTGTTTCACTATAATGATGTTATCTGTATATTTTTTAAATACTAACTGTTTTTACTCTTTGTTAATGCACAGTAAAATTATTTAATACCCTATAAAATGCTTACCCCTTTGTTTTTAAACGCGTAAGATAAGATTAGTGAAAAACTTGTCTTATTACCACGGCATTTGTGTGGTTAAAACGGTCTTCCAGGCTTTTCTCTTTTGTTTATTTCTATTTTCATCTGTTTTTTAAACCTTTTCAATAACGACGCACGAATAATGATAAAAAAATGTTTCTAAATCCAATTAATTTAGTAAGACGGTTTTTATTGCCTGGCAAAGTTGAAAATTTTTAATTTTTTTATGAGAAAAACTCTCTTTTAATAACTTTTGAAGGTTATTCCCATCAACGTAATATATCATTGAAGAAGAAGATAACACTTATAATCTAAATGAAAATATGAAAGAAAACAAGACACAGAAAAACAGAAAAAAAACAATGGTCGCAACTGGGACTCGAACCCAGTTGCGACCATTGCCTATAGGTTTTGCCTATAATATGGAAAAAGAACTAGTTGAAGATAATATTAATGATTCTAAATATTTGAAATATGAGATTGACAAATATGACGGTTTGACAAGGTGGCAATAGCGAAATTGGAAAACGCGCCGTCCCGGTAAGACGAGAGGTCTGGGTTCGAGTCCCAGTTGCGACCATTGTTTTTTTTTTTTTCTGTTTTTCTGTGTCTTGTTTTCTTTCATATTTTCATTTAGATTATAAGTGTTATCTTCTTCTTCAATGAAAATTTTTAAGTTCTTATTTTTTTTGTATGAGATGTTTTTGTGCAAGGTAATAATTTGTGGTGTAAAACATGTACGAAATAAAACACTGACTAACGATCAGAAAAAAAATTACCGTTGAATGTATCTATCACTTGGTTGCTATTTTCCACAGTCTATCCCAATCACGCCTCCACCCCAACTTTAATACCTTTAAATGCTCATCCATAATTTTGTAATTTTATTCTTGTTCATAGGTATAATTTTGCCCCGAGGAAGGGCAAAAACTGTTATTCCCAAACCGGTCGGCGTTAATATAAAATATAGTGGTTGTTTCATTTAATTTGATTAATAATTCCTAAGGTGGCTTAGATTTTTTTCTAATTCGGTAGGAGATAAATTCAGAAGCTTCGTACGATGAATGATTAAAAAAAAACCGTTTGTTTATTATTACAATAACTACACTTTAATGTTTTTTAGAATCTAACTTTCACTTATTTTCTTTCGTTATTTTTGTGAAAAAATTAACCTTTTGGTCGTCGCTATCTATTCTCAGATAACAAAATTGGCGCTGTAGTTTATTTGAGTAAATATTAAATAACCTTTCTGGTTTATTTTTTTATTTTCTTCTTGCTTTTACAAATTTTTCATTATTCTTCATTCCTCGTTCGGTGTTGCCTGTCTCGGATAATAAGGTATTTTCACTTTTTTTTTATTCTCGAAAAAAAATAAGGAAAAAATACGATAATGATGGTATTTTAATTTCATTTTATGTTGACGAATAAATTTTCTATAAATATTTAAAATATTCGATTTTCAGCCATGACAGCCGTCTTACCAGACGTTGACGTTTTCTCTGTCATAATGATGTTGTAGCCAATTTAATCAACCACCACAACTCGAGCAAGTACCTAGCACGGTGGTCGTAAAATTCTCAGTATGTAATGAACAATGCAATAAATAAAGAAAAAATAGAACCGTTTCGGAATGAGCGGCTTTTCAAATCAATTAGTGAAAATATTAAAATTACACATTTTTAGTAAATCGGAATCAGAAAATCTTCACACTTCTTTAAATCTTTCACACATTTTTAACGTTATTATACTTATGGTGAAAATACCACATTGTTTCGAAACATCAATCGATTATTTCTATATTTCCATGCACAATAACGAATTGAACCTTAATTCCAGTGATGTAAGCTCACAAAATTATTGCTTTAAAAATATTTTCACACCATGTGACAGCACGAAATATTTCGACCGCGGATTTTGTCATTCTTCACCCGCAATTTGACGTTTTCTCTCGGGATAAACTATCGCTTTACGATGCGGCCTTATTTCTTATGCAGACAGCTCATATCTCACCCGCGCTGCCTTTCTTCATATATTATATTATAATATATTACTCTTATGAAGATTCATAGCACCACACTTCTCTTAAAGGCTGCGACCTTGTTATCTTCCCTATTGAGGCAATTGAATATAGTAAAGTTGAGAAACTACTGAGATATTTAGTATTATGTGACAAGAAACCCAATAGTCTTAATCTTCTCTGTCCTGTTAGTTTTTTGATCTTCTGGTAGTTTCTAGTTGACTCTTCTGGATTCTTGACACGAATGTTTCAACTTAGCACAGAAATAAAAAACTCTAGTATCTCCTCTCGACATTCTTAGTAGCCTTTCTTAAACTTAAGAAAGTTCATTATTGTTTTATGGACTTGCTATTTCAAGAAATATTAAAGGAATTTAATCAAATTGGATGTTATTAATTTATGTTTTATGAGTAAGTCGTAAAAATTAAGTTAAGGCAATAATAATTGTATTTACTGAAAAATCTTTAGTTTTGCGATAAGTATGACAATTCTTCCAGTTTATTCTCTTTTTTTTACAATAGCTCCACACAAGAGGCCCTGAGGCCTTTCATCTTAGGGGATGCTGTGTGGAGTGTTTTTAAGGAAAGGAAGTTCTGGGAAGGAAAAAGGTATGAGGGGTGGGTGGGAATCTGGGGGTGTGAAGTAATGTGTCGGGGAGTGAGGGAAGCATGAATTCATCCCTCCAACTGCGGTGCAAGGCGATGGGCCGAGAAAGTCCGGCTGTAGAGGTCCAAACGGCCTCCCTCAACCAGTCTCCTCCGATACGGCTCGGCATGCAGCAGGTGGGCAGGTGCATCCGCCGCCGAGACCCGGAAAAACTTCGCCCAGCGTCAAGTCACAAAACGTTGCGAACCACTTATATGCCATTCGTATAGCGGGGAATAAAATTTGTTATTTCTATTATTTTTATGTTAATTAAATACACTAATATTATTTTATTCGACCACTGTAACACGGGCATGTGCCCAGCATGGTGTTCGAAAAATCCTCAAATTATACAAAGCAATGAATAAAACAAAATATATGCATAAAACTTAAGACTCTTTTTATGTAAAAGCCCCAAAGGCGTAAATAAATAAATAAACTCAATTGTTAATTATTGCTAGATCTTTAATTTTTTAGGTGTAGGGTTTAACTATTACTTTTGTTAATAGTTACAATTTCTGTATTAATAATAAACCTACTTAATTAAATACGCTAATTTCTTTATGCAAAGCTGTATTTTACTTATGCAAATCTTTATCGTTTTATTATCTAGCACGATTAGTTCGTAGATGTACCTACTCTTGACATAAAATAGGTGACATCATATTTTTGTAACGACATTATCTCCATATTTTGTTAACTAAATGCTAGGATTGTTGTTGTTGAGCTGAGTGCATTATATTTATTGAGTAGGTACTTCAATGAACTACACCAGATTACACTAGTAATACCTGGTAATACGATTTGGAATTGCGTATTGTTTGAGAGGTAATTTAAGTCATCCCCTAACCTCAATTTCACTACCCTACATTTAGCATTCACAAACTTCTTTTAACTTCTCGTATTAAGCCTCTCTTAACCGCTGCAGCTTCTGTAATTCAAACTTTGAAACCTTGTTACTTGTTCCTCATTCGCAAAAGCAGTGTTCGTGTGGTTTTCAACGCGAGCACTGCCGTTAGATTCTGTGCAAAATTGCACTGCGTTCATAAACTTCTTTTGTGGGGTGTGACTTTTTACTTATTACTGCAGTACTTTACCTATTACCAACGCTAAGGATGACTTACTGACTTCTGCTTCTATCCCCTTATACTTTATTTACTCTCTACTCTTTATGTTTTCAATCTAATTGTAAAACATATTAAATCACTAAGGGGGTATTCTAGTCTAGAAAAAAAAAACAAAAAACTTTTTTTTTCAAAAAAGTTTAAAATATTCAAAAATATTACCTTAAAAGAATTTTTCGAAATTCGCATTATTTTAAAAGTTATAACCATTTTCATTTCGCGGTTTAGTCGGAATCTAACCAAATTCTAAATAGAACAAAATTTTAAACGTATTTTTCTCAAAATCACGATTTTCGAGACTGTTGACACGATATCTCAAGTTCTACTAAATCAATTTACTTGAAAATTGGTGTGAGTCTTCTCTATACATTCCTCTATGGCGGGAACTAGAATTATAACAAAATTTCAATTTTACTATTCTAAAAAAATTCGAAAAAGTAAAAAAAAACTGGTAAAAAGGTGTTTTTTTTTACTTCAGACAGCCGCCATTTTGCGGAAAAATAATTTTATGACTTCTCCGAGGTTCATGCCATAGCAGCATTTGTTCGGATTAAAATTTTTTTTTTTGGATTTCTAGGAGGGTTGCAATCGTGTCAACCAGGGCGCGCCATATTTTTTAGACCCCCACTTCAACACCCTGTAACTTTAAATTTTTTTAATTATTTCATTTGATTTTTTTATGTATTCTTTAATGTTTAATAAATATTTGGTAAAATAATGGTTACAAAAATATTATGTTTTTTTTTATTGCACCTGTAAAAACACCTACAATTCATGCTTCTAAACTAGAATACCCCCTTAAAGACAATTTTGGCGACTCCGACGAAAATTTGAAACAGAAAAATCAGAAAAAGATTCGATCGCATCTAGGAATTGAACCCAGGATTTAGCCTTTCCGAGAATCTGTTCTAACCACTGAGCTAATAACAATAATGTTTTATTCCAGGATGTGAGGAGGGTAGTGTAATCTCACACGTCCCATATAGTCATACAGACATTTACACGATAGATTTTAGGTAAAGAAACAAGTACATATAATAGAAAAAAAGTAGTATTAAAAATAAGATTAATTATTATGTATGGCGAAGTCTGGGGTGAGCTCGGCTGCAGTGGATCCTGGCTCCAGTGACCCGGTGTCTCATCAGACCGGCGAATCCATGCATTCCTAACTCCGTAAACATTGATGCGCCGCTGTACCTTCCGTATCCAAATATCTGCATATTGGATTCAGAGTCGTTCCATCGAGCTGATTCGGTAGTGACACCACGTTTTACACGTATAGCTAGTGCATTAAGAACTATCAACATTATCTTCAATTTCTGAACGCATGTTTTTATTGGCTACTAACTTTATGTATAATTGCGCAAAATTCTTTCCGAACTAAATACAATCTTGATAATGTCGTGGATAAATATATATATCCATTTTTATTTTGATGTGCGACATCCATTCACTTTTCTGCAAGCTAGGTTTCATATTATCAGACTACTAGAAATAGTTCTCTCTGACCTTCTAAATTATGCATTTTCGTCTCACCCCATCTCAAGCTAGTCTACTAGAATATTTCTCCGTCACTCCTAACTTTATTATTTCTGTACTCACTCTATTTTGAACTGGTAGTTACGTTACGTTTCAAACACATTCAAATAAGCCGTGCTTTTAAAATAGTACCATAAACGTTCATCAGCTTGCGCGCTTTTGGATTTGAATCTGTTAAAATTATCATACATAATCTACCCTATAAGTATTTTTCTCTTCATCTATAAAAAATAGATTTTGTAATTATACTTAACTATTCACGCTATTTTCCACTTGTCTACTAGAAATATCTTCCGACTTCTACCTTTATTCGTTTTCTACTCACTGCTTTATTGTACTATTGCTAGCCTGAAAGCACTTTTAACTTCTGAACTTTTGGTAATTTTTCTACCGACTCTATTTTACCAGTCTGCTAGAACAAATGTGACTTCTGCCTTCATTCATCTTCTGCAGGTATAGCAGCGATTGTTGATGCGAATACAGATGCATTGTTAGCTTGTTATTCGTTAAATAACAGTGAAATTAAAAAGGTTAACTTCAAAGCTTTCTGATCGAATTTCATGACTGCATAGGCATAATGAGTTTTTTCCCATTTTGTTTGTGAAAATGTAAGTGCATTTGGTAAAATTAGTTTTTCGATATCTCAAAAAATTCCAAAGTTATGAGTAGGAGGCGGAATGTGGAGGCAAAACGAAACTTTCAGTGCCGCTAATTATTAAAGGCAAAACAATTAAAGTATCGTTATTTGACCGGTCTCATTTGTTTTATGGGGCCAACAGACTCAGCTATAAAAGATCGTTTGGTTTTGGCCTATTTCGGCATATCGCTCGCCATACATTCCCAACGTTTTTGCCTCCGCATTCCGCCTCTTAGTTATGAGCTATCAAAACAAACAATGGTGAAATGTGTGTGTCTCGTAGTAAAATTAATTCATAATTCGAATTGCTCTAGTGCATGTACCTACACATGATGTCACTCGCTTTTCGGCTGACCGCAAATATCAACGTTCCCGATTGACGGTTCATAACTTCGGTACTTTTTCAGCATTTTCCAAAAATTTTGTCTTCGGCGTGCTCTAATTATCAGAGAGGCGGGATTGCAAAGAAGACCAATAGCGAAAGGGAATTGCAGGGGTAAATTGAAAATCCTAGTTTCTCACACGGACAGTTTTCAAAAGCACCTAATAAAGATACCTAATTAAAATACAAACCCTTTCTTGCTGTGAACAGCATTGCAACGACTGCTAGATACTCGCTAGTAATATATATTTATAAATACTTCATATTAATCATACTCTTAAATTTTCGTGTGGCCATGGCCCATTTCAATATACCACTACACAGAATTCAAAACTTGGGCAATATGTATTCGCACATAGTGTATGGAATATGTAGCCGATAAAATATTAACATGAAATAATGAAATCATTTATCCATAATAAGGAACTCCAGTCCAATTTTTTAATTTTTTTAAATTAATAATGACCTTCTAACTTAAATAACTGCATATTTAATTTTATTTTTATAGTTAGTTTTATTAGTTAAAATAAATGTCGAAGTTTTAATTTTTCAAGATCCCCCGAAAACCACCGAATCTAGTGTGACGTCATCATGACCAACCGAAGTATGAATTTTGTAGGCAACTGGAATCAGCTGATCGTCGCCGGCCATTTTGAATTTCAGCATTGGAGCGTTTTATGGACGCGGTGACGTCACGCCTCACAAATTCAATAATACCAACTTGACAGGGTGTTTTAATGAACTGTTTTAAAATGGACTTTTTAATATATTTTTTAAAACTCTACGTTAAATATTATTTAATACAACTTATATATTCAGAATCAGCGTTTATTGGTCTATATGAACATATTTTTTTAAAGTCATAATATTTTTCACTGGAGATCCTTATTCAAGTACTCACTAAGGAAGTTCTTTGGTAAATTTAATAAACTACATCGACAAACTAACTAAACATAACTCTACCTATCGTAATCTTATCCTCTTATATCTAATGCATCTTAGTAATTATATGTATGATTCATAGTAGTTTTATAAACCAAAATATCCTGTAATATTTATCATTTATTTATTAAATTATCGAAGAAAGCAAATACTTTGTGGCTTGACATTTTACAGAATGAAACAAGTTCTTTGTTTAAAACCACTTTATTTAAATTTATATTCGTCGACCGGTTTCGGTCGAACTCGACCTTCTTCAGGACAATAATGTTTATTGTCCTGAAGAAGGTCGAGTTGACAATAATGTTTATTGTCCTGAAGAAGGTTGAGTTTATATGTTTATTGTCCTGAAGAAGGTCGAGTTCGACCGAAACCGGTCGACGAATATAAATTTAAATAAAGTGGTTTTAAACAAAGAACTTGTTTCATTCTGTATTTATTTATTATTTTAAAAAACTTTTTTCTTTTCATCATTGGTACCAACTTACAAAAGTGGCTTTTCTTATTATGTTGTTCAAGGATTTTCTTAATTTTATTGTTTCATTGGAAATAAGGTTTATTTCCTGTAATATGTAGACGTCTTCTTAACTTGAAATATATTTTACTTATTATTTACCTACCATTAAACATTTTCAACGTGCCTTTTTAAGTTAAGTTATTTACATATATTATATAAATATATTTTTTCATTGTTGCAATATTGTAATATTTAGAATTGTAGTATTTATTGCTTCATTTGTTATCTGCACAACTACACATGTCTTTCCCAACTTTTGTTTTCTATTTCTTACTGTTTTACAAGCGCACTAGAGCTGCCATCTTCATATGTGGTTATACCTGATACTATGTTATATTATGTAAAAGCCGAAAGGCGTTAATATTATAAATAAATAAATAAAAAGTAGCACGGGAGATCCCCGGTAAGTGAATCATTTTATCTATTTGTTACAAAAAAGGTAATAAAACATTTATTACTATTATTATACCCACTAGAATAGCACCCTCTCTCTCTCTCTACTTATTTGCACCATTATTCTGCTTGAATAATACGATACTTCTGAAAGTTCCCTATCAAAAATTCAAGCTACGGCTAAGGGCAGACACAAATAAAAAATTCTCATTCGCCCCACGCTATCGTGAAGTATTAATGAGGAGATTTTTTCGTTACCACAGCCTGGTTTGTGTTACCTCCCTCCGTATATATACGGCCAAATAACGAGAATAATTTACAGTTCGCCTGCATTTTTAAAGTATTATTATTTGCCTAATGCAGAGTTATGCACTTAGTTGGTTTAGTTACTGCGGAGTTATATTATGATGGCCTCCATGTTCGAGGGGTAAGGCTCTCGACTAGCGATCCGGAGGTCGCGGTTTCGAATCCCGGCGAGCGCAAATAATTGTATTTGATTGATTTGTGTTATTTCACAATTTTATCATTTTAAAATAATATAAGGTAAGGGCTCACACGGGCGTCATCGATGTCCTCTTCATACTTCCTCTTCATTCGTCCTCTTCCTTCGAAAACGACAGACGATACTAGATATATGACGTCACATACGAACTCTTGCTGGGACTAGTAAGTATATATATTACAATTCGACTCGCTCCAAACTTCCTTCAAACTCCAAACACTACGACAATAAGGTCTGAAGTTGGGACAAGACAGTATTGTCCTCTCCTGGTTTCAACTACGCATAATAACTTGATATTGTAAACTATCCAGGACTTATGTTTTTAACTGCAGTCTCCAATGTCGAAAATAATGTAGTTTTTCAGAAAGAACTTATCGACATTTTACAATTTTAAAAATTATGTTTCTATTTGAGTAAATTTTAAAATATGTCGCGGGTATTAATATAAGTAAATAGTCGATTTTCACAATGTCAATTTTATTTAACTTGTATAGGGTTCACAACTTATAATTTTAGTTAAGAGTACAGAACAGTTTAGAACAAAATAGAATCACTGAGAGTTTAAAAGAAAGTTCACATACCCCAATTGGGGATCCCATACTCCCACTGGCTCCAAACGGGAGCAGTTGGGACTCTTGTGCGGTATTCATATAAAAAAAATAGCGGCCAATGCGGTAAGATTTCATTCAATCTCATTCTCTCGCAGGTTAAATCCTATAGATGTGTTTGTCTCTTTTTGGTTTCGTTTCCGTTTCATCGAGTTTCAAATACAACGGTGCTAAAGAAGTTTCATTCAAAAACAGATTTCTATGTTGTACTCTATTAAGAATATGTAGTAAAATAATTAATTGTCTTTTTAATACAAATCACTTATTTCATTTATTTTTAGAATGTTGAAGAATGTAATTATTATTTTTACTATAGAAATTATTCATTCCAGGATGCGGGGAGGATAGTGCAATCCCACACGTCCCATACAGTTATACATATTAATATATGTACACAGTAAAGAAACAAGAACATAAATAGGAAAAAAATAATATTAACAAAAATAAATAATCCATTATTATGCAGGGCATGGTCTCGAGTGAGCTCGGGCCCAACGCTCACTCAGGAGTGCTAGAAGGCTGCGGTCACCACCGTGTTGTCGGAGGCCATTAGCCGCAACCTGGCTCCAGTTACCCGGTGTCTCATCAGGCTGGCGAATCCATGTAGTCATAATTCCGTAAAATTGTTAATGCGCTGCTATAGCTTCTGTATCCAAATATGATTCTACATGCATTATTATATTGGATCCGGAGACGTTCCATCGAGCTTACTCGGTATTGACACCATGTTTCACACGTATACAGGCTAGTGCAAAATGCATTGAACAATGTTTTTTTAACAGTATTGCTGCATTGGAAGAATCTTCGGGCAATCATGATTTTTGGCAATCATCATATTTGACAAAACACTGATACTTCTCCTCTGTCGTTCAATATCACCTGCTTTGAATGCATAATGCTTTGAACAAAGAAAAGTAATTCGAACGCACAAAAAATAACTTTATTAACAACTATGAATGTACGGAAAATATTAAATTGCAATAAAACGTGCTTGTTGAATTGAATAATATTGTATTTTTTCAACCTTCATTTTTGAGATTGTTGTACACAGGTAATAATGCCGGCCTTCAGCAAACCGGTTTGCCTGTGGCGAATTATATTTCGATACAAATATCCGTTCGTCGGTCAGCTGTGTTGTGTTTCGCATTGTGCTGTTTACGGCATAAGACTGAATAAATTACCTTGTAACTGCAACAGTTGTAAGAGTTCATTGTATTTATTGTGACCCTCCGCGCCAATCCAGTTTTTTTAAAGTGAAAACTTCTTAAGCACCGTTGTGATTTGAAATTCGGATGAAACGGAAGTGCGTCACTAAAATTTATTATATGACCTCGGTTCTAATATAATGCGGTAAATTCGCGCCTCGGTGCGAGCCTCCCATAGCGCGGGGGAAAGGCGCCTGACAAATCGCGGCCAGAGAGACAGACATCCAACGAACGGTGGTTCGAATCCTACGAAATCCATAAAAAATAATCATTTTTATTTTTGTGAAATTAATATCCAGTCTTCAAACCACTTTAAAATAAATAGGCAAAAAAAAAATAAAGCGACATCTTGCGACTTTCTAGTTTCACATCTACCACGTGTGAATTGCACACTCTGATTTTTTTAAGTGAATACTTCTTTAGCACCGTTGTGATGAAACGGAAACAAGCGGCATCGCTTCACGGGTTTTTGCCGCTAAGCCCTGCGGGCGGCTTTTGTTTCGGCTTTGCCCAGTTTAAGTTTTGACGACCATTTGTTCTTCGCCCAACCCGCCCGTATAACGATTTGTAATCCTAAAATGTGAGAGTTTTTTTTATGAATACCGCACAACTGCTCTGGAGCCAGTGAGACTATGGCATCCTCAATTGGGGTATGTTATGAGGCTGAAGGTAGTGAGGAGGGGAAGGAGACAGGGAAGAGGAAGGTGGGGAAGTATCTGGCCTTTCAGATCTTTTTTTTTTTTACATGAAATACCGCACAAGAGTCCCAACTGCTCCCGTCTGGAGCCAGTGAGACTATGGCATCCCCAATTGGGGTATGTTGTGAGGCTGAAGGTGGTAAGGAAGGAGATAGGGAAGAGGTAGGTGGGGAAGTATCTGGCCTTTCAGATCTGGTCACTAAACACAGCTAAAGCCATTTCAAGCAACGTTTCAATTCTGAATTGTGGTCTTACACCAGGGCAATACTGAGTTTCTTCCACTCTGGAACGTGCCGCAAATATACTAGGTATATATTATTTTTAATGAATAAATTGTGAAATATCATAATTAATCAATAAAATTTATTTGCCACGCCGGGATTCGATCCCGCGACCTTCGGATTGCGAGTCAATAGCCTTTATGCTGGGCTACGCCGGCCGTGTTTCAACTGCACAGTATTTTATTTTGAAATACGTTCACAAACAGCGTATTTATCTCTAATCGAATTTAATGCGAAAATATAGTTCGTGGAATACACACTCTGATAGTTCACATATCACGACAGTAGCTTTGTCACAAACTCGGACAAATCAGATGTCTTATATAAAGATGTGTAAATTGGCGATAACGGTTTTATTTCGAATCGGTATTGCCCACACTTCTAGGCATTGTCTGTTCAGTGTTCGATACCGTTTCTTCGGTGACATTAATACTGCTTTTATTGAAATTTTTACATCCAATGGTATCCTGACTTACCTGCGCGAAACGGTTCAACAACACTCTTGTAGCCGTGACTGAACTTATAAAAACTGGTTAATTTCTGTGTCTCAGAAATCAAAGGTCGGATGTCACGAGATCACTGGTCGGATGTCTGATAAGAGAAAACAACCTGTTTTGGCTCAAAGTCGATGGGAAAGGTTTTAGGGCCGGCATATCAATTGCTCTTTATGATCTGAGAAATGCATATTTTCGTTCGTCAAATTTCTCTGGCAAGAAGTGAAAACTTCTTTCGCACCGTTTTGATTTGAAACTCGATGAAACGAAAAAGCGACACTAAAAAGAGACAAAACACAAACATCTATAGGATTTAGCCTGCGAGAGATTGAGATAGTATAATTCGATCTCCTCTTTGTGCGGTGCTTCGTAGTCTCCCCACTCTTGTCTACTTTAGTTTTCTGAAGGTTTCACTCCCACCGTGTTTGAACAGCACACATTTTTGTTTTTGTTTACATTAACACTATGCAGGAGGTCCTGAGGAAAATAATTTTCCTCAGGGCCTATGTCATCTTTGCGGATGCTGTATGGAGGGTCTTTTAGAGGAGAGGAAGGAATGAACATGGGTCTTGAATAGACCTATGTTGTAAGAGGGAGGAAACACAGAGGCCGAGCTGTTGAACTCAAGAACGAGTCGTAGAAACGACCCGTTCTCGTGTGACAAATTTCATGAAATTTTGCACACTTAACCTTCAAAATAAGAGTAAGGTAATTGTCTACATGAGATTTCGAAATTCGCCCCCATCCGCTTTTCGCCCACCCCTTAAAGCAGAATTTTTATACTTGATGAAATTTTGCCCATTTTGCTTTCAAAATAAGAAATTACTATCTGCATCTGATTTCAAAAAACTCTGCGTAAAGCCTTCACGGTTTTACTAGCCTTGTACTTTACACAATTTGCAGTCGCTTTAGGGAAAATACGGTATACCTAATTACACAAAATATAACTTATTGACCCCGAAGGGATGTGCAGAGAGGCTGTACCTCCGAATAACAAACGTATAAAACACATTTTCTTTCAAAACGCCCTCACTAAGAACCTATTTTACGATCATAGGTTAAATAAGGCAAGAAAAAACTAAGCTTAAAACTTTCACATCATTAAAAATGACTACCAAGTGAACATTTATTTAAATGTATTCGTATGAATTTGTTATTTTAAATCTATTTAAATTTTAACGAAATAACTTCAATTTTTTACGAGAAAAACTCTCTTTTTATAACTTTTGAAGGTTATTCAATAACTTCACATTAAAATGCATTACTTACTTTCCATTTTCTCAAACTGAAGTACTTACTTTTCATTATTATCTAACAATTACAAAATGTTATTTTTTAAATATATAAGCGTGTCTCTATTTTCCGTATATTTTTTATCAATTAATTATTCCTCTTATTAATTTAACTTCTAAGGTATAAAATCAGGTCTAAAGTCTTGTAGAGTATTAAATCCGTTCATCCAAAATCAAAACCACAGTTATGATTTGTCCAGCGATGGAAGGAGGAAATATTCACCAATCAGCGAAGGAAGGTCTTTGGGCCGACATGACAGCGTCACTGCTCGCACGTTCTTATTAAGTCTTTTATCTGTTCGTTGAATTCATAGAGACGAGTTTGCGATTTCAGACAGACTGAGAACCGATACCGCCGAGAACGGACAACGGCCGGTGCGGAGATTGCGTATTATAAGTATTTATTTGTCCATACATTGGCAAAGTTCGCGACAGTGTATCGTATCCGCACCGCCATTGTAGTACTCGATCCAACCGAAAACAGATAATCGTCTCAGTCTAGTTTCGGTTTTTCACAAGTCGAGTTTCCCGCGCCGAAGCGGAGCTTCGTAGATTTTCCGCCAGGTTCGCGTATCTTTTTCAACAGCGCGACTGTCACTTTTTTATTTTGATTGTGGTGTGATTGCGAAAGATAAACAGCTTAGAAGTTTTCGAAATGTTCTCTTCAGTGATTTAAAACTACGTCAAAATGGCTAGGAGTGTCATTTTTGATGTAATTTGTGCATTTAGTGAACACTTGTGAAAAAGTGTTGTGCTCTGATTTTTGGTTTTGTTTGAAGTGTTGAAAGTTTTTTGTGCAAACATTATTTCGATGTGCTTTTGAAAATGTTGGATTTATTTCATTTGAATTATTTTCAATTGGTACGTATGGTTTTCTAATAATATATCGTAAATATGGTTTTCTGATAAAAAATATAACAAATTTTAAAAATATGTACCACACAGCATTGTTTCCTTTATTATATGAAAAATTGTAATCTCTATAAAACAAGGTAGTCTTTAATTTAATTTAGGTAGTTTTTAATTTAAATGGCGAAATATTCGATTTTACGCTCGTTTTATACACATAATATTATCTTAATTATTAATGATATAAAAACGGTGTTAGATTAACACCATTTCTACGAACTCTATACCAATTTACACTATCACTAATGTCCAATTGGATTTCTAATATTAAAGAGGTTAAGTAATTGGGTTAATTTGTTATTACAAAAATGATTTAAAGTTAGGCCTCGTAATAATTAAATTATTTTTTCAACAATATTAAGTGTAACATACTTAATTAATGTTATGTTGATAATAATTAACGGTTTTTATTGCCTCAGAATCATTGCCTATCAACAAAATTATTAGAGGGACAATCAGAAATTTACACTTCGAATGAAAACTGTAGATATCTAGACTAAAAATTATTTATGATTCAGATTTAGATCTGACAATTTTTGGCGGATTTAGATGTGTCAAGTTTTTTACAAAAAATACAAATTTTAAATATAGAAATATTATCGAAATTAAATAATGTTGATACCTAATTTATCGCTTGTCTGCATTGTTTCGACAATCAGTTCCAATTTTGAAAATTTAAAGTTAATTGAAAGTGAACAGTTTTACGCATCATTACAATCCGCTGGGATATTTCACAACACGCACATCATCACACACTATCTAAATTAGTATCTTTGATGATTATTGTGTGTTTTTTCACTTTCTCCCATCAAAAATAATGTTTTACGTAAGGAACAGCATTTGTTTTGTTCTTTATATCGAAAGAGTGCTGTCATATTATGCAAGTTTTCGTAAAAAAAAATTAACTTTTATAACAATTTATTACTTTTAATTGTAAAATGTTCTATGTATGAACTATTTGGAATGTTTTAAAGGCATTGTCTGATCGACTGATTATTATTATTTTATCGTGAAAGGTGTGTCATAACCTATTGTGATTTTGAAGGCCAAACACAATCTAAATACTACGTCAGAGTTTTGATTGATGTTTAGATTCATTTATTCTTAAATCACTTATTATTTTAGGTGACATTTAATCACAGATTATTTGAACACAGTAATTATTGTTTCTTGTATTCTTGTACACATAGATAATATGTTATTTATAGATCGGTATGTATTGGTGACAATAGATAATATGGTATCTTGCACTCTGGCCAACGACAAATTACGTTCACCTCTCAAAGAGTAATTACTGATTATTCGTTATACAAAGGGTAATTTATTTTTAAATTGACATAGTAATGTACAATTATTGTTTTTTCGACTTGTTCTTGTGTGCTCGGCTGTGGAATGATGTGCGAGTCACTTTTTTTATATTAGCTCCACACAAATAATAATTCCCCTCGGTTTGTAGCATAGATATCCAAACACCAACTAACATTTTTACGTGGAAAGTGACTGTTACGTGCCATTCGCAGTGAAATAATAATAACACGGTGATAGGTAGTTGATGTAAAATATAGGTTGGAGAGACGATTCATTTCTCCGTCTTCTCCGTCTTCTCGCAAATTTGATTTTTTGCTCTGATCTGCCGAGTATCTCAAATAATAAGTGCATAAAGATATCAGCACGAAAATAAAAGTAATCTGAAAAGTATTAGCTTTGTAGGGTATATAAAATTTTGGTTATGGAATAATCAGCATTCTGTTTGGGGGGTGATTTAGAAACAGGGGGATGACCCACAACTATGACCGGACAACTCAGAATGAAATCAACTCAACACCTCCTTTGAAAAGTCATTAAAAATGTTGAAAAAATTAATAAAAAATAAACTTGGTTAAATAGGTTACGTTAGGTTAGGTCAAGAGTCAGACTTTGCGACTCTTTGCATAGGCGTCTGCGGCACTTCAGATATCAATTGAATTTCACCTCTACTCAACCAGCCTTATGAGATGGAGCCACCGAACGATTATTTTTTTGCATTCCGAACACAACACTGGTTGTAATTTAATAAGTAATCTATGTGTGTGATATTACACTAAGAATGTAGATAACACAAAGAAAATCGTAATTATCGTTCCACTACATTTTTACCACAGTTCGATTACAACACCCCCCCCCCCCTCCCCTGTTATAATATGGCTCTCTGATATATTTATTATACTGTTTCTTTGACAAATTGGCTCTTCTCACTCAACAAACTGCCGACCCCTGGGTCGGTTATGGGTTATTCTTCAATCATTTTTTTATAGCTCATATACATAGCATATCATAGCATATAGTTACAGTAGGAATTTAAATATACCGTTAGCTAAATTCGAGGCTTTTCTTAGGTTGGGATGTTCCAAAATCTCGTCACATAACGAACATATTGTTATTCTTGTCATTTGATCACGATTTGATCAAAATCTGAAACGGACCGAGAATCGGCATTTAACGAGGACTGTTTAAATGTCAAATTTTCAAAATGGCGCCGGATCATGGCTATCAAATTAATATGACGAGTTTGAAACAACCCAACCTTAGTTATCAATCTCTCGTTTTTGCTTATCTTCACTATTTTGTCCTTCAGTATTTCGTATCAATTTCCAATCGCCCTGTATCATCTTTTAGTTGATAAAATAAGCTTGAATGATCGCGTCACCCGTGTGACGAGTGCATACGGTCGAGTTCAGTGGGGGGACTTGGCGTTTAATTTGATTATTATGTGACAAGGAAACGTCATATATTATTTTGAATTAGTTATGCACTGAACGCATATCGAAGCAGTTCCGCGTATCTATTGTTGCATTGGCAGAGCACCAAAATAATAGCATACTTTGATAACTGAGACTTTGCGGCAAAATATATATTTTTTAATATAAAATTATTGTAGGTCCATCAACTTGCATAAGTTGCCTTCATCACATTTCTCGCACAGATACAAAACTTACGAACAGCGTGTTTCGTTTACATTTAAAAACAATTAATATTTTTTTTCACAATTCAGAGTTCAAAGCCAAAACGTGATGTTTTATTTCATTGTTATTAAAACGCTGAAGGTTATTAAAATGCTCAATTCAAATTTAAATATATAAAAATCAATATATGTTTTTATATATGTGTATGTTTGAAATGTTCAAAATATCTTCTTTTCACCCTCGCGAAGGTTTCTGGGTTACTAGAACCCCACGGCAATACATCTGAAAAGTTTTTTTAATCACAACAAAAACTCTTACGAAACTGTTAAACATGTCAAAATTTGAGAATGACATTGTGCAAATCATCGATTGTTCAGTCAAAATTTATCTTTAAATTAATTAATGTAATCGAAGTACTCGCCTACGGTACTAACCAAAATCGATTACTTTGAATCTAATCAAAAATCATATTTATTTTTAATTTAATTTAAATAGGTACCAAATTTGATTGATTGTTCTTATAGGTACTATACAAAAATGAATGTTTGTAATGTATGAAAAATGAAAATTTGTAAAAAATTAATGCAATAGGTGGCACGCGAGCTGTTTGGAAATCTGGCACTAAATATATTGAACCGGGAGAGAAGGGGAGGAGGAAAGGGTACGGGACCAACGGGAAAAGACACGCAGGGAGAAACAATTTATTAGTGGCATTGCAATTCCCGTGGCATGCCACGGGAATTCGCTAGTGCTTAAGGCGACGCTTCCCGGCCCAAAAAGAAGAAGATGGAGAGATGTGTAATTACGAATGTTGGTTAGAGCGCGCCAATATTTTCAATGACAAAATTGATGCGAAAATTGGGAAAATGCTTAATAAAACATGACTCGTTTAAAATAGAGCAAAAATCTCGTGGAAGGTATCTTAAGTATCATTTAAAGAAACATTGTGAATTTTTTCACAAATCTAACTTGTAAAATAATAGAAATAGACTTGTTTTAAATAATTTTCGGAGCATACTTTGCGATTTTTTTTCTATCAAGGGAATTTCATATAATTTGCGTTTCGGCGTGGAACGTATCTAGATATTATCTTCAAAAATAACATATATTTTTTTAAGAGCTTAAAAACTTCAAATGTTTAAGTGAGATATGTAAGAAATCGGTCGAAATTCGGATAGCGGCGGCTTAAGACAAATGACAAGGTATGCACTCTTAGAATTTTCTAATACAGTGTTTATGTAAACTTGTTCGCTCCCTTTTTCCCTAGTCGCAATAATTAATGAACACTTATTTCGGAGGCGGGAATTCATACTGCCGATCCGGAAACCATTTATTGAATAACTAACACCTCTGCCATAAGTCGCCTCAAGTGTTTCCCTAAGTTTGGTAACTTAGCAGGGTTGCCTGGGTTCATGTGGTAAGATTTGAGGTTTCTTGCCGGCAGATGGGTCCGCCCACCTACTACGTGGCGGGCCGGATCGGGAGAGACTGATAGAGACTGACGTGATACTTATAAATCGATGAACGCCGGCTGCACCCACGAAAAAGCATGACTCATTGTCACGTTCCGCCTGAGCCGAGCGTGCAAGCGAGAGCGCGGAACAAGCGATAGAGAGGCACGATGGCCTAAGCGTTCGGCTTGTGACTGTAAAATTCTATATAAAAGTTTTCTTTTGACGTTATCACGTAAAATTATCGTCCGTAAACCGACTTTACAGACAAACATTTTTTTTTTATATTCGCGTTTCACGACATTTCACTTGAAAGCAGTTTTTGGAATATATTTTTGTTATTCTGTTAACTCATGGTGACATTCCAATTGAAAGTGATTTTGTATGGATTAAACACTATTGTTACTTTCTTCCACTTTTTTTATTAATGAAGAAGATACCCGTCACAAGTTGAAACCGGTCCGGTCATTAATAAAAATAAAAAGTTACAAAAGTGTTTTAAAAAGTCATAGTAAAAACATTGGCTGAGAATTGTAAAGCCTATTGTAAGTCCGTATTAAATAAAACTACAGCCTCCGTATGATTTAACTCTCTTGATATTATTATTATTATAATTTCGAATGGCAGACTGGACGCTTTTGATTTGACAAATTTTATTAATTTGCGAGTACCTACTCGCGAAACTCGGTCGAATGCATTGTATTCTGTTACCAATTCCGCTAATAATTATTTTATAAACTCTCCCATCCAAAGACTCCATTTACTCGGAAATAAATACAACTCAATCGACATTTATCGTCACCAATCTGTGTCTAAATTCAAACTCAGTATATTAGAATATTTAAAATAAAGCCATAAATATCAATCAATTGCACCTTTATCAAATTATTAATTATCGCAAAACATGAAATATGTGAATAATAAAGGTAGCCAAATAAGAACACAATTAACAACAATCCTCTCGTATTTATTGTTATAAATATAATAACTAACTCACATTGACTTAAATTTCTATTTAAATCTTGGTGCCCTAGCAATAATAATATATTAATGATTAAATTAAAATCGATGGTCTCTTCATGTTCACAATAAAAACAAAATTTAATACTTATGTATACAAAGATTACCTTAGTACTTACCTTTTTATCCTCTCTCTTTTGTATTAATATTATCTTGTACTTTTTGTACCATAATTTGTACTATTTTTTACTTTTTTACTATCACACTATACACTTGTTGAACTCATCTGTATAACTTTTCAAGATATTACAACTCATGTATTTTTTATTTATTATGTGTATATATGTATAGGTACTATTTATCGCTGCGTTAATTTTGCTGAATTCTTGAAAAACTTGCTTTCGAACAATTTATTCATGATCAAGTTAATAATAAAATCAACATAGTAAATACCTACACGTTCCTCAATAACTACTTTTAAGTATCTTAAGCACTCTTCTGTTTTACCATTATTACACTATGTAAACTTTTTAACTCCTTTGTACAATTTTAATGATAACGAAACTACATACCTATGTACATATTAAACCTGTTTGTATCCTTAAAGTACAGTTTATAATGTTATATACTTCAATCTTACAATTATACTCCTGAATAACATGTGTAACTTGAATAATGTGATTCTGTAAAAGCCTTCAAGGCGTGTATGAATAAATAAAATAAAATAAATAAAATTACTTGACCACGAAAGTGAGAAGCCTTAGTTTTAACGTATTTCCGTATTGTTTCAATGTCAGCAAAAACCTTCCGTATTAGTGACGGGCGAAATCGGATAATTTTTCGAAATTATTCGGCATCTACCGCGATTCCCACCCCCCAAAATTACTGACCATGAAATATGTTTCCCCACCCCTATTTATGACAGACCAATATCTTTTCTCCTGTCTTCCACCTCCCCACCCCCTCTCCTCCCTCTTGTCCTGTGGCAGATTTTAAAATATTACATTTAAACGTCATTATTATGTAATTCATTTAAACAATTCTATTATTATATCATATGGTGACCGGATTACTCGGAATAAAACCAACTCAAAACCATCTCAGATAAGCCATTTAGAATGATAAAAAAAGTATATAAAAAAAAAATGATTAAATAGCTTTTAATGACTTTTCAAGGAGGTGTTGAGTTGACTTTATTCTCAGTTGGCATGGAACCAAATCATATATGTATTTTGGGATTCAGGTATAGGAAACCGTCGCCCCGGGAACCATTTATTGGATAATCAACGTTTGTTGGTGACTAAGCAAGGGTGCCCGGGTTAATTGGGTGAGGTTTGTCTAAGTCTTGTCTCGGGCAGGCTGGAACGGGAGACTGGTTGAGGGAGATCTATCCTAGGCCTCTGCAGCCGGACTCTCTCGACCCATCGCCTAGCACATCGGGAAGGATGGATTCGTACGTCCGTCACTCCTGGACATATTGACCCCCAGATTCCTACCCGCTCCTCATATCTTTTTGCTTCCCAAAACCTACCTCTCCTTCCTTCCCTAAAAAGACCCACTAAACAGCTTCCCCAAAGATGACAAGGGCCCTGAGGGAATTTTTTTTCGTCAGGGCCTCTTGTGTTAAAAAAAATGTGTGCAGTTCACACGCGGTAGGAGTGAAACCTTCAGAAAACTAATCTAGACAAGAATGGAGAAGTAAATCCTATTGATGTATGTTTGTCTCTTTTTAGTGAAGCTTTTCATCGAGTTTCAAATCACAACGGTGCTAAAGAAGTTTTCACTTAAAAAAATGGTGAATTCCATGACGTTCTCTCGAATAAATTAGATTCGATTATTTCGAAACGGATATCCCGATAAAGCCCATGTATTATGTAACTAGTTTGTACAGACAATTTGTGTGATTTTAATTGGTTAAATTTGAAATTCAATTAGGTACTCTCACTTGTCCTACTTAATCGGGATTGACCCATTTTCCCGTTATGTAAATAAACGACGTACATGGTTGTTTGTTTGTCTCTAAATTAAAGTTTGCATAATCCCCGGTTCTATGTATTACGTTCACAGTTTTTTTTGTAAACTGGAAGTTTTTCAATATTAATTGAATGGATTTTAAATTCTACTACATTGCTGATTCCCGTCCCGGTATGCGTTGCAATGCCATATTCAAATAAATAAATTGTTTCTCGCTGCATGTGCTTTCCCGTTCCCCCGTTCCTCTCCCGCGTCCTCTAGTCCTCCCGCATACCTCTTCCACCTTCCCCGCCTTCCCTCTCCCGCTCCCCCGACCCGCCAACCCCCTCCGCGTTCCATATATTCATTCCCAGTACATTCAGTTTTCAAACGGCTCGCGTGCCACCTATTACAATTTTTTAATTCAAATTTTCATTGTTCATATAATACGAATATTCATTTTTGTATATCAAATACTATAAGCTACATATCAAATATTATAAGAACATCAATCAAATTTGGTACTTAACATATATATATACATTACACAAGCGCCCTTGAGGTGATTTTTCACAAAAACGGCGCTCTATAAATTGTCCAATTATTATTATTATTATTATTGGTACCTATTTAAAATCTATAATTCTTGATTCCATTCAAATTATTATGTAAGTTCTTCCAATTAATTCATTTAAAAATCATTGTTTTGCAAAATTTCATTCTCAAATTTTTGACAGTTTCGCAAGAATTTTTGTGATGGTTAAAAAACTTTCCAAATGTGTGATTGTATAAATACAGAAACTTTCGCAAGGGTTTAATTAAGGTTTTTTGAAAGTTTCAAACATTTCCTATACTTAATATAGCAATACATAAACATCTCATTAATTCCCAAACACATTTTGATTTTTATAGGTATATATAAGCTTGCTTATATGAGAAAATTTTCACTCTGAATGTTTTATTCACGAATTGCATTTGCATATTCAGTTAGTATGCAGCTTTTCATTTCTTCAGCGATAAACAAGAAATTTGATTATATTTTTAATAGAAACAAACATTCATTCACTCACGGGTTAGTAACCTGACAATATTTAACTTCATCTACTTCCATCATCAGAAGCGGAAAATGTTGTTAGTGCAAAGATCGAGGAGTTAACCACCAAAGAAATTGGCCCATGACATCTGGGTGGGAACCGCTTTAAACTTTTAATAACTAAACTTTTTTTTCGCTAATCGCTCCACACAGAAAACTCCACAAAACTCACCCCCATGAACCCGGGCATCCCTGCTAAGTCACCAAACGTAGCGAACCGTAGGCGACCAATGGCAGGGGCGTTGGTTATCCACTAAATGATTCACGGGCCCCGCTTCCCAAATCTATGAAATAATAAATCTGCAAAGATGCTCGCTACTCCACTGTTTATTGTTTATTTATTATTATAGGTCAATGGACCTTATTGCTCTTATTGGCATGTTTTACAATATGTGACTTATGTATTTATTTGTTGGGTAATGTTACAACATCGACCAGGGCGTTGAACAAACAATCCATCCAATACTAATAAATAATATCTATTTTCACTTGACCTTAGGCGACGCAACCTTCTAAGTGATTTTATGTGATGGTCCAACTCGGATACTATCTTTGCAATATATTACCAGTTCTCTTGATTCATGCACATATACACCATTTTAAAATAATGTACCAACGTATTATTTACTTTCATAAATTGTGCACCTAGAAAAATAGAGTAATCCACTCACTCGGATACCTTCCCTCTCCCCTGCCCCTCCCCCAGTCTGCATCGAATTTTGCATGCATCGCTACTCTCTAGGGCCTGCTCAAAACAAAGGCTTTTTAATTAAATTGTTCGAGAGTTCTCCAACACTGTACCACCTGGCTCCCATGGGACTTGGCGCGAAAAACATTCAGAGCCATGGCTGCCTCGGAAAATTTTACTTTTGGTTTGTGGTTTATCATAATTTATTCTTTTGGAACCTTGCACAGTATAGGTTATATTACCGTCTGCTTACATTCATCGTTTTTTTTCCTGTTAAGCACTTGCATACTGCTTTCTAACAACGTATGCAGGGACACTGGAGGCCTAGATTCGTTCAAAATAACAGAAAAACAGAAAAAAAAAAAAAAAAAAAAAAAAACAATGGTCCCAACTGGGACTCGAACCCAGACCTCTCGTCCAACCGGGACGTGCGCGTTTTCCAATTTGCTTCCAGGATGAAATAAATGAATTAATTGGTTAGACGAAAGGTCTGGGTTCGAGTCCCAGTTGCGACCATTGTTTTTTTTTCTGTTTTTCTGTGTCTTGTTTTCTTTCATATTTTCATTTAGATTATAAGTGTTATCTTCTTCTTCAATGATATATTACGTTGATGGGAATAACCTTCGAAAGTTATAAAAAGAGAGTTTTTCTCATAAAAAATTGAATATTCATTTAGACTTTCATAAAGTCAATAGTTCCATATGAATAAATTCGGATACATTTATCCGAGACGCTATTCAGGTTAACAAACCAATTCTTAGAATGATTGTTTCCAATAAAAAGAGTGGTTGCCTATAATATGGAAAAAGAACTAGTTGGAGATAATATTAATGATTCTAAATATTTGAAATATGAGATTGACAAATATGACGGTTTGACAGAAGGTGGCAATAGCGAAATTGGAAAACGCGCACGTCCCGGTTAGACGAGAGGTCTGGGTTCGAGTCCCAGTTGCGACCATTGTTTTTTTTCTGTTTTTATGTGTCTTGTTTTCTTTCATATTTTCATTTAGATTATAAGTGTTATCTTCTTCTTCAATGATATAAAATGTAGCTTCGTTTAACAAAAAAATTAGAATCTTGCGAAACCCTTGAAGGAGTAACCATCTGTTACTTATCAGGGCGGGTAAGTGGTGGATAAACTCCGATGCTTATATTCACTAAACATACTAATGTTGCAAGGGAATTAACATCGTCATATATTCATCGTCGCATGTTTCACTTACTGAGAATTTTCTCTTGTTGATTGTTTGCAAGATTGTTTCAGAAGCTTTTCCATTTTCCAAAGATTGTTACAATTCGAATTTTTCAAAGATTATTACAAATTTATATACAACGTGAAGACATTCTTAAATAAGTCATTGCAAGAACTCAACGATCACATCACTAGGCACTAGACTAGCTGCGCTCTCTACGATTCTTCTAAATCTAAATTGTTCTGACATTGAAGTATTTCATCCACACGATTTCTTTGGAATTCTCTTAGCGGCCCCTGGACGATCAATTATATTGCGCAATATTACGAATGGTGCAATATTATTGACCGTTTAGGCTTGGCGCATACATCCGATTTTTCCATCCGATTGTCCGAACAGACAACCTGAAGGCCTTCGCGCCATACATTTCTTATGAAAGCCCGCACACATCCGATTCGAAAACCTGATCGGTAATAAAAATAGGCCCCGCCCTTCCACGCCGGCCGTCTAAGCCTGGGCGCATACATCCGTTTTCTCCATCCGATTGACTGATCCGATTGTCTGATCAGACAACCTGAAGGCCTTCGCGCTATACATTGCTTATGAAAGCCCGCACACATCCGATTCGAAAACCTGACCTAATAAAAATAGGCCACGCCCTTCCACGCCGGCCGGCCAATTCGGCCGTCCGAAGGGCGTGGCCCCGGTCGTATTACTCATCCGATCTTCGAATCGGATGTGTGCGGTGTTAATCCGATCCGATTGCCTGCTCAGACAATCGGAAAGCCAAATCGGATGTATGCGCCCAGCCTTAGGGTTAATATTGAAGATTGCGCAATGATTGAACAAAAGTTTGAGCGACTTTAATTTTTATTGCACCATATTTTACCATTGTACTGTGTAGGGTCAGTATTGCGTAATATTTTTTAGCATGTTTTTCGTCTTGGCGAGGAGTACACATGCGCGTGCAAAAATGGTGGAAAAAGAGAATCAAAAAGTTAAGGAAAGAGAGTTTATCGTCGAATGTATCTAATTGAGAGTTCCCGTCTCTGTGGAATGTCAAGAGTAAAGAATATCATGATCGTGATAAAAAAATGCTGCCTACGAAACATTGTTGTCTAAATACAAAGAGATGTTTCCACAGGCAAACAAAGATGTTGTGAAGAAAAATTCAATTCTCTGAACTAACTACCGGAAGGAGCTCAAGAAACATCTCCAATCAAAACGCAGAAATCCGACAGACGACATACACCAACCTTCTTTGTGGTATTTTAATGAAATGTTTTTTTGCGAGATCAGGAATCCGCATCGGATTCACAGTCTAGTGTGGATTCTCAGATCAACAGGATCAACACTATTCTTCGACTGAACACGAAAACATTGCGCAGTTCTTTTTTTTTTTTTTTTTTTTTGTTATTGTTTTTGGGGTGTTATGCCGTGTTTCGCTACCTCCTTCTTTAGCCAACGTTTCGGACAGCGTTACAGTGTCCATCATCAGGGCAGATGACCGATCGGGTCATCTGCCCTGATGATGGACACTGTAACGCTGTCCGAAACGTTGGCTAAAGAAGGAGGTAGCGAAACACGGCATAACACCCCAAAAACAATAACAAAAATACTTTTTGGCCGTGAAAACCTAAAAACATACATTGCGCAGTTCGTTTATTGTGCAATATAATTGATCGTTTGGATTCTAAGCCTTTCAATCTTATTGTACAATAAAATAATATATTGTACAATATTATTGTAGGGTCTAGGGGCCGCCTTTATTTAGAGATTCTTGTACACACAGCTTTCGTGATTGAATTGTTCACTTTTCTAACTCTCTTTCATCAAATCTTCGATCGCCTGACTTGAATACGCATCGTTGAATGTATTTTTACCTTCTGGCTCTCGTTACTGACCTGTAACCTTGGTACGTAATTAATTACTCTACTACAGATGCAAAGTTTGTACTTGGCAGTTATTCGTTGAGAAAATTCGGCGATTGTTTTCGCTGCCTTGAAAGGAAAGCTTTTTTCCTCCACTACTCTGGTAGTGGAGAAAAACCGAAGAATGACATTTTTGTGTGGATTCTGATCCATACAAAGGTGTCTTTCTTCGTTTGACCGTCATATCTCATAATAATATACCGATTCATAACAGACTTTAAAGAAACCCTGTTAAGTCTATCTTTTCAGAGATATGAAAGTACGAACCGAAAAATTGAACAGGAATTACATTGTGTTTCATATTATTTGAAAGTTTAGTCACTTTGTGGTGGTAGAATTTTTGGAATGATGTTTAAGCCGCGCTATCCGAATTCGACCGATTTCTTACATATCCCCCTTAAACATTTGAAGTTTTTAAGCTCTTAAAAAAATATATGTTATTTTTGAAGATAATATCTAGATACGCTCCACGCCAAAACGCAAATTATATGAAATTCCCTCGATAGAAAAAAAATCGCAAATTATGCTCCGAAAATTATTTAAAACAAGTCTATTTCTATTATTTTACATGCTATATTTGTGAAAAAATTCACAATGTTTCTTAAAATGATACTTTAAGATACGTTCCACGAGATTTTTGCTCTATTTTAAACGAGTCATGTTTTATTAAGCTTTTTCGCAATTTTCGCTGCTATTTTATCACTTAAAATATTAGCGCGCTCTGTCCAACATTCGTAATTACATATCTCTCCATCTTCTTTTTCAGCCGAGAAGCGCCGCCTTAATATATTTTTTATTGTTTAATTGTAATACTAGCTGGTTCCCGGCATGCGTTGCTATGCCATTCAAAGAAATAAATTGTTTCTTAACGTGCTTCCCCGTTCCCCTTCTGCGCCCCCGTTCCCCTTCTGCGTCCCCTTCCCCTCCTGCGTTCCCCTTTCCCTCCCTTGTCACATTTCCCGCGAACTCCATCTCCTTCGTTACCCTCCCCCTCCTGCCTTCCCTCCCTGCCGATAAAATATATGAAATACACACATTTTCAAACCATACGCACAGTAATTTTATTACACAAATTTCATAATGCCTGAGCTTAAAATGCAATTTTCTGTAAAAATTTTGAGTCGATTACTTCCCGAGATTTGCGGACCCAAGCATACGGAACCTATTTTTTAACTTTTTTTATACAAATTTCATAACACCAGAATTTATTATTATATACAGAAACACTCTTCTCTTAAAATGCAAAGTTCTGTAAAAAAATTAGTCAATCCATCCTTCACTTTCCGAGATTTGCGAACGCAAACATACGGAAGCTAAATTTTTATATATGTAGATAAAGATATTTTACAAAATATTATATTTAAGGCATCGACCAAGTATAAGATTTAAGGTCATTATTGGTCATGTATACCTTACGAGAAAAGAGGAACTCTTTTGCCTGATAACGAAGTCACTATTCTTACTTTGGTTGTATGTTAAAATATGTTTTGTATGAAATATTTACTTTTTAATTGAAGTTTTTTTTATTTATTGTTTAATTCTATTTATTTGTTGTGATTGGTTAATGATACAGCGCAATTCAGAATGGAGGTTATTTTAGTTTTTTGTGACGTCGTCGCATTTATTAAATTACTGGTAAAAGCTCAAACAAAATTGATCGTAAATTGTTTAAATTAATTACATAGTTTGTTTTATTTATTCTCAATCTGAACCCAAGATAAGAATCAACACAATGTTAAGGCATTCTGAATATTGGTACCTTATACAAATAAGTTTGATGTGAAAGTTATCAACACTTTCTTGAAACCTTTTCTGCTCTTGGCGTATCAATAAATAATATTATACAGGAATTCTCTTAATGTTTTGATACGTTTTCCGTGAACTCTGAAGTCTGGTCTGTGATGGTCAGTGTCAATGTCTTTTCGAGATAACGATATACCACATGCAAATAGAGAGGAAATAACTTACAATGAGGTTACTATCCCTCCGGAGATATCTCGGCAAATTACGAGCTGTATATACATATATACAGTTTCTTTGTATTGTCTTATTTGTGGAATGTATAATTAGTAATTACCGGGTGATGTCCGTAGGTGTAGCGGTAAGTATGTTTGTAGGTGTGAGAAGTTGTGATCTGTGAATGTGCATTAAACAGTTTATATCATTGATATGATGCTCATTTCAAATTTAAGTTTTAAGTTTATTTTAATGTTTAACAAGTCCGGACCTAGGTGGGAACCTTGGGGGACACCAGATATTGTATATAAAATAATCTTGCTTCGAAGTTTTAGCTTCATTGTTGATGCCATTCTTCTTCCGACGAAGTAGCACGTTTTGTTTCCACCCGTCCCTGCCTGTCGGCCAGCACGTTGTCCATGATGTTGTCTTATAGTCTTTCCAAATCTTTGTTACCAGATATCTTCATATTCCGCCTTGGAGTTTTGTCTTTTCCCGTTAGGCATGCATAACCCGATCTAAGCCATTCAACAGGATTTCACCCTGCTGAATGAGTCTCCACTTTCTTGCTGCAATTTCTTGGCCCGAGCCCATGCTCTATTTTAAAATAAAAATAAATTAATTTATTTATTTACGGGGCACCGTTACCGTTGCGGATATTGTCTAGAGTTCAGAAGGCAAAGAGCAATTGACTCAGCACGTGTAATAATTAGTTTGAATCTCAACAACTTCTCTTGTTGGCTGCGGAATATACGCTATTTTTGACTTTATTTTTTATACATTAGTTTCAAAATGGCCTATGTTATCTTCGGGGATGCTATTTGGAAGGTCCTTTTAGGGAATTGGAAGGAGAGAAAGTTTTGTGAAGAGAAAAGGTATGAGGGGAGGGGGGGCTGACGGACGTACGAATCCAACCCTCCCACTGCGGTGCAAGGCGATTGGTCAAGAGAGTCCAGCTAGAGAGGTCTAGGTTAGGTCTCCTTCAACCAGTCCCTTCCGATCCGTCTCGCCACGCATTAGGTGGGCAAATGAATTCGCCGCCGAGAACTGGACAAACCTCACCCCATGAACCCGGGCACCTCTTCTAAGTCACCAAACCTAGCGAACCACTTGAGGTGATCTATGGTAAGCAAGAGTGTTGGTTATCCAATAAATGGTTCCCGGGGTGGCGGTACCCGTACCCGCCTTCCACAACTTGACAATAAAACTCTCCAGACCCGCCTACCAAATTGAAAAAGTGGATAAAGTGCTTATAGATTTTGTAGATACAAAGCACATAACATAAGTTAATTTGCATAACCTTGTGTAATTACAGTCTGACTATTGTAATTAGTTGTACCAGAATTGTAACTACCTATCAACTATCCCCTAGTTAGCACAGGATTAAGTTTAGGGTGGGATTACATCGATGAAACCATTTTGTTCGGTTAATTAATTATCTTCAGAACTAGACCGACGTTATTCAACGCAGGAAATAATATTATGCATACATGAAAACTTTCATGTTTGTTGACAAATTGACAAAGATATTTGAGCAGTGATAAATGAGTTTTTTTTTAATTCTACATCACATTTTGTCTTTCCAATTAAGGTTTCGTTTTTTGGGTTTAAAAGGGGAATGGGAAGGCTGTTGACGTATTTATCGTGACAAGGCCAGATTTTGGCGAAGGGTAAAAAGTTAATCCAACTGAAGGGAAAACGTGTTTTTGTTTATGCTCCAGTTAACACAAAAATGCTTATTATTTACCTTTGAAAATATTCTGAGCGAATAATTGGATTGGGGAATGTCGCAAAATAAATTGTTACACAATTTAAGGGAAGTTTTTTAAAAACCGTTATGCAATACAACACAAAATGTAATTCTGAGAAAAACCTGAATGATATTTGCTGCCTTAGTGATAAATGAAGTCCACACACATATTATACTGTGACCCAACTCGCAATGAAACCAACTATGAACCATCTATAAAGAGGAAAGATTTGATTGTTTTGTTTGTTCGCATTGAATAGGCTCCGAAACTACTGAACCGATTTTAAAAATTCTTTCACCAATAGAAAGCTACATTATCAGCGCATAACATGTGCTGTATATAATGGTAAGGTCTGGCGTTATGAAATTTGTATAAATTTAAATGTGTGTATTTGAGGGAGGAAAGGTAGGGGGAAGATGGGGTTCGTGGAGAGGGAAGAGACAAGGGAGGGGGAAGGCGGGGAAGGTGGAACGATAAGACGGGAGAGTCAATTTATTTCTTTGAATGGCACAGCAACGCATGCCAGAAACCAGCTAGTCTCATATAAGTCATTTAGAGTAATTAAAAAAGTATATATAAAAAAATTGTTAAATAGGTTACGTTAGGTTAGGGTTATCGGCTAATTTAAAATTATTTTTTCATAGTTTTTAATGACTTGCAGAATTTATATAAAACGATAATAATTTAGGAGGCACACATCGATATATTTATTTATTTGATCGATGGAAGCAAGTCCTTGACAAATCGCAAATATCTTCATATGCCTGCCTTATTTATTTATTTATTGTTTGAAATATTTACAGAGTGTTAACAATTATTACGTAGATATTAACACTCCAATTAGAAATGTTCACAGCATGAGTAATCAATGTTAAGTTGTTACTAGACGGAAATGCTTGTAGTGATAACAGAAATAATGATAATCAAAATGAAATATAAAACTTAAGATTTTATACTTTAATTAATTTTTATTCTTTCCGTTTAGAGTTAAATAAACTCTCCTTCTTCCTTAAATATTTGCAGCCTTTTCCATGAAATATTTATAGATGGGAAAAAAATTAACCATGCCCGGCGATACAAACCTAAAATTCTTCTAGAAAAATCGCTTCATAATAAATTACAATATTCCAACGCAAAGAAATTATAAATACCGGAAACAATTGCCTATTATTTTTCCATCTAGCGACCGTGTGTGGGTGTACTTCTTGCTATATACGAGTATATATTTCGCACGGACGAGTATTTAATTTTCGCTAGGGTTTACTGAACGCTTCAAATCGATACGTGGAATATACTCATTTGAAAATATGTACGTGAAAGCGAGTGAAAATGCTCGATTCTAGGAAATTTAATTTAACCCGAAGGTCTTCGCTTATTGGCTCTTTTACGGGTACGTTCGTAAGAGCTAGCTTGCTGGTGACTGGCTTAGTGTGGATGGCTCGTGCATTCTCGTTTATTACTCCCTTGATCCAATTCTTCTTTCTTGTCCTCTTCTCGTCACGTAAAATGCGTCACACCTTCTTATGTGCCCTGTTTACTGGTCTTCTATTCTGCTACCTGGGTAGTATGTTTTAAACACGTCAGTGGCCAATAATGAAGTCATTATTCACCATCAATCATCATCAATTTATGCTGTTTTTTAGTTTGCTTTTAAAATTTTGTAAAATTCTTCCCACTTGTTATTATGTATTTGCTAATTATTTAATTTGTGTTTTGAAAACAATTGGGTATTTTCACAAACTATGAATTAATTACGTTGAAAATGTGTAGAAGATTTAAAGTTTACTTTTCTGATTCCGGTCATTTTACTTGTAATGTGTAATTTTCATATTTTCATTCATAATTATTGATTGATAAAAAACCGCACATTCCAAAACGGTTCCAATTGGCTACCACATCATTATAACATGAGAACGCCACCGGCTGGTAAGGCGGCCATTACAACGTTGCCCGGCGTGACGTCAGCGCCGCCAAATTCGCGAATAAAAACGAGCTTGTTATTTTGGCGGAAAATGGCACATTTTAAATCATTACAAACAATTTATTGAAATAAAAATTAAACAAACAGTCCTAATGTTTTTCTTATTTTTTCGCGAATAAAAAAACAGTGACAAATATGCTATTTATAATAATTTTCTCCTAATGAGTTGGGTTTAGGGAATAACACAATAAGTGCTTTGTGGACTTGTTTCGTGATCTAAATATTTGTCTTAATTGAGGCTTAAATTTCTAACACAAAAATATATTTTCGAAATTCAGATGGGATGGAAATCTACGTCGTCAGGGGAGTGTAAGTGAGACAGAACGCTGGATTATTGGCTAAATGAAACATTGGATTTAATTTGAATTCGATGGAAGGCAGTTTTATTTTTTTTTCTTTATTCTATGGGTTCAGAGTTAAACTGATTCCTGGAAGGTTATTTAAGAGGGTTTGAAATATAAGCAATGTTTTTGTCTGCATTTATGTATTGGTGTGTAAAATAAGTCAAATATTCACATTTGCTGCAAATAATACGTACGTATTCGTACTATATAATTTTAAGTAATATTCTGTAAGTGCGTACAATTTAAAAAAAAAAGTAAATTACTATGGGTTGAAAATATTTATTTCATGTGGTAATATATAATAGTATTTATATTAAATTTATTTATTTCTATATATTACAGTGTTTAGCTAATTATCAACATTTTTACATAACATATTTTGAACTTTTATTATGTTGGGTGTAAGGTTAAGGTAGGTTTGAGAAGGTATTTATGTGTTGTAGTTAGTTTTTTTTTTAATTTTAATGGTTACTGTACATTGGTTATTTAGAAAAAAAATGTATATGTATTTATACACATATGTACATGTATTTATATACACATACACACATATACATACACATTATTGTGTATTTATCTTTAGCATCCATTGACCTATTGGTCGAAGTTAGCATCTTACCAAGCTAATCTAACAACACAGGAATGTCACTTTGTTTTATTCTCTGAACATCAATTTTTGAATTTTCAGAATTCGAATAAATTAAATTTTCATAATTCGATACACACTGTGTTAGGTTATTATCTGGTCACAGTCCACAGTTTGTAAATGACGATGAATTTCTAAAGGTTAAAAAGCATTCTTTTTTTACGATTATGATTCTAGGTTAATTGTTTAATAACAGGATTAAAATTTTCCAACCACTATTTACCGAAGCAATCAACCAAAAGATAAATATTCTAGAAATGAGCCAAAATTTTATTTTCTTCACTCACACCACTCGCTGACATTGAGCACAGTTGAATGAACATATTAGTAATACATTATACCTACAATAAAGTTATTTCTGCACGTAAATGAAGCACTAACTTCTATTTTAGATCAGTAGATACGCAGTGTATTTTCCTGGAAGAAACGCACTGCGGGAAATGCTTGTTTGTATAATAATAGCGTTTGACAATTACCTCTGGCGTTACATTACGTTACATTACGCGAGATACATTACGGCAGTGCTCCGCAACCGGTGTGCCGTGAGCCGGATACAGGTGTGACGCGGACAAATACTTGATGAAAAATTATTTATTTTTAACTTAACGAGTAAAACCTCATATTGTAAATATTTAAGTATTACAATTTGATGACACGCATTAAGTTAAAAATGAAAATAAATATTAATCCTACCCTTGCAGAAAAGTCAATAGATGTCAAAAATAAAAATGGATAAAATTTATCCAAGACACTATCATGATAGCATTTAGTTCGGGTTTGAATCTTGCGATCACACTTAAAGTTAGCAGCCAATAAAAATATGCGTTAAGAAAATTAAGATAATGTTGGCAGTTGTTCTTAGCCGAAGTGTGATACAATTAAATATGACCGATTCGGATAGGGAACATTAGCTCAGTTGATAGATTTTCAGATTTTTGATTGCATTATAATATTGTTTTCATTTAAGAAAAAAAAAATAATATTGTCTATTCTTCAAAATATGGTAAAGATAAATAAATATTTTTTCAACGGTCCCCCAGCGCCTGGTGCCAACTTGGCGAGCCGACGAAGGCTCATGCGCGTGAGTTATGCGAATGCACTTGTATGCGCTGCGTCGCGAAATCAGCGTGACGGATTTCCCGTCATATCTGGCGGATTGGAGTTTCCTGAAATGGGAGAATTTTCGGAATTTCAAAATCGAATAAAATAAAAGTACATAATAAGTACATAAAGTACATAATTTTATAGGCGAAAAAAGCCTATACGTATAATACGGAAACGGAAATTATAGATACAGAAATTTGTTTAGATTTTGGAATTCTAGGAAGAACTTTTGTAGGTGAGAAAAGGTTTCGGAACACTGAACTACGTGACATTACGCCGGCCACGCCTACCTGTTCAAAATTCCCCATTACCCCAATTCTCAATTTATTTGTATTTACGTAAATACAAATAGCCTTTCAGTAATACTTACAAGCTTTTCCGAGGGAATGGTAACTCATTGTTTATGCTAATGCTGCAATAAATAATATTAATTTAGCAAGGTTTATAAGTCAGTCAGTACATGATGTTTTCTAGGGTAATTTATTGTTAAGATTTTGCAATATTAAGGAAGGGCGTACGCTGAGACATCGGTCGCGCAGAATGTTCAGCGCAAGATAGTTTTGGTTTATGTGTTGTATGGAAGTGTATGGAGCGACATACGCTGAGACGTGCATGTTTCTCATTCATTCCACAACTGCGCTGAACATGCTGCGCGACCGATGTCTCAGCGTACGCCCATCCTAACTAATGTGTATGACGCAATGCAGTTCAAGCCTAAGTTTTATGCATACCTTAGATTTATTGCGTAGTTTACGCCACGACACCAACTGCAAGCTGTAAAAACATATTTATAACACGAGTAATGAATGAGTGTGATTTTACTATTTTTTTATTATTTCAACTCATCACGTTTGTATTGTACAAGAGAATATAATGTATGATTTTCTCTACGCTAGGAGTTGACCTGTGTTGGGTTGTTGTTGACCTGTGTTGAGTTGTTGTTGACCTGTGTTGTGGAGGGCATTTTACAAAAGTTGATTAATTTTATACGAAAAATTAAATTAATAATATTACAAGTATAATAAACCATCTAAAATTAGAAATGTTATAATGTAATTCTGACAAATTCCAAAACAAATAAAATTTTCATAATTGATTAAAACACATAAATGAGGATTGCTACTTAGGATTTTAATATTTTAAATTAGGTACATCAGTACAAAAAGTTAACAAAAGAAAACAATTTACATATAAACAGTAGGTAAATTGAAGAACAGAAATTTATAGTTATAAATTGAGGTTTCGCATAACCCGCCTCACTAGGTTAGCCTGTGTTGAGGCAGTAATTCTGTAAGTCAATTTATAATACTTATTAACATACCTACACTTATATTAAAATATCTAAACCAAGGGTTTCCATTATTCTTGGAACTCAGGATTCAAATTACTAATCTCTATTATTCGAGCCGAATCCTTCCCGGAATGAGTTTTTTGAGAGATTATCCCTATTATTTTATGAATTGTTTCTCTTGAATAAACTTTGCAACTAAAAAATATTCAAAATTTTACGGGCGCATTTTTACATTTTCAACAGATTAAGCATACCATCTCCTAAATACATCATTTTTGTTTGTTATATCCTGAAAATTTTCCTGAAACTCAGGTTTTAATATAAATATTTATGATTCCGAACCGAATTTGTACGGCCAATTCACGTATACTTTAAATTGTTTTGCAAATTTGAAAAAAAGGATTATTCATAAGTCATAAATATATTTAATTGATTATTGCAGGTTTTACGCCAGATACAACGGATCAGCCTTAGGAGAACAGGTTTCGGATTTTTCTGAAGCATTATAACTATTTTTGAGATGGCTTTGCATTGCATTTTCAAACCTTCATGCTTACTTGCGACAAAACGTTATGAATTTCTTAGTTAGTTATTAATCCTGTTGTTTTGAATTATTTGATGAATTGGAAATTTTGCATGCTTGGATTCATCAAGTATTTTTTTAATTAACTTTCTTACTATGTAGTTTAAAAGTTATAGTGCTCTTTCTGAGAACTGTAAATACATTCATTAATATTAACACAACACCATCAGTGTTCATTTGATTTAAGAGTTTACTCAATCCATGCCAATGTTTGCGCTTCTGCGAAAAACTGGTGTGTGGGAAAATTATCCTAATGTAACCGATTTCCGCCCGAGTTTTAATTAAGGGCCTAAATAATGTTTCAGTTTAGTCGAAATTGTGAAAGAACAACAACGAAGTCTTTTCAATACAAACAAAACTTTAGTTTCGGCTCAATATTCATACAAAACCACGTTGAAATGTTGACTTGTGGACTGAGACCCGTGAAGTCAGAATCAGCAGATTACGTCGCACCAACCTAACGGTGTGTTTTATTCATTTTTAAATGACGACTTAAAAATTCTACGAATAATGTATAATTATATATAATAAAACTCAAACATTTAGAATCAGCGTTTATCTAAAGGAATGTTTATATATATATATGTTTAAGCCATAATATTTTAATTGGAGTTCCTTATTATCATATGGATAGATTGACATTGTACTAGTATATTATTGTTAAAATATACAATGTAATACATTATTTTAACAATAATAATGTTGGTTTAAGGGTTGGCAACATTTTGTATGTGGCAACCCATTTTAGTTCTTTTGTTTTTTCTCTATGCTCCAAAAGTTCTTCTCTTGTTTTTCATGTAAGAATACGTACATCTTAAAATAAAACCAGTTATTAAAAGTGTTATATTTCTTTTTATTAACTCAGTAGATTGCAACTTACAACAGGTTATGGGCCCAGACACATACACCTTGACGTATAATATAAAACTTGCTGAGTTGTGGATAACTGCTGCAAATTGATTGACCGGCGAATTGAGGTTAAGTTGACACCACGCCGCGTGCATCACTTAATTTTTTGCAGGAGGAAGGCAAAAAGAAATAAAAAAAAAAACATCTTGTTAAGTGTAGTGATCAAGATGGAAGGAAACCAAAACGTGTTAAAACTGGAAGGTTCGAGAAACTGGAATGTTTGGAAGTTCCAAACTACAGTGCTTTTGCGTGGACAAGGATGGCTCGATGTAGTTGAAGGCCGAAGTATAAAACCTGAAGAACAGGCACAGAAATCTCTTTGGGAAAACAAGGATGCAAAGGCTCAGACCTTAATAGTCACAAGGATGACAGAAAATGTTATGTTGCACATTATATCCTGTTCTACTTCAGCGGAAATGTGGAAAAAGTTGCAGAGTGTTTATGAACAAAAGACGGAGACTAGCATTCACATTGTTCAACAGCGTTTTTTCCAGTACAAATACGAAAAAGGTACAGAAATGTCTGTGTTTTTGTCGAAAATCCAAGAAATGCAGAACCTTTTAAAGCAAATGGGGGAAGAGATTTCTGAGAAATTTGTTATAACTAAAGTACTTATGTCGCTGCCAGAAGAATATAAACATTTTGTTTCGGCTTGGGAATCTGCCCCTGATGATAAACAAACCTTGGACAACTTAGTGGCCAGGTTATTGATGGAAGAAGAAAGGCTTATGGATAAGAATAATGAACATCAGCAAACTTCATCATCATCAGCTTTTTTAATGAAAAATAAAAAGACTGGGAAGTGTTTCAAATGTGGGAAAATAGGACATTTCCAGAGCGAATGTAAGAACAATAAAAATAATAGTGAAAAGAACGTAGTTAAAAAATGTTTTTATTGCAATAAAGTTGGGCACAACAAAAGTGATTGCTGGTATAAGAAAGGAAAAGAGAAAAATGCATTTGTAGTACAACAAATACCTAAAAAACTTTATCAACAGTCAAAATGGTTGGTGGACACAGGTGCTAGTCAACATATGTGTCAAGATAAAAATCTGTTTTCGACATTTTCACCAGAAGTGTCACAAAAATCTGTGATAATAGGTGATGGTACTGAAATAAATGTTATTGGCTGCGGACAAGTGGAGCTAGAGGTATTCAATGGACACCAGTGGGTCGAGACAACCATAGATAATGTACTGTGTGTGCCAGACTTACAAATAAACTTGTTATCTGTGAATTGTACGGCAGACAAAGGTTATGTCATGTTGACAGATCAAAACATTTGCAAGTTTTTCAAGAATAATAAAGTATGTGCGGTAGCAAATCGTGTTGGAAATATGTATATTATGGATGTTCGTTATAAATATAAAAATTGCTTTGCAAATGTAACAACAGATAAATCAAGTTTGAGTGAATGGCATGAGAAACTTGTACACCAGAATATAAAGCAGGTGAAAAACGTGCTAGAGAGCAATAATATTAAAGTCTCGAGTAATTCTCTTCAGAATTGTCAAGGCTGCTTACAGGGCAAATCACACCGGCTGCCCTTTATGAACAGTGAGACAAAAACTGTTAAAACATGTGAATTGATATATGCCGATGTTTGCGGGCCGATGGAGGCAGTATCTGTAGGCGGGGCGAGGTATTTCTTGATTTTAAAAGATGATTACTCTTGCTATAGAACTGTTTACATTATTAAAAAGAAGGATGAAGTGATTAATTGTATTAAAGATTTTGTAAACAAAGCTGAAAATGTCACTGGTAACAAAATAATCACATTTAGAAGTGACAACGGATTAGAATTCATTAATAAGGCTGTGTCAACTTTGTTCTCAGACCGGGGTATAGTACACCAAACTTCTGTACCATACACGCCACAACAGAATGGCAAGGCGGAACGGGAGATAAGAACCCTGACAGAAGCGGCAAGGTCGATGCTGTGTGCCAAGAACCTACCAAAAAAATTATGGGCAGAAGCAGTCAACACTGCAGCCTATGTTCTCAACAGAACCAGTAGAAGTAATGAACCAGGAAAAACACCGTATGAATTATGGACAGACAAACAATTTGATCTGAGTAACCTACATATCTTTGGTACGCCCGTATCTGTCCATATTCCAAAGGAAAAACGAAGAAAATGGGATTCCAAAGGAGAAAATGGAATCATGGTAGGGTACGGAGAAAATGTGAAAGGGTTTAGAATTTTTTATCCTGATAAAAATGAAGTTCATATAAAGAGGGATGTTATTTTTCTGGAACCTGTCTTTCAGGAATGCGATAACTTAAACCTAGAGTCTGTAACAGAAACACTCAACAATGAAACTGACAATAACCAGCAAGAGTTAGTAGAAGATGTTGTGAGTGATCCAAACATTACAAATCAGATGTCAGATGATGAGCAGCACAGCTTATATGAACCTGAAGAAACAAGTGATGAAGACAGTGAACGCGATAGTACATTAGAGCCAGCTTCTCCTCGACGAACCAAACGTGTCAGAAAGGCACCACAATTCTATACTTGCCAAAATGTGTACACTGCAGAGACAGAACCAGGCACCTATAAGGAAGCTATGCAGAGGAGTGATGCCTGTCATTGGGAAGAAGCTGTCAAACAAGAACTGGATACTCTCAAAGCAAATAATACTTGGACAGTGTGCGCTGTACCTCAAAAACAAAATATTATAAGTAGTAAGTGGGTATTCAAAATAAAGAAAGTTGATAATATTATCCAATATAAAGCAAGATTGGTTGCCAGAGGTTTTGAACAGAATGATACATTAGATTTATATGAAATCTACTCACCTGTTGCCAAATTGTCAACATTTAGATTATTTGTTTCAGTTGCTACAAAATTAAAACTATCAATACATCAGATGGATGTCACTGGGGCCTTTTTATATGGGGATATAAAGGAAATTGTTTTTATTAAATTACCGGAAGGGGCGTATAATGGTTGTGATAATATTGTAAAACTAAATAAATCTTTGTATGGGCTAAAAAAATCCCCTAAATATTGGAATGAAAAATTTAACCATGTAATAAGTAAAGCAGGCTATGTAAAGTCAAAGAATGATCCTTGTTTGTTTACTAAGTGTAATGGAGAAAACCAAACTTATGTTTTACTGTATGTCGATGACCTCTTGATGTTTAGTAATAACGAACAGGAATTAAGTGATCTTAAATTAAAATTACACAATGCATTTAAGATGAAAGATTTGGGACCAATTTCAAATTTTCTTGGTATCAGTGTTAAACAAAATTTGAAAGACGGTGTAACTGAATTATGTCAAAAATCTTATTTAGAAAATGTATTAAAAAGATTTAACATGGAAAATTGCAAACCAATATCTACCCCTATTGATCAAAATTTTAATGTAAAAATCTTAGAATCTAAAGAATGTAAGTCTGACAAGGATATTGAAAATACTTGTAGGAAAATTATTGGAAGTTTAATGTATGCTGTCTCAGGCACTAGGCCAGACCTTTGTGTAGCTGTATCTATATTAAGTAGGTACCAAAATAATGCAAGTGATGTATTGTTGACTCATTTAAAAAGAATTTTAAGATATGTAAAATATACTCTAGATTATAAGCTGATTTTCAAATGTAACGATGATGGGCTTGTTGGGCATTGTGATGCAGATTGGGGTGGTGACACACGATTTAGAATGTCTACCACTGGCTACTGTTTCAAGTTCTCCAATTGTCTTATATCGTGGTGTTCTAAGAAACAGTGTTCCGTAAGCTTATCATCAACCGAAGCAGAGTATGTTGCAGTCAGTATGGCGGCTAGTGAATCTTGTTGGCTGTCAAGTTTATTGAAAGACTTTAATAATATAAATGTTTGTCCTGTACCTATATACTGTGATAACCAGTCTGCCATAATGGTTGCAAATACTGATAATATTAAAAGACTAAAACATATCGATATACGTTATCATTTTGTCAAAGATTTAATTAAGGAATGTAAGATATGTTTAAGGTATGTTAAGACTGAGGATCAAATAGCTGATATGTATACTAAGTCATTGAACAAAAATCAATTGTTTAAATTTATTACTCAATGTGGACTATACTAGATAATGTAAGAGTGTATTACATTGAGCGGGGGTGTTAAAATATACAATGTAATACATTATTTTAACAATAATAATGTTGGTTTAAGGGTTGGCAACATTTTGTATGTGGCAACCCATTTTAGTTCTTTTGTTTTTTCTCTATGCTCCAAAAGTTCTTCTCTTGTTTTTCATGTAAGAATACGTACATCTTAAAATAAAACCAGTTATTAAAAGTGTTATATTTCTTTTTATTAACTCAGTAGATTGCAACTTACAACAATTATTTCAACTGATTTGTTTAAACAAAAGCAAATTAACAATCTTCAAACCGGTATTGTCAGATAACATATAATATACCAAAATATGTTTGCGCTTCGGCGAGAATTATTAATTTTTAAGTGTGTGATATGTATATCATTAGGTTTTTGAACCAACAGAATATCGAATCAATATATTGGCGAAAAGTATCGTAACAATTATTATATTTGAAATTGATTGATTGAAAAACAATTGCTCAATCATTTATACTCCACACGCCAAGTAATGAAACAAATATTATTAATTGTTTATTGAAGTGAAATTTCACCGTTGTGATTTGAAACTAGGATGAAACGGAAACGACGCATTACAGTACCTACAGCGCTCATTGGCCGCTTTGATTATGATCTCACTTTTCAAGGCTCCTCTTGGTTGAGATATGAAACGGAAATGACGCACTACAGTACCTACGAAGCGTCAAACTGCGCTCATTGACCGCTTTGATTATGATCTCACTTTTCAAGGCTATTGGCTGAGATTGTTTTGGTGAAGTTTCGCTTTTACCGCGTGTGAGCTACACTCGATTTTTTAACCTCTTATTTCGATTTTCAGGTTACTTAACTTAAAATAAAACAATTTTGTTGGCTATCAGTGCTATCACCAAAGAAATCAATGTTGATGCGTGTCAAAGTCACTGTCTAAAACTTTTTGTTTTTATAATCGTGAAAGTCTGGGAAAGGACAATTGAAAGTCGCTGATGTATAAATTTAAGTTCGGCAGATTGTGAAAGAAGTATTATAGATTTTTGTTTACTTCTTACGATCGTTGGTGTCTGCTTTTACATGCTTTGTACTTACAAATTTGTTTGTACTGACGTTAGTATCTTTTCTAACGATTTTTGCGAGCTTCGTGCATCTCTGTACGAATTCAACAACATATAGTACGAATTTGGCTCAATTCACAAGAAGCCGGCCGACAATATTTATGCTTCCAAAGAATATAATATTTATGTTATAATGTTTGGCTGGTTCGCCCTTGAGGTAGATTCTAGAGGAGCTATTTCTGCTTTGCACTCTACACTATTTTCCGTGTTGTTCCGTTTGCTATTATTTAGTTCTGGCGTCTGAAGGTAATCTCTATTATTTGGTCTGTATCAAAACCGGTTTATAAATAAATATACTGTATCTTTCGGCTAATTTTATTTGGCTGGACTATTCCTGTCAGTCTGTGTGCATTTGAAAGATAGAGCTGCAGGGGATGCATCGATGAGAGGACAAATTAAAAATACTAATTTCGATTATGATTCTGTTTGTAACTCCGATTCGATGAAATTTGAATAGTAATATCCCGTAATTGGTTCTGCTCCAGGTATTTTATAAAAAAAAATAATCGCCAAAATGTGAACGTCGACAGGAACAAAACGCCAGGAGCAGAGAATGTCGTAGGGTAATTTGTGTTAATTTACGCAGTGACGCTAATGACACTGAGATGCATAAATTTACAAAATTAACGTCAAAACGTGAACCTGCCGACAAGATCAAAATACCAGGATCCCAGAAATATGATTGGGTTTTTCCATTTGGTTATGATTATAAATAATTATCACTCCGTGACATTAATTGTTAAATCACGTAATTGGGAAACCATTTTTATATTTTTTTGACGGCCTCCGTGGTCTAGGGCTAAGGCTCTTGGCTAGGGGTAGGTCGCGGGATCGAATCCCGGCGTACGCAAATAAATTTTATTTCATTTATTTGTGTTATTTTCGCAATTAATTCATTTAAAATAATATACAGTATATTTGCGGCACGTGCCAGATTGGAAGATACTCTCAGTATTGCCGTGGTGTAAGACCACCATTCAGAATAGAAACGTTGCTTGAAATGGCTTTAGCCTTGTTTGGTGATCAGATCTGAATAGCCAGGTTCTTCTCCATCCCCTTCCCCTCTCCACCACCTTCAACCTCCTAACATACCCCAATTGGGGATGCCACAGTCCCACTGGCTCCAGACGGGAGAAGTTGGGACTCTTATGAAGTATCCACATAAAAAAAAAATTAAATACTTTTTAATTTTCCGTGATTTTTCACAGGTCGGCGCACTAGTTCAATAACTATAATTGTAAGTGTAAACAATTGTTTGCAAATCCACCCTGGTTGGTTTTTTTTGTTCTTATCAAAAAGTTGCTTAGTTACCTTCTATTTATTGTTTCTAATTTCCTCCATGAATGTAAATTGTCTTTACGCATTTTTTTCAATAAAATCAATCTCTGCCCTTGTACGTTTTCATTGTTTTATCCACGCTCATACATCCTCACTTATTCTGTTATTCCAACTCTTGAGGTGAAAGAATTAATAGTGTTATCTTCATGAGACGTTTTCCACTTCAACTTGTAAAATAATAATACGAATCTATGTCATACTAAGTGTTTTGTGACAGGTTTCGAGCTATATCTTCAATTTCAATACGTCGACATAATATTCAAAACCACAGCCTTTAAAACCGATACAACGAACTACATATAATAAATTATTCGTTTTATTATGGTGATTTTCCAATTTAAACAATCTAACAAACTCATTTCACGATTCTTGATACAATAAAAGTAAACATTTTATTATCTTACTGTTTTTTCACAAACAGAGATAATGGTATCCTCGATAATCTTATTACTTATTATAGATGATTTCAGACATTCGTTTGAGGTTATTTTCGTACGAAAACGACGCTATATAAATTAGCCAAGAATTATTATTATTAAATTTAGATTATGTTTTAAAAAATACGTTCTTACATTTATAATGAAAAAATACATTTTTAAGAGTTTACGCTTATAATTTTTATGAAGTTAAAAACAAATTAAATTTTATTTTACTCAATAGGAACGGTAGGAAAAGCTTCAATTTAACAAAAAAATTTTTTTATTTATTTATTCGTAGTTCAGATTAATCTAAAATAGGGATTTACCTTTAAGGGGAAACCGGGCGATGTATTGTTCATACAAAAGTATTCCCCAATTTAATTTACGGATATTGACGCTACTACAAATATTTTTTTTAAATAAATTTGATATTGACCACTAGTGTGTTGTTACGTTTTCCTTTTTTTGATAAGTTACTTCTTATAGGAGTTAGGACCCAGCAAAAATCGTTAAAATTGACTGGTTTGAACGCCATCAATATACGTTCAGTATACAAACTAGACATGTATAAAAAAATCCTAGAGACAAAGAATTTTGTTCCAATACAGATTTTTGACGGCCGGCGTGGTCGAGCGTTAAGTCTCCCCCTAAGCATCCCCGCGTGGTAAATAAATTTTATTTGATTAATTTGTGCTATTTCACAATTAATTCATTTAAAATAATATACAGTATATTTGCGGCAAGTTACAGAGTGGAAGATACTTTCAGTGTTGTCCTGGTGTAAGACCAGCATTCAGAATTGAAACTTTGCTTGAAACGGCTTTAGCCGTGTTTGGTGACCAGATCTGAATGGCCAGGTTCTTCTCCATCTTCTTCCCCTCCCCGCCACCTTCAACCTCCTAACATACCTACCCCAATTGGGGATGCCATAGTCTCTCACTGGCTCCAGACGGGAGCAGTTGTTCTTGGCTCTTGTGCGGTATTCATATAAAAAAAAGATAGTAAAAAAAACAGAGTGTACAATTCACACGCGTTAGAAGTGAAACTTTCAGAAAAAGTAGACAAGATTGGGGAGGTGACGAAACACCCCACAAAGAGGAGACCGAATATACTATCTCATTCTCTCGCAAGCTAAATCATATAGATGTACCTTTGTGTTTGTCTCTTTTTGTGTCGCTATTTTTCTTTTCATGGAGTTTCAAATCACAACAGTGCTAAATTTCACTTCAAAAATCTTAAAATCGGTCCAATTGTGAAGGAGAAAAATGAGGAATGCAAAACCTCGATTTTGATGATTTTATTTAGGTATTATCAGCCTGAGGTCCAGTTATCCCTTTCGCTCAGTATTCGGGAGAGGAAGAGCGACAATGGCAGCAACAGTTTGACCGGGTTTGCTCTTAAGAATACTAAATACCTGTAAGTGTATTTATAACACTCGTCTGTTTGTTTGCTTCTGGACCATAACATCCTTATTGCCATGGAAACCCAGCGACGGACCCTGTTAGGAATTCCCCTCCTGTTATCACAACACGCTAATTAAAACGTGTCAGCTCAGCCCGTCTAATCAATGCCAAGTGCGTTGACGCCGATAACACCACGCAACACCGGCCAGGTAAACAAGGCGGGCTCTGATGTTTTCCGAGAATCTGTTCAATTTATTGATTTCCCTCAGCCAATTGGTTCACAAACACGTTGTATTTTTTTCAGGAATGTGGGGAGGTTGATGCAATCGCACACATCTCATAAAATGTGTAAATACTTTTTTGATGACGGATCTAAACGCCGAAACAGCTGTCATAATAACATTGAGCTAAAAAACTAGCAGATTATATGATTACATTATTTTTGATATTAATTACTTTTAATTAACAAAAAATTGAACAGCTTCGTTCAGATACGTTTTTAGATTTTCACAGCCAAAATTATTTTCGTTATTTGTTTTTGGGGTGTTATTGCCGTGTTGCGCTACCTCCTTCTTTAGCCACATTTATGGACACTGTAACGCTGTCTGAAAAGTTGGCATAACACCCCAAAAACAAATAACGAAAAATGCTTCGTTCGGACTCCGAGAAGCATGCGACGAATGTATCAAGGCTTGACATCAATCTTGACGGCCTCCGTGGTCGAAGGATGAGGCTCTCGGCTATCAAACCGGAGGTCGCGGGATTAATTTATGTTATTTCACAATTTAGTAATTTTAAATAATATAGAACATTTGCGGCAGGTTCCAGAGTGGAAGATACTCACAGTATCGCCCTTGTGTGAGACCACCATTCAGAATTGAAACCTTGCTTGAAATGACTTTAACCGTTTTTGGCGACTCGATCTAAATAGCCAGATACTTCCCCACCTTTCTCTTCGCGTCTCCTTCCTATACCTACTACCTTCAGTCTCACAACTTACCCCAATTGGGGATTTCATAGTCTCACTGGCTCCAGACCCTTGTGCGGTATTCACATAAAAAAGTAACTGTTGAACATTAATAAAAATGTGTGAATGTGTTATTACAGTTTCAAATGATTTCATGTATTTCGATTCGCCCTTTTGACGGATTTACTATTTATTTGCCAGTTGAAAAAACATTCATTGTCGTATATAGTCTAACTGGGAATTGTGTTAAATGCATGCCTTGCATCCGTATTACAATTATGTAGAATTTTTCAGCATGATTTACAAATAATTGCTCCCCCCCCTAACAGGCGACGAATCGTAGGATTTTCTCACGTAAGAACTTGTACTTTACAAATTATTTCATACGACGAAACATTTATTTTGCCGTATAAGAGACTAAGCTATTCCCCACCATCTGGAACCAGTGGCACTATGGCATCCCGATTTGGAATAAATTGTGAAGCTAGCTGAAGGGAGTGGAGAAGGGAAGGAGGAAAAGGAATGTTGGGAAGAACTTGGCTATTCAAAACTGATCACCAATCACGGCTAAAGCCATTTCAAGCAACATTTCGAATCTGAATGATGATCTCGGAGAGTATCATCTACCTCTAAACTTCCCCAACCGCACATAACATTATAAATTTATTCATTTTTTATTTATTATTGTTTACAATTCAAGTTTTAACTTCACTAGCCTGTGTAAGGTTAATAAGTTGATAAAGTAATAAAAATAACATAAAGTAATAAAGTTATTTTTTTTAAAGAAAAACAAACATTCCCCGGTCACAAATAACTTGAAAATATTTGAAAATCTCCTACTACCACCACAGTGAGCGGAAAATGTCGCTTGTGTCTGCCGATGAATCGAACACGCGACGCCCGGGTGAGACCCAAACGCGATGCCCACTCAGCCACTGAGAGAACAATATTTTTACATTAATAGTTCTTACAGATAATGGATACCTACGAAGCTGAAGGAGCCTAGTATATTATAATGTAAACATGTAGGGTGACCATGTGTTGAAATTTGATTTGATATATGTGCGGTTGAATTTAAAACGGTACAGATATAAATACCTATGTATTTGTACTTTTTAAATGTGACTTATTTTAGGATGGTTCAAAGTATTTAGTGTCCCGCAAACAACACACTTGTTTATAATTTATAATGATTGTGTTAAATGACCTTTTGAACAATGTAACGAGTGTTCCCAAACAAATGTGATTCAAAGTGTAATCAACATTTTATTACAGCATCGTTATTCTCCGGAAAGGGGTTGTGCCACATTCATTATGTTATTAAAGACAAGATAAAAATTACGTTAAACTAACATAAAGTCTAGGAAATGGGCTAAGGATTGGCTATTTTACTGTCTGTATTTGTGTACAAGCTACGGGTAGGTGGTTACCTAATGGGCCGAAATACTTCCACCTTACTTAAGGGGTTACATGGGTAAAATCGGCCTATTTTCAACAATTTTTTTCCATACAAAAAATAAAATATTTTATTAAAAAAAAAAAATATTTTCTTGAACATACACATTCGACAAAGAATTTTTGAAATTTTCGAAGGAAAATATTTAAAACTCTGCCATTGCGACGTCATTTCCGGTGACCCTTCGGAAAAAAGGTGCGTTCGCGTTGACAGCAGAACTCACGACAGGATCATTTGAAGTAAAAAACAAAAATACTTATTTTAGTTAAGACCATAAACTAGAACTTGGACGAAGGGTAAAAAATTGGATTTTTGGTAAGCCTTCTTACAAAAAAAAATGCAAATTTCGGTGAAATTTGCTCTACATTTTTATTTTTTTAAATAGTTGTAATCGTAAGAAAAATCAATCCTTCGTCCAAGTTCTTAAGAATTGTATTTCAAAGACGAATGTAAAATTTCATCAAAATCGTTTGAGTAGTTCTCGAGAAATCTTGACAACCGACTTTAAAAACACTGTTTCGAGAAAAATGTGTTTAAAGTTTTGAGTGAAAATAAAGCTGGAAATTTTATTTTTATTTTCAACTTACAATGAATCGTCGATTCCAGGGTCATAAAGTTGATGAAGCTGATGTTCCTTCATTGAAAATGCAAGCAGAAACTAATGCAGCAATATCAACGACCTTTGAACCAGCAGGAAGTATTTTTGGAGTAACTTTCCAGATTAACTGGTTCAAGCTTTCATTATTATTTAGCCTTGAGCGCGCAACTTCCTAAGGCTGTATCTCCGAAACTATTTCTCGGATCGTCTTGAAAATTTAGGACAATATTTTAGAGATGTCGTAAAACCTAATAAGACAATAATAAAAAAAAATGATTTTTTGAAACCTTGAAACCCAAGTAAACCCTTAAGCGAACTTATTTTTCCGCGCAGGGTATTGCAGAATTCGGTTTATGTCGATTCCTTGCCTTGAGGCTTATTTAAGGTAGGTAATTACTATTTTTACAGAAATCAAAAAACAAAAAGTCATGAAATTTCGTTGTAGGAAACAACCTTAATATATTTTTGTAATTATACATTTTCACGAGCACCTGCTTTTTTGGCGATAAAAATCCAAAATTAAATCTTCATGATTTTTTTTTATACGGCGAATTTTTGATAAAAAAATGTTGAAATCGTTTTAATTACGATTTCGTATAGTTTTTTTGACTTTGAATGCTATAAAAATTCACATTTCTGCGAATTATCCTTAATAACTTTGTTCACGTTACAAACTCGCTTTTTCATTTTTTTTTCATAATCTACCCAAAAAAAGAAAAAAAAAGAATTGAAATAAAATTAATGCTAATAAAGGAAAATTAGTATTCATAAATCTCTTTATGCGATTATTTTTAATCAACAAACACTACGACAGTTATTAATCACAAAAAATTTCCAAAATTGACAATTTTTTTTAAACATTGTTTTTGTGTGGATTACGAAAAAAATGAGAAGTCCATTTGCCAGTGTACAAAAAAGTTATGGAGGATTATAAAAACTGAATTTGTTTCCGCATTCAAAGCTCAAAAAACTAAAAAAAATCTTTTTTCAAATTTTCATAATTTTTTTTTATAAATTCGCTGTCAAGACAAAAATTTTAAAATAAAAATGAAAAAGTTGGTTTTTTCAATTTTTTACAGCCAACAAACTAGGTGATCGGGAAAGGGTACAATTATTTTTTTTTACATTATTTTCACACCAAAATTATTAATTTATATGGTAAGGTGATTCAAAATATGTATTTTCAATAATGTTCCCTCTCAAACAGACTTCTAGGTCGCGGGTTCAAATCAGGGGTTTGATTTGAACCCGCGACCAGATGGGTTCCAGATCAAGTACCCTCATCGCTCTGAAAATTAAATTAACTATTACATTACAAGTAACCATATACAATAGTGTAGGTACTTAACTTGTATTGTATCCCGCCTATCGCTATTGCGAATACATGTACAGTCTACAGTGTAATAAATTCAACGCAATCGAGAGGAATGTGCCCGCAAGTCAAATACCAACAATGAGTCATGGGGCGTCACTATTTGACGTATCCGTACTGGTATCTAGATAACACTGTGTTGAATTGTTGGTGTTGGTGCAAACCATACTCCGCAAAAGCAAAAAGGCAGCTGGAATTTTTCAATGGTCACATTCTGATGTACTTTTTATTGTAATAGGTTGATAAACATAAAGGATCTCAAATATGGAAATATGAGAACATGACCGTTGAAAATCTCCGGCTGACTTTTGCTCATGACGGCAGCATAGGTCGCCAACCCGCGAACCCGCGGCGTTTGATGATGCGGGCACACTGGTGTAATGATATTTTACATGGTGTCGGAAATTAGCGGTACAAGCGGCCGATGAAAATCTACATCACACAGACAATCCAAAAAAACTATTTTCGATCTGAACCTATCGACTATTTTTAAACTTTTTCATTTTTCTAACCTTCGATCACAGAGTAAGTAAGAAACAGAGCTGTCCATAAGGGCGATGGGAACAAACCAACTTGCGCGGATTAGGGGGAGTTGCGTGGGCAAGTTCCTTTCAGTGATTTGTCAATAAATTAATCTGACAGTTTACAGGAAACTCGCATTGGAATATTATCATTTAGTCCGTGAAAATAAAATCTGCTTACGAAATACTAGCCCTTTTTACAGTGGCGCGCACATTGCTGGCTGCGTAAAAAACTTAACTATAATTCCAAAAGTTCCAAAACTGAATATTTTGTTAATTCTTACAAATGTTATAATTTACCCACCTCACTGATGTTTCGACTCGTTTAACGAATATTCAGACCCTGCATAGAAAAGTCCCACAATTTGTTTGCAGCGCAGCCCCGTTGCCTTACTTTAGCGAACTTTACTTTCTGCCCAAGGTCTGCGTATATCAATGTTCTCTCTTCGAACATCGAACCCTCGATTCATTCTCGAACCCTCCCGGTGCAAAAAAATGGTAACATGGTTTGCCTCCAGCTGTCTATGGCTTCGACGCATTTTAAAAGACTATAAACTCCTGATGTAACCGATTTTTTTTTAAAATTTGATCTAAAACTTTCCAACTTCATTCATTCATTCATTTACTCGAAAACGAAAAATGGATCAAAAAGTTATACCTACCGCTCCCAATATCACTTAGATTCACCGGTTTCCCGCTGGTATCACTTGTCTCACATTGAAACATGTATAGAACGAAAAAGTTTAATAGGCAGGTTGTTAAAGGACGTACTTGACTTACTGTAACCAGTGATTTCTGGCAAAAAAAAATTCTAAAAAGTCAGGAGTCCAAAATTTCATTTAAATTTTTTACTCCAAATAATGTCCGGAATCACTGGTTGTAAGTCAAATATGTCCCTTAACCCATGTATAATTGTTTGTACTATTATACCTAATAGTCTTACCGTCGATGTTATTTTTTTCCAGTTGAAGCTCCATAGACCATTATGAAAATTCCAAAAAAGCGGAAATTCAATGAGGTTAATCCAGAAACTTCAGTCAAAAAAGGCTGTTTATATTTTGGAGCTCTCCGTTCGTGCGCTTTAACCAGGGCACACAAACAGATTTTCTACTAAGGCCTAACTAAAGAAAAATACCCTCCATTTTATGAATTTGCCTAATTCATAATATGTACCTTTATGATAGAACATTTTTTTGTAACCATGTTTTTTTTTAGAACTTGCTTTATTCGTGTGTTCACTTTTTAATTAGGTTGGTTACCCCCGTCCAAATCAAATGAAACGCAAAAGAACGATCATTATAAATCAAGGAGCCTTATTAAAGTTAAAGGTTTCGTATTTAACGAGGTGCAAATTGAGTCAATTTTTTGATATCACGTTTCGCATATGTGAAAATACTTGCGTAAAGAATACAGTGGTATCTCGACATACGAGTTTAATTCGTTCCGCAATCTTGCTCGTATTTCAAAGCAATTTTCTACATTGAAATGCCATTAATCCGTTCCAGCCCCCAAAATGACACCCCATTTGTTCTTGTTACGTGTTTTTGAATAAGAAAAGGGTATTTTAAATGACAAATATTGTATAAAAACATAATAAAAGAGAATCTAAAGAAATAAACTGGTTTTATAAAGTGTATTTGTATTTTGGTCACTTAAATGCAACTTACACACAACTTAAATGCCTGTATGCTTAATTTTATTCACTGCTTTTCTCTTCAATGGCCTTTGCCTTTTTCGCCCGATTAAAAAAAACCTGTCCAATGAGGTTTATTTCTTCCTCCCTTTCAGAATATTGCGGAAATAAGTTGGCAAGTGTCATTAAAAAGCTCCGATGCACGACCAGTTGCAACTTTTTCGGGGTGTTTATTTTCCACGAACTGTGAAACTTCCACATTCCCAAGATCTCCTTCATCTCACTTGTAGAGATAACCTACCCCACCTCTGGCTCCTTCTCGAAACCAATTTCTTGCTGCTGCTGCAACTGCAACTCTTGTAACTCCTCGGTCGTCAGTTCCTGAGAGTGCTCCTCGACGAGCTCGTTCACGTCTCTCTCGTCCACCACAAGGCCCATGGATTTTCCCAGAGACTCAAACTGGTGGGTCGTGTGCAGCCGGCCGTTCCTCGTATCTCAAATGTTGCTCGTATTTCAAAGCAAAACTTCGCTCGCTCGACGGATCGTATCTCAAATATGCCGTATGTTAGGGCACTCGTATCTCGCGGTACTACTATATTTGAAACATTATGTCAACAGTGAAAATTATCCGGTATAATAATATGCAATTCTTTGTTGTAATTATGCGCGTGACGTGTCACAATCGTTTAAACCCCGTGGGAATTTTATACTAATTAATTATTATAAAGCATCAAATCATAAATATAAAACAAGGCACACAGTTCTTGCTTCATATACATTAAATTTTTTTGATTTTTCACTTACTACGTTTACCAGTTAGTTGCACGCATTGGGCAAAAAGCTAGTCTTACAGTAATGTTATTATTATGACAGATATCTTGTTGCGTGTGTTTCGAAGTTTCGCACGATTTGTTGAACTCTGGCCTTTTGCGGCTACCGGCAGTGAGTAGGCATGAATAGCTATCTCGAGGTCTCTAGAGATGGAATGTAATATGTAACCATTTGCGGCTAAAATTATAATATGGCTAAGTGCACTAATGTCTCTCAAAGCGGCGTTACGGTAAACCGATTCGATTCCGGAGGGGTTCGGTTGTGGCTTTAGGCTTTAGTCAATTAGGTTTAATATTAATCTCATCATCTATATTTGGACGCTTTGCGTTCTTCGTTTAGCGTGGAACCATTAAATTATGGTACGAGTACATAAGATTTACAACCTTTGTGGCAAAGAGCTTTATTTACCTCTAAGGCCAAAGATAACGATAAAATAAATAATTTGAAATAGTTTGAATTGGGACTAAATTTTCTGAGAGCTCCGCTGTAACCCCAATCTCTATTTTTTTTTCTTAAGTCGTTCTTTTAGCAGAGTGTGCTTTTTTTATATTTGAATGATCTTCACTTAGCAATAAAAAAATTGTCTGGTTAGAACAGGTTCTATATATTTGTATTTTTGGGCCTTTTGGTAAACAGTACCTACAAAGAAATTGATTTAGTATTTTGTGCCCTTTGCGGCAACAATTGAGACGGACTCATAAAAGTGATCGAAATACGCTACAGTATTTGCATTTAAAAGTTAACCATAGATATTTCCAAATAATCGTAATATATTCCTAAAGTCATCGACCGCAGTTGCTTGGGATTTGTCAAAGTTTGTGATTTTTTTTTTCACGAATTATTTAAAAATTAAATCTAAAAAAGTGAAGTGAAAATAACTTTTATAACACGTTTGTTTTCATATAAAGAGATTTTTTTGGTTTCATTTAAAGAGATTTTTTTACAGTTTTTAAGAAAGAAAAAAACAACCGGTTAACTACAAAACCATAAAAAATTCTTTATTTTTTTAATCGAAATTTTAATGAATTTTTTATAAGAAAAACTCTTTTTATAACTTTTGAAGGCTATTCCCATCAACGTAACTGGGACTCACGTCCCGGTTAGACGAAAGGTCTGGGTTCGAGTCCCAGTTGCGACCATTGTCTTTTTCTATTTTTCTGTGTCTTGTTTTCTTTCATATTTTCATTTAGATTATAAGTGTTATCTTCTTCTTCAATGAAATATTAATGTTTTTAATTGTTCGTTTGTAATATTAAAATCTGAAACAGTGTTTGGTCTGCTTTCAAAAGCAGTATTTTATTTTGGGATACGTTGAAAAGCAGCGAAATTACGAAAATTAATGTCTTTCGTTAGTATTTGTAAATAAATCGCGAATCTGATAGTATAAAGCATAGGTTCTCAACCTTATTTTGCCCACCGCTCACTTTGAGAATATTTTTATTTCTAGCGCCCCCAATTGCTTTTACTTACTACCATCTGTGGCGAATCTGAAACAGCTATTGTCACGATTATATTTACCACATCGGGGAGGGGGGGGGGGGGGGGTATCTCATTCCTTCTTGTATTCAAGATGTGTTGTCAATTATTAATAATAATAATACACGTAAGATTATTAGTACGTGATAAGCATGTTTTTTTTGTCTTTTTAGACCTATTTTTTTACCTGCCCACGCCCTCACTCTGCCATCTCAACGCCCCCTAGTTTTCTCTGGGTCTTCTACCGACCCCTGAAAGTCTCAAACGCCCACAAAGGGGCGTTATCTCTCACGTTAAGAACCTGTGATATAAAGTGACTACAACAAAATCTCAAAATTCCCTAAAAGACACAGACATTCTGCCAACTACCTCTGAGAAATTGAGCTATCGAGATAACCATTGGAAACACCGCGATACGCCAACACCCGTATTTTAAATAATAATTATCCAGGCACATAGTTTTGCCCGCTGAATGCCTCCACTATTGTTTACTTCATACGAACAACATGTTGTTATCAACATTAAATCGCAACTACGCATTGTCATGGAATTTCTGCTTTTGTTGCAAAATATCTATTGTTTATATCTGTGTTTCCTACTCGGGCAATATCGCCCAACACCCAGTGGGCTATACTGGCGATCAAGGCTCAGCTATGGGGGACAATATTAATATGATTTTGAACGAAAGGCAATATCGCCCACCACCCAGTGGGCTATATTCGCGATCAAGACTTAACTATGGAGGACGATATTAATATGATTTTGAACGAAAGGCAATATCGCCCACCACCCAGTGGGCTATATTCACGATCAAGACTTAACTATGGAGGACGATATTAATATGATTTTGAACGAAAGGCAATATCACCCACCACCCAGTGGGCTATATTGGCGATCAAAACTTAGCTTTGGGGACGATATTAATATGATTTTGAGCGAAATGTTTTTTTGTGCAATTTATTTGATTGTAACATGGCTTTCAAACTATAAGAATCAGCAGCATTTATTTTGTCGTTTCGTCAGTAAAACTTTCTCCTGCGGCGCTTTCTTTGTTTGCGTTGTGATTGATGTTTTGAGTGGGTTACATTTTATAGAGGTACCCGAAATGAAAAAAAAAAAATTGAAGTGAAAGCTTCTTTAGCAACGTTGTGTTTTGAAACTCGATGAAACGGAAACGAGCGATACTTAAAAGAGACAAACACTATACGTGACCTCGGTGTTATTTTGGACTCTAAACTTACATTTGAAAAGCACTTTGATAACATTGTCACTAAGGCAACAAAAAGTCTGGGTTTCGTACTGAGAACATGCAAATTTTTCAAAAACACTAAGACTTATCTGATTCTCTACAATTCACATGTTTGTCCTCACCTGGAATACTGTTCACAGGTTTGGAACCCGCGCTATATTGTTTATGTTAACAGGTTAGAATGAGTTCAGGAGCGATTTCTCAAATTCCTCAATTTTAAATCATTCAACATATACAACTCTTACGACGAAATCGAGAAACATTTTCGAATCACAAAACTACTCAACAGGAGGCTTGTCGCTGATCAGATGCTCCTGTACAAAATTATTAACTCAAAAGTTGACCGCCCGGATTTGCTAAACAAAATAAATTTCCACACGTCCATTCGATATAGTAGACAAAATACCCTTTTCTATATTGATAGATGCAACACCAATTCCAATCAAAATGAATTTATACAAAGGACATGTAACTACTATAACAACAAATTTGCAAATATAGACACACGTGCTGACGTATTTACTGCTAGTTACTGTCGCTACAGAACTTCACTGTATTACATTCTAGGTGCGAATAACACATGAATTAATTGTATCTAATATTTTTATATTACTTGCCTGGCAACTTTCCCTTATCCCTCTCCTCCCCTTACCCTTCCCAACCCAAATCCCTATTTTGCAGTCTATTTCAGTTATAATCACACTTATTTTAATGTTGTGTATTAGTTTACCATTTGTTGAATTCACATTTGTACTCTTATTATTTTTTTAAATATTCTAGTTTATATTCAGTTAGTCTTGTTTCTAAATACCTATCTGTGAACATTAATAATTGGTCTGTTTTTTTATCATCCTCTTATGTTTATTGTATTACTAAGACTGTTAATGTTCCTTAAATAAATAAATAAATTAATAAACACGAAAAATAGGATTTAACCTGCTGCGAGAGAATGAGATAAAACGAAACCTTACCTAAGTACAGTACCTACGAAGCGTTGCGCTGTGTTAAGCTATCTTTTATACAGATAAGACAACGTTTTAATAAATAATCTGGAAGACAAAACATAATCGTCGTAAAAAGCAACGAAAGTTTTAATTACATATGGAAATGTTCTCTGGTGATTTTTTAACATTTTGGAATTGTTTTTGAACATTACAAACTATGAATTTCACAGTTACCCCAACCGAGGTGTTGTGTACAACGGTTCAAATGCGCACATTGGCCGTTTTGGTTATGAGCTCGCTTTTAAGGCTCCTACTGGTTAAGATTGTGATGTGAATTTGTGATACCTCTTAATTACATATTGAAACTAATTTTTTGAGGTGAAAATATCCTTAGCACTGTTGTGATTTGAAACTCGATGAAACGAAAAATATCGACACTAAAAATAGGCAAACACATACATCTACAGGATTTAGTCTGAGAGAATGAGATTTTAAGATCAGTCTTATCTTTGTGCGGTACTCACTCGCTCTTGTCTGCTTTAGTTTTCTGAAGATTTCACTTCTATTGCGTGTGAATTCTTTCACTCTGATTTTTTTATATGAGGGGCGGGGTGGCATTAAAAAATATACTTAAAAAGTGAACAGTGGGCCTAAAGAGATTGGTTACATCTGCTGAGTGTAAAGCCTCGATTACATTGAGCGAGTGTGATCATAGATACTAGGTAACTAGCAGATTTTACACTGAACAAGTTGTCTAGCAGATAGTGAATTCGCCGGCTAGTAGCTTGTAAACTCGCTTAACGTAATCGAGGCTTAAGCATTGACCACATTTCTACCTCAGTAAATAAGACTTGTTTTCCACTATCTTCGAGTTTGCGACAACAAGCAAAAGCTCGAAAAATATTACCGTTCTAGTTTGTTTTGTCCTGTTTCACCCCTTTCATGCCTCGTATATTATATTCGTTAGAAATTCCCCCTAGCGTAACTATTGGAAATCAACTTTGTAAAATAATTATTGTACTCATCTCGTTCTCAGAATCGTGGAAAGGGGGGTTTCCTGTTCTCGTAATTTATTGTTATTCAAAAACTGTTTGTTTATCTCTGTTGAAATTCGTAGAAATCTGCTTATTTGAAACTGATAATTCCAATTCTAAGGAAACGAACCACGAACGACTTTGTGGAGTTAATGTAAAAAAGAAAATGGAGGTTATCAGATTTCTACAAATAAATTAAACGTCTCCAAAACGGATAAAATTTATCGAACTAATCTGTTAAATAACCGTTGTCTGCTTTTTTTGGTGTGTTATAAATACAGAGTTTCGGCTGATAATAAATACAGAGTTGAATTCATGGCAGAGGCCAAATGGTTACAAAGGCCATAAAATAAATATATTATTCACAGTAGAGTATATTATGCAACCGCGTGTATAAAATAATGAATATACATAATTTATGTGCCATTTCGTCTGCTCCCGGGGGATCGATGGCGTGACGAAATAACACTAAAACGTTTTAGTTTCACGAAACGACATCATATAAACACTTTTATAAAACATCATTATTGTATTTGTCGGCCACCTTGGTCGGGGGGTAAGGCTCTCGACTAGCAATCAGAAGAACGCAGGTTAAAATCAATTACATTTGATTAATTAAAAAAAAAAAATCACAATTAATTAATTAAAAATAATGTATATTTGCGGCATGTTTCAAAGTGGAAGATACTCTCAGTATCACCCTGGTGTAAGACCACCATTCGAAATGGTTTTAGCCGTATTTGGATTGTCTAGGAGTGACGGACGTATGGATCCAGAGCCAGAGTCTGGCTGATTATGTCTTCCTTAACCAATCTCTTCCGATCCGGTCCGCCACACAGCAGGTGGGCAAGCGCATTGGCCGCCAAGACCTAGACAAACCTCACCCCATGAACCTGGGCACTCCTGCTAAATCACGTAGCGAATCGCTTGGGGTGACCCATGGCATGAGTGTTAGTTATCCAATAAATGGTATCGCCCTGGTGTTAGACCACCGTTCAGAATTGAAACGTTACTTGAAATGGCTTTAGCCGTGTTTGGTGATCAGATCTGCGGTAGAAGCGAAACTTCACCAAAAAAATCTCAACCAATAGGAGCCTTGAAAGTGGGATCATAATCAAAGCGGCCAATGAGCGCAGTTTGACACTTCGTTGGTACTTTACTGCTTCATTTCCGTTTCATCCGAGTTTCAAATCACAATGGGGCTAGAGAAGTTTCACTTTAAAAAAAAATAATAACTTGATTAAGAAGTTTGGATGAAATGAAATCATTCGTCTATGATTTCCTGAAAATGAAAGTTTTATTTAATTAAAATCCCGTTAATTTCATAAAATACGATACTCCGCGTAAGTAGAGGAAAGAGAACTTAGACTTTGACTTGGAAATTAATGATGTAGAGCAGTGATTCCCAGGATACTGTACGGCCATCCTGGGGGCGTTGGTAATGGTAAGATCCAGGGGGCGATGGTGACCTCGGGGGAAAATGTGGAGGAGGCGGCGAAAGGCTAAAATAGAGGTCAGAGGAATAAAAATAAAATAAAATTTCTTAATGAATTCAAATAAATCGTAAGAACACTATTGCAAGAATATTGCATTTGAATCTTTCAATTGGTGATTAGGTATATATATATATATATATATATATATATATATATGAAACGTCAGGAGATAAAAAGTCCTTTTAAGGAAAGGACTACGTTACGCGGGTAAACCGAGAAAATTGTTTTACATATTATTGATTGTATATATTGTTTCGCCTGGTTTGGACGCCGGCGCCCGGGAAAAATAAATCTTTTTAACCCTTAGGTATTTATAAAGAAACTGTATGAATCTGGGATCTACTTTTTATTGGATTGAAGCTTCTCTGAATGCTTTAAAATGAATGTTCTATGCCATTTGTGGGTCACTTTTCGCAGCTGTCAATGGCGAAAATAATAATATTTTACATTTTCAAAAGAGTATCAAGGTCATTGTTTCTTTGAAAACTCCTTTGAATTTTTTTTTCTTGTTGATTTGAGATCAGATTTGATCAGATTTGAGTAGAAATAATAAAATTAATTTTCATTTGTGTGCAATATGTTTTTTTCCAATTGTTTCCAGAATGGAATTTTTTTTTAGTTAGCTTTTCTGGGAATAAATAATAAATTGTATCATCTGGTAAACAGAAAACCGTCAGTCAGTCAAAATCAGTTTTTATACGAATCTTTGACCAAAACTCATCAAGGTAATTTTCACGCCGTTTCCGAAATATCATCCCACGTTCAACGGGTATTTTTGTTTTTAGGATATAAAACACCCAGATAAAAAATAAATAAAATATTCATCATTTTTCATATCGCAATTTGAAAATAATTGATGTATCTTTGGGGGTGACCGGACAACTCGGAATGAAACCAACTCAGAACCATCTCAGATGGAGTGATAAAAAAATATATTTAAAAAATTGTTTAAATAGGTTACGTTAGGTTAGGGTTATCAGCTAATTTAATTTTTTTTTCATAGCTTTTAATTACTTTTCAAGGAGGTATTGAGTTGACTTTATTCTCAGTTGGCATGGAACCCTTTGGGAATATCTTATTAATTATATTTACACGAAACGACAAAAAAGTCACCCTTGTAAGTTATAATATATTTACCTAATAAAATATGTGTTTTTATTTTTTTTTCATTATGAGTAATTTTAGTTTAAAAAAACGTAAGGTGAGCCATTTTTAAAACTTTTTCATGTTAGCATTAATTTGTTTTTTTTTTTTCAAAAATTGTGTGTTATTTCAAATTATAAAATGTGAAAACATATTTCATCACCTTTAAAAAAGTTTTTAGTTTTCGGAAGCGTTCAGAAATATTCCATTTATTTCGATTTTATTTCAAAGCGGAAATATTTTAACCTTCCGACAAAACAGACCCGAGGCCTGAGGGTTAAAAAAAAATCCCTTGCGGCACTCTTCCCAGTTCGTGCTATCATATTATTATATATGACTGTCGGTATTTTGGTGACTTGGTGATTGAAAATAGTCTAATCCATTTGGTAATTTCCCGTCATACAAAATCTATACTTCTTAAATCATTTCCTCTTTGAATCATTGATTGAATAATTTTTTTGAATCATTTCTTTAATCATTTTTTCTTCATTTCCTCTTTGAGGATCGTGGCCTGCATTCCAATCTCTCTGTTGAAGAAGGCTCATCTACTCCTCGCGGATACCGACGCGATGCGACGACTCGCGATATACCAAAAGCCTATAATATGTTATCACTCCAATGCGTCGTGATCTTCCCCTGCTCCATGTGTTTTCCACTTTACAAGTAACCTTTGAGTTTATCAAAATCAATACAAAACCCTACAAACTGTACACACAAAGCTCATTTTTGATCGACGTTCGCTTTAGGGCTCCCTCAATTAGTAGGTACATTTTCCAGGATGTGTTGGATTCATACATAAATGCGATTGATTCATCTGTGTGTATGATTGATTGACTCGTGGATACGTACTGCCATGCTGCCAATTGAATACATCTTCCGTGACAACACACAACATGTAGGGTTAAAGAACTGATTTATTGAGACGGTGTCGAAATCACTCACCGCAATCGCGGGGATAATAAAACCGCTTCAAATTGGCGATGGTGATGACTGCCGCCGGACACCGAGGAAATGTCCCGACAGAACCGCGTTGTGGGCGTGTATATTTTTGGCACAAGGAGGTCTTTCGATTCATCAGCCGTACTTTGACCGCCGAAGAGCGCACATTGGAATAACCAGACTCTGCGCAGAAAAGTAAGTTCGCTGTACTAAGGCAACAGTTTGCAGCGCAGTCCATTGTGAGACTTTTCTGCGCAGGGTCTGAATGATCGTTTTCAACAGAACCGTCAACAAGTCGGGTTGCGTAGCAACGGAAAAGCATTTAACATGTAACAAAATATACGATTTTGGAAAAGCCCGACGTGTTGCCCGATTTGGGATCTATAGTATAGGTTTTCATGCAACAAGCAATTTGCGTGTCACTGTAAACAGATTTTGTTTTCGTTGACTAAATTTTGATATTACAAAGCGAGTTTCGTATATATGAGAATACAAGTACTGTCAGATTCATTTATTAACAAATTATAGAAAGTGAGACGCCAAGGTCACGCTACCTCTCTCTCCCTCTGCGCAATTTGGTTTGTTTCTCTTTCCCCGATGGGCTGGTCTATCAATTTGGATATCTACGGCTGATAATCAATATAAATTGGCCTGTCTGAGCCTAGTTGTCGAAATGTCTTCAGTTTTCTTTAAAATCGGTGTAGATCGCACTTCTTGGTATTATACGTTCAGTGTTGCCAGCAATGCTGATGACCATTGAGAGACGTAGAGAGTAGAGACCAACCACCAATTACCGCATTACCACCTGATTGGTACACAAAGGAAAGGCGATCCGATGGCGAAGTGTCGATTTGCGCGATGCGTATGCGCGTCCAAATGACGCTGATTGAATGGGTCAGTTTAGAGTTTAGAGCGGAAGAGTTTAGTGGGTGATACGTGTTGAACTTATAAAATATCGCAGATCCGAAGCAGATTGATTGTACGAAACTTTCGAACTCAAAGTGGAAGAGTTGTGAAACTGCGTAGGTACTTGTAAAACTTATAAAATATCTTCACGGAGTAGAATTCTGGTTGTTTGAAGCAGTGAATTTTCGATCTTTGAATTTTCGATCGATTCTTCGTCGAGGGGGATATTTCACAAAATACATCTGATTATCCTTGTCTTCAACATCGCATTCCCGGATCGAGGGTGACAAGACCCGTTGGCTCCAGACAGTGGGACTCTTGTGCAGTATGACAAAACATATCTACAGGTTTGAGAGATCCGTCTAATACATTATTTATTTTTTTACATTAGCTTCGCACAGGAGGCCCTGAGGAAAATAATTCCCCTCAGGGCCTATGTCATCTTTGGGGATGCTGTGTGGAGGATCTTTTTAGAAAAGGAAGGAGAGGAACTTCTGAGAAAGACTAATTTTTGAGGGGTGGGTAAGAAACTGGGGGTTAGAGTGTCCAGGAGTAATAGACTTATGAATCCAACCCTCCCACTGCTGGAGTCTCTCCCGAACGCGGTTGGTAGTCATACGCCGCTAAGATCCAGACAAACCTCCCCACCAAACGTAGCGAACCACTTGGATGATAACTTAACCATGAATCAGAAAATCTATGTGCTGGAGCGATCTATTTTCAGCTTGCAGCGTTATTTCTATTAATTAAAAATACAAATCTTCCTAATTTCAATCACAGTTTTTTTTTACTTCGACTTTTTCAAACACGTAATGTCGTTATAATTTTGACCTAGAAACATCTATATATCAATCTTTTTTTACTTCTAAGAACCTACAATCGTTTGGTGATTATTGACCCGGTGAACTACACTAAACGACTAAGCGATAAATTCCCCAGCAACAATTATCGCTTCGATAACAATTGACATAGTACTAGGGTCAGTCAAAAAGGAACGCCTCCTATTCTTTTCTCCTTTAATTGTCAAGAAATAAAAAATGAAACTAAATGGTTTGAAAACCACACTATTGACGGTTAATTTGTAACTTTTTAATATAATCTCCGTTCATTTCCACAGCTTTGATCCATCTTAACAAGTTCATGTACCACCACAGTGTTGTAAAAAGCACGGTCACATCCAGAACACCATCTCCATAATTTTCCCCGCCGATCACACAGTTTTAATTTTTTTTGTCCTCGGTGAGTTTGTTTGATGCCATTCCATTGACTGCCTCTTTGATTCAGGTTAAAAAAAACGATCGATTCGTCTCCGGTAACATCTTTTTTCAGAAACTCATCTCCTTCCAAACGGCAGCGCTGCAAGTTTTCTGAGGCTATTGTTTCTTTATTCTGGTCAGTTCTTGGTACCCACAAACTTTTGAATACCTCAGTTGTCGAATAATCGTCATCACACTGCCTTTGCTGATGGAGAGAATGCGACGCAATTCATCTGTAGTTATCCGGCCGTCATCACGAATGATTTCATCGACTCGTTCAATGTTGCGTGGAGTCACTACAATCAACGGCTTGCCGTTTTTCTTTCCGGCGTTCGGCTTTTCGTCAGTCAGCTGTGTTTGTCCTTCAGCTTCGTTACAGCGACGAATCCATCGTCTAACTGCGCTGACATCCACTTTTGCATCACAGTACACCGTATTTTTCAGTCTTTCTTGAATATGAATGGGCGTTTCACCTTCTACATTCAAGAATCAATCACAGAACGCTGTCTAATACGAACATTGATGTCAACTTCAGTGCTGCCACCCGTTGACGCAGAAAGTTACTACTGCAATAGATTGTAGAAGAAGGTTTGACGAATATCTTCAAATTCAAATTTTTCACTAAACTAACTTTATTTAAATAGAAAAAAATTAGGAGGCATTAGTTTTTGACTGACCCTCGTATTTAAAGTATTTCCGTGTTATCATTCTCCGCGTGATTACCAGCTGACTCCGATAGGCGGCGACCCGTATAATAATTATTGGCATTAGTGGGACGACAACCACACGCTGGGCGTTATCTCGCATTAACTGCGACAATTTATGTTCCGTTTTTATTTGGGAATTGAATTAAGCAAAGTCGCTCCAATTACTGTTCAGTTTTCCAGCTGTGATCTGCCGCCTGATTGTAGATTAAGGGTAGCGTGCTCCTCGCGTGACTACTTGACACGCCACTTTTTGGATCGATCAGGATTATAAAATTACTTTCATGCCTGCTTTACACTTTCGGTATAACATCTCCTGGAATTTTTTTATGTGAAAACTTCTTTAGAGCTGTTGTGATTTGAAAATCAATGAAACGAAAAAGCAACACTAAAAAGAGAAACAACATCTACAGGATTTAACCTGCGAGAGACTGAGATAAAATAATCGGTCTCCTCTTTGTGGGGTGTTTCGTAGCCTTCCCACTCTGTCTACTTTAGTTTTCTGAAAGTTTCACTTCTACAGCGTGTGAACTGCACACTTGTAATTTTTTTATAAAGGAACCCCCCCCCCCCCCCAGTGGCAACAATAAGCATTAAACGAAAAGAAATGCAGGGACAAAATAACTTCACGATATTTGGAAAACTCCTGCTGAATCTACAATCGACAAGACTTTCTCCGAAGCAAGAGAGTTCGAGCCCTACTCAGCCCTAAATACACTCGATTATAACAAAAGCCAATATACGTTCTACTCGCAGTATTTAAGTAACGCATCTGAAATATTTCTGAACGATAAAATTTTCAAATAAAAAACACATGATTTTGCATAACTTCATAGTGTTTTTGCCTTAATTTAAATGTATAAAGTTTCCTAACTGAATATTCTAATGTTTTCTTTATCAAGTACAAGTTTTTAAAATGCGCGCCATTCAGTCGGTTGATGTCGTAGCGGAGCGCTAGTGATCTCGTTCGAGAGGCGAAACTATAAAGTTTTGTCTCGACATAGTTTAGTCGCCATCATGCGTTGGAACAGTGCGTTTGCCGTTGAGGCCTACTTTTCGAATGGATGTTCTGTGATCGCAACCTAGCGCACCTTACAACATACAATATTAGTACAAGAATACAATATTTGCTTTTTCGTTGATCCATCTCAAATCAATAAAGAGTACACTTACACTCATGTCCAATTTAGCAATGACGCACCTCCATGTTTTGTTGTTGCTGTATAACGCGTGTCTACTTGTACTAGATTGAAAGTGTGTGTTGATCCAAGTAAATAAGTAACACGTGTTGTTTTTTTGCTTCAATATTAAATTTTTATCAACATTTTCTCTTGGCGTCGGTAATGTTAAATGACTATTTAATATTAATCATTATTACGAATCGATTTACATTGTAAGTAAATAAAAAAAATGCTTTATATAAATTAAATCTTTCCAACCGTTCCCATTCAGTAGAGATAAAATAAAATTGTTAGTTACATAACAAATTATAAGCTTAAAATGTATTTTTTTAGTAGTTTACGCTCACAATTTATCGAAAACTACTAGAATTGTATGAACGCATATTATAAGAAACATAAATATAATTTTATGGTTAAAATTATCTGGAACAGTTGCTATTGATTAAAATTTTGAAGTGAAACTTCTTTAGCCCCTTTGTGATTTGAAAATTCGGATGAAACGCGTCACTAAAATTTATTATTTGACGTGTCTTCGGTTCTAATGTAATGCGGTAAATTCATGGCTCCGCGCGAGCCTCCGGTAGCGCATCGGCGCAAAGCGCCTGACAAATCTCAGCGGCCAGAGAGACATCCAGCGAACGGAGGTTCGAACCCTACGAAATCTAAAAAAAATAACCATTTTTATTTTTGTGAAATCAATATCCAAAATTAAACCACTTTAAAATAAACAGGCAAAAGAAAAGAAAGCGACATCTAGTGACTTTGTAGTTTCACTTCTACCGCGTGTGAATTGAACCCTCTGATTTTTTCTTTGTTATAAAATTATACACAAAATAAATAAAAACCGGTTCCGCGCTTGAAATCGTGACCTCTAGACTCCATTTGCCAAGTGATTTTTATACCTAGGAACCGTAAGAATACATACATTTTTGGCTTGTGGCTTTCTCTTAATTTAAAAATTGTCAGGAAACAAACAACTTCTCAAAAGATGTGAGTTATGCAAGAAGGTAATCTTTACTCCTATTGGTCAGTCGGAAGAAACGGGAGTTTAAAACCTTTTACCCGGTTCAAGCCGGGAAAACTTCCATTAAGATTAGCTTTTATTGCTAAATAAATCTCTTAGCTAAGTTACTTTAACGTTGTGTTTTATAATTTTATTTATTTAATTGCTAGGCGATCGATACGACTACAAAGTAGTTTCTACTGGTTTATACGCAGAAAAAATTTAACGGGGGAATTTACATCACGGTCTTGTTTATTATTATCTTCATTTTACCTACTAGGAACTTTGATTTCAGTTAAAATAGATAATGTAGATAGCATCTAGTTTGTTGGCTGTACATTTTACTGCTACTAAAACAGGATTATAGTCTTTAATGTCTAATCATATAAGTTGGTTGGTGAAATTGTTTGTCTCGCCTTTCATGAACAATCATCGTCAATTTCCTTTATAATATATTTTTTTTTTTTGTTTTAGGCAATTCACCCTGGAGAGAGTGCTTTGTGTATAATATATTTTTGTGTTAACCATTAGACGATCAGAAAATTACTTTTCAAATGAACACTTTCAGTTACCTTGTTAATAACGCGGTAAAAATGTATAACTTCGCTTCACGGATAATACGGAATATTCCTTTCTTAATTAATGGGGCAGCTCACTGTGCGTGTTCCGTAAAAGAGTGTATTTTTCGTAATTATTTTCAAGGAAACGACGAATAGAATTTTTTTTGTTAAAGCTCATAGTCAATATATACATACAGAAGACTGTATAAAAAAATTGTACATGAATCTAAAGTATGGTTTGCGGTGTACGCCACTTTCAACAGGACACTTAACTACAATGAAATTGCTGCTCGGTGGCCGACAGCGATTAAGCCATAATACGGTTCATCAGAAAAATAAAATAAAAATATATTAAGAAACAGACATTAAGGTTTATGGCACCACGTAGAGGAATTTTGGTATCTAAAAAAATATATGGAAAATTTTATCGTTCATTAAAAAATTGAAGGGGGCCCTTTATAAAAAAATCCGTGTTGCCATTGAGATTGGATTTTCGAACAGTTCAAAACTTTGGTGCAAGCAAATCGGATGTATAGTTTTTTTAATATATTTTCAACCAGGTTGAAAAAAGTACGTTTCTTGAATTAAAAAAAAGCGCATGCATACTCTTGAAAAATTAACCCTAAGAAATTTAAACAAAAGAAAAAACGGATTTCAAATATGCAATAGAAAATTTATAGGAAGGTACTTGTATGAATTCTTAACACAATTAGTTCCCAATTTTCAAAATTATACTTAACTTCATAGCAAATTTGAGTTCATTGAATCAGATTTCACGCAGGACTAAACGCACAGACAACAGAAATAATTTCTAGTCTGTTTGAAGATACGAGTATTTTTTTATTATAATCAATGTTTTTTTAAAATTTATTTAGGAAATATACAGTTATATAAATTCATTTAACATTTATTAGTGAATATAATGTTAACCAGTTAAGTTCCATTTATAATATTTTTTTATGATTTCAGATTAGAAAGCAAGTAGATATAAAAAGTTATAATTTTACCGAGTGTAAGTAAAAAAAGAATAAAAAGAATAAACAAAAAATAAACATATGATGTATGTTGATTGTAAGGTTAATTTGATTTTAAATAAAGGGTTCAGTCAGTTTTAAACAAGGGTACAAAATCAATTCTTAGGGCTTTGTAAGATTTGCAGATACGAGCAAATAAATAAAAATATTTTAATAGTTATATAAAAATACATATTATAAATCATTTACATTGTAGGTAGAAGCCACTTTGAGATGATTTTTTGCAAAAAACGGCCAATGAATATGATCAAATTATTTTTATTGTAATATTGTTTAATTTCTCAGAACGAGATGATTCATCTCCGTCATAAATGCCATGATTCCAAACATTCTCGTGATGAGAATTATTCAATCTAACCAATTTTTATCTTATTTTGTATGCAGTATTTCGTTTAATTTATTACAGTGAAAAAGATATCACAACTCATATAAAATGAGGTTTCAAACTGAAAATAGTTGCGTTGAAAAGCTGTTTAGTTGTCAAACTTTATTTTAAACGGGCGATTTCCCGGCGTGCGTTCAACGCCACTTAAAAATTAATTGTTTATCCTTGCGTGTCCTTTCCCATTCGTCCCGTTTCCGCCGCACCTTCCCCTCCCACATCCCCTTCCCCTCCCACATCCCCTTCCCCTCACGCGTTTCTCCTCCACCTTCCCCGCCTTCCCTCTCCCCTCTGCTGCTCCCTCATCCCGCAAACCCCCCTTCCGCGTTCCATATATTCAATCCCTGTACATTAAGTTTTCAAACAGCTCGCGTGCCACCTATTACAGTTTTTTTATTCAAATTTTCATTTTTTATTATAAAAAAAATCAATCAAATTTGGTACCTAACAGAGGTACCCATTTAAAATAACTAGTTATAATTCTTACTTAGTACTTCAAGTAAATTCATTAATTTAAAGAATTTATTCGAAAATTGAATTTCGATTGAACAATCGATGGTTTGCAAAATGTCATTCTCAAATTGTAACATTTTTGACAGTTTCGTAAGAGTTTTCGTAATGATTAAAAAACTTCTTCAAAGACAGCAAACTTATTTTGTGGCACCATTTTAATTCAAAATTAATAATAAACCTAGTTTTTACCACTTTTATTGTTTACAAAACCTACATGTTTCGTGAGCTAAGCTCACTTCTTCAGTGTTTTTTTTTGTGAAGAAGTGAGCTTAGTTCACGAAACATGTAGGTTTTGTAAACAATAAAAGTGGTAAAAACAAAGTTTATTATTAATTTTGGATTAAAAAACATTTCAGGTGTATTGCCATGTGGTTGTAATAATCCAGAAATCTTCGCGAGGGTGGAAAGAAGGTATTTTGAAAGTTTCAAACATAGCAATGCATAAACAACTTACATACATTTAAGCAAGAATATTTTGTTTTATATGTATATAGCTAAGTATAGTTTCAGAAAATAAGACAGTCAAGGCGCCATATTCTTGGTTCCTAAATCCCTGATGAAACCGGGTCGTAAATAGTAAATCTAGCTTATCATAAAAAAGATGTTTTCTGTGTACTGATAGTTGGATTTAGACGAACGCTCTTTATGTAGTAGATATATTTTCATATACCTCGCAAACCAACATCGAGGCAATATCTACCGTTCTATTGTGACTACTGCAACACAGAATCACAATAATTGTACACTCCCATTCGCCGTACCTATTCAAATGTTGGGTAATGAGTAATGATTATAAGGATGTTATTGACATATTTAACTCGTCAATCATTAAATATAAACAGGGCATAGTAGAATTTATATCGGAAAGCATCACACAAATCTAACAAACTGCCTAGCTTTTGTTCGACTTATTTAATTTATATTGTATTATTGCCTTGTTTTTCGGTAAATATTTACCTAATAGGGACACGCTCAATATGCACAATAAACACTTAACATTAGTTAGATAATAATGGGAAGTAAGTATTTCAGTTTCCGGAATTGAAAAATAATGAATTTTAATAGTTATTTCGTTAAAATTAAAAACGCATATTCGCTTGGCGGCCATTGTCATTGATGTCAAAGTTTTGAGGTTAGTTTTTTTTCTTCTCTTTTTTAATCCAAAATATTAACACATGACCTTAAAATAGGTTCTTAGTTTGGGTTTAATAAAAAAGGAAGAAAAAAACTAGCCTAAAAAGCTGTTTTAATATTATTATATCAAAACATGGCGTGAAGAAAAGATGTGAAATTGTCTGTTTTTTAATGAAATATCTACTAAAATGCATTATTTTCTAATTCCGGAAACTGAAATACTTACTTCTCATTATTATTTAACTGATATTAAGTGTCTTTGAAATAAAAAGTGCATATTAAGGCGGAACTCCTGCGCCAGAATACACATGAAAACTAGCTTGAAACCCACTATAAACGTTCTTTGTTTTCCGTCTCCTGCGTTTTTTTAAACATGGTTTGAAAGATTGGTGTGAACAGGTGTGAAGTTCGCGCGGTCACACACTTTGCTAGTGGCCTGTCCACGAGTCCACGCGTACGCAACTGACTTGATGTTTGACGTTTAGCGTTTAAATAAATGTTAAAATATGTTCCGATGAAGAAGAGATGCTACATCAGGGAGAAAACAGAGATATTTTAATAGATGTTTATTTACCAGGAAAGATTTCCGACTAATATCAATTATTATGACCTAAAGTCAGTATTTGAATTTCGAATGCGTAATTAATTACGCATTCGAAATTCAAACGTCAAAAGTCGAGTTCTGTTAAGAAATTTAGCGATGATATTGTAAACGAAATATAAAGGAGAACACGCAGATTTCAACTTAGACCTAACCTACCTAACTAGATTTTTATTAGGTATTTATTTATCAGGGAAAGAATAGAATACCTATTTTAATTGGTCATTTCTTCCGTGTCTCTGAAACCGATTTATAAATTAATAGACTTTATTTACAAGTGAGTTCACGAAAGATATAATCATCCATTACGACAGTATTTATTTGCAATTTAAAGTCATAATTAAGTATTAGGCTCGCGCGGTTGACATAACCCCAAACGTCATTCGATTTATCTCCGGTACCAACCGCTCCGTACGGCTCCTGTAAAAATATGAACTTATTTCCCCCCCCCCCCCGTCGGCCCCGCCTGCCTTCCCGCTTCCCGCTTCACCCACTTCAAAAATAATATTAATATTGTTAATATTCGTTATTATGTTACAATTTTATTATCAAATATATTTATTATATTGTATTTAGGTATCATAATATTTTAAACTAGTGATTATTAAGCTTGCTCATTGCGCATAACCTCAAAAACTTGTTCGGTTTGATTCTCCATACATGACCGCATCGCGCGGCTCTTGTAAAAATATGAACGCATTTCCCCCCGCCAGCCTTCCCCCTTCGCCCGGGAGATGAATGTTTTCCGTCGCCTGTGGTAAAGCTTGAACACAGGGTTTTTGAACACGAAGTGTTCAAATTTTCAATGTTTTGGGTGCTGTTCAAGCTAGTGTTCATGTGTATTGTGGCGCAGGATACGCCGCTTTAAGCGTGTCCCCATTAGGTAAATATTTACCTGTTTTTCCATCTTTCATGGTGGAGTATGTATATTGTTTTTATGATGTTATGCTCATTTGTATGTTCTGAAATGTTGTGTAAAAAATAATATATATGTAATAGCCAAGTGGGCGTGAAATTCAAATTAAATAAATATTTTAATTGTGTAGATTTTTTCAAAAGACTTCATTCAATCTTGGCGGATAGCAAATCTCTAGTTTGAATATCGTCGAATGGTTCAAATCTTTATGTGGTTTTTCGTTCTCCAATGTTTGCTGCGCGTGTCTTTTGATACTGTATCTATGAGAGTATTTACCTATTTTTGGTTCGTAAATTAGGAATTTCAATTTGATATAGTTATTAGTTTCTTCGAAATGATTTCCACTCGTGCCAACTGCGAGGACACCAACCACAAGCGGTCCAAACTCCTGGGGGTCGTTCATAATATCATACGTAATATAGTATTTCCGAATTTCCACTCTGTTGGCTTTAGTGGAAAGGGTCTTGGTTTCGTGCTGCGGGTCTCTTATTAGTAATATTACGCTGGAAGCCCAAGGGCTCTGTACTGTGGCAAGGACAGGGCCGGACCGTAAACAAAGTTCATAATAAACAAACAAAAATGGTTTGAATACCGCGCAACTGCCAACTGCCCGGAGCCAGTGGGAATTGCCATCTCGGTATTTATTTTGTAAGGCTGAAGGGATGGGGACGAAATAAAATAGGAAAGAAGAAGGGAGGGGAATATCTAAATAGAAACCTGAAACACATCTAAAGTCAATTCGGAGCAAGGTTTTGATTATGGATACTGGTTTTTCACGAGACTTTAGCTGAAGCACCCAACGTTGTCCGTACTTTATTTGCTTTAAGGCAGTATTCTAGTATAGAAAAAAAATTCTTTATATTTCCAAATCTCCTTACAAAGATTTTTCGAAATTAGCATTATTTTAAAAGTTATAACCATTTTAATGTCGTGGAACTAGATGAAATCTAACCGGAATCTAAATAAAAAAAAAAATTAAACGCATTTTTCCCAAAACTACTTTTTTCGACACGTTTGACATGATATCTCAAGTTCTACGGAACCAATTTGCTTGAAATTTGGTGTGAGCTTTCTCTACATTTTTCTCTATCACCCCTACTAGAATTATAATAAAATTTCATTTTTTAATATATTTTTTAAATTCTGAAAAGTCAAAAAAACTGGTAAAAAATGTCTTTATTTCAGACAGCCGCCATTTTGCGAAAAAATTTTTTTTTTATTTTTTCCGAAGTATGGGCCATAGCAGCATTTGTTTGGATAAAGAATTTTTTTTATTACTAGGAGGGCTGCAATCGTGTCAACCAGAGCGCGCCATTTTTTGAGACGCCCAACTTCACAAACACCCTGTACCTTTTTGAATTTTTTCGTTTGATTTTTTTTAATGTTTTCTTTGATGTTTAAGAAATATTTGGTAAAGTAATGGCTGGTAAAAATATTATTGTTTTTTTTTTATTGCACCTGAAAAAACACCTACAATTCATGCTTCTAGACTAGAATACCCCCTTAAGGGAGGGAAAAGGTGATGGGGATAGGTTTTCAAAATATCGCAGACTCTGTGACTTTCCTCTTGTTTTAAATGTCAATTGTCGAAAATGTCATCGATTTCCGAATAAAACTGTAGATTTGTATAAAAAACAAACCCACAGACAGCATTCCTTATTGTATTTATAGATAGGTAGAAGACTTACTTTATTTAACCAGTGATTCCTGACATTATCGGGAGTAAAAAGTATGAATGAAATTTTTATCTGACATTTTTTAATGTTTTTTTTTTCCAACTAAAAACGTATAAAACACTGGGTATTGGACAGTTAGGCGTGGGGTGAGGTACCAGTGACGACACGTGAAAGATTTTTTTGTTTGATTTTGAAGAAAAAAAAATGACGTTTAAAAACTCATCGCAGCCAAAATTTCATTTTTTACTCCAAATAATGTCAGAAATTATTGTTTAAAGCAAGTCAAGTACGTCCCTCAACACTCTGTATACATATTCCTCTGAGGATAGAACACTTCACTCTGTAATGCTAATTTTATAAATTCATCAAAATCTATTGATTTACCCCTTACTAATAATCGTGTTTTTAATTTTATACTACTCATAAACAACCATTTATGTAAGGTAAACGGTGACAGTAACATGATTTCAATCGACTTTGTATGAGTTTTGTCAACGATTTTTCCAAATTCTTTTTCGCACCCCCTCAAATTTGGAAGCCCTGTGATATTCTCTCCTGTCTTGATTCCGGATCTGTAGGCTGTTGGTTTGTTTACTGATGTTTTCTGGGAATTTGAGCACCGCGGAGATAAAGGTCAAAAACGATCTCTTCCGCCGACCGAGGAGAGATACTTTATTTGCCTCGTGTTTGTGGACTTGGGATGTTTTTGCGTAGTAAATAATCTGGATAAAAGCTAAAGTAACTTACGTACATTATTAGAGGCAACTTGGGCAATTATTTGTGAGAAAATGAAAAACAATAAAAAAAAATAATTTTACTCTGTTTATTTTACAAATACAATGAATTATAAACAACAAATTTTTGTTCCGCCGTAAATAGGTAATTTGTATTTTAAATTTACACCTATCAAAATGTTTTTTTTTCATAATTTTTATTTTATATTTCTAAGATAAATATAGTAAAATTATTTTTTATTGTTTTGAATTTACTCACAGGATGACCGCCTAAATGTAGTTTTTTTTATTAAATTAATTTGATTCTGGATGGGATTTTGTTATGTAATTTTACACCTAAAAAATCAAAGCCTCTCTTTACAGCTAAAAAAACTCCTCTGTCCAAAATGATATTAGCTTGTCCATTTGCTTTGCATTGGTTTTATGATTGTACGAGGTGTTTGCCTTTTTGTCTTTTTCGAGATGAAGAACCAGAATATTATTACTATCAGATAATGAGCAAACAGTATTCTGCTGATGTGCTCATATCTGTTTCACAATAAGTTTAACGGTTGTTTTATTTTCAAAAATTTGTTAGTTCCATCCTCTCTCCAAATATGAATCCAATCGAGCTTTAAATTGGTTTAAATTAGTGACATCGATGATATGTTGTGGAAGTTTATTCCGTTATTCTATTTGCAAGAAAGTGTTACAGAGATTTATATTTTTATTGGTGGTGAAGATTTCTTGGATGTCAGGGCAACTGTAATGCCCAGATAAAATTTTGAAAGTCTCTATCAAGTAAACCCTTTCTTCTAACGTTGGTAATCTTAGTTCCTTCGGTCTATCTTCATAATGCAGATCTTTCAAAGCTCTTGATATTTTTGTAAATCGTCTCCATTGGAAAGATATAGACTCCATATTTGGAAAGCATATTCCAGGAGCCAGGAGAGGTCGCACATATGTTTTGTGTATTTTTAACATCATGTCCGGTTTCAAAAGAAGAAAAGAAAAATATTAATTTAGTTATGTTTTTAGCAGTTTCTCTGACTCCTTTCTTCCCAGGTCGAAAAGCCATTTGTATGTTTTTTTTACCGAAAAATGATAATTCGCAGTTTACGTCGGGGATGATTTGGTTATTGTATTGTTGCGTGATTATTGGCTCTGTAGTGGCAAGTTAGCAAATTACCAGTACCTTCACAGTAGGTACTTTACACAATTTGTATATTTGATCTAAGTTTGTTTGTTTGTTCAGGTTGGAGCGTTGTGGGGTAGTGGCGCGCATGGCAGCCGGGAGGCACCGCCGCTCGTCCGCTGAGCCCCGCAGGGCGCCCCCCGCGCCCCGCCCCGCCCCCGCCCCGCGCCTGCTGCACGCGCTGCGCAGGCAGTTCCGCCGCGACCTGTCGGAATGGATCACATCAGCCCGGCCTCAGTGCGACGGGACGCTAGTGCTAGTGCCAGTGCCAGTGTCAGTGCTAGTGCGCCGTGCGGGGGCCAGGCCGTGAGCGAGCCGGCATGCGCGCCCCCGGCGGACGAACCCGAGACTTCCCGGTGCCGCGGCCTGCAGGAGCGCCGAGCGCGCCTGCACCTGCCGCTCAAAGAGTGCAACGACGCGACGCCCGCGTACATGCGCAGCATCAAGGAGCAAGACCCCGACGAAGACCCCGCTGCGCATACTGCAGAGTCGTCTCTGCTAAATGGGGAGACCAAATCCCAACAGCCTAAAGGCATCGTCAAGTCCCCTTCGGAAAAGAGTTACAGGAATGGAGGCAGAAAGATCTTATTCAAGTCCGACTCGGTACGGTCGAAGGGACGTGGTATCGTCAAGTCTGATTCTGTGGAAGGAGATCGGCCGGTCCTGCATGTTCAGTTTAACAGCGGCTGCCTGAACGGGTCCGTGACCACCGGCGCTGGCCATGGAGGCTCTTGCACGAGCCCGGCCTGCAGCCTCACAGATTCCGGTAGCAGCTCTAGCTCCGAGGATGCCTGCGTGGGGCTCACGGAAGCCCGGCCCCCCGATGGCGGTTGGGGTTGGGTGGTGGTTTTCGCTACCTTCATGGTCAACCTTATCGCCGACGGAATCACTCTTAGTTTTGGAGTTATGTATGTCCATTTTTTGGAGTATTTTGGCGAAGGAAAGGCAAAAACTGCCTGGATAGGCAGTCTGTTCATGGCAATGCCGCTTTTGTCGGGACCTATAGCCAGTTTCCTGACGGACCGCTACGGGTGTCGGAAGATGTGTATCTGCGGGTCTATAATCGCGAGTATAGGATTCATCGCTTCCGCATTCACCACCAATATGGAGAGTTTGTTTTTCACCTTCGGTATTGTTTCTGGGTTTGGTCTCAGTTTGTGCTACGTGGCGGCTGTCGTTATCGTAGCGTATTACTTCGAGAAGAAGAGATCTCTGGCAACCGGTCTATCGGTATGCGGGAGCGGTATAGGCACATTCATATTCGCGCCACTCACTCAAGTAATGCTCGATGAATATGGGTGGAGAGGAACCACACTGATCTTAGCTGGGTTGTTCTTAAACATATCTGTTTGTGGAGCCTTGATGAGAGATTTAGCGTGGACTGCCGTCATGGCTAAAGCGAAAGCGCAAGATCGAAAGCGCTCTCGAGAACAGAAGCGTCTTAAAAGATACGGTTCTTCCGCCGACTCTTTCTCTGACAGCAAGAGTACTAACACTGTGGGCACCAACGGGCAACCAGCTCTACTGGCCAACACGATTGCTGCAGGAGACAACTCCGATAACGTTGCTAGGCAGTGCAGTTCTTTAGTTAATCTTCCAACTTACGTGAATAACGGAGAGAACGTTCCCGTAGAAGTTTTAGAGCTATTGGCTTCCAGAAAAAATGTGTACAATGTATTGATGCAGAATTACCCGAGCATGCTCATCTCTTCTCGGAGCTTCAGCGACAGCGGGAGAGTTAACGAAATTGGGTGCGCTGGGAGACATGGTGTCAGTCCTCTAGGGCTGATCCCCGCCCAGCAGGAGCTGCCTAACAACAGTCTCACCCGCTCGCACCCGGTGCCCAGCAGGCCACCCACCGCTTTCCTCAAGGACTTAAGAATCCACCGGCACTCGTTAACGTATCGAGGAGCGATGCTCAACATCAACCGCTACAGACTCCGTGCCTCTTCTTGCCCTAACATCTATCGCAACTCCATGACGACGATTGCGAAAGAGAAGCTCCAGTGGTACGCTGGACTGTGGGAGTTCTGGGACCTGGTGGTGGACATGATGGACTTCTACCACTTCGGAAACTCCAAGTTTCTGCTGTTTGCCATCTCCAACTTCCTCCTGTACACCTGGTACGATGTGCCCTACATGTACATTACCGACAATGCGGTGGAGTTGGGCTATACTGAGAAAGAAGCATCGATCTTGATATCTGTCGTGGGTATTGTCAATATGGTCGGGGAGGTAAATATACAATTACATATTTATTTTTTATTATTATTAAAAGTAATATTAACCATTTTATTACCGACTTTACGTTACGTAACAATATAAACTTGGTTTATGATGATTATTTTTTTTATTTATAGATGTTATATTTTTACATAAAGACATGTTAATTGAATATTCTCAATAATTTATTGTTCCATAGTGATGGAAGATTTGTTACGATTTGATTGAAGTAAATTATTCACATTATTTTTATCTTTCTAACTCGATTTTTCCACTTTTACATTAATAACAATGGATAATTTTTTATAGTAGGTATAATTAACATTTTTTTTTTTTATTTTTTTTTTTTTATTTATTCATACACGCCTTGAGGGCTTTTACAGAATCACATTATTAAAGTTACACATGTTATTCAGGAGTATAATTGTAAGCAAGTATATAACATTATAAACAGTAATTTAAGGATACAAACAGGTATAATATGAACATAGGTATGTAGTTTCGTTATCGTTAAAATTGTACAAAGGAGTTAAAAAGTTACATAGTGTAATAATGGTAAAACAGAAGAGTGTTTAAGATACTTTAAAAGTAGTTATTGAGGAACGTGTAGGTATTTACTATGTTGATTTTATTATTAACTTGATCATGAATAAATTGTTCGAAAGCAAGTTTTTCAAGAATTCAGCAAAATTAACGCAGCGATAAATAGTACCTACACATAGAAAAAAATAAATAAAAAATACATGAGTTGTAATATCTTGAAAAGTTATACAGATGAGTTCAACAAGTGTATAGTGTGATAGTAAAAAATAGTACAAATTATGGTACAAAAAGTACAAGATAATATTAATACAAAAGAGAGAGAGGATAAAAAGGTAAGTACTTAGGTAATCTTTGCATACATAAGTATTAAATTTTGTTTTTATTGTGAACATGAAGAGACCATCGATTTTAATTTAATCAATATATTATTATTGCTAGGGCATCAAGATTTAAATAGAAATATAAGTAAAATGTGAGTTAGTAATACGAGAGGATTGTTGTTAAATGTGTTCTTATTTAGCTACCTTTATTATTCACATATTTCATGTTTTGCGATAATTAATAATTTGATAAAGGTGCAATTGATTGATTGATATTTATGGCTTTATTTTAAATATTCTAATATACTGAGTTTGAATTTAGACACAGATTGGTGACGATAAATGTCGATTGAGTTGTATTTATTTCCGAGTAAATGGAGTCTTTGGATAGGAGAGTTTATAAAATAATTATTAGCGGAATTGGTAACAGAATACAATGCATTCGACCGAGTTTCGCGAGTAGGTACTCGCAAATTAATAAAATTTGTCAAACGAGGGCGTCCAGTCTGCCATTCGCTATTTTGAAGAGACAAACTAAATCACTTTTTATGCGCCTTGATGTCAAATCGGTTATGTTAAGTAATTCCATTAGGTATATATAATTAAGTTCTTCAATCGGTATACCCAGTTTGTAGTTAATAAATCTTAAAAACTTATGCTGAACTCTTTCAATTTTTTGTTGGTGGGTTTTTTCATTGGTTATTTATTTTTTAATCAAAATTATAAAGAACCACTTGTGCCAAACAATCAATAATAGTCTTTCATCCTTCTTCACTTTCACATACCTAGTCGTATCCACATTTAAGGTGATGAACCATGACGTGTAAAATTCGGTATCAGGCCGCTATCAATAACACTCCTTATGTAGACGGCGATAAAGTTTAAATTCCCGTTTAACACCAGCCACCTGTTTTGATTTATTCAAGAAAAAAACATCGTCAAAAAGCGTGTTTTATTTTATTTTGTGAAGCTCGGGCACACATATTTAAATGTTTTACGATCATTTTCTAAAGAATTAAATTCCTCACATTATATAGTAAAACCATAATCAAAAAGAGGTTCGTAAGTAGGAGATTTTGAACTTTAAAACATTTTTTATGGGTATGATACTTTATTTTTTTCTAAGCTTATGAAAAGACTGACCAAAAAAATACTCGATTATTTCGGTGTTCTACTTGCAGTATTTAATTAAAGCATCCAAAATGTTTCTAAGTGATCTAATTTTTAAACCAAAACACATAATTTAGCATTGCTTTTGTAGTGCATCACTTTAAGGCCGAGTGTAGCTAATAAGCCCATTTATTAATTTGAAATAATGATTACTTTCTCCGACGGTTGATCCCTACGACAGTTGATCCCCCCGACATTTGATCCCCCCGACATTTGATCCCCCGACAGTTAATCCCTCCGACAGTTGATCCCCTAAAAGATTTTTTCTTCAAGTAAGTATGCCATAGGTCGCCCCAAGTGGTTCGCTACGTTTGGTGAATTAGCAGGGGTGCCCGGGTTGTAGGAGTGAGGTTCGTATAGGTCTTAGTGGTGAATGCGTTTTCTCACCTACTGTGTGGCGCTCCGGATTGGGGGAGACTGCTTGAGGCAGACATAATCTAGAACTCTCCAGCCGGACTTCCGGACGAAATTTTTTTGTTTGTTTTTAAATATTTTTTATGGTAAATTATTGTTATGTAAATACCGCAGAAGAGTCCCAATAGCTCAAAAAAATTTTTTTTATTTCAAATCATTGTTTTGTGAATATCGCACAAGAGTTCCAACTGAGGAGAGATACTTTCAAGAATTAAAAGAATTTCTCTTTTGAATCTCTCTTCACTCACGCTAAACATAACGATCTTGAATTCATCTCTCCCACTGCGGTTCAAAGCGATAGAGTCGAGAAAGTCCGGCTGGAGAGGTCGAAGGGTCTCCCTCAACCGGTCTCTCACGCAGCACAAGTCATGGAAAAACCTCACACTATGAATCTGTGTACCTCTGCTAACTCACCTAAAGTAGCGAAACACCTATGGCATATGTTATGCTTCCCCATGAGTAAATGCTTCCCTGGGCGGAGGTTCCATATTGTAAAAGTTGAATGCCAATATTACCCTTGCGTTCCAGATCCTGTTGGGCTGGGCCGGTGACTGGCAATGGGTGGATGCGGGGTGCGTGTATGCGTGTTGCATGTTGCTGTGCGGCTGCGTGACGGCCTTGGTGCCGCTGCTGACTTCATACCCCGCCCTGTGCGCCGCCTCGGGAGCCTTCGGACTCTTCATCGCCGCCAACTACTCGCTCACCAGCATTATCCTTGTGGAACTTATCACGCTCGAGAACTTCACCAGCGCGTATGGGCTGTTGCTGCTGGTACAGGGGGTGGCCAACCTGGTTGGACCCCCGTTAGCAGGTGCGTAACTCATTTACATTTAGCGACTTAACCTAATCTCGACTATCCAGATCTGACTAACCTTATCCATTATTACTAATGATAAGGAGATTGTAAGCACCCAGGTTATAGACCCATTGTGCATTCCCCCATGTTTACCTTCTTCCCCAGACAGTAAACCCTTAATCTTCTACATGCCAAGATGCAAAACAAAACTTGGATTGCCACGAGGGGTGACTCTATTACCCCACGCATTTTATCATTTTAATGCCATTTTTTCTATTTATTAATAAATTTTATTGCTTATTGTTCTTTGGCTTTATGTGTTTTTTGCGAAATAATTATCACAATATAGTTAATTTTATAAAAAAACCACTTCAATAATCAACGAACATGGCCCCCTATGACGAGGGGTGACTCTATTACCCCACGCATTTTATCATTTTAATGCCATTTTTTCTATTTATTAATAAATTTTATTGCTAATTGTTCTATGGCTTTGTGTTTTTTGCGAAATAATTATCACAATATAGTTAATTTAAAAAAAAACTACTTCAATAATCAACGAACATGGCCCCCTATGAACGTCTGGGTTCATGGCCCCCTATGAAAGTCTGGGGATAAACTTAAATGACTTATCGCATGTGACGGTGGGTGACTTGACCTTACCTTTTTAAGCAGCTTTGGTAATAGTGCAAGCAAGTGGGATGGCGCGTATCACTCGTGAGACAGTTACTATGCACTGTGGCATGGTTCCAGCGCGAAAGAAATATTATTTACGCCAAGAATATTATACAATATACCTGCTTATTTATTAAAAAAAAATCTATTTTAACCTCTTGAATGCCAGCGTATCCTTATGGATACATTTAAAAAATCATACCTTGCACGAATCAATCCGCTCGCTCGATGCTTTGTTGTTAAATGCAAAAACAATTCAAGGTCCTTAATTCTTGCTCGATGTTCGATGGAAATTTATGATTTGACTGAGTGTCTTTATGGTATCTATGGCGTCTTGTGTCGAACTGCTCGAGCGTGTGGACGCAATGACGAGCATGGTTCCAAGTCAACATGTTCGTTCGAGCCAAATCATGTTTGTGTGCATAGCATTAGGATGGAAATAAATATGTAAATAATAATATAATGAATTTGTTTGTTTCCACTTTCAGGCTGGTTGTACGACGTGACGGGCACATACGAGCTGTCCTTCTACATCGCCGGCTTCTTCATCTTCTTCTCGGGGCTCCTGCTCCTCGTGCTGCCCATCAACAAGAGGTTCCGCAAATACCGCAGCCTCCGCAGAAAGGAAACTGCTTCCGCCTCCACCTCCAGCATCGAGGAACATGCCGGGATGGTCACCGCCAATGGAATATGCAAGAACGAAAAGAATAATCGAATATTCGTGTGAAGGGACTCACCGTGATGAGTACATATTTGCCTTTTTACTAATCTTGTTGTGAAGTATCTCCCCGGAGTTGCTTTCTATGTGGGTGCTTTAAAGAGTATTTTTGATTTAACTCATCCGTGAGTTGTTTAGATTTAGGGAAATCCATTCACAAAGATTTCACAACTTGCTATGTACTGTATGTATACGTAGTCACACTTAGCAACTTGTTACAAATGATGATGATGCCAATGATGCTAGTTGAATTATTGATTAAGCGAAGAGAGACGTACAATTATAATTCATTATAAACAATAATCTGTATTATAGCGTTGATTTAGATATTCTTAGGTTTACTTTGAGAAAACGGATCGGATTCTAAAGCAAATATTGTGATAACAAGTAGGATTTCATTCTGCACCGTAGTTATTAATCTAGACTTTCCTTTCCACCATAATGCTATTACAAGTATTGTCTCTCTTTTGTTGAGATGATATTATATTATTTACAAGAGTTGGGATAATCTGTGAATGTCCGCTGTATATTTTTTATCAATTTTTGTTGTTGATAGTTTTGATGTTTAAAATACGTTCCTTGTCTGATGTATTCCAAGACAAGTAGTTGCCTCAAATTCCTAAATACTAAAAGGTCCATTTCTGACCAAAATGATTACTACATAATTAAACATATAGTATTCTACTGAGCGCTCCCAATGCTAATCTAATATTAAGAGAGATATCTAATGACAATTTGTGTTTGTCAATTAAGTTGAATTATTGTAATAAATCTTTCAGTTTATTATTATGTTTAGTGTTTTCTATTGTCCCAAGAGTTTTTTTGTCTTGTATTTTTAGGTGTGTATCTTTCAAATCATATATTTGTACAATTAATTAAGAAAATCTTCCACAAGCAACTAAATTGCTTCTCACTTTAGACCAGTGGTTCTTAACCTGTGTTCGATCGCACCCCAGGGGTTCGGTGAGTCAGTCTCAGGGGTTCGGCGGAACAAGACACAGCCCGAAAAAAAATTACGAAGAATATTTTCACTATCCCATATCCCATCCTGCCCCATCCTATCCCATTGTGCCCCCCATTGTTGTAAATATAGTCGTGAAAATAGCCCATCCTATCCCATTATGCCCCCCACTTGTGGTAATCCGCCGCCACTATGACACGCCCCGCTTTCCAATTAAGAAGGGTTCGGTGAACGCATATGAAACTGGTAGGAGGTTCAGTTCCTCCAAAAAGGTTAAGAACCACTGCTTTAGACTCTAGAGTATTCATGTTTGAATGTATGTTTTACTAATTTACTATTTTTTATCAAAAAAATGTTATCAAACAAAATAATCCATTTCACATTTTTAAAAATTGCTACTGAATGAACTATTATTTTTTATAAATACTTTTAATGTTTGGTAAACATCTATTTTGTATTTGTTTTGTAATCTCTGAATTATTTCATCATTTTTTAGTTTGTTTGTTGAGATAATGTCAGAGTTAAGTTGCGATGCATAGTTTTGGGCAAAACTCTTGGTCCACTTGAAGCTTTGCATTTGCTCCGCCAAATATGCACTCAATAATAAGAGTTGCAGTATTTTCAAGTTGAATTTATACATTATATTATATTTAAGTAGATATTTTAAATAAATTGTTGACTGCTTGAATTTGTCTCAGCGATTTTGTAACGTTTAAGTAGAAAATGCTATTAATATCTTACTTGTAATGTCACTTGAATGGGTATCATTATCCAGGTATTGGATCAAAACTAAAGTTCAAGAATTTTGACTGGTATGATTACGGAAATGTATCTTGGTGTTACGTTAAAGTAATAAAATGGTAATAAGACTAGAAAGATGGTCGCTCGGCTTTGCGAATATATATTTTATTGAATAATTCCAACACTCGTATTGTTCCTAGGAAGGCCAATTGGTTGATTTTGAATTTTTATTCTTAATATGTCAGGTACGCCTCATACGTCATACGTATGTCTGGTAATGTTATATTATCGTGAAAATAAGCTTATGGGCCCGAGTGGTTAAACACTTTCAAATAAAATATGTTATATTGTAATTTGATTTACTTTCAATTGGCTTTATCATAGAAATATGTTAATCAATGTAATTCGCCCAAAATATGGAACTTGCCTTTCTAGGGATATATTTTGTACATGTACGGGGTGAAGGATGTAAACTTTGGTAGGTGATGGTACATGGAAGATAATTAAATTTGTTTTTTTTATTTTTTATCATAACACCTACTTGAAATTAGGTGCTTACACAAAAAGACAGTTTTTTTTTAATTGCAGTATTTTATTTTAACATGTGGCAATGCTTGAATGGCAACACCGAGTAATAAGAAATATACTATTACACAAAGCGGCCATGATAATTTAGTTTTCCGTCCTATTCACTTTGTCTCTGTCCATTGTTCATCGTAAATTCTGTTTTCTACTCATTGTAAGTTAAAAAGATTAACAAAGTCCTATAAGCCACTGTTTGTTGTGCTCTAAGTATCATGTACCTTCCAAAATTAGTGCACTTCACCCCGAACTATATTATTATACTACAAAGATTTTTTAAAATATAAAATATTTGCTTTAATCTGCTTTTATATAAGTGTGTAAATATTTATTGTGAAGTTCCAAGTGTGACGATTTGTTGCCTTAAAAGGGTCCGAATTCTGGTTGTATGTGAATTATGTAAGTGTAAGAAGCCTACTAGAAGTAGTTAGAAAGTAAAGCTCTACTCTTTAGGTAAGATTTCGTAGCATTAGAATCTAGGGATAGCGAGCGGATCACAAAGCAGCGGGAAAAGAAAATAATGTTTGAATTTTGGCAATATCTAGAATTATTACAAATAATAAATCTCTTCTCACGCCTTTTAATATAAATCTCCTCAATACTTATTTAATACTTACCCTAATACTTACTGCTCAATTGTCGTAGACATTTCAAATAGTTAGTTTAGCGTTTCATCGAATTAACCTTCTAATAATGTTAGTCTGTTAACAAAATTAATTATTCCAAAGTTTTGTGTAGATTAACTATATTTTGGATATAGATAGAATTTCAATCAAATTTATCTTTAACATTATTCAATTTCGAATATTATATTGTAAGATTTCTCTAACTTTAATAACTTGGACATTTATTAGGCAACGATTATTCTGAATTTTTATCAACTAATATCACGAGATGTATAGAAACAAAGATGGCAGTGTCGTGTAGGATTTCAGAAACAGTTTAATCTTGGGTTTTTTACAAATCCATCTTCAAAATTAGATTTCAAACAAACCCATTTATAAAAGAGCAGATATCTAATAACATAAATCATGCGGTGTAAAAATTGGCACAAATTAAAAATTAAATTAAATAAATTTTTGCCCCAAGTTATCATAAACAGGTGATTTTTTGTTGTTACCCATCAATTTTGTAATTTAAAAATTGCCTGACACAACTCATTTTGTTTCTGTACACCTCCAATCTTTGTCTAATGGCCTTAGAAACCTCTTATTAACCGTGTACTAATATTGGGTACAGTTGCATTCATGAAGAATGATTCTTTAACTATAGTTGCCCACAAGCCGATTGTTAATCGGCTATTCAGCAACTTTTAGCCAGAGAATATTACTTCCCGAATGGTCTTGCATGTCATATTTCTATTTCGAATACAACTTCAATAAAGGAAACATTGACTAGCAGCAAATCTCATACTGGAATTAGAAATAAATTGTGCTTGTAAAACAAAATTTATTATAATAATATCATTGGGCTGATATATCTGTTGACAATTTTTAAAACATTAATAAATTCTTCTTTCCAACTGAAAATATGTTATAGAATTATCCAAACCATTGTTTGAAATGGTAAAAAGAAACAACACTCACTGAAAGAACAAAATAAATTCAGTGTCTTTATACATATATAAAAAAAAACCAACACCGTAACACATCAACATAAAACCAAAGTTCTACTTTCTAACAGCAAAGATGGCCTTATGCATCTGTCCCTAAAGGCTCTATTAATGTCTGTATTTGAGAGTGTTAGCTGTTGGCCCACTTGCTCAGCATCGGTACTGAATCGACAAAATCGGAGACCCTGTGCAGAAAAATTCCACAATGGCTGCTCTGCAAACTATAGTGAACTTTACATTTCTGCACAGGTCTCTAGTTTTGGTTCATTTGGTACCGATACCCAACCAGTGGAATGACAGGCTTACTGAACTCCAATTAATAATGTGCCACAACTGATATTGCCAGCACAAATGTCGATAAATATCATAACATTCATTTGCTTAGTTTATATTATTAATCATCCATTATTTAGGTTTATTTACTTCTAGTGCATGGACATTAAGAGCGCAGTATTGAACCGTGCTACTTTTTCATTGGTTATTAGAAAAAGAAAATCGTTTCGACGTTTTAGTGCTTATCATATTAAAAGAGAATGGTCGACGTACCAATAATCATGATTATTTAATTATTCCTGATACAAAGTGTTCACATTGTAGAGGTCTGTCGATGTAAGACTGGAAAAAGCTTGCACTGATCATACACACATCTACATCCTTCTTATTTACACAGTTTTTGGTGGAGTAAATCACATAAAATGCCATCTTTGGGTAATTTGGTTAATCAGTGAAGAATTTCAATTTGTTGCATGATTTTGCACAAGAAAGTAGTATCTGTTATTGTGCGTGTTGAATTGAATTCGTGAACAATGAATGTTGCTGGCGCAACAACGTAAACAATATATATTTGTCTGGTCAGTGGTTGAGTGGGCTTCGCGTTTGGGTTCCACCCGGGCGTCCCGTGTTCGATTCCTCGTCTGGCTAAGTCCTCCATCACAACACAAGCAACATTTTCGGCTTTCTGTGGGGGTAGTAGGAGATTTTCAAACATTGTTGGGTTATTCGTAACCCGGGAATGTTTGTCTTTCTTTTTTTAAAAAAAAAAAAAAAAATATATAGCAAGGCCTAACCTAAAAATGTTGGCAAACAGGTGCACTAATCTAATCTTCTCGGCCGATCTCTACAATAGTACAAAGAGAACAAGCAATAAGGGACTTCTCTGGAATATTCATAAACTATAATTCAGTTACTATTTTAGTGATAGTTTTAGATTCATGATAGACCATGCATGTGCCTCATATACTTGTATATTCCAATAACAATTCAGATAATTTGTAAGTTCATACTGTTTACCGTAATAAATAATATTACAAGCACTTTTGATTTGGTATTTGTGTATTTCTGAAAGTTATAATCATGGGAAAATAGATGTAGAATATTATTGTAAAGATCACGCTTGTGTTAAACGCTACAAGAATGAGAGACCGCACCCGGTTTTATGGTAGTTGTATTATTTTGTTTTAATTTGAACATTATTTTCTTTGTTGTATAACCTTTCTAGGTATTCTATATCATTCTACCATGCGTTATTTATTTTTTTGTATTATTTATTAGGAAGAATTTAGTTCGTGTTTGAGATCACCCCTGTGAACGTTCTTGGTAAAATGCCAAGAGGAAAAAACCATTACTGAAGACATTATAATATAATCTGTGATCTTGTGGACGTTTATGCACACATGTTTATTTTATTATTAAAAATAATATTATTTGTCAAATATTTTACTTATCCCATCTCTGTATGTGTATTATTATAATTATGTAACTTTGAAATCTGAAGATATTTATATATTTTAAGACTGATTTTAGAAGTTTTATTAATATTTAGGTCTCCCATATCCCATACCTCAAGAATCTAGAAAGTGGTGATCACTTCTCATGTATCTTTTAATTTGAATACGTTCACTGGCGTACAATCGGGAAACACGCCCAACATTTGTACACGGTTGAAATTCTTCACATGATAACAAGTCACTTCTATGATTCGTTCTTGTGCTCAACAGCCAGGGTTGCCAATGCTTACATTCTAAAATAATCCCAATAAATGTTCAAAATCTTCAAACTGGGGAGAGCAAAACATCAAATTCCCCACTAGTTTCTTCATAATTCGGCCTTCAAAATAAAACAAAATTGTATTGAAAATGGCATTTTTTTAAAATATTTATATTATTTTATTTGGAACATGAACAGGATTAAAATGTATTATTACAATCATAATATAAGATTAAAAAATAGGTTACAGCCCGATAACCAATATTGGAGCAAAAATAAGGACATGTAAAAAATAAATTCAATACGGCTTTCCAATAAATTGTATAGCTAGTAGGAAAAAAGGAAACATAAAAAATAAGGTAATAATAATCATACATACGGTGCGGGTAGGGGAAAAAAATTAACTGAAAAAGACAAGTAATTTAAATGAGAAAAATAGTTAGTTGAAGGAAAAAAGATAAAATAATATTTTAGTGTTAACATAATTTTAACCCATTTTTAAAATTTATTTTCTCAATTGATTTTGAGACCAATAATTTTAAACAGTGAAGTTAAGTTAATTGATAAGTGTTTCTTACTATCGTGGTACGAAAGCACAACTCGATGGAATTTGCAGGAAAACACTTCTTGTTATTCTTCAACACAATTTATTAAATAAAAATACAATACTGGTGACAATAGTGATCTCCAAGACCCCACCACACCGACAAATATCGAAGGCTTTATTTCCCTCGATATCTCAACACTCTACTGAAGACAGGCACCCATGTACCCCTCAGATCAGAGATTGATTACAACACTCTACTGGAGATAGGCACCTATATGTACCCCCCATGCTCGAGTTTGATTAAATAACTCCGAAGGTACAACATGTACCTTCCCGTTTCACCGTCAAAACAATACTAACTCAACCATATCAACCTCGTGGTTATTTAAAGTAATCTTACAAAAACATGGTACATAAAAAATGATGAGAAAATACATTTTTAGCAGTTCCCACACTAATTTTAAAATCTAACTTACAGACAATAATAAAACAATTACCTAAAAGTCGGCCCTAGAGGCCTACCAATAAAAATACATCTTAATATTACAGGGATTAACAAATATTGCAAAATTTTATTACTTTTTTCACTTAGGGCTTTAGCCCTAAGATAAATGCACCGTCGGCTTTAGCCGACGGTGCATTTATCTTTGAGGGTGTTATAAAATGTCGCCAGCAGATACTTCTCCTAGGGAGTGTCATAAACATAAGTAGGTGTTATTTGAGGGTACTTATTCAAAGTACCGACTTTACAAATAATAAAAGAATTTGTCCCAAATTTGCAAGGGAATGCATTTATATGATACCAGCCATATTATTCAAGGTTTGGGCCTTATTCATGAAACCGTGAGATAATATCTTGTTTGCACATTTTAAAAGGAGAAACTACGCGTAACTTAAATGACTAAAATAAAATGAATATTATAAATGATATTATTTTACAGACTAAATGTATTAAATCGCATTCTAGGAACAAACAATAAGCAATTTACATCTTATAAGACTTTATTGTCAACATAAAATAATTACCTATTTCTATCAGTTATTTCGTCATGCCATTTTTTTTTTTACATTTTGTTGGAAGGATTAAACTTCAAACATCCTTCATCTTTTTTTAATTCCTTCTCGAGTAGCCATCAATGCTACCATAGTATCTGCATGAAGGCGATAACGAGTTTCTGTTTTTAAAATTTTCAGTATACTGAATTTTCTCTCAATGGAAGCAAGCGTTGGAAAAAGGCAACAAGAGCAATAAACTTATTACAATTTTTAAATTTGGGAACATGTATCATCCCGTATTGTTTTTTAGGTGAAACACTTTATTTATTTATTTATTTGTATACGCCTATTCAGGCTTCTCCACATATATATTTATATATATAACAATATTTATGAAATTATACTTATAAATAGTGCAGGAAACAAAGACACTTGCACAAAAATAATTATAAAGTAAAAACATTATTAAATTAGATCCACGCAGTATGTAGGTACCAAATATTTTAAAAAAATATTTAAAATATAAAAATCCAAAATAGCTTTTTTCTTTATGCAGACAAAATACAAATAAATAGCTTTATCAAGGTATTCCCATACTTGATAAAAAAAACTTCAATAAAGTATGCTTATATATTGAAATTGATGTACTAAATATATCAACAACATCGGAGTATTTGTTTCCTAGCTGTTGAATCCGTCATTAGCCCAGTAACTTTCAGCATCGTCATCTACATTCAGAACATGTAGGGAGAAATCCAGAATAGGGTGAGCCCGCCGCTCGTCGTTCATATTACAAATGCTATAAGAAAATTATTGAAAGGAAATCACCAGCAACGAATCAGTTTGAAATTGTTGTGCTTCAAATGGATTAACTTTAGAGATATAAATGAAAATAAAATCACTAAAATCGAATCGCTTGCTAATGACCGTTGTCAATTCAGTATAAAAAGCTTGGCATGTTTTGTAGAAATCTTGAATCACTGAACGGGGTACATTGTTACCATTTTTGAGGTTTTCTGTTTCAATATATAACAAAATGTGCAGTGTTATTGAAGTCTCCTTTTAGAATTTCGTCAAAAGATCTGACTTAATTGATCTTTAGGAAATTGGATGAAAGAATTCTTAAAAGTTTTTCTACCTCGGGTTTTAGTGTATGAAGTAATGGCGTTTCTGATTGAAACACGGTATTAAAATTTGTTACTAGTGAAAGGACGTATAACATGAATTCCAAATATACTGATGTAAATTGGTTGTTCATTGTGGTAAGCATTTCTTCCAGTCCGATTCGAGCCGCGGTCAACAGTGGTTGTGTGTACCTTACCTATTGCTTAGTGCCGTTCGCCCGTTCCCGTGCCTCATACAGATAAGAGATTATTGTTACATTTTATTTAATTCTGTTTATCGTATACTTATTTGTTTGCATTCCTACTTACGGTTAATCCGTTTTTGTTTGTACAGTCAATGAAATAGACTGCGTATTATTTTTTCAGTTTAATTTTTAAAAGTTAAGTTTTTTTTTTATATAATGGAGGAAGACGAAGATAGACCTCCCGACCCAGGATCGATATTAGATTTTTCTGATTCGGAATCTAACACTAGCCAGGCTTCTATTACGCTTCCATCTCGTAAACGACGACCATCGCATAGCCTTTACATCCCATCGAAAGTTAAATCTATACCGCCGATTCAACAAACCTCGACCTCTAACGACCTTAACCCCAATAGTAACACCCAGACAAGTACTTTAGCTAGCGATAATACAAAAAGTAATGACTTACTTTATCCTGCTTCCGCTTCCGGTCCTTTTATCGTAATTGTTCAGAGAACTGAACAAGGAAAACTTATTCATCCTTTAGATTTTGGAAAATTCTTATTTGACTCAAAAAATAATAACCTTGGTATTGTTAATGGTTCAATTAAACCGGAAGGGCGATATAAATTGTCTATCGAGTTTAATACTGCCGCTTCCGCAAATGGATTTGTAAAAAAAATTGACTCGCTCTCAAAACATAAATATAAATCGTTCATCCCGTCATTTAACCTTACGAGAATGGGTCTTGTTCGAGGAATTCCCACGGATATCCCAGAGGCTGAAATTGTTGATGCTTTGAATAATTCCCAAGGAACCCCGAAAGTAATAAAAGCACGTCGACTGAACTACAAGGATTCTACTGATGGAAACAAGATCTGGAAACCTTCCCAATCTGTTGTTGTTACATTTGAGGGACAATCCCTTCCGTCTCGTGTGTTTATTTATTATACCTCGCTTCCCGTCGAAGTTTATAAATTTCCAACTGTTCAATGCTTCAATTGCTGCCGGTTTGGACATACAAAATCCGTATGCCGCTCCCCTCCACGTTGTTACTTTTGCGGAGAAGGTCACCCATTTGATCAATGTCCAAAATCTTCCAATAATCCCATTTGCATTAACTGTTCGGGTGCACATACCGCGGTCAGTCTAGCCTGTCCGGAATTGACAAGACAGAGGAACATAAAACATAAAATGGCTACCGACAACATTTCGTACTTCCAGGCCTCAAAGTTATTCTCTCCTGCGAAAAAATCTTTCGCAGAGATGACATCGTCCTCAGCTCCTTTCCAATCAACCACCTTTTTAAATTCAACGTCATCTTCTCACAGAGAAACCATTCTCAAGCCAGTCAAACCCAACCCAAAATATACTCCTTACCTTGATAAAAAACAATTGAATAATATTTTGACCAGCCCGAATGGGAATGCCAAATCTCGGACCCCCAATGGGTGTGCCATTAATAGTAATACATCCCCTCCTGCTCTCCCCGAAATATTGAATAATAATTCTTTTATACAAACTTTAATTACCCTTTTAATTTCTATCCTTACAAACAACAATACTGTACCGTCCAACGCTGCCGATTACATTAAATCTTTATTATCTTGCCTCCCCAATGACTTCGAAACTGAACAAAATTCTTCAGTGGAACAGTAGAAGCCTCTTCGCTAACAAATCTGACCTAATTCAATTACTCGACGAACACGACGTTTCAGTGGCCGCCATTTCTGAAACGTGGTTAAAACCCTCCTTTCACTTAAGAATTCCGGGTTATTATTGTCTCAGACACGACAGACCGGATGGTAAAGGCGGCACGGCTCTGATAATCCATAATTCTATCCCGTTTAAACAAATTAATATACATACTCCCTCCGACGATATCCAGATAATAGCAGCTGTCTTATCTGATATCACAATATTATCAATATATATTCCTCCCTCTACTACTTTTATTGAAAATGAATGGGCACCAATCTTAACCCAGATTTGTTCCCCTTTTATGATCCTTGGAGATTTTAATGCACATTCCCCTTCTTGGGGTAGCAAAATAACAAATCGTTCTGGCCGCAATCTTTTAGATTTTATTGATACCCATAACCTATGTTTTTTAAATGACGGATCTCCAACCAGATTCACCCCCCCTCATCAACGGAAAAGTGCTGTTGATTTATCTCTTTGTTCATATTCGTTAGCATCTAAATGCTCTTGGGACATCCTAAACGATCCCCTCTCTAGTGATCATTTTCCAATTATAATCCGATTCCAACATCAATCTAACACTTATCCTCCACCAGTTAAAAATAATCTCAAATTTAGAATAAATGATGCGAATTGGAGCACTTTCTCTTCTGAACTAGATAACCTTATTAATTTAAAAAAAAAATCGTCCCCGGGAGACATCAGATTGCAATGTGAGACGTTTCCCTCTATGGTTATAAATGCAGCAGAAAAATCCATCCCGAAACGCAATGCGAACATTAAAATAAAACATTCTAATCCGTGGTGGGACGAGGAATGCACTCGCTCCGTCAACTCTCGTAAAAAAGCAATTTCCTCTTTTCGTAAGTGTATGACACTAGAAAATTTTTTATCAGTTAAAAAAGCCCAGGCAGAAACCAAACGAATTTTGAAAAATAAAAAACGCGCTGGATGGCGGAAGTTCTGTGAGAACCTGTCTCCGGAAACTCCCCAATCTTCAGTTTGGTCTAGCTTAAAAAAATTCGGATCATCGTATTCTCCGCCGAGTACCAAGCACATATCAGAAGAAATTCTTATAGGATTTGCGGATAAAATAGCCCTCCCATCAGTGGCCGGATGTGAAGAAATGCCTTCTATTAAGCCATATCCATCTCACTCTAACTGGCTAGATGCTCCTTTCTCCATTGATGAGATGAAACTAGTAATAAGAACCCTTTCTGACTCTGCTCCGGGTCCCGATGGAATACTTAATAGTTTCATTAAATCATTTTCTGATATGGCGGTTGAATATTTCTTATCTCTTATTAATAATATGTTTGAAACAGGACTAATTCCGGATGATTGGAAAACTCAAAAAATCATTCCCATTTTAAAACCTGGAAAAAATCCATCTGAAATTTCGTCTTATCGGCCTATTGCTCTTTCATCATGTTTGATGAAAGTAGCGGAGCGTTTGATGAAGAACAGATTAGAGTGGTTTGTTGAAAGTCAAGATATTATCTCACCAAATCAGTATGGTTTTCGGAAAAAGAAATCTACAATGGATAATTTAAGTTTGTTCACAACTGATATCCGAGTTTCCCAATCCCTAAATTCTTATACATTGGCCACATTCCTTGACCTTTCATCAGCTTACGATGATGTTTTACTGAATGTTTTGAAAGAAAAGCTAATTAAAAAACAAATCCCCCCGAAATTAGTCCAATTTATTATTAATTTGCTCTCTGATAGGTCCATTATTATTGAGTCTTCCTCTAAATGCTTAAGGCGCAAACTATGGAGAGGTTTGCCCCAGGGTTCTGTTATTAGTCCTCTGTTGTTTAATATTTATATAAGCGACCTAGACTCAGTAATTCCTTTTTCTATCAAGCGTCTTTACTTTGCGGATGATATCCTTATATATTTGTTACATAAAAATATTATTCTTGCAGCTAAGGAAATGAATTTGGCTTTACAATATATTAAAAGCTGGTTGTCAATAAATGGGATGAATCTGGCGGCATCTAAAACAAGGGTCGTGGCTTTCACGCGCAAAAGAAAAATTCCCCAATTCTCAATTTCTTTTGATAATGTGCCTCTACAAACCGCTACTCAAATCAAATTCCTTGGTCTTCTTTTGAACCATAAACTTTCCTGGCTTCCACACATTCAGATAATTTCTACAAAGTGTGAAAAGGGACTTAATATGATGCGAGCAGTTTCCAGAGTATGGTGGGGATCTCACCCTACCACTCTTAAATTAATGTATAATTCCCTAGTTCGGAGCCACTTGGATTATGGCTCATTCCTTTTTGACCCACTCCCTAAATATCTAGATAAGAAAATGGAAAGAATTCAATCAAAAGCCCTCAGAATGATTATTGGAGCTATGAAGTCTTCTCCAATTAATGCTCTTCAGGTGGAATGTGTGGAGCCTCCATTATATTTCAGAAGGCAATTCCTTGCCAATAAATATATTTTCAAGGCTTTATCGTTATCACATCATCCTATTAAACAAAGTCTTAATAGGTTAAGTGTTAATTTGAATTCTAACAAAAGATTGAGAGAAAAACAATGTTTTCCTCTCTTAATTAAAAGTTTTCATCTCTATAATTCTCTATCATCTTCCCTCCAATATCTTCAAGAAGTTCCCAATCTTCCTATATACAATATTCCATTTAAGGCAATCACTTTTATGCCGAACACAATAACATCAGTCTTTCGGAAGAATATTTTATCTTCCCCAAATAAATTTCAAAATGTGGATGATTGTTTTAAAAGCATAGTGGCTTCGAAATTCCCTGGATTTTCCATCCTTTTCACGGATGGTTCCAAATTTGAAAATAAAAGATGTGGAGCATCTATATATAGTCCAGAATTCAACATCAATCTCACTTATAAATTACCGAAAGAAGCTTCCATATTTACAGCCGAATGCTTTGCAATTGAACAAGCGCTAAATCAAATCCAGGTTCTCAACATTCATCGAGCCTTATTATGTACTGATTCGCTAAGTGCTCTAACTAAAATTAGGTCAAATATTTTACGTTATCCGGAAGACAATATTATATGTAAAATAAAAAATCTTCTCAATTCTCTTAGTGAATCTGGGTTTGAGACGATATTGGCCTGGGTCCCTGCCCATTTGGGTATCGAGGGTAATGAGATGGCCGATTTTCTCGCCAAATCTGGTTCAGATTCCGGAACTATCCCACAAAATTTTAGAATTCCTATATCCGATGTCTTTCCGATTCTTAAATCTAATATGACTCGTGCCTGGGAAGAAAATTGGGCAGTCTCCAAAATAAGAACTGGATCTTTCTATGCGGGAATTCAAAACCATATCCCTGCTAAGCCATGGTTTCACGGTAAAAAACTTTCAAAACGATTCATTTCATGTATCTCGAGAATGAGAATTGGCCACTGTTCAATTGCATCTCACTTGTCTAGAATTAGAGTTTTAGATGATCCGTTCTGCCAGTGCGGTGTGGAAGAGGAAACCCTCGACCACGTTTTCTTTAACTGTAAAAACCATTCATCTTTCAAGAACATATACCGCCGGCTTATTAAAATCACACACCAGTCCCCCCTTAACATTTCATACCTTTTATCTCTTAACAATTCTCGTGTTCATACAGCTTTATGTAAGTTTATTAACCTGAATGAATTCAATATTTAATTTGTTTTAGTGATCTAAATGAGTCCAATATTTAATTTGTTTTATTATTTTCCCATTAGATTAACCGAAATTTCTTATCCATTTTAAATATTACCGGCACAAAGCACTCTCTCCAGGGTGAATTGCCTAAAACAAAAAAAAAAAAAAAGCATTTCTTCAGTAGTCTTCGATGGATCCGAAAAGACTGATTCAGTTAGGTAGGCATTCAGTGGAATATGTTGTTCTAACACACGATCCATACATGCCTTCAACGACAGCCATCGAGTTTGAGCCGGTGCGAGCATTTTATGTATTTCCACTCGAAAAAACTCTTAGAACTCTTTGAACTTATTTTGCCTTTGAGCGCTTCTACTGAAGTGAGCTCCAATGGAACGCAAGAAATCTTCGACATTTCGTGGTAATTTGTGGCAAGCTCTGGAAGATGACAGGTTTATCATGTGACATGAGCATTTTATTAGCGAAATTTTGAGAAGATCAAATACAGAGCAGTGTTGACCTGCCATCACATTTGTGGTATCTGAACTAAACCCAACAATGTTTTCCATTGGAATATTTTTCTTAAGTAACATTTGTTTCAAACACTCGTACAGTCCAGAAGCTGTTCCTGATGTTACCTCAACCATTTCCAAAAATAAGGTTTCTTCCTTATTGGTTTTGTGATCATCCGTAATAGTAGTAAAACGGCATTGTTTTATGGAACTTTGATCTGTTGTATCTTCCAATATGAGTGAAAAAAAGTTTCCTTTGGTACATAATTTTTCACTGAATTTCCTAAAACATTTCTTAATACAACTGTAGTTTTGGTTCTGCGCAAGTTGAGATTTTTAGCTTTAGTTGAATCTAGGAGAATGTTTGTGCAGAGGGGACCCAATGTATCCATAAATGACATCGGTATATTGTGTTCAGCTAAACACCAGTTAATTTTAATTCAGCTATTCTAATATTCTAACATCACTAAACCGTGAGAAATATAAAAGATGAAATTTTTGGAACGGGAATTCTGTATTATTGGAATCCTGTATTTCCGCAGATTTTCTCTTATGACGGTCTGATTTTATGTGGCGAATTAAGTCATTTTTGTGTGCAATGATTGACACTGAACACAATGCTAATTCATTTCCGTCTTTCAAATTTGGATCTTTTCCTATCCAACTTTTAAAATCCGGAGCCACAAACTTAAATTTGTTCGTTTTACCTCCTTTATCTTCTCTTCAGATTGACTAGTAGAAGGATGTGGACTGGGAGTTGCAGATTCCAACACGTCATTTTGGGATTTTCTCTTTCAGCCTTAAAAAATAGAAATTGGTTTGAAAAATTGTTGTGAAAGAAAGCTAAATTATAGTACTTTCTCACTTGTTTATAAAAAGTGATGAATAAAACATACCTGCAAACTGCCTTGCTCTTTTATAACATTATCTTTTTTTAACCATTTACCCATTTTCACAAACTCACAAGCTTACTTATTATAAAACAAACTTTCTAACAAGTCACTAATTCACCAAAACAACAAGACATAAAATTTAAGAAAAGGATCCTTCTATCGTAAAAATTCTATGACTAGCAAATTCATGTGTCTTCGAGTTAGGGTTCCGAACTTTAAGAATCCCCCCGACTATTGTTTAGAAATAAATGTTACAAGGTTGCCATAAAATAAACTACGAAATCTTTCACCGAATATACATATTTTTCAAAAAGGTTGGATAATCAAAAAATGCCCAGAATCTCCGCAAAATACCCAATTCTTGAAAAATCTTCAAAATTTCCCGCAATTTGGGGAATTACCCACAAATTGGCAACCTTGTCAACAGCTCGGCTGTGGAATGATTTGCCTGCTTCTAATGCTTCTGTGTTTCCTCCTTACTCTTCAAGACCCAGGTTCACTCCGTCCTTTCCTCAAAACGACTTTTCTACACAGCATCCCCAAATATGATAAAGGTTCAGGGAAAAGATAAAGGTTCAGAGGAAAGGTGTAGAGTACGAGACCCTTCATAACACTTTAGTTAGCTAATTGAGGTTGATAATGGTTGAGCTAATTTACAAAAATTGTCCCAATTTTATTCATATTATCAATACTCCTACTAAGGCTATTTGTTGTTCATGGCTGCGAGTCTACTTTTGATATCAAACAGCCATGAAGCGCCGAATCGGCAAGAGCACAAACAATTCTTGTGCCGCATCAAGCTCGCGGTCCACAAACCAGTCCTTCAAAATGTTTATTACGTAAGTTGCGAGAAATAAAATCAGAAAGTGGCACTTTCAAAACAAACAAAAAACAAAAGTCTTCTATTTCTGATCTTTAAGTTTGTCCGTACCGCCCCAATTAAAAAAAAACCCTCCTTTATACACAGATGCTTCTTCCATCAATTTTTCATATGGACCCTTCCTTTTTTGGTTCAATCGCAATCAGCCACAGCGTTTTCATTACGATTTTCATATTTTATACAGCAGCGAACATTAGTATGTACTTGCCTTTTGAAAATGCCGCATTGTGTACCACAGTGAAATGATTAATTCTCTAAACTCTGACAAGTAACGCGTTTTTAATTTGCCATGCATCTTTCTCATAGGTAACAGAAACCAGGGAAGGTATGACATGGAAGCAAGCTGACTGTCGCCAAGTCAATGAGAGTTATGCGTTTAATGTGTGGGTAGACACAAAGGCAGGGCAGCGCTGAGCCTAGATGCAATTTGCAGTAGTGTGGATGAACAATGTTGGCGACACTTTCATTATTATATTACTAATTATTATGGTTCATCAAAGCGCCACCAGATTTCATTTTTTCCTACCACCAAGCGCCACCAGATTTCCAGGTAGGTAGAACTTTATACGTCTTCCATACCTTTTCTCACTCTCAATATTCCCTCTGTGTTTGTAATCAGAAGTTTTTACGGACACTCCATACATCAACTCAAATCTACAGTCACTATACATAATTTGTCGAGGTCAAACATTTGAATCGGAAGCAAAGTTTGTAGAAAGCATTTGAAATCATTGTAATTCGTAAACTACATAAATCTTCTTTTCTTCCTTTCCTTAAAAAGATCCTCCCCTCAGCGACCTCAGACTATCGAACGGAAAAATCGGATATGTATTTCCAGTCTAAGAGTAGTATTCTTATGGAAATTAATTTTGCAATGTTCTATTATTTCCATGAGTTATTAAAATACTAATTAAATCCTCAAAGAATAACATAAGATGTATGTTTTTTGTTCCACATTTTTCAATTCTTCAATAAGAAAAAAATAATTTCGTACAGCCGGAGACCCGGAGATACTCAAGTTTTGTTCGCGTAGAGTATGCGTCACTCATGAGTATCTGCAGTACTATTTAGCTAGTGTTCGTACACTACAGGTTTGGCATCATTTGCAAGCTACTGACAGTGCTGGTAGCATGTTACACTAGTTGCAAGCGCATCTACAACTTGTTTGACAGAAATGGTGGCCAAGCGATTTGAATGTTAAATTTTTTCCTGAAGGTAGGAATATATCCATGTATAACCCTTTCCGACCGGCGAAAAATGTCCGAATTTTGATAGGCCTCATCAGTAAAGCTCTTAATTATGATTCCGTGGGGCTTAGCGACTTACTGGTTGAAACACCAAGCGCTCGAAGGTCCCCTGCATAAGCAGCACCCGCACGTTCGATCGACACCGGTGTGGTTCCCAAAAACAGATTTATTTGCAGTCAAGATTTTTTTAAAGACAAACTCACGATCGTATGAAGCCGGTCAGAAAGGGTTATATAATTACAATTTACCAGAATTTGTACGATTTAGCGGAGAAAGCGTGGACTGAGGTTGGAAAAAGTCAATTTGATATTTTTCTAATGTAGTTGGAAAAAAGTCAATTTATATTATTCTCATGTAAGTTCCATTAGTTCCTAATGCACCATGATTAATATTTATTTTGTCTTTTGGGTGAACCCAAAATCTTCTCCTGAGGTGAAACGGCGGCGCTCTGCAAATTATTATTATAAAGAACAATATTGTCTTCATCGCTAGTCACTTGACATCATATTAACTCCATGGCTGTGTGAGAAAATGATCAAGTTCAGAACAATTCGGGTAGTATCATGTATGGAAAACCAGCTTTAAAGAGTTGTGTATCTGTAGGCGACTTGTGGTTGCATCACAGTCACATAGCTGTACACGAAGGGCCTATTAAAAAAACTGAGCAGAGATAATTAAATGTATAAGGAAACATAAAACAGAAACTCAATATTGATTATCAACAGTTAAAATTTAAGAAGCATGGACCATCATATCGTCAAAAATGTTTGACAATAATTCATATTCATAATAAATGTTTGACAATGTTCCCATCAAACATGATGGGAACAGCTCTTGAAAGTCTAAAAAAAATTGTCAAAATAATGGCATAATATATTATTTATGTCACTATCCTTTTTTTGAGTAATCAGAAAAAGGATAGTGACAAAAAAAAAAAAAAAATTTCAGCAGGGTAAATTTGTACAAAATAATAAAAGGTGACAAAAATCTTTTCAAGATTGGTACAAAATATGGCAAATATTTAAGTGAAGTGTAGCAAAGCCCTGTTTCAACCTGACCACTTTGCATTTCGTCCATCTGTAAACTTTTTTGCGTGTTCCGTGTCCAGGCAATCCTATCAAGATGGTAGCTGTGTTTGATAATACCTTTTTATCTAGAATAATCCAACATTATGCAATGTCTACTGTTCACAGAACTATTAAAAGTTTAGCAAAAGTATTCATGTTTCCACTTTAAAACTTTATTCAGGAGCACAGGCATATTTTGTATGTGTAAATAAAACATTGCATCGCTTAGATTAGTCTTTTATTATAAGAATAACACGAAATATCAGCGAGCGTCCATCCTTATAAACGAAGATTGAAGAGTAACAATAAGATGAAGAAGTTTACTTCTTGGCGGCGGCTCCGACCTTTGACTTCTTGGTTCCGCGCACCTTCTTCATCCTGTTCTTCCTTTCCTTGCGCTGCTTGCGTGTAGGGCGCACCTTCTCGTACAGTCCGTGCCTGGCCAGCCTGTGCTTGGGCTCGAACTTCTTGGCATTGTCGAGGGTGTCATAGATGAGTGCGAATCCGGTGGACTTGCCGCCGCCGAACTTGGTGCGGAATCCGAACACAAACACTACATCGGGGGTGATCTTGTACATCTTGGCGAGCTTCTCGCGGATCTCGGTCTTGCTGACGGTGGGCTTACCGGGGTGGAGCACATCGCAGACCATCTGCTTGCGGGCAAGAAGCCTGGAATAGAATGAAACATTCATTAGATACAATAAAACAATATTTTGGGAATATTGTAAAATGGTTACAAGGACTGAAAAACACTTAAAATATTAAATATTTTCTCTTACATCACCAAGTACAATGTGATGACTGCATAATATAGAGCAGGCTGAATTTGTAAAGATTCTGGCAAGAATTGTTGGAACAATTTTAAAACTTGGAAAGTATACAACATTTCTTTTCTAGCAATAAGTTTAGTTTGACACAAAATGCTAACTGAAGCACTGTTTCTGGTTATTTATTGGCATACAGCATTGTGTTCAATGAACAAATGACAATTCAAATTATGATGTACATTGACAGATGTCAAAATAAGGTTTGCGGGAAGGCGTGTATTTAAATGAGTTTTGGACGTTTAGTTCACAGATCTTAAAGGCACATTTTAAACAAGCTTTTTATATCAACTTAACAAAACTTGATCTGAATTGCTAACAATTTTAAGGATGTTCGGTTGTTCTTAGAGTTCACTAGCTTTTTTCTTGAAAGAAATATTAACACTCCAATAACAATATCACCGACATTGGAAGCAGGATATAGAAACATTGACACAGCACTTTATACGTTATTACGGGAAACACAATTTGGTAAATATACTTCAAAACCATTTTAACACAAATCGCATAAAAGAAAAATAACACATTTTGAGCGACATGCTTGTAAAATCGGCTGGAGAAGTATCAGATCGACATTATGATTTTCACTGAACAGAAAAAACAGCATGTTTAAAATAAACTTTGAAAATTAAATGCTTTCTAGGAAGCAAACATAATAATATTGCAAACTGATCTAGTTTAGAAGCTGAAAACGTTAAAAGCAGGTCAAACAATAGGATCATTACACCAAAACTAGGCTTAAAACTGAAGTTTTGTTAAGTTAAATGTATATTTCGGCTACCGGGGCCGAGAATATAAAAACACGGGCACGTTTTAACTATGCAGAGAACAAAAATACATATGGCAGTATGCAATAAATATAAAGCATTTAAGTCTTAGTAATTTGATGGAAATCATTCACAAATTAACTAGAATTACAATATTAATATCCATAGTAAAATATATAAGGCTTCAATATTTGTAGACAAATGTAAAGTAATTCAAGTACTGCTGGAAAATGAGGTTATGGTCACTGACATCGCTGTCATTCAAAAAAGCGGTTTTTCGGAAAAAATCGTAAAACTAGACGACGGAAAATACTCCTACCTGTTGGTCATGAATTTCCGCGTACGGATAGTTGCTGTGCCGTCACTCATTTTGATATTTTATTGTTTTTTGCAGCAAAAGCTTACAAAACGCCACACGTGTTACCGATAGAAATGGCGGAAAGGAAGCATCACGGAGATTTGAAACGTCAGAGGATATGGACGGAATCCTGCAATTCTATTGGCTGGTTCATTCCTGTACAACCAATCAGGAAGAGGATTGTTCGTTTATGCGAATGTATTTATGGCTGTTGAATGTATTTATTTATCAAGTACCTACTTACTCATAAACCTTTAAAAAAAATTGTGCCTTGAATAAAAAATATTGTTGTCATATCAAAACACCCTAAATAAAAAATTATCACAGTTTACTTTATTGTGGTGCTAGAATTTTAATTTGATGAACATGCTTAAATACATTTTTTTTTAATATTATTGATTTGATGTAACTACCCAGTTGTACTGAATACTTGTATTGTAAATAACATAAATTTTATTTATTTATTTCTATTCTTGTACATACACTTTACAAATAATTACATAGTTTACATAGATAATAGGTTAGTAACAAGAAAAAAACATGTTAAAGATCCGTAACTGTATGTAAATAGGTTAGTCGTAGTGTTTTGTGAACACCTCACTAGGCGAACCTGTGCTGAGGTGTTCCCATGTTTGGGATTAAGTGCTATTCTGTCGACCTAAGTAGAAACACTGTATCCTCCTTGATATTGTCAAGAAGGGCACTGTGGGTCGACTCATGGCTGCAGTATCCTACACATAAATTAAAAGATTAGTTTCGGTGGGGATCTATATATACAGTTGTTCTTAGAATCTAGATTATGAGTAAGATAAATAATTGTCTTGATAAACGGTAGATATATTTTTCTATGGACCACGCGCCAATGGTATAATTAAAAATGTATGATGAACCTAAAGCTTCAGATACAGTTTGGTATTATTCATAAAACTCACAAAGCATGAAATTTCTAGGAAATTAATGTTCTCAAAATTTGGTGGATTGTCCCCCTCTAGCGAATAGCGAGCTAAGACAAATCAATTTTAGTTGATCAATTTTGATTGAAAATCAAAAATAGTTTGAAAAAAACTTGTTCAACTTTGTTGAAAGAAGGTTCACAGAGGTGTCAATATATCCTTTCCTGAACCCGCCGAAAAGCGTTTCTGAGCTGTTGGCAGAGCCTCCAATGTGGCGACATCTGCAGTAGCACTCCATCCAAAGTGAATAAAAAGTATGTACCTAAGCACCCAAAAAATTTTGTTTAAAAAAAATTCTAAAAGAAGCTGCATTTAACCTCTCCACGAGTATGGACAAAACGGTTCGGCGAAGCGAAAAAATGCTCAGAAGAGTATGGACGAAACATTTCGTCCGCGGCTATTATTCGAATACCGTCATATTTAATGAAACTATTTGACTTGGAGTGGCTTCCGTTGACATCTGCATGTAGTTTGTTGAAGTTTTGGAAGACATACCTACAATACCAACTTCACAGTTTTAGTTTAAAAATTCTTTTTGGGTCATTTAGCGGTCGTCAGAGGAAGGAAGCAGTATTTTTGTAGGGACATGTTTTTTTTCTTTGTTGGTTTATTTTTGTGGATTGATGTTGACGACGTTTTAATTCAAAATACAATATTATTTTTAGTTAATCTATGATTATTTATAAAAAAATATTAAAAAAATTATTAAAAAAAAAACTCACTCCTTTGTTCGCCAAAAGTCACGGGCGGAGAAGTTAAACAGCGATGAAACTAAAGCCAAAATGAACTAATTGAAGAAAACAATACAAAGTGAACAAAACAAAGTTATTTATTACATAATAAAAAACAAATGTTCATGTTATAAAGGTCTGCGCTGAGGTGTGCCTAGTTATGGGACTGAAGGAAGAACTATTTGAATTCTCCGACTGAATCTGTGACCTCTAAGTTCAGAACCAAAACGCTTTCCAGTACACCACTGTCATTTCTTCTTATCATTCATTTTTCAATAAATTTCAATTTCATTGATCATGGTAGAAATATAGTCTGATAAAACTAACTTTTACCCGCTGCTGAAGCCCATATGCGATTTGGAAAGTTAAGTCCACGGCGAAGCTGAAGCGTACGTGTGTGATCGAGCTGCACCCAAGATTCAAATCAAAATTTTGCAAAATGTATAAGTCAAATGATACTCAACCCAGATTTAAAATGTGGTTTATACTTTATTTCATTGACATCTGTTGAAATATTCAAGAATAAATATCTCTACTTCATCCAGATGCATGAAAAAACAAATTCCCAGTTCTCGGCTGCTGTCAGGAGATCTCCCGCCATTTAGTCGATAAGAACCTTTCTCTCTCACTTTTGTTTATTTAATTTTATATTTTGTCTGTATCATAAATTATGACCATAGTTAGTTAGTTCCGAAGCTTATGTATATTCATGTTATTGTAATAAAAATATCGAGGTTTCAGAACAAGAGGCATTTAAATGATAAAAAGTGGACGTATAAGCTGTTTTGTTCAGTGGTGTTTGAGTAAATGATAAAAAATAAAACAATTCAAGTACTGATAGTGATTACTGATTTATTATACTAAAACACAATTAGTTTAAAAAATACTTAATTATAATGTTGGCATCTTAAACTTTGAGAACAGACATTAGGCGTTGTAGCTGGAAGCCCTTATAGTATAAAGTTGACAACTTAACAAATCGTTCAACGTAACGAAGTTCGATATTAGTTCATTCTCAAAGCCCCTCTGCCGCCGAAGTTACACAAATATCAATAAGAATAATGTTTTATCAAATACTGAAGTGATCTGTATATTAATTACACATTTCATAAGGCCAAAGACACTAACAAGAGATTCTTAAATGAAGTAAAAATCACCTACATTTTAAATATTTAAGATACCTATCCTTATTTCTCTAGTCATCGTTAGTTAAGTACATCATGGTTTGCACTTAACAGTATGTAAATGTGAACACAGTTACAAAACATTTGATTGATTTTTTTGCATTTCTTTTACAGATTACATAGAAACATATTATTATTATTATATAATATGAATCTTTCATTTGAAAACGTATCTTGTCCACCTAACCTAGTTGTGAGATAAACAATCTTATCTTCTTTTTCAATCTTTTCTGTGTTTAATACCCTTTCACTCTTTTCAATATTTAATGCCTTTCCCTTTTAACTGGACTAAATTCGCAGTTTATGAATTTGACCCATTTTCATAGATGTAAAACAAGATGGCGTCCACAATGGTGTTCATAACCAACAAAATTTGTCCCGGACGTAGGTTTTCCTCTGTTCTGGACGTTTGTTGTTCTTTAAGTACAATACGTAAGTACTCAAAAGTGCACAAAAAATATATATGCACATAGAAAAATGTAGCATCCATAACTTCATATGCCAAAAAATGTGGACAAGCGGTGTTTTTAAGTTAGTGGTTAATGAGAGCTATTTTAAAATGCTGAATATTCTTAAAATTAGAACGATCTTTTTTATTTGTACTTAATTTATTGTATGATGAGTCGAGAATTTGACTGTGGGGAATTAATCAACAATGAAAATAATGATATTCTTGATAATGACGAATACTGTTTAGGTACTCACTGGTATTTTGTTCTGTAAAAAATGAACTTTAATTTATTCAATTTTGTATATTTCATATTTTGGCAGTGTCTTCAATATTGTATGTAATTACATTAATTTAAAAAAAAAATTATGTAGTTTCCTAGTTATTTCTATTTCTTCAATTTACATAACCCAAAAGGTAAGTTTATTCAGGTGGCTGTTTTTTTACTACACGGGAAATTGTTTAGAAAATGTATCTATCTAAATTTTACCTACAAAATGTCTAGTTCAGTAGTGTGTGGCCAAACATTTGATAGCACCAGGTTTATTACAAACTCTGTCTACCTCATTGTTTTTTCTTATTACTATGTATATCCAACGCTTCGTAAACAAATGGCAAGGTAGTCACAGCATTTCAATATCCTTTAAAAAAACATTATTACAAAAATATATATACACAGACAAACATAGCAAATCAATTTCAACAAACAATAATTATTATATTGTGTTTATGTATTTTTCTTTTGTAGTCGTTTCAAAAGAGTATTGATTCTTCAAAATAAACAATACTGTATTAGTTTTGAAAGACAAACATAGATACAGTGAAACCCTCTAAAGAAGTTCTCTCTTAAGACATTTCGTCACCTTAGTTGGATAAGGTTCTAACTACGCCTTACCACGCTAGGGACTTTGACACCTAAGTACATGTTTTTAGGTATCAAAGTCCTTACCATTGTAAGGTGCAGTTAGAACCCTATCCAAATGAGGTGACGATTTCGTGGCTTAAGAAGTTTGGTTTTTTCGGTCCCTCGGCTCAATATTGGCCCAATTTTTCCCACATATAAGGTTTTCCTGCTTAAGAAGTTTGTTTTTTCCGGTCCCTTGGAAAACTTCTTAAGAGGGTTTCACTGTATTTATGCAATAATAAGATAAAACATGTATTTTTGAGATTACAATTTAAAAGAATTTACATGTCACATTTTAAATTCAGTGTGCTTTTCTTACATACGAATTATCAAACTGGAGTTGAACATAATGCTATGTCCTAAGGTTTATATTTTTTACATATTTTAATTAGATTAATTTTCTAGCCATGAGTCTATAAATGGGTTGACTTATTAAATTGAATGATTATCAAGTTTAACATTAGAAGACTTTAGTAAATACCAGAATTAGCATACAAAAAGATCAAGAAATTGGATTAATACATAATTTATTATAACATTTAAAAAAAATATGTATACTAATCCTAATACAAAATAATATATACAGTGAAACCCTCTTAAGAAGTTCCCTCTTAAGATGTTTCGTGGTTAGAAGTTTGGTTTTTTCAATCCCTCGGCCTTTTTGATTGGCCCCATTTTTCCCACATGTAAGGTTTTCCTGCTTAAGAAGTTTGTTTTTTCCAGTCCCTTAAAAACTTCTTAAGAGGGTTTCACTGTATTATTTATTAGTATATTACTCATTAAAAACTTAATAGCAATTTAACCCATGCTTTTAAGTACAAATTCGAGTATAAAAAACATTAATTTGAAATCATGATTGCTTCATTCTGTAAATTGATAACATCTGATAAATCTTATTTATAAATTTTATTTTTAAGTTGGATTATTGTAAACTGGTTTAATTATTCATTGATTTTCCTTAGAAAAATAACTGAATTTTTTTTTTTTTTTTTACTTATTTCGTCCAGGATACAAAGTAATCCTGAACAAAAATAACCCAATCACATCCAAAAGGATCCAAATAATAGTATGTAGTAAGTTTCATGGCTTTAGTAAAAGTGTGAAATTGTAAAACATAACAGAAAGACAAAATTATTTCACCAATGATAATTTTTTATTCATAAAAATATATTTCATTTTTTACTTTATTGAATACAATATTGCACGTCATACTCTTTTTTCTCCGCATTGTATTTTAGTGTTATTTATTAATAACATTTACACAGAACTAGAGCAGATAATCTGAATTCTTGACAAATCACTTCCAATTTTGAAACAGGCGAATAAAATAATTTTTTATTGAAAAATATTATATTATGGGTAGGTATTTTATCGCTTGTCTGAATTCCTCACAAAGTCAGTTAAATATTTGAATCAGAGTTACGCAGGATGCACAGACCACCAAAATTAGGATTTTTGATGATAATATAATTAATAACTCTAAAAGAGAGAAAACCAAAACGAGGTAGGTAAATAGTTATCATTTTAATTATACGTAAAAATAGTAAAATGAGATATTTTGGTATTGCTTTTGCCAAAGTTGAGCCACTTCTTTTTACAGATTTTCCATAATATGAAATTTTTATTGGGTTTTTTAAATCAAGTTCAAAAAACTTTATTCTCATTTTAAGTATGGGAAAAGATGTCTGGAAGTTCCTCTGTTAATATATTTCTTATTGGCTATTGTACCAAAAACTTTACATTCTTTCAAATTAGAACAAAAGTCATGGCACACCATTTGTCTTTCATAAGATCAAAAAAAAATAGAAGTTACAATAATGTATACAAACATTAGTAAACAAACAAACAACACAAAAAAACAGTAAAAATGTATAAAATAAATATGTATATTATAGATTGTTATAATGTTAAGAATTTCTTAATCATTTATTATCGTCTGAAGGTATATTGTATTATATAGACGTCATAGTTCAAACTTGTGGTCCCTTTGTGGTTGAATAAACCATAAGTAAAAGAAACACAACTTTCAGTTTTAACTTCTTCACACAGCGCTCACAAAGATGGCCAAAAGAATAATATAATAAATCCACCATTGTGACTACTGTGCGAAATTTGAGAAAATATTTCTGCATTTATAGTATTTGAGTAGGTACCATAGAAAATGGTTTATAAAAGATGGGGAAATATGTAAATCATTTAAAAAAAAAAACAAGCAATTATCTGCTTGTGGATTCCAAATGTGTTTGGGAACTACACCATCATGTTATTTCCTACGGAAAATGGAAACATAATTGATTAGTGTTCTATTGCTGAAAAAAGTAAGCTTTTGACATTCCTAGCAGCAAAACCAAAGTTTTTTTTAACATTTCTATATTACCCTTGATGCTAAATGAGATTATGTTATAAAATGAACTCATCGCACTTTATACAAGGCCACCGTAGATAGATTTGAAAAGAAAGCTAAAAGATACACAACAGAGGGTGTACTAGAGATGGTACAACTATTGCCAGCGTACATATTAAGTTTACTTTAAATTCTTTGATTCAATCGATTCAAATAACATAGGAATGTTGAAAAACATCCTAATTTAAGTTATTTGTGCCGTTAAGTAAGAAAACAAATGCTTCAACAGAAAATAAAAATCATTAATCTACTCCCACGGTCGTCACACATTTATGTAGATGCACAAAAAACAAATTTAGATAAATCTTCTAAATGAAGATGAGGAACTAGGGCTATGGCAAACATTAAGTATAGGCCACTATTAACTAGAGATGTCTGTCTCGTACGAACCATCCCTCCACTCTCCTAAGTAACTAATACATACAAATTAAATAAATAAAACACTAAAACATGAAGAATGCTTTCACTCCGTTTTCACCGTGCATATGTAAATAAAATTTAGCAAGGGAAAGAGCTAGACATGCAGTCTCGAAGTTGTATACAGCAAAGTATATCTTTGTTACTACATTCTAATCAAAACATTGAGGGCAGTTTAAAACATATATATTGCCGTCGATAACACATAACTAAAAATAATAATAATTAAGATACGGTCTGATTTCGGTTTCAAATAGACAATTCCTCAAACATGTCTGGTTTCGTCACATGTCACGGGGCATAGACACAAATACGATATTCAATAGGCGACATAACGCCATCAGTTGATCAGTTGACACACTAATTCTCAACTAATCCCAGCCAAAGTCACAGCTTCGGGTCTGTTCATCAATACACAATCAATTCTCACAAAACTATCTAAGCCATAGCAATTATTCTTAAAACCCGAAGATTTTATTAATAAGGCGATCATTTTCCAATACACAATCAAGTCTCCTTATTCATTTAAATTGCAAAATATTCATTACATCAACTATATTAATAATTGGAGAATGCTCCTTCATTCTTCTGAGTAGTAATTCAATCTTAAACATTCAATACAATAAAACAATTGTCACAAAAATACACTACATAATAAAATAGTGATTTACGAAAATATAAAATTCCATTAAACTTAAGTCTAGGTGATTTAAAGTAGAATTTAATCAAAAATAGATGAATACTTAAGTGGGTCTCGCTATAACTAAGTACTTAGTGAGATTTAGGCAATGCTAATACTGTCTTTTTGTGACAATTGTGAAATCTTCTCCAAGTCCTTCTCCAAAGGCTCCTCTCCCCAGATGCGGAAGTTCTTTGTGTACGGGATAATGCCGATGAAGATTCCCGATATCACTATCCATATTCCCGCCATGTAGAAAGACAGGTCCCAGGTCTGCGTCATGTCAAACATCCAACCTGGAAACAAATAGGTGTTTGTAATGTGGGCAACAATCAATGAGAAGTTATTTTAAATTATTTTCAGGCAGACATATAATCTAATAAAGATTGCTGAGGGCAAAATTATGTTGACTATGTGGCCCGTCTAAAACATTTAAGGGTTTGACGTATGCCTATATCGAAGTGCTCTTATACTGTGTTAACCGTAAAAACAATGCCGTAAAGTTTGATAAATCCGACATAGTAACATGCTTCAGGAAAGTGTTTTCTTATTGTTAAAATAGCTGCAAATTAACTAAAATACTAAGTTTGCAAAACACGGCAATTGTCACATTGTGTTGCTGCCTCTGATAACACAATCAGCTAGTATCGGCTTTAACGACGAATGCCAAACGACGTTCGTGAGTATGTTTAGTTATTGAACAGAAGAGTCCCCTCTCTGCACCACACACTTTCCCGAATGGAATGGAACATGGTTTCAAATCTGTATGTATGGGCTACCTGCTCTATAGTACATAACTTTATGGGCCCCGTCAAGATTTCCCTGATGTTTTCAGTGCAGGATCAACAGAATCTTTCGCCCTGTGCAGTAAGAACTGATGGCAATGGTTTTTTGCAAAATGATGTTTTTAAAATTGTACCGTCTTACAATTTCGGCTTATGTAAAAATTGATTACCGAATAATTATAAAAATAGTATTTATCTATCTATCCTACGTAGTTTCCCCACGATGGCTGCTTGTATTCAGAGAAATGTTTATTTCTCTCTTGAAACTTGAAAAATAACTCACTCTCACAATGTAAATGGCAAAAAAATAGCTCACTAATCAAAGGTTAAGAAACACTATTTCCTTGCCAAGGAAATAAAATATATTTTAGTATACCGGGAGCATTTTTTAAGGTTCACAAATACCATAAAAAAGAGGCAAGTGCGGTTAGCTACTAGAACATCCACAGGCATGTGGATGTTCTAGTAGGGTACGGTACGAACGGTACAAAATGTCAGATATCTGTTACTGTTATATATACATATATATGTCAACTTGGCATTCAAGTAGTTAATATACCTGCAAGTGGTGGCCCCACGAGGTTGCCGATCCCCTGCATCAGCAGGATGAGCCCGTAGGCCGTGGTGAAGCGGTCCAGCGGGATGAGCTCCACGAGGATGATGGGCGTGAAGCTGAAGCTGCTGGCGAAGAACAGCCCGAACAGGGCAGAGTCCAGCACCAGCAGCCAGTAGGAGTGCGTGGCCAGCGGGTAGGCCAGGGTGGATAGGCCGCAGCACACCAGGCAGAAGGAGTACGACTTGGTCACGTTCATCCACGGCTGGTCGCCGGCCCAACCTAATGCCACCTACAAAAATAATAATTTGAAATACATTTAAAAAAAGATATTATTTGCAACCATTCTTGAAGTGTTGTGAAGAGAGGAAACGGATTCAAACCAACATCATAATACCACATAAAGAGGATAAAAGAGGCTACAAACCCTAAGATGTATAAGCACAGACCTTTCAGCCGCCGCTACCCGAATTTCTACCGATTTCTTACATATCTCACTTAAACATTTGAAGTTTTTAAGCTCTTAAAAAAATATCTAGATACGTTCCACGCCGAAACGCAAATTATATGAAATTCCCTCGATAGAAAAAAATCGCAAAGTATGCTCCGAAAATTATTTAAAACAAGTCTATTTCTATTATTTTACAAGTTATATAGGTGAAAAAATTCGCAATGTTTCTTTAAATGATACTTAAGATACCTTCCACGAGATTTTTGCTCTATTTTAAACGCGTCATGTTTTATTAAGCATTTTCCCAATTTTCGCATCAATTTTGTCATTGAAAAAATTGGCGCGCTCTGTCAAACATTCGTAATTACATCTCTCTCCATCTTCTTCTTTTTGAGCCGGGAAGCGTCGTCTTTAACATAACTTATATCGAAATGGAGTAAGTCGGTTTCATTGTGAGCAGTGGCAGCTGTTAGCTGGCAGATGTCTAAACACAAAATACATTAAAATCTTTATAGATATACACCAATTTGTATAGAACTTATAACGAAAATAACCAATATCTTGCAAGATTATCATCAAACTTACTGGAATGCGATTCCCGCCCAAACGTCCAAAAATTCATCATAAAGGGATTTAAAAGTCTGTCCCGAGCTCTACGAAATGCATATGCAAGTGCGCATGTGCGGTTTTGCATAATTTTTAGGAAACATACTCAGTGCACTAAAAAATACGAATTTCAAGGGAAAATGAGTCAGAGCGCACAAAACTGTGTACACTGTTAGCGCATGATCTACATACAGTCACAAGAGCTTGAGTATGTTAGCAACCTACGAGGAAGTACGCAAACTGGACGTCAGTTGTCAACGGTTCAAATTTCAAGCTGAAAGATCCGAAATATTTGTTTATATTATAGTTCTGCAAATGCTAATTGCTTTAATGTTTAAAGAAGTCAAAGACAAAGCTTTAACAATTTTTTTTCTTTTAGTAGGTTTCGGGAATATCTGGTGGGGATTGTCCCCAGTATCTCCCGTCAAGAACCTCCACAGGCTACGAGCATCGAACTCTGCCAATAGAGTGTCGTAACCACTGAGCTATTAACCACCTTGAAGGAATCTAATAAATCTCAATATTGGCTTTGTTGTCATTTAGTTCGTTGAATCGAGTTGTGTTAGCGGTTCTACTCTTTCATGTATGAAAGTTTAGTTGCGTATCTTGAAATTCGCATAAATTTGCATGTTCATGTTGGAAATTCAAAATCAAACATTTTATAAAAGCTAAAAGAAGTGTCCTTACCATTCCAATAGTGTTGGTAATCCCGATAATACTAAGTTGCAAGGCTCCCTGATCCTCCGTGTATCCATTCCTGGTCATGTGCTCCGCTAGATAGAAGTAGGGCACGATGAACCAGATGAAGAGCAGCAGCGTTCCCAAGCTCATCAGCAGGAAGTGGAACTCCAAGAACATCTTGAACTCGAACATGGACTTGATCATCTCTACTACTTCTTCGTACCATTTCTGAAAGAAGTGATTGGTTTATAGTTTTATGATGGAGTTGTTTCAGTCTGCCTGTGGGATGAGGATTATTGCGATGATAGCCAATCTCTGATAGGAGAGAGTACCGAAAGAAGAATAATAATATAGAGCTGAACTAGCCGAACCATAGATAATAGAAACATAGAGAGATGTAGCACGGAGACGTGCCGAGCTAAGACCAAATTACATGGACTATCAAAGCGGCGGAGCCCTTGTCTGTTGTTTAGGCAGACACAAAAGCGGGGCGCCTCTAGGCGCAGTTAATTTTTTATAAGCTTTCCATTTCTTTTGCATTCATAGTTTTTTCTGGAGTTCCTCAGGGGTCTGTCCTTGGACCACTTTTGTTAACATATCTATATCATTCACCTTCCTGACTGCGTTCTTCTTCAACGCGATATCGGCCGTGTCTCAAAGTCAACGACCTAAGCTTAAGTACACCTAAGTGCAACACCCAACATATTAAATGCAGGACCAAATACTTTTCTTACTTTCCATAAATGAAATCGTAAAATTTGAATAAATGAATAAAATACGAAATTTGCAATAGTAATGAAATGAATGACGTTGGCGACACTTGACTGAGCGATTTCATACTAATAATGATTCATGTCCCATCTCCCTTGTTTCTATTATCTATGGTTCAATTATCTACCTTATAAAATATGTGATATAAAAATATATACACAGATCAAGTACCTGCCACTGCTGTCAACTTAAATAATATATTTAAATTTTTTAGGATGTAAGATTTTTATGGTCAATATTAGAGCCTATATTTCAGACAGCCTTGCGGTGTCAAGCAATAAAGATAATATAAATCATGACGTTTTCTTATCTGCCTTTATGTTGATCGAGAAGTAGGAGACAGGAAAACATTGCTTGATATCCCAAAATGCAACAAAAGGTGTATTATATTGCCATTGCGACAATATCTGTAGTGACACCGTGTCCAACACTTTTTTTTTTTTGAGAATAAATTGTAAAAAAAAATTGCTACATCATTTATTTTAAGTCATTTCTTTTACGTATGCGGTCCAATGATGATATACTTAATTTTTAGTATTCCGTATTCTTTTATTTTAAAATATTTTTACAAAACGACCATCTTTATATACATTGATATTAATTAGATTTATTTATTATAAAATTATTTTTAAAGTAACAATATTTAAGTTGGTTATCGGTAGACGGCACTTAATAATGTTTTATCTCAATAACGATTAAAGTACCTTTTTTTTTTAAAGTAGTGATTCAACATTAACTACAAACGTGTTAAAAATTCCAACTGTCAGACTGGGATGATAACTTAAATTTATAAACAAAGAGAATTAAAACTCTTATCCTTGACCTGCTAATGATATTGCGTCACAAGGCTTCAAAACATGCTTACTTTATCTTTGGTACAATAGAACTATTAAATTATTTAACAAATCCACTCATTCAAGAATTTCATGAAGTGATGCCCGAATAATTGAATCATTTCTCAAAATGATGACCAAATGTATCTCAACTATTCAACAAAGTAATGCCCACTTATTAGTGGTTTTATTCACTTATTATATTAGCATTCCATAACACAATGTCCACTCCTTCAAGTATTCCATAAAATGATGTTCACTCATTCAAGTTTTCCGCAGACCGATGTCCATTCATTCAAGTATTCCATAAAATGAAGTATACTCCTTCAAATTCTCCACAAACTAATATCCATTCATTCAAGCATTTCACAAAATGATGTCCAATCATTCAAGTATTCCATAAAATGATGGCCACTTTTTCAAGTATGCTACAAAAAGATGCCCACTTATTAAAGTAGGTACATATTTCACAAAATGATGTGCACACATTCAAGTAATCCATAAACCAATGTCCACTCATACAAGCATTCCGCAAAATGATGTCCCACATTCAAGTATTCCACAAATTTTGTAAAATTACAAACCTCGTCCTCAACTTGAGGAATCGCAATCATGGAATTCCTGTAGATATTGGGGCAGGAAGAAGCCCTCAGCCTGTACTTGGAAATGTTCATCATGGCTCCACGGTACATCACGGAATTCCTGTGCATCTTAATGTCCTTCAGATAATGTTGGTTAGTTGAGAACTGGCGCTTCAACCACGGCTCATGAACCTTGGGCGTTTTAATGATCGGTATTAGAACTGGACTCTTTACAGCTGGAGGACTCTTCACAATAGAGATGGTTTTAGATTCATCCAAAAGGGGAGAGTTGACCATTTCTCCGTTGGATTCAAAACTGATGGTTTGGCCTCGGGTGATCGGTGGGGGCTTCTTGGACTTCTTCAGTTTCATGGACATGGTGACGGGGACTCTGGTTATCGGCTGGTCCTGGTTGATCTTGTTTAGTTTCTGCTCGGAGCAACTCCTGCAGTGCAACAGCGAAGGATAGTTTTCCAAGATTACATTGTACAATTTGGTGTTTGCACTCAAAGATTCAAGGACTTCTAAAGGTACCTGAAACAAGAAAAACTTATTAATAAACTGTTTATGAAGAAATAAAAAAGTTATATTATGCCTAAAGTCAAAAGTAAGTTCCATAATTGCAGACTGGTATATAAAAGTAAGATGAAAAAGGAAGCAAATATACATACTTTTTCACTTTGCTTCACAAATGTAGGTAGGGAAACAACTGAGTTGTACAAATGTTTCAGATTCTCATTTTCAGCAGTGTTTTCAATTTTGTCAGCAACTATAGATGTAGCAAGGGTCGACAAGATGTACTCCGGAGTCTGTCCACTCTTCATCAGGGACCTGAGCTCTTCCACTCCCGGGAAGGTGGACTCTCCACCACCAGAGAGGCGGGACACAGAACCACAACTGGAGGCTCCTCGAGTGGACTTGTTGCTCACATTGGCTTGCTTTTGCTGCTCCTGAATCCACCATTCCGGATCTCTCATCACCGCTCCACAGACGCACATATTGAGGAAAGTTCCCGCCAACATTAAGATGGTTCCTCTCCAGCCAAACTCCTCGATGAAGTACTGCGTCATGGGGGCGTACACAAAAGTACCAATACCCGTGCCACAAGCTCCCAGGCTGACTGCTAGGGAACGTTTCTTATCAAACCAATAGGCAATGGACACTACGGCAGTCACATAACACAGGCCTAGACCTAGTCCAGCAATTACTCCGAACGTCAACAGTAACATTTCCACAGAATTGGCAAACGTCGCCAACACAAAACCAAGGCCCGATATTAATCCACCTAAAATAGTCATCTTCCTGCAGCCGTACCTGTCTACCAGGGCACTCATCACGGGCCCCGACATCAGAGGTACCGACATGAATAAACTGCCGATCCATGAGGTCTTAGATTTGCTTTCTCCAAAATGATTCAAGAACTCGATGTACAGCAGTCCAAAGGAGAAACTGATTCCATCGGCGATCATGGACAGCACTAAGGAGGAGAGTACAACAACCCACCCCCAGCCTCCATCAGGTATGGCCGGAGACTTTTCTTTTTCGTCTTCCTCATCGCTCTCGTCTCCATAGGAGCTGGATGAGCAGATACTGTCTTTGTCGGGAATTCCCACAAACTTGACTCCTTCATAAGTGGGATTCTCGGTGACGTACGTCAGCGATGCTGGAGGAGAACGGCTGTTCTTCCTGTTGGTCAGAATTGGTGGCAACAAATTCTCCTTGATGGCAACTTCTCCATTAATAATGTTTTTGTTCGAGTCAAGATCCGACGTGAAGTGAGTGTCCTCATCGTGAATCTTGTCGTCGAACCCATCGGAGTGACGGTGGTCATCTCCGACGGTAGAGGTGGCGGGCGAATACTGGTCACTGCCAGCCAGAGTGGACTTGGAGCCGTCGGCACCGATGCCGGAGCTGGCGGCCGAGGACACGGAGCCCGCACGGGCGCGCTTGACGAGCGGCGCGAGGGCGCGGGGGGCCGTGTCGGGGCTGACGGGGACGGGCAGGGGGTCCATGCTAGGCCGCAGCCGGCTCGCCTGACCCGCGGGAAGTCCCAGATAAGACTACCCTCTCTTGTGTCGGATACTTTTATGAAACCGAAACCGAAATCGGACCGGCGCGATAACGCCGCTCGAACGATTAACCTAATACCGTATCAAGTAATGACTCGAAAATTATCACTCGTAGAAAAAAATTCCTACAATTCTGATCACTTTAATTATCACTTCGGATCTATCCTACCTACGTACCAGCAACTCTATAGCGATATCTCGGTGCGGAAGAAAATGACGTATAAGACTAATAGCGTAAAAGAACGCGTACACATGTAGTAACAGATTAAAAGGAAAGAGTATCACAGTGTTCGGCTGGGGTGTCGGTAGAGGGTAGTCTTAACCTGGGATCTCTCGCGGAATACCTCGTGGCTGCCGGCTCCAGGGCCCTAGCTCCTACTACCAGACCTCGTTCTGACTCCAGGAGCATCAATGACCGGCACTTGAGCTGCGTTTCACCGATATAGTGGCGAGCCAGCGTGACTCTTTTGGGCTTCTGCACCCTCGTCTCTGTTCTCTCTCTCTGGGCTTCTGCCTTCTGCGGCTGCCTCCTACCTTCTCAGGGACCCTCACACTCGCTGCCCTGTATGGCTCATCATGCTCTACTGGCTAACAGCTGTGTCTCTGCGTTGTTCTCTTGCTCTCCCGGTAGTTCTGTAACAAAGAAACAACATTACATTAGCATATCGGCTTGTTAGCTGTTAACTCATTTATTTCGAAACCAAATAACTACTACACAAATCGATCTGATCGAAAAACTTCGCATGACGAATTCCAATTAACATTATTTGCAAAAAAGCTTTTCCAACATCTGCCGGAAACCATTTCTCACGAAGATTACCGCTCACCGCTTTTAGATCAATCAAATTACGTAAGTATTGAGAGTTTTACATTATTTTTAGAACTCCACTAATAATGCACTTATTGTGAGACCAATATACAGAAGACTGTTATTACTTAACTTGTTATGAAAATAATATTATGTGCATGCGAGCATCTGATCGAAACTATGCATATAAATGACTAACGTCCGTTATTCCCAACTTTTCGATCGATCAATCTGAGTCTCCAATCAGCTGAGTGATTTGTTTAGTAACGCTCGATTCGCCTCTTGATCGGAGTATTGCGTTGGGAAGAGAGTAATTGTGCATTTAAGTAGTGCTGAAGCAAAATTTCAGTTGAGCAGTAGGATTGAGAACAGCGGCCATTACACTATTGCATTTAAGAAAATTAACAAAACATATTATTCGATTGTTGAAGACAACATGTTTTCATATAGTATTCCTAATAAGATAGTTGAAATACTACACGACTTTGAAATTTGCTACGCCAACTTTGTGAACTAATTAAAAAATAACATTAAAATTGTCATAAAAAATTGAGACGTCAGATAATAAGAGTAAATTCATAAAATTCGCTCCACTTATCGCGGTGTCTATTGTGTAGAGAGTATTACATTATCACCAAAACAGTCTTCAGAAAACTACGAAATTAGAATTTTCCGACGCTTATCCGAGTCACGCGACGCGGCATTTTCTGGCATCGGTTCACACTCAAACTTCGGAAATAATGTGTTCAATTCAAACGAAGCGAAACGGAAGGCATGAAAAATCTTAATATTATTACAATGCGGCTGAAAACACGTCCTCACACTATTTTCAATAACTGAAACAATAATTAAATTAAAACACTGATTTCGTTTCGGTTTGTACATACGAGCATATTGTTTTTTTTAAAGCGATCAGTAAAAACTGATGCCATGACAGTTGATCTGCCGACAGTTGCCCCCGGCGTACCTATATTCAATACGCAATCGGTTTAGGGAAAATACGGCATACCTACACAAAATATAACTATGTGTCCGAAGGAGTGTGCAGAGAGGATGTACCGCAGAACAACAAAAAATATAAAACATATTTTCATTCAAATGCATAAAGGTTAAAATTAATTGTTCTATTTACTGTATTTTTTTAAATCTAGAGCTCAGTGTGTGTCCAGGTCATCGGCCGCCAAGTCCCGGACAAACCTTACTCCATGAGCCCGGGCACCACTGCTAAGTCACCAAACGTGCTTACCACTTGGGGTGACCTATGGCAGAGGTGTTGGTTATCCAATAAATGGTTCTCGATGTGACGGAACCCTTTACCGCCTCCCAGATTGAGCGTATACGCAAAAGTAACAATAAATACAAAAATTGACGCTGTAAATTAAATAAATTCAGGTATTTTTGAAGTCGGTTTTACGCTTGACTTTGGTAAATAGTGCATAAAAAAATACAATTTCATAATAATTATAATTTTGAGGGGCCAGCTGTCGGGTCACCGTAGAGACTACCGAAAGCAAAGATTCGTAATTTGGAAATTAAATGCTTTTTTCGGGCACAAGGATTTCCTTTAATTTTTTTTAAGATAGAAGTTATTGTAATTTCGATGACATAACTTTATTCTGTGCGACTACGAAATAAAACATAGTTTACTTCGCATATTAATCGGTTATTTTTCGCTATGATTTTAGCTTTATTAAGGCTTAAATATTAAATTAAATTACACAAATTACAAAACAGTTATGTATCCAATCTGTTGCGAATGTCGACACATTTTAACCCGATCAATTGATAGCAACTCTGAAGTAATCTTAACAATAGACAATAAAATTAAATTTAAATCCGAAAGTACAAATAAATTTATTTCAATATAATTTTCAATTCGTTTGTCAACTTTTCCAATCCAGAAAAACCGTGTAACGGGGAACCAGGGTATTCCTCATTGTCTCTACATGAATTACTACCTTGTGACAGGGCATCCCCGATTCGGGGATGCCCCGTCAACTCTGCCATAGGTCACCACAAGTGGTTCGCTACGTTTGGTGATTTAGCAGGGGTGCCCGGATTCACGGAGTGAGGTTTGTCTAGGTCTTGGAGGCGGAAAACCAGGACACTCTGAACCCCAGATTCCTACCAACCCCTTAAACCCTTTTCCTTCCCAGAACCTCCCTTTTCTTAAAAAAAAACCCTCCACACAGCATCCCCAAAGATGACATAGGCCCTGAGGGAAATTATTTTCTCAGAGCCTCCTGTGTGGGGAGCTCTTTAAAAAAAATGCCTATAAGTCTACATCAATTATTATCACCTTGTAATTGAACCAAAATTTTAGTAATATTTCTTACGTGTCTATTGAAAATTGTGTGATAGCTTTTTTTTTAAATCGGATATGTATATATTTAGAGACTTTAAAATTATATATAACAAAAAAAAATGATTTTACTCAGCAGTGGAGTGGGAAGTGCCAATAATTTTCAACTAACGTGTCGTGGTTTTTTATTCGAATTTTATCACGGTAAACAGAGTTTTTTCAGGAACGAAAACTAGGCTACTCGGTACCCGCGCAGAGATTATTTCCGATCTGCAGATGAGTTTATATCGCGGGAAGCGGATTTATCCCCGGAATGGCTGTATGCTCTGTCCGATGACGCACAAGGACGCTGCGTTTTGGCGGGAGTCCAACCGCGGGATATTCATCTACATCAGCAATATCATCAAAATATCACGAGACAAATAACATACCAAAATAAAATTCAACTTCACTGACAATATACCTAAATAAAAGATGACTTCTCTGACAACATACCTAATTAACTTTCTACTCCACTGACAACAAACCTGGATAAAAAAAAATAACTTCACTGACAACATACCAAAACCATCTTCACTGTCAAAATGGTGACCGGACAACTTGGAATGAAACCAGCTCAGAACCATTTCAGATAACTCATTTAGAGTGATAAAAAATACATTAAAAAATTGGTTAAATAGGTTACGTTAGGTTAGGGTTATCGGCTAATTTAAAATTGTTTTTTCATAGCTTTTAAAGACTTTTCAAGGAGGTGTTGAGTTGACTTTATTCTCAGTTGGCATGGAACCTGTCAAAATCTACCTGAATAAAAAAGCGTCTTCACTGACAACATATCAAAAGAAAAATCATCTTCACTGACAACATACCTGAATAAAAACGACTTCACTGACAATATAACAAAATAAAAAATCTACATTTATTATAATACAATTATTTACCAAAATAAAATCTTCTCCACTGTCAACATACCAAAATAAAAAACCAACTTCATTAACAACATGCCAAAATAAAAATCGAATCCACTGATAGAGACCCAACTATCAAAAGAACAGGGTTTTATAACACTTGATGGCTGAAGTATTTATTGTTCTGAAATAAATAAACAAATCGTTGTCTATTTACTTGCGTGAAAAATCTTTTTCAATGTAGCGTTAAAAAACGATAAAAAGACCATTTTCCTTAAAATTAGATGGGAATTTTCAAGCTCTCTGCACTCGTTCCAAGCAACATAACCAAACTTTTCTACGTTGAAAATACTAATTTTTACAATTTTTCAAAGTGTATTGAGAATTGAATAGATTGAGTTTATCGTGTAAATTTAGAAATTGGTCGCTTATTAATTATATCTATGAAATAGATGTCAAAACAGATGTCATCACAATGACCAATTTTAAGGTTATACAAGAATTTTCCCACCACAAATTCTTTAGCAAATAAAAGAAAAATTGATTTGAAATCACAATGAAAACAAAAACAAATAACATAATTTTGTTATTGCCATTTACTAACAAAGAGAAAACGAGAATAAAATCCAATGTAAATAAGATGAAATTAAAAAAGGTAATAAATTGATAAAATAAAACACAAATCATTATTGATAAACCGATTAATCAACTGTAGATACGATAAAAAACAACAATTGTAAATAAGCATCAATTAATTAAACATTGATTATGTTACTGTGTGTATGACAAAAGAAAAATATTAACAAAATAATGTAAAATTAACCGGTTTTAAATGTTTTGTATTATTTTATAAACATCGCGTGTAAATACAGAGATTATATTTAAAAAAAAATATGGTTCGTCACTTCGCGAGATTTCAGATTTCGATCAGAGGAATTATGAGTTGGAATATCAGATGAAAGAGTAGTGTATTGTTGAGTGAGAACACTACCTTATCCCGGGGCGGTATTTCGCCGACTGGGCGGCAGAGGCAGAAGGCAGAAGAGCCGCTCGCTAGGCGGGCGGCCGCCCACAGGGGCGCGCTAGGGCGGCCGCCGCCTAACCTAACTGCCGCACCAATCCGGACAAACACTCCACGCAGATCTCAATACAATGTACAAAATCTGCACGCACAGTAAACGCTGTACAATACATTATTATATAGCGTAAAATTATTATTTCATGTAACCATGTTTAAATACAAGTTTTGCTTATTCTACGAGTGTACACAAGAATTGTTTTTTGCCATCTACGAATCTACTAATCAATTCCGACTTAAAATTGTATTATTATTAAATAAAATTTTATTTTTTTACTTCGCACAGGAGGCTCTAAGGAAAATAATTTCCCTCAGGACCTATGTCATCCTTGAAGATGCTGTGTGGGGGATCTTTTTGAGGAAAGGAAGGAGTGAATATGGGTCTTGAAGAGACCCATGTTGAAGAAGGGAAGAAACACAGAAGCCTAAATCTAAAGTTATAATCTAGATACATAATCTGACGTTATAATGTTATAACTGCGTTATTTAGACTTTGCTAATTGTAGTTGTACTATGGGCCGGTATTTCAGTATTTTTTTAGTAATGGTACCTAACAGTCAGCTTACCTTGTCAAGACTTCTATGAGAGTACGTAAATATCTTGGAAGCTGAGCTTAAAACACAACTGAAATTAGCCCCGGCGTATTATCATTTAGTATTAGATATATTTGGTCGGGCCATATCACATCGGGCACCCTCGACTTCTTCTTGCAACAACATTCCCCCGAAACTCAATGCGCTCAATTGAAGAGCATTTTCACAAAGAGTAACATATGTATCCCAAACAGTTATTTTTTTAAATTCTTAATTCTTAATTGTGTCAATTTCTCGATATATTGTGTCTACGAAATGGCTAATTCAGATTTTCAATAATCAATTACCTGCTTAATGTGTAAAAGAAAATGATAATTTTTCACAAAGTGAAATATCCACATACCCCAATAAAACATGAAATAGCTAGGTAGGTATATGATGTAAAAGATTCATTATTATGTAATTTTAATGTAGGTATCTGAGTCTGAGTAGCCTCCTAGTTATAAAAAAAGAATCTTTATTTCTGATTCCCTGCCACATTTTTTTCGAATGCCCTTATCTGTGACCGTAAAAGGTCGTACGAGGTTTTAACACAAATCACACGTATTTTTCTGACATTGCCAATAACAGTAAAGTTCCACCTCAACTATCCATGTCAGTAACCAGTTTATAAACAGCGAGAGGAGTGCTTTTAAAAAGTGAAAAATTATAGTGTGGTGATACCTTCAAGGACTCAAAATAATTAGATAGATATTGATGAGGGCTCAAAACAAGGTAGACTGCTTAACATAGTGACGTTATACAAGTTAATTTTTTTTTAAATCTGACACTTCATTGATCATTATTCATTATACTGGTACATGTCCTATACACAATTCATTGCAAAACAATAAAAAAGTGCTGTTGAATTGCGTAATATTGTAAGTAATTCTGTTGTTATAATATATGCCATATCTAATCTACGGTTTTCAGGCATCACTGGAGTCACAAAATCAGAGTACCTACTTTGTTATCTGGGACGACAAAACTTCACAAAGTAAAACAACCTTGAAAAACAAGTAAATCTAACGTTGATCGAATTCACACGTTCGCGTATTTACAAAACCTACACCGGTTCAGTCGCGGCGGCGACTGAAATAGGTTAGGGTTTGTTGTGCAAAAATCAACTACAAACCTTACACCGTTTCAGTAGCGGCGGTGACTGAAATGGGACATGTTGTGCGAAAATCACCTACAAACCCTACACCGATTCAATCGCCAACGCGTTTCGTTGCTGTATCCGTTTCAGTGACAGTGACCACCGTAACTGTAGAATAGCTTCTGTTGGTGCATTTACGTTGTTATATATTTATTTTATAATTAATAATGTGTGCCTACAATACATAGTTTGCATTACAATCCCAAAAGGTAAGAAACTCATTGTTGGATCATTAACAAATAGTTCAGTTACAATTCATTTTGATACATAATTAAAACTTGCATTACATATTTTGTCATTTACTGCACACTCCTTGCTTCAATGACATTCATACATCGTCACATATACATACAAGTTCATATCTACTGGTTCAGTCATGCTAACAGACAATAATACCAGATAATATTATCCTAACAGACAATTATATCAGACAGTTTAACCGCACGGGTAGGCAGAGAGGATGACCGCCGGCGGTATAGGGTTCGTGGGTGATTTTTGCACAACAAACCCTATCCCATTTTAGTCGCCGCCGCGACTGAACCGGTGTAGGTTTTGTAAATACGCGAATCAGAACCGGCATAGGTTTTGTAAATACGCCACCCGTTCCCGTTTTAAAGATTTCGGTTCCCCACGGGCTGAAAGCTTAAAGCTCAGGATTTGTTATAGGTCATTTCGCTTCATATTCAAGGTTTGAGAAATAAAATTAGGAATTTGAGAACGATATTTTTTCACATTCCCTTGGTTTAAGTTTTGGCTGGAATTAAAAATATTTTCAAACCGAAATTAATAGGAGAAATTCCGGAAAGATAATAAAATATGTTTACATGTTTTTCAATTTGAGTTTTATTGGTCAGTATTAACAGGAATTTCTTCGCTTTTGTGTGACGGAATATCGAGTTGTTTATTTTCGGGAAGACGAAAAACTGAGGATATCCGGGCAAACGTTGAAATTCTAATGTTTCAGATCTGTAAACATTATTTAACGCTGAAAAGTTACTCTGAATTGAAACTCAATCATTCAGGTTTACTTTCAGGCTTACCTTTGCCTTTCAGTAAAAGTTGCGTTAGAGAAATCTCGTCGATTTAGGTAATTGATGCTTTGAGAATTCTTGATTTGGGGAGCGAATTTCTTGATATATTTGACGACGAGAATTTTCTGGCAAAAATAAATCAACCTTTTGGTATAAATGATGTTGATCGGGGATTCTCCTCCTTTAAAATCACACTTTGAACATTTATTCTAGAGATGCGTTGTGAATTTATTAATAAATAACGAGATTTGTCGATTGCAAACCTCTTGAATTTATTTATTTATTAATAAACGCCCTTTTGTAAAGGATTTTCCTAGACACAATTGTTGTGTTTGTAAAATCTCGTTCATTAATTACAACTTTTTTTACATTAACTCCACACAGGAGGCACTGAAGAAAATAATTTCCCTCATGGCCTATGTCATCTTTGCAGATGCTATATGGAGCGTCTTTTTATGGAAATGAAGGAATGAGCGAGGGGGAAGAAACACAGAGACCAGCAAATCGTTCAACAGTCGAGTTGTTGAACTCAAGAAACGACAAAAAATGTCAACTGTGCAAAAATGTTTGGCGCGCGTTTGGCGTGTTTCCCGGCTTTGCACCGTTGTCGAAGGAATCAATGACACTAACTCCTCGGAGCGTCTTCCATTGAAATACCGGTAGAACAAGGACAGCATTCCCACCCGACACGTGTGCTCTAAAGATTGCAATCCGTTTGTTAAGACAGGAGAATCTATCAAACGGACCATTTTCGGATAATTTTTGGATAATTTGTAGATATATATAATGTATAGATAATTTTCGGATAATTTGAAGATATAGCGCAATAAGATAGATCGAAAACTCTTGCCCATTAAATTCACACTTGGGGAATTCTCAAGAAATCTGTTTGTATTTCTCGACGCAGCGGAATAATTCATATTTTTTTTAATGACCACAATAAACTCTCGCAGACAATAATTAAAAAAAAATTATGAATATTTGTCTAACCCTGTAAGTTGACAATGTAAGGTGACATTAGCATTGAATAAAACCAAGAAGCCAGAGGTGTGAAGCATTACTTGTGCCAAGAATGTATTTATTTACATTGGGAAAGTCGCACGTAGATCGGCAGCCGACTTGTGACGATTTTCCTCGTTCGCGCCAAACACCCGTTGAGAATTTTTCACACGCCTAAGTAAATAAATTTATAATGATTATTTCTGGGATTCGGAACATTCGATGGGATTTTAATAGAACGGCGATAAATCATCAAAATACGGTAAACAAGTCATATTTTTTTAGAGAAACACAGCCGTTGCCAAAATAAAGAGAGTAATTATTTATGTGTACCTACATTAATCCTATCTAGGTACATTCTTTAAACACTTATCAATCATAATCAACAATAATTAATATGATTAAATAATTAAATCAAGCGAGTTCAATGTTCTTGAAAATCATATATAAAGAAACAATCATTGTTGACATTATTTATTAGTGAAAGTATTAGGTTATCTTATCGCAAAATCAAAAAGATTTTTTCTATCAATAATGCAAGATAATAAATCAATAAAATGTGCATTTAATTCATTCATGTTTGATCAGATAAATTACAAGGTAAGGAGTAGGGATTTATTTGTGTCTCATCTGCACACTTCGAAAATTTTATTTATCTCTAGTTGAAACTGTTGTTATAAGGTATGGAATAACAGCTTGGGGATTTTCCTATAAAAAAATATCGTTGTGTATAAATTTGTGTGTATAAATAAATTTCTGTCTCATCTGCACACTTCGAAAAATTTATTTATCTCTAGTTGAAACTGTTGTTATAAGGTATGGAATAACAGCTTGGGGATTTTCCTATAAAAAAATATCGGCCATGTTCAATCAGTGCAATATTCATTGGTTAAAAATTTATACAAATATTCCATACTTTTAACAGAGTCTCAAAATTCTTTCAGTGAGAGCATTTCTGTGGTACAAAATTATATTTCGGCACATCAATAACCCGTTATATATAAACAGGCTAGAACAGAACCATAATACTCGTTTTAACTTTAATGAACGACTAATTGTTCCTAAGCATACAAATAAATATGGACAAAGAAGGTTAAATTACATGATTCCCAGCTGTTTAAATATGTTACCTTCTGAAATTAAAAACTGTGCCCAAAACAAACAATTGGTGAATTTACTGAAGACTTGGCTTACTGAAAGAATTAATTTGTATTAGCTTACAATGACATATAATTCTAAAGACTTTAAAATTGTTTTTTATGTTTTCATAATTTTTGTATTCTCTGTAATTCTGTAAATTTTTTAATTTTTATAATTGTAACTATTAACTCACTACAAGATTTTTAATGTAAATAACCCGTTAGACAAACTGCTAAAAAGTAGTTTATCGGGACTTTTTTGTCTTATATTTGTTAAGTGTGTAAAATAAATTAATAATATATATTTTTTAATTTAACGGCATTATAACGTCCTGGGAATGATAGGTTCGATTCCTGTCGCAGAACAAAAAGTGACGTGATTTTATGCATTATCAATGTTTGGATACTACCGGTCTAATGCGATTGTTAAGTTTGATAATTTTTAAAAACGTTTCTCACTACGACAGTAAAGCTATTATGGTAACATCAAACACAAACAAAACAGTCAAATGACCGACAAAACAAAATGCCCACGCCTTGTAAATATGTTTTCGCACTTATATTTGGGACAAACTTCCGAAATAAATACCATGTTTTATAAACATTTCGAAAATGTAAGGTCATTCACGAATCAAGAATCAAAACATCAACAATGTTAGAAACGAGACACGAGACTAAAAAACTGATTTTTAAAAACAGCCGTAAATAAAACAATTGAGTAGGTACCTACCTAATATTTAACCGGACAGACACGCCTAATAGATAGGTATCTCTCCAAAGGATAAACACAAATCTGCTTTTATTCGAGTTATAACTAGTAAAGAGTCAGTTTAATCCGTTAAAATAATTACGTTGTTATTTGTTTGTAACGCAGGCGGTACATAACATTAAAAAAAACAAATCACAACACATTAAACTCCCAATAAATTAGAATAAATAACATTCAACTCCCAATAAGTTAGCTTGATAAAATAATGCAGAAGAATGATTACTGCAATATAATTGGTTCTAATTGAAATAATATTTATTTATTTACGCCCTAATTGGCAAAAAAAAACTAAATTAATAAAATCTTTTTAATATTTCTATTTTTGAAAATGATAATTCACGGTGGAATTCCATTATAATATATTATAATAAAAACAAATATAAAACTTTTTTCCACATTAAGTTTATTGACCGTGATTAGTGACAATGTAAACATCCCTTCAAAATCCCTTCAAAAAGCAATTAAAAAATCCCATCCATCATAAAATATAATAAAGATTTGACAATAAAATTAGGTCATTAATAATTTATATTACTTGTAAGGTTTTTCCCGAAACGGTGTTGAAGTCAGCTACAAACCCAAGGTAATAAGCCCACTGCAATTACCAAAATATTTTTAAATTCGACAGTCTAAAACGACTTAGTAACAAATGTAATTAATATAATTGATTAAAATCTTTTAGACCACCCCGCTTCCCCTCCCTCATATGTTGTGTATATAAACCGTAGACTAAGAATAATTTGTACCAGTCTGAAGATGGCTCTAGCGAGCTGAAACCGGTTACGGTCAATAAACTTAAAGTGGAAAAATTTTATATTTGTTTTTATTATAATATATAATAAAATCTTGTGATTTGAAATGTTTTTTGTAGTATTTATTACCCACATGATTTACGTTGAACTTGATTTTCCTACTTGATTTACATTTACACGAATTACTTTGTACTTGAGTTACCTACATGATTTACATTTACACGATTTACTTTATACTTGATGTACATTGCATATGATTTACAAACGCGTGTTCATCTAGTAAGAATCCATGACAAGTCTGTTGATCCTCCAACAGTTGGCACAATATGCAGTCTGTTTAGGGAAAAAAAGGTTTACCTACTTTCACAAAATATAACTAAATATCCCGAAGGGGCGTGCAGAGGGCGTACCACCGAATAACAAAAATATAAAACATATTTCCATTAAATGCTTCAAGGATAAAATTACTTATCTATTTACTATATACCTCAGCGCAAAGTACATAAAATAGACACTGTAAATAAATTCGTTGATATCCACACCAAATTATTATTAAAGGTTTTTTGGAGTAAGATTTAAAGTTTGAAATTGATAAATAATGCATAAAAAATATATCTTCTATAAACATAAAAATCAATTGCTGTTCGTTTGTCTCGCTAAAACTCGAGAACGGCTGGGCCGATTTAGCTGATTTTGGTTTTGAAATGTTTGTCTTAGTCCAGGGAAGGTGTAAACGGTGAGAAAATGTGGAAAAATTGCGAGAAAGATAGTAAAAACAACAGTTTTTCCAATATTGATTTAAAAACTGAATTTACCGGATTTGAATGTATGGAATGCGCGAGCGGTGAGGGGGGAGGGGAACTCGGGAGGGGGTTCGTGGGACGGGGGAAGGGGGGGGAGTGGAGTGGGGAGAGGGCAGGTGGAGGAGACGGAGAGGGAACGCGAGAGGGGAAGGGGATGCGGGAGAGGAAGGGGAGGCGGAAGGGGAACGGGACGAATGGGAAAGGACACGCAGGGAGAAACATTTTTTTTAAATGGCATAGCAACGCGTGCCGGATACCAGCTTATTTTATAATAATTATATTTTGGGGGGTCTACTGTCGGGGATCAATGTCGGGTCTCCCTCAAAGGGTGTTATTTACAGATATAAAAGGTAAGGTATCTAGCGGTATGGTTTTCCATTTTAAAGGTTTCGTTTTTAAAATCTCACGTAAAGCCTTGTCAGGTTTAACTTGACAGTTGTGTATTCGAAATGATAATAATAAACTAAAACAAGAATAAAAATTATCAAAAATGATCTCTAATAAGTCTATCCTTATCAACTTGTCAATCTAAGGCCTTATTCACGAGGGAGTAAAATATTCGGCGCTGAGACTTCAGCGTGGGGTTTGGCGCTCACTGTCAATTTGCTTTAAGCCCTTTAGACAACGTTGCGCCGCCAGTAACTGGCAACGTTGTCAGCATCAAATTTGCAATTGTACACATTTTGTTTATTCTTTATATAGTTTTTTGGAGAACATAGACTGAGTTGGAAAACATAACAAATTGGATACAGTCCATAAAAGTATGGATCCTTTCAAACAAAGTAAAAAATATGTTCATAGAATTTGAACAACTTATCAAATTTCAAGATGAATTATAAAGTTCTGTTAAACTTCTATTCAAGTTCTGTCATGGCTTCATTGTTGGCTAGTAGTTTCACATAACAGAACTTCAAAAGAACTTTTATGAAAATTTATGAAGTGTTCAAATTCTGTTAAACAACTGGCCTTAGTTAAGGCGACGAAGCACGTGGTGGAAAATTTGAAATCGGTCCGCTAACAATAGCACTCCTTTTGCAAGAAAAAACGTCGTCAAAAAGTTGGTTTTAATTTTTTTGCGTAGTTCAGGCACAAATATTTAAATGTTTTTTTTTCAATCACAATTTGGGAGGCGGGAATGGGTACCGCCGCCCCGGGAACCTTTATTGGATAACCAACACCTCTGCCATAGGTCACCCCAAGTGGTTCGCTACGTTTGGTGATTTAGCAGGGGTGCCCGGGTTCATGGGGTGAAGTTTGTCTAGGTCTTGGAGGCGGATGACCAGGACACACTGAACCCCAAATTCCTACCCACCCCTCAAACCCTTTTTCCTTCCCAGAATTCCCCTCTCCTTCCTCTCCTAAAAAACCTCCTCACAGCATCCCCAAAGATGACATAGGCCCTGAGGGAAATTATTTTCCTCAGGGTCTCCTGTGTGGAGCTCATGTAAAAAAAAAAACATTTTCTGCAGAACTTAATTTTCCACATAAAAGAAAAAAAAAACATAACCCAAAAGGGTTTTGTAAGAAAAAAATTTTGAAATTTAAAGCAGATTTTATAGGCCTATTTTTATTTTCCGAGCGATCAAATTTTCCAACCAAAACATTTAATTTTGCATTACTCCGTAGTGCTTCGCCTTAAAGACAATTTTTTTTAGTACTATGTTAGCGTCAGACACTCTAAAGCTAACTTCAGTCTCTAGAATATTAAATAGGAACCAAAGTCAAATTTGCTAGTTAAAATTCCGTGTGCGCACTGCTGTCAGATCGCTGTCAACTGTTCTACACAAAATCAAGCCGCATTAATTATCATATACATATAAACACCGGCACGAGTCAGAAACAGTCTCACATGTAATGCGTTAAAATACGCCTTTTGTGAATTAGGCTTGGTAATGAATCTACCACTGCTGTTGTGTGATAATGAAACGTCTTTGACCTAGTAATTAGGTGATTTTAAAGGCACTTAAAAGAATGTCTATTGACATTATTATTTATACTTATAAGAAGAGCGATAAATAATTCCAGTGGCGCCATTTCTGTTAGGATGAACATTTCAGTGTTCGTTCTGAATTCTTTCACAAATTCTGGCTTAAAACGATCAGACGTTATGTATTTTATGTTAGGTTTTCATATTTCATGCTAAACCGGCGCTCCGGTCGAAGCAAACGTAATTCCACAAAAATGTAATTTCGTGGAACGGAGTACCGGTAGCGTTATTGAAAGAATTACTAGTTAAACTGAAACCGTTGTACATGTATGAATGATGTTAAAGAAACAGGCGCAATTTTCGTGGACAGAAAAATCATAAGCAAAAATATTTAGGCAGGTAGATTTACGTACAACACAATTTGGTGGTATTCGCAGAATATCGAAGAAAACATTTTCGCGAAGTAGCGAATAAATTAAATTGAAAAAATAGAATTAAACATTTGCATTGGTTAGAAACTACACATTGAAGTTGTTTGTATAATTATATTAACTAGTGGTCGCCCAATGGTCGAAATTCGACCATAATTGTAATGTTTTTTATGTTTGACATTCAGTAAGACCATAGACAAATAATATTAAAGACAAACAATATTAATCTATTCTCAATTTGACCATAGACTTTAACAATAAACAATAGAGTAAAGACGCGAGTGTGTGTGTCAAATACATGGTAGTGTGTGTAATGTTCTTGTTTTTGATTTAATCTATTTTTATGCATAATTTTAAAAAAATATTAGCATTCTGCACTCCTCCTCTATATAAACTATAAGTGTGCGAAATTTCATACTCCTCCGTCCGCGCAATTTTCGTAAAAAGGGGTACAAAGTTTTGGCTTCACGTATTAATATATTGATGATGATGATGATGATGATGATGATATTGAGGGAATGCACAAAACGTTTATTTATATACATTTATTTAGAAAAAATAACTCAAGAAAAGAACGTTTGTGTATTATGTAAATTTGTGATAGGATATTTATTGATTTGTGATAACTGATTATTTAAAAAAAAGATAAGATTAGTTGGGACCTTAATTCTTAAAAGGTAATCGTATACCTCATTAATAAACAAATTATTGTACAGTTTTACAGAATGTTATTACATAATTTTAAACTTTAACATATAAAATGTGTACGATTTTTTAGTTAAAAAATGACATATCCTAGTTGCTTTTAGGTGTTTTGTAATCCTATTAAATAAATGAATTATTTTTAACAGTTTTACAGAATGTTGATAAGTAATTTTATTAAACCGTAATCGTACGTATAAAATATGTACGATTTTTTTAGTTAAAAATGGAACAACCTAGTTGCTTACGCATGTTTTCAACAAATATACTACGTCTTCACCGCTGAAAATATTTGATTTTACTGAAATTCGATACCTGTCAAATGACATTACATAAAGGTACTACCAGTACAAACATATATACGGATTCAACAGGGTTTAGGGTGAATTTTAGATACAGGGTGGGTGAACGTCCTACAATATCTGCTTACTGCGGGAGAAGTATCCGGAGTACATAAAGGCGGGGAGAACAATGCGTGTCAGGAAGGCCGTATGCTTGGGGCTGCTTCAAGGCAGTATTATGAGTGTAAGTAGGGTGTAGAAAAGAGGCATGTTGTAATTTTCACGCTATGAAATTAGTCCACGCGACTCGCGACGCATTCCCGCACGATTTTAATAAAAGCAAAGGTGTTTTTGGTTTATAGGATTTAGATCTGGTTTAGAAGAAGTAACATCCCATCATTCTATGATTCTTTTCTTTAATTTTCTGGTAAATGTTATTTTAATTTAAAATGACATCCTAACTAAAAATTAAGATTAAATCTTTATGCAAATTGAAGGGAAAAATAAATGTATCTATTCTCAACATTCGAAAGGGTGTATCAATTGTTTCGCTATCGCGTTAATAAAACTAATTAATAAAAAAATAAAAACACAATAATAATCTTTTTTCGACCCATTTCATTAGTTACTAGCTTTTACCCGCGGCTTTGCTCGCATGGTATATAGCAATTGTATTTATCAATTATCCCCCTCCCGCATTCCATACATTCATTCCCGGTACAATCAGTTTTCAAACAGCCCGCGTGCCACCTAAATTTCATAATGTCAGAGCTCATTAGTAGTAAAAAAAAGAATGATCCAATTTGGTGCAGTCGTTCGGAAGTTATGCGCGTACAAACATTTCGGAGATTCATTTTTATTTATATAGATAGATATTAACTACGAAGCAAATATATCAACATCGTTTCCACGGCAACGACTTATTTAAATATAATATATTAATATTTATAATTTTATAACGCCAGAGCTTACCAATATACAGCCTATATTACTCGCATATAATGTAGCTTTCTATTGGTGAAAGATTGTTTAAAATCGGTTTATTGGTTTATGCGTGAAAGCGTAACAAACAAACTCACGCAGTTTCGCATTTATAACATTAGTATAGATTAATTTTTCACGTGGATATCATATCTATAGTAAAATATATTATTATTTTCCTGACATTGTTTCAATCATCAACACTCCCAAAAATTGAATGAGACCGCCGCATTACAGGTGAGCGAGACAACAAATCCAAGGTCGAGTTTTCCCTCTCGCTCGCTCAAAGGTCCGCATTGCCGCTTGGCGCGGGGTAGGGGCGGTTGAATAATACTTGTGGGGGAGGTTAAATAATGCTGGCGGAGGGAATAGGAGGGTGGATGGGGTGGGGAAGCCACGTGGTACCCCCGGTGACCTTGGGGAGGCAGGTTGGCGAAATGAAGGGCGGGAAGGAGGGTCAAGAGACACTGGAGCGGTGGACATTGATTTGTTGTTTGATGTCGGTTTGTGAAACAGAAAACGCTTCAGATAACAATTAAACAAATAATACTAATAACGATTACTTTAATTGTTTAGCACCATTTTGCTGATAACTGATGAGTAGTAACCACGTGTAAATAACAAAGAATAACCAATAAAAAAATCATTAATGAACAGTTAAGCGATAATCAACTAAATACCTAAATACACATTTTACGTTTCTCACGGCCAATTCAATTTTTCGAATACATGTTGTAGCATGGTTTTCGTGATTAGTGTGTATTTTTGTAGAATTCTGTAATATGTTTTTTCATACAGGTACATTTTAAATCGCTTATGGGTATATTTTATACGACGAAATTGCACACGGATCGCGTCAAAATTCAAAATAACAAAAGAATATGTATGAGGCGATATACATGAATGTAAATGAAGCAAGGAGTTTGTGCTGAGACAGAGTTGTGCGACGGTTTATCCTCTCTGCCTATCCTGCCTCGAAACTATGTAAGGGTAAGCTAGTTTATTTTAATACTAGAAAGACCACAATTTAAAATCGAACTGTTGCGCTTTGCTGGAAATGGCTGGATCCGTGTTGTGACCAGCTCTGAATATTCAGGTACTCTGCCAACTTCCTCTTGCCCATCTGCCACCCTTCCATACTCCAATTATACAAACAAAAAATACGTGGAAATGAGGTACGCTTGTGGAAATAAAAATTGAATTTCGTGTAATATGTTGGTACTATTGTTTTTAACGTTTTTCAATTTATTTGATAATGCTTTTAAATGGTAAACTAATATTTCAATCGATGTAAAAAAACGTTGATATTTATTTTTCCGCTTCTTGGAAGTTTCATAAATCCAATTATTCTTCGTACAACAATGGAGCTCCTTTGATCGTCAAGTGAATTTATTTATAAAAAAACTTTTTACAATATACAGCGAAATTAATTATGTGTTCGGTGGTGCTCCAGGAATACAAAACGCATGTATTATTTTTATTCAGTGAAACTTCGAGAAGAAAGGTGTTCCTAAAAGATGAATTTGCAGGAATAGCTACATAATTATTATAAATTACAACATTCGAAAAACGAAAACGATCTGTCAATCTAACGAAAAACTATTAACCACTCCGGTCTATCGCTTTTGTGCAAGTTTTTTGTCTGAAACTAGCTGTCAGATTTATGAAAAATCGTGTTATTTCCACTTCGCATTTAAAGCTCAATAAATGAAATATTTATGAACGTAGCCGAATACAAAAAACTGTTTTTGAAAGGTGTTGAAAGACGCTTTGAAATTGTATTATTATAAATAAATATTACTATTTGTAAATTTTGAAATTTAGGATGCAAACAGTAAAAATTGTAAAAATGACTCACGTGATGTTTTTTTATGTGAAAACAGTACTAAAATCACAGTTAACGTAAAAAACACACTTATTTTATTAAACAATTTTATCACCTTATTTTTATACGATTTCATACAAAAATATTTAATAAAAAATTTACTAAATATAACGGTGCGTATGCGTTTTGGCAGATGAAAACTGTTTCTACAAAATTAGTATTTCTCATCTATTTCTATGGATAACTTTGAATAGAGATGTGAAGCGTGGTTTATTACAGATTTTCTCCTTTGTGTTTTAAGATTGTCATTAGAACAAAAACGGAGTTATAGCCATTTCTGTGGGAACACACGCGTTAGCTTGAAAACAAGTTTATTGTTTTGAAAACAAGCTTAGGGTCGGAGTGTTAAATATTGTAAGTATGTAGATAATGATATGAGGTTGTTTCATATAAGTATATACGCAAACAATATGTGAAAATTGTACTTAGAATGGGTTAGAAAATAATGAAGGGATAAAATAAGAGAACCGACAGATGATCCCCAAGCAACCGTAAGTCAGACTCAAGTGGGAAAAAGGGTTTGTAATCGAGGGAAAGTTGAAAGCCTGACTCGAGTTGGAATGGGGGTTTGGAATTCGATGAATTGAGAAGGCGTGATTCGAGTGGGATAAAGGGCTTGGGATTGAATGAAAAGTGAAAGCCAGACCTGAGTGAGATAGAGAGTTCGAATTTTAATGAAAGTTGAAAGTCTGACACGAGTGAGATAAAGGGTCTGCAATTGAGTGAAAGTTGAAAGCCAGAATCGAATACGAAGATTGGAACATTGAATGAAAGATGAAAGCCAGACCTGAGTGGGATAGAGACTTTGGATTTTAATGAAAGTTGAAAGCTTGACATGAGTGGGATAAACGGTTTGCAATTGAGCGAACATTTAAATCCAGAATCGAATAAGAAGACATGAACATTGAATGAAAGATGAAAGTCAGACCTGAGTGGGATAGAGAGTTTGGCTTTTAATGAAAGTTGAAAGCTTGACACGAGTAGGATAAACGGTTTGCAATTGAGTGAAAGTTCAAAGTCAGAATCGAATAAGAAGACTTGAACATTGAATGAAAGATGAAAGCAGACCCGAGTGAGAAAACGGTTTGAAATTGACTGAAAGTTGAAAGCCAGACTCGAATGAGATAAAGGGTCTGCAATTGAATGAATGAAACAAGATGAAATCGTTTGATGAGGGATTTTAAAGAAAAGCGAAAGCAAACCCAAGCGGGATGAAGAGTTTGGAAATAATAATGATAGCTAAAAACTTGACCATAGTAGGATAAAGGGTTTGAAAATGAATGAAATGTGAACGTCTGGACAAGTGGGGTAGGGGGATTGGATTTAATGAAAGACCCCGAGTGGGATAAAAGGTTTGAAATTCAATGAAGAATGAAAGTTGTAAATTTGCTCCCGTACACTAAACAATTTAATGCATGGTGTGCTTTCCTCCCCACGAAAGATATTTCCGTACATTGAATTACACGTAAATTCTAAACTTATCCCTCGTCTGCGCTAGGGTAGATAGAAATAGCATATTGTCGTCTAGTAAAGGTCGAATCCGCCCACTGATTTTCCCTCCGAAATAGATTTTTTTAACGGTAAATTACCCAATTTTCCCACGGGTACGAGCCAGATGCTGCATTACTCCTCTATAATTAAAAAAGAAAAACGATAATTTCCATGACGTAAAAAAATTTGAATAATAAAAAAAGAAACCGTAATTATTAAGAAAACATAATTATCTCGGTTTTTGTAAATCACGGTGAGAGTACATTATCTTATTCATAAGGTTGTTGTTTTAAATAAATCTTAAGAATACAATGCTTTATTTTACATTAAAAATGCATAAACGAAGACTGTTTGCTTTGAATGACACATTTATAAACGCCTTTTGGCTGTCCGTTACATTTTGTATCGATTGTGAGTGCGGTCAATATTTAGCGGAGAAAATACACGAATCAACTAAAAGTTCACCAATGTGAAATATTTGATCAGCGGTGTTGATAAAACCGATTCGTTTGAGCAAAATTTTCATTACCACCGAATATAAGGTTTCTCATGCAAACAAGTTACGAACAACCTTGACAATGGACGCTCTAATCTGGATATAAAATATCGGTGACGCTCAGAGTAGCTGAAAACGATTATACCCTAACACAGCAAATAAAAGTGTTATCAAACAAGTCTGTCAAACGGTTGGAACAACAGAAAGCCCCAATTAGACCGCATTCAAAGATGTTGTCACCCACTCAGCACAACATGTTGGATGGACGAGAGAACTGTACAACTTACGTGTTGTAGGGGTTAAAGACATCTCGCTATGTTGACTATTGCACGTACACAAGACAAGAGTAAAAGCTATATTCGGTTCAAAGGTGACCCAGTCTTGTATTTTCTTATACGCGAGTACTGTCACGCGTGGGAAATCCTGTCATAATAAATTGTTTGTACAAGATTAGCGCCCAGGAAAACACCCGTAGCTGCCAAACATGACTTCCGGACGTCAGATCCCATATTGTTATTAAAAGATTAAGAATACTTTGTATTTGGAAAGATAAATTGGAACTGTTTGTTGTTACAATTTGTTTGGAGAGTAATTTGTTTAACCTTGATCATATTTTTTGAGTAAATTGTACCATTTTGTTGAAATTATATTGGCGCTACCTTGAAGAGTCCTAAGTGCTTCTACGAAAGGGCTCCACTCCTGGAGATCTTCCGCTGCTTTGTTACTTTTGCCTAAGGATGGGTTTTCTCTCCACACCGTCTTCACCACCTTTAAAAGTTTAGACTTAGTCCCAACACTCCTTCATTCTGTCTTTGTCTTTGGTGACGGTTATCTCAGTATGGTTATCTTCCATCTGTACAACATGTCCAGTGTTGAATGTCTCCCGTTTGATTTGCAACTCCTTCCTGTCAACAGCAGCCTTGAGTCAACTTTTGATTTTAAACACATTTTTTTTATTTTTTATTTATGTCTATTCTTGAATACATAATTTTACAATTGATTACAGAGGTTTGCATAGGAGTACAAAACGTTAATTTTCAGTAGCAGTAAGCAAAAAGATTTTTTTTTTTTTAGTATTATGTTGTGTGTAAGGTAGGTTTGAGAAGGTAAAACTGTGTGTGGGTAATATTGTATGTTTCGTGAACACCTCACTAGGGTATTTATAAAGGGTCTTCCAATAGGGCTTATAGCGTATTGTTGAAGCGACATCTGTCAAATTGGCTGTCATTTATTCAGTCTGTGTAAATGATAAATTGTTTAAAATTTAATTTAATGTATATTAATTTAATTTTATTTTGAAGAAATAAAATTTAATTAATTGTTTAATGATAAAATGTCACGTGGAGGTGATGTGGCCACCGAGATCGTGCGATTTGACCCCGTTAGACTGTTTATTGTAAAGTTTTATTAAGTCGCAAGTAAGCCACAAACCACAGCGGCCCTCAAAGCCAGCCCAACCCATGTCATCGGTCAAATTCAGCCTGATTTATGCGCCAGAGTCATGGAAAATTGGACATTTCGGATGCACGCCACCCAGAGACGCCTCGGCGGACATTTGAACGATGTTATATTCCATACATAATGGTGTCCACAGGCCTTTCAAACGAATAAAAAATTTCGATGATATCTCACACTTCATTTTATTTAAATTTAAAGATAGGAAGCGCTTAATGAAAGGCCCTTTATTTAGCAGTTCTTCAGTCAGCCTAAATTTCAATGGCACCCCCCAGCTTCATTCGAGCACACTTCTCGACCATTTGTCGTCCTCACTTCCCTGGACCAAACCAAGGATCACTTGAGCTTGAGCGAACTGAGTTTTCTTCACTTCACAATGAGAAAGAAATCAACAAAAACTTTGCCTGGGTAAACACAGACTTTTGGCTCAGTGACAACATCCAGTACTTGGGAGAATTATACGCCATTAAAAAGTGAGACTGATGAAATTGTTACGGATTATTAGACTAAATAAACAATGAATTTTGTTAAATATAATAATTACCTAAAATTATTTTTTTCAATTATTTTGTAGTTGCTTCGAATATTATTTTAAATTATTGAGTGGTGTCGATTAAAGATTTAACCACACTTAGTTTAATTTTGAGGGCAATATTGGGTAGTAAAAATAAACTAATTCATTGACAGCCCATAATCCCTTGCAGTGCTATAAATTGTTTATGCGAACAACTACCACCAGGGTCGACACCACGATCTGATGTAAGTATTGCACATAAAAATTTCAATAAATGTAACTTGCAAATGAATTAAACGATTCAAAACTATTTTTCAAACATAACATCAATACACTATAATTATACACATCGACCTATTACGACTGACGTGTCCGACATTGCCTATTTATAATTTAAATTTTTGGGTTTCACCAAAATATTTCGAATCAGTTTAAACAAAGCAAAAAAATGTCCGTAAAAAATATTATTTTGCAGTTAGATAGGCATAATAATTATCAGTATGTGATAAGCAAATACTTCTCTGTGGTATTCCTTATCTACAAGTTTGCAAATAGCTGTACTTTTACCACAAAGTAAAGGGTCACAGGTCACAGTAGATAGCTACTAGATTAATGGATTTTCTTTTATTTTGTGAGTCTACTAGAAATGTTAATGTGATGGCAATGAAATGTAATGCTACGATCTTGTATTAATTACTACGAAGAAATTGTAGTGTTTGCTTACTATGTATTATAATTCCCACCTATATAGATAGTAGTACTGATTTAATTAGATGAAATTATGAATTTAAAAATTAAACCTTCAATTTAAAAACAAAATCTAAAGCAAATTTCAAGCTAAACCTTATTTGAAGTAAAAAAATCGTTCGAAAACCACCATTTTTACAAAAGATAGCATTGTCGGACGCTATTTTTTTTTACATTAACCCCACAGCCGCCCCCCCCCCGGCCAGCGTAATCTAGCGGTAAGGCTTTTGACTCGCAATCGTGGGAACGAAGCCAGGCGTGGAAAATAAATTTTATTTGATTAACTTGTGTAATTTCACAATTAAATCATTTAAAATAATAAATAGTATATTTGCGGCATGTTCCAAAGTGGCAGATACTCTCAGTATCGCCCTGGTTTAAGACCACCATTCAGAATTGAAACGTTGCTTGAAATGGCTTTAGCCGTGTTTGGTGACCAGATCTGAATAGCCAGGTACTTCCCCACCTTTCTCTTCCCCATCTCCTTCCCCTCCCCACTACTTTAAGCCTCACAACATACCCCAATTGACGGGAGCAGTTGGGACTCTTGTGCGGTATTCATATAAAAAAAAAAACATAGGAGACCCTGAGGAAAATAATTTCCCTCAGGATCTATGTCATCTTTGGAGATGCTGTGTAAAAGGGATTTTTAAGGAAAGGAAGTTCTGTGAAGAAAAAATGTATGAGGGGTGCGTAGGAATCTAGGGGTCAGTGTGTCCGGAAATGGGTTACGAGAGAGAGTATACGGTCCCCCCTAACCGATCTCTCCTGATCTGGTCCGCCATGCAGCTGATGGGCAGGTGCATCCGCCGCCAAGACCTGAACATAAGTCACCCGATGAACCCAATAAATAAGTTATTAAAATAATAAGCTCCTAGGGTGGCGGTGCCGAAACCCGCCTCACAAATCATAAATTATATCTTCTCCGACAGTTACACCGACAACGACTCTTTCAATTGAACCAAATTATAAGGCAGATTATAATATCAAAATGTTACAGCATCCAGATAACGTATGCAATTTTAATTTCCCTATATCGGAAACTTTATTGGGACCCTATAGTGCCGGCTCTTAGAACCCAGCCACAATCATGCGGATGGTTAGGTAAGGGGGAATATAATTTGAATAAAAATGCGACAAAAAGTTTATCTCGAATTGTCGTTTTAAATTTATGTAAATTTACTGTGAATAAGAAACAAGCATGAATAAGTTATCGTAGAATGACTGGCTTTCGGTTGTGAGGAGACTCAACCAACTGTTTTTGTCTTTTTTATTTATTTATTTATTTATTTAAACGCCCATAGGGCTTTTACATAAAGTGCAGTACATGTTTTTGGTAAAGTATAGGAAATAACAAAATATAATATAAACATAATATAACTGTAAGAAAAAAAATAAAGATAACATAAGATATAAGAAACAAAACATAGAAAACACTAGATATGACACAAAGCAGGTAAAATAGAATATATGGTCACGTAAATTAATGTGAGATAGTTATTTTAATTTTAAAGAGAAATAAGACAAGATTGTCATTATTTGTTTATAATTAGCAATCTTTGTTATACATATTTGGTACGTGTTTATCGAAACATAGCTACAATAATATATCGATAAAGGTGCTGTATAGTGCATGATATTTATAGCTTTATTTTAAATGTTCTGATATACTGAGTTTAAATTTAGAAATCGATTGATGTCGATAAACGTCAATTGAAGTATATTTATTTCCGAGTATATGAAGTCTTTGTATTGGAGAGTTTTCAAAATAATTATTAGTAGAATTGGTAACAAAGTAAAGTGCATTAGAACGGGTATCACGCGTGGGTACTCTCAAATTAATTTTACAAGTTAAATCGAGGGCGTCCAGTCTGCCATTCGCAATATTAAAAAGGCAAACTAAATCGCTCACTACACGCCTTGACGTTAAATCGCTTATATTGAGTAATTCCATTAGATATACATAATTTAGTTCTTCGATAGGTATTCCGAGTTTATAATTAATAAATCTTAAGAACTTATGCTGTACTCTTTCAATTTTTTGTTGGTGTGTCTTATATAATGGAGCCCAAATGGTTGAATTATATTCTAAATTACATTGTTAGTAAAAAAACCACGTCGAAACGGGTATGTATAATATTATTTGTTTATCATATTGTTCTTTCCACGAATATAATAATTATGTGTAAAGAAGCCTTCTCGTTGTGAATTTTAATTAAGTGGAACGTTTGCGCGGCCCTTTTCATAAAAATCTTAAATTTGGATTTGAGATCAAAATACCCAACCGAACTGAAAAATTATTTTTGTAATCAAAAGGTATATTAAATATCTAGTACGGATGTGAGCTATTTTTGCTTTAAATTATAAGATATAGGCCATTAAGGATTTTAGTGTTTCACGATTGTAGTGTAGAGGCGACTTGGGCAATTATTTGTGAGTAAATGAAAAACAATAAAAAAACAATCTTACTATATTTATCATAGAAATATAACGAAATATAAAATTAAAAATTAAAATTAAGAAAAAAAATCATTTTGATAGGTGTAAATTTAAAATACAAATTACCTATTTACGGCGGAACAAAAATTTGTTGTTTATACATTAAAATTAATACCCAAAAAAAATGCATTTTTAACAATGTTTAATTTTTTATTTTATTTTTCAGTAAAATTATAATGTTTTTCATTTACTCACAAATAATTGCCCAAGTTGCCTCTAAAATTATGAAACACTAAAATCTTTAATGACCTTTATCTTATAATTTAAAGCAAAAATAAATCAAGCATCTCACATCCGTACTAGATATTTGATATACATTTTGATTACAAAAATAATTTTTCAGATTGGTTGGGTATTTTGATCTTAAATCCAAATTTTTGTCAAAAAAGATTTGTAAGAAACTGGCGGAAATGGGCCGCGCATACGTTCCTCTTAAGCGCTCGAAATCCGCATTTCTACCAATTTAGAACATATTTCTTTTGAGTTTTTCAGTTCCTTAAAAAGTATATGTTATTTTTGGAGATAATATCTATACATACATCTGTAGAGCCGAAACTTTAATTATATGAAATTCCCACGATAGAAAAAAAATCGCGGAGTATGGACCGTAAATTATCAAAAACACATTTTGATCTGTTATTTAACATATGTATTATATAAAGGTATCTTTAAATTCAAACGTAAGCATTTGTCGAGAGATTTTCGCTCTATTTTAAACGAGTCGTGTTTTATTAAATATTTTCATTATTTTCGCTTCATTTTATTCTTTTTTTAAATATTAGCGCGCTCCCTCTTACATTCGTATTAACATATCTCCCTTTCTTCTTCTTTTTGAACGCTTTCTACCTGGCCTAGGAGAAACAAGCATTTAAGTGCATGTTATTTTTTAATAAAACAACTTTCGTCAACAATATCAAGTTATCAATCTTAGTTATAAGACACTTGTAATATAAATAGGTTAAATGTATAAATTAATTTGTAAAGCGCCCTTGGGGTGATTTTCTCACAAAAATGGCGCTATAGAAATTATCCAAAAAATTATTATTATTATTATTACAAAAACTTAAATTGGATACATAGCAATGCATATATTTATATATTTAGAGATTTTAATAGATCACCGAGATGTAAGGAAAAATTTATTGTAAATGAAATTCTTTACTCCTAGGACTATTTTTTCATTTGTTTAGGCTTTTTTCGTATAAGAAATACAACTTTGTATGCCTTATTCGTGTGCTGACAGCCTCCTTTCAAAGCTCTGAAAAACCGTAACTCTGATTTGGATTACTGGACAATCCCCAACCCTTGTATCATGGGTTGGGGATTCCTTGGCAAAATAAGGAGCATCCAACCCTATTCTTACCCCTATAAACCACATTTCCCTCTCTGGCATTTTTTCCATCCTCAAATATAGATCCCGCAATTTTACACACATTGCTAGTCAATCCAAGGGAGACTGCTTTGCCTCAATAAAAGGACTATCCCATCAAAACCGGGATTTGTCAATTCTCCCATTTTTCCAAAAAAAAAAAAAATTTCCTCACTTAGTCGAAAGAGAATTGCACATTGTTCCGTTCCTTTTCACCTTTTTAAAATTCAAGTGCTTGACTTCCCAGATTGTGTATTCTACAACCTAAAAGTTAAAACATTAGATTGTAATAAAACCATCGTATTATTTCGAGCATACATTGAGATTTATTCAATCTCGAATACTTTCTCTTTCTCGCATCGCTTCGTCCTTTACTAGTTAGGGATGAGGATGCTATTGGTTAGAATTTGCACCCCGCCGCTCAGGCATACAGATGAATATAAGGTCATGTGGTAACTAGAGAAATTTAAATTGCCTCCCGGTTCTACCCGCGCATCTTCAAGAAAAAATCTCTGGCAGATCTGAAATATGTCCAGCTAACTCGGAGTGAATACTGGTAACCCTTTTATCAAAAGGTTTAACAAGCGGCTGAGGGAACAATTTAATTGGGTAAAGTACTTAGTGAAATGTGTCATTCTTGCAAATTGGTTGCACCTACTCCAAAACAAAGACTAATTTTATTTAACTATCCCGTTACAAGATTACATATCTTAAGTTGTTCCTCTCTAAACAAGCTATCTTCTATCAAACCTGACCTAGTCTCCAATCCTCCATATAATTTTGAAATATGTCCTTTTAAATCAAATAAAAATTCACCCTCTCTCTCCATAAATTGAAATGATGGCCTAGAACACCCTTCAAGGGTGAAAGCCAGAAGCATTTGAAAAAAAAGTATAAATTTTTATGCTGAAAAAATAAAAAAATAAAAATGTTTTGTGTTTAACCTCAACGTGTAACGTCTGTACCGCAATGTTTTTACAATTATTTATAGTGCTTAAGGGATGTAGATATCGTAAAAACAACACTCGCCCGTGAACAAATAGTGATTAAAAATAATGAAAATTAAACACGGTAGTATCAGTGGCGCGGCAACCATTCGGCAGATGAGCCTCAAGATTAAAAAGCATAAAAAACCAGAAAAAAGGTATTTTTTTTTAATTTGGGAGGCGGGAATGGGTACCACCGCCCTGGGAACCTTTTATTGAATAGCAATCACATCTGTGGTCACACCAGATGTTTCGCTACGTTTGGTGACTTAGCAGGGGTGCAGGGGAGACCTATACAAACCTCACCCCTTGAGGGTGAGGTTTGTATAGGTCTTGGGGGCGGATGATCTGGATACACTCAACTCCGGATTCTTACGCACCTCTCAGACCCTTTTCCTTTCCAGAAATTCCTCTCGTTCCTTCCTTTAAAAAGATCCTCCACACAGCATCCCCAAAGATGACAGGCCCTGATGGAAATTAATTTCCTCAGGATCTTCTGTGTTTTTTTTACATGTATACCGCACAAGAGTCCCAACTGCTCCCGTCTGGAGCCAGTGAGAGTACGGCATTCCCAATTGGGGTATGTCGTGAGGCTGAAGGTAGTGGGGAGGGCAGTGGCGTAGCTAGCACGGGCGGTACCCGGGGAGGATAGCACAACGGGGGGGTGTAATTGGATAGGGTGGCATGGGTACAAACAGAGTATTTACGTTTACCACAACGGAGGGGGCGAAATGGGATAGGGTGGGACGGCTTATTTACCACAACAGAGGGGAGCGAAATGGGATATGGGGTGGAACGGGGTAGGATGGTGTGGGGCGAAATGGAATAGGTATCGGCTCTACTGCGTTCTGAAATTCGTAATTTTTTTCGACGGTCGAGTGTTACCCCCCTTCGGGTAGCACCCGGGGCGGACCGCCCTCACCACGCTACTGGGGGAGGCGAAGGAGATGGGGAGGAGGAAAGTGGGGAAGTACCTGGCTATTCAGATCTGGTTCACCAAACACGGCAAAAACCATTTCAAGCAACGTTTCAATTCTGAATGGTGGACTTACACCAGGGCGATACTGAGAGTATCTTCTACTTTGGAACGTGCCGCAAATACACTATATATTATTTTAAATTAATTAATGTGTGAAGCTAATGTAAAAACAAATATTTTTTAAATCAAATGGTGAGCTCTGACGTCATGAAATTTGCGTATATTTTCAGTAAGTTTTAAGATCAACGCAACTATTTTCAGGTTGCAGGATCATTTCCATCACGAGTTGTGAAGATTTAAATTTCCATTTAGTCAAATTTGATATTATCATAATTTTCACACAAATTTGTCATTTATTTCAAGAACAGTCTTAGTAATATGATATACGCGGCAAGAGGATGAAAAAAATCAGACCAATTATTAATGTTCACAGATTGGTATTTAGAAACGTAATACTAACTTAAATCATATATTATTACAGTCGATACAATGCTTAACACGGCGGTACATTCTTAAGTTTTATACCTTGAAAATGTTTATAATACAATATCACGAGGGAGGAAATAACCAATTATATTAGAGGCCCTTTGAAAACTTGGCTTCACGATTTATTGTGACCAATGGAAGATATTTCCTATCGACCATCGCAGATTTGGCGCAAGAAACTACAACGTTGCGTACCGGAAATTTGTTGAAAGGCCCGGAAAATGCGATAGTATACGAGTTTGTCCCGAAATCACGATGGAACCCCAAATCGCTGATCTAGCCATACAATCAAAGGGGAAACAGCGGTCAAGGATTCTAGGTCAGAACACGATGTCACTTCTTAGTTGAAACCATGTCGAGGTTAATTGCGTTGCGTAAGGTCGAAAACTCGGACATGGGAATGAAATATTTTAATGAAGGAAATATATACCAACAATTTTATTATTAATCAAATAAGAAGGAAAAACATTTTGGAGCTTTTTGTGCGTGAAATTCGTAGAGCTTTTTGGAGGACACGGCTTGGATTTGATATTAAAGTTTACGGAATCGATTTTTGACGGAGTTCAAGCAATATAATAGTACTAGCGAAGATTCGTGAAAAATCATGGGGAATAAAATTTAAAAATTATATTTAAAAAAAACTAAAAAATAAAATTGCCACTACCGTGAATCGAACCCCGAAGGCAACTATGCTAACCACTATCCCAACAACTATTGTAATAACGGCGGAATAAATTCAGTATGATAATATTGTGTACTAAAAATAAAAACAATTTTGTATTTTTGAACTTTAGATTGTTACGTACAAATCATAAACAAAATTATATTATTTAATTATGGAAATAATTAAGATAATATTCTTCCTTACTTACTTAATCTTGGTGTAAATAATACGTTGCGCGTTAAGTCGGAATGACTAAACTAACGCTGAAACGGTGGCTTAATAATCTTATTATTTATTATTTTAACTTTATGAGTAAAACCTCAAACTGTAATATTTAATTAAATGAAGACATTATGAGCGAAACTCAATCGAAAATCTGGAAACAGAAAAATCAGAAAAAGATATTGGCACCTCTGGGACTCGAACCCAGGACCTCCCTACTTTCCGGGTTGGGCGCTCTTATCCACTGAGCTAAGGTGTCGATATCCAATTCGGTCACTTTTAACTGTACCATACTTCGACTAAGAACCACCCATATTATCTTCATTTTTCTTGCATTTAGTTCGAGTTGAATCTTGCAATCATTCATAAAGATGGCAGCCAATAAAAATATGTTCTTAGTCGAAGTATGGTACAGTTAAAAGTGACCGAATTGGATATCGACACCTTAGCTCAGTGGATAAGAGCGCCCAACCCGGAAAGTAGGGAGGTCCTGGGTTCGAGTCCCAGAGGTGTAAATATCTTTTTCTGATTTTTCTGTTTCCAGATTTTCGATTGAGTTTCGCTCATAATGTCTTCGCTTAATAATCTAATAAAATCATCACAATTCGTAATGTTATTTAAACGTAATATTTTATTAATCGAATTTTCAAATTGGTGATAAATAAGTAGGCACTATTTTTTTTTGTCTTTTCCCCCTGAGTCCTTAGAAAAATTGCTTTCAACCCCCGAAAGCGGCAAAATTATTTCCCATCCGATGGTGAAGAAAAAAATATTTCTCTTCCCCCAAAAGGTTTTCCCAACAATGGCAGAACAATAGACATGATGTCATATGGACAAGTTTATTTCTGAAAAAATGAACACCTTCGATTACAAATTCAATCGAATTATATTTGGCATATATAAATAATATTCCGATTAGAATGTAATGTTCTTCAATTCCAGTGATAGAAATTTCTTCACTTATGTTCAGGAATCTTCAATAAAGCTGGTGGTTCGTCGAGATTACAAGTTACTTTATTTACATTATCGTGTGGTTCACAATGAATATTTAACTGTAACAAACGTCCGTTCTAATTGATGCTTTGTGTAGTTCTAAACCAAGGAACTCGGCGCTGAATGTGCCCAGCAAAAGATCGGATATCATCGGCTATTTCCGTAACCATTCGGGTATTAGACAAGAACGGCGATAGTTGACACTCTCCTATATTACTACTTTACTGACATCTGTTGGGGCACCTCAAAACTATGTATAACTATGCTAACTACGTCTGTTAAAGGACATTGAAACTACGAACATTTTCTTTACCCTACAATTAATACTGTGGAAATGTGTATTAGTTAGGTAAATTGTCTTTGCTATTTATAGATATTTATAGTCTACATTCGTACAATGAATTTGGTGATTTTGTTGTACACGTTCGTCTGTTACATAATAGAAAAACCTACAATCACCCAATCGAACCTACTCGTAAAACTAGCCTTCCTAAAATTTCCCAAGGGCATTTCCTATGCTCTATTATCACAGCGTTCCATACCGCTACCTTTACAGTTGGTTCTAATAATAGCTGAACACTGCTGCATAATGATGGAACCAGATGATAATATAAAATACTTTTGAAAAGATTAAAAAAGAAACCGTGTACTCTGAAGATGTTCCTCTGGGGGCGTTCAAGTATTACGTAACGCAATTATTGAAGATTTTTGACCCTCCCTCCCCCTCATGTAACGCGCCGTAACGTTTTACTGTACCCCCCCCTCCCCCTCCCTAAGCGTTACGTAATACCCAAGTAACTATTTTTACCAAAAAGTCACAATTAAGCCGCCGCTATCCGAATTCGACCGATTTCTTACACATTTCCCTTAAACATTTGAAGTTTTTAAGCTCTTTAAAAAAATATATGTTATATTTGAAGATAATATCTAGATACGTTCCACGCCGAAACGCAAATTATATGAAATTCCCTCGATAGAAAAAAATCGCAAAGTATGCTCCGAAAATTATTTAAAACAAGTCTATTTCTATTATTTTACAAGTTATATTTGTGAAAAAATTCACATGTTTCTTTAAATGATACATAAGATACGTTCCACGAGATTTTTGCCTTATTTTAAACGAGTCATGTTTTGTTAAGCTTTTTCGCAATTTTCGCTGCAATTCCATCACTTAAAATATTAGCGCGCTCTGTCCAACATTCGTAATTACATATCTCTCCATCTTCTTCCTTTTCAGCCGAGAAGCGCCGCCTTAAGTTGCGCAAAGTATTGGAAAATCGCTTAAATACCTTTGTTCTTGTTTTAATCGCGTTTGCGGTAATAAATAAAACAAGAAATTTCAAACTCGCAATGCACGCGTGTATTTTTTAATTTATTTATTCATATTTTTATTTATTAAACAATCACATATAATCTAAAACATAAACGAAAAGGGTTGCCAACTTGGGAGAACAAAATAAAAATTACGTTCAGTACAATTGAGAGTTTCCCTGTTAAACATAAACGAAAAGGGTTGCCAACTTAGAAGATTTAAATTACCCAGTTTTTTTTATTTAAATAAAAAAAACATGTTACGTAACGCGTTGCTCGAACCCCCCTCCCGTCCCGGTAATGCACAGTAACGTTTTACAAGACCCCCCCCAAATTGCGTTACATAATACTTGAACAAAATCGCATCAAAATCATATAATGTTGTGTACACAAATAAGAAAACAACCACGAATTATGAGAAAGGAACGAAGAACGAAGCAATAGTTCGGCATTATAGGTCATGCAATCAGAGTTGTTCAAATCAGCACATTTATGGCCGTTGTTCCCAATTTTTCGATCGATCAATCTGAGTCTCCGATCAGCTAAGTGGTTAGTTTAGTAACACTTGATTCGCCTGTTTGTCGGAGAGCTGCGTTGGAAATAGCGTTTTTGTGCTTTTGAGGAGTGTCGAGCCGAAATTTCGGCTTCAAAAATTCAACATCTGATCAGTAGGATTGGTAACGGTCGTTAGGATTGCATGTATTGGTGCATATGTAATGTAGGTATAATGTGTATACTCTTCTGACAGTGATTTCCTTGCGACTCGGCACTGAGAAATAGCATGTTATCTACGTATTGCTTTTAGTGAACAAGGGACCACATATTGTGTAGGATATACCTTGATCGAAAATGAATATTCGAAAAGTTTTGTAAAATTTGTTTTTTTTTAAATTAAAAAAAAAAAAATTTTGTAAAATTTTGACTCGAATAACGGGATGTGTGTAAACAATGCATCTACGTGAGTACCGTGTTCATATCAACACTGATTGCGATACCTACATAATGTACACAAATACATACACAGGGCAGTAAAAGACGTGGTTTTCTTTTTTTATAGTGATTCCTGACATGAGCGGTTGGGTGGTTGCTTGGCTGAGTGACCAGTTGGTACGGGAAAGATTGTTCGGTTTCAAGAAAAAAATAATGAAAAAACATTTAAAAAATCATCGGATACCAATATGTTTTCAGGTAACTGTTATTTGTAAAGGATTTTTATAGAAAAAAAGGATTATTTCATATTGTAAAGGTGTTTTATTATAAGGTTTTATAACTTCTTAAGTTAAATATGTTAGCAAATAAAAAAAAGTAATATTATGATCTCTTTGAAAAAAGTGCCAATACAGATTACAGCAGTCAATTTTCAATCGATATAATAACTCATTCATTGTTATCAAGTTTTGTAGAACTCCATTTTAATTTGCTTTTTTATATATTCAATAATATCATTATTCAATTTATATAAACAGTTTATTTATAAACAAGTTCTGCTTTATAATTGATATTGCCGTCAGAAGGCGAATCAGCTGGCAATAATAATTAAAGAGCAATACATGTTTATAAATAAGCCGTATTATTTATAAGTAAAAAAGATATGTTTTTGAAAACGTAAAAGACAAAAAAAGATATAATCACTGCGCCATCTTTATTTACATAATGGATTAGAAATAATTTTATTCCATGTTACATATCATCATTTTACTACCTCTTACGGCAGGTTACGATTTTGTTACGATTCAATAAAAACCCAACATGAAAGAAATTACAGTAATAAAATATTGACTCGAGAACGGCAAAAAATACTCGTTTTATTATTAATATTTTTACTAGAAGGAATTTATTATCAAAAGAACTGGGATTTTTTATACAGAATAAAACTTTATCAATCACGAAAAGAAGATATCTTTTACCCCGAATATTTTCATTTTGCTTTGTCATCCCCCCGAGTTAACCATATACCTAGATCACAATATTATACAAATGGATGTACATATATAGCTAGTTCGTTTACCTGTTAACCTTTATCTGTACCTGAAGATAAAATCACGTATCACCCGAAGGGGGGTCACTTGGTCCCTCATACATGGTGTAACAGCAGGTATCCGAAGGATTTAACCGGTGATACCTGAATATATTTGGAGTCCAAAAAGTACATGTGATTTGCTGTCGGATATATTTTTCTATCAAAATAAATAAAAAATCGACGCGCCGCGGCGGGTTTACGCGGAACGCAGAACGAGACGGAATGCTTATTACTCTATCCGCTTGGCTATAATGGCTATTATTACCAGACCACTCATGTAATGTAATGGAAATATCGCTTGTTAAAATCCATCGGGTACATACCAATACACCCTTATATAGAGGAGAAAACGTGTCTCTTAATATTCCTTTTGCTCTTCCCAGTAAAACTCTCAGATTTTAGTTATTTTTTATTTATACCGTTTTAACCAGACACCGCCCATCTTCGCCCAGCAGCCAACAATTAAGGGTAAACTTAAAAGTAAAAGAATTCATAATCTACACTTTCATATGGCGCTAAGTTAATTATTTTAGGAAAAACACTTTTCGAATTGAATATATGCAACATGAATATGAACAAATAATTTTGTGCAAATACGAACTCAATTCTTCCGAGAAAGACATTTATATACAATATTGTATTGGTGATTCAACCCAATATTGTATTTCTAAGCCCTTCTCGAAAGAATTAATAATTAAGTTCACGCCGTCTGTGGGTGCGTAGATTATAACGTGTGTTACGTTTAACCATAAGTAATGCACAATCTTAAAAGAGATAATACTAAATCGAACGTAACTCGAATAAACATTATTGTAGCCTTTTCCAGAAAAATGCAAATTATAAGTCCACACCCAAGTTTGGATAGGTAATATTTACTAATCCTAAAAAGCAATAAGGGGATAATATTTCTTTAAATAATACATCGATTACCGTAAAAGTTTTTTCTAGGATTGCCTAAATTACATAGCATGTAAAAAACAGCTAAGATATCAAAGCACAAAGTTTTCATACGGGGTATGTGTATTATTACCCTTTCCGGTGCGGGAGGGTTAAGGTGTTACCTAATATTCTCGTGGCTTTATAGGATATCACAAAAAACCAATACCCTTGGGGTAAAAGTCGTCAGCATCGGTTATCTGGGATATAAAGAGTAAAACCCACCTTCGACAGTCAATATGATACTGAAAATATTTTTGTCGTTTCTCGTTTACCTAAAAAATAGTATATTACACACATTTATAGTTTCTCTGTGTTACTCAATCAATCAAGGTCATTTTCCGCAATAAAATACTATTTATTGACCGTGATAAACTCGTAAAGTTTGTGTTTCTACTGTTTTTTTTTTATATCCGGCTTAGCCCGACATTTATATATACCTATATTTTAAAACATACAAAAAAGGTGTTTGAACGATTTAGAGTTAACGATTTAACGTTCCCAACGCTGAAATCATTGTCATGGGGACGAATTTCAAAGATTTTTTCTTACTAAATAATTTATTTAAAATTATGAAACAAACAACCTGGTGTGAAAATTGACATAAGAACCTACTTGCATTTCATAAAACCATATCATTTCAAAGTTCCATACTAGTGATGAAAATGATGTAGATATCAAAAAAAGTTGCATTGATCTAGAAAAAGCAGCACAAATTTCATGACGCCAGAACTCACCGTTTGCGAGTTTGAGATGAACTATTTATACAAGCCGTTTTTGTTTGCTGTATAATTAAAATTCATAGTATTTACTAGAGTCAGTCAAAAAGTAATGCCTCCTTTTTTTTACCCCTTTAATTGTCAAGAAATATAAAATGCAATTACATGGATTGAAAACCACACTATTGACGATTAATTTGTTACTTTTCAATATAATATCCGTCCATTTCCACAGCTTTGGGCCATCTTTTAACAAGGGCATGTATCACAGTGTTGTAAAAAGCACATCACATCCAGAACACCATCGCCATCGCACAGTTTTGAATTTTTTTGTCCTTGATGAGTTTGTGTGATGTCATTCCATTGACTGCCTCTTTGATTCAGGTAAAAAAAAAATTATCCCATATTTCGTCTCCGGTCACAATTTTTTCCAGAAATCAAGCGCTGCAAGTATTCAAAATAAAAATCAAAATCATTTATTGTACAAAATTTTCATTTAGTACAAAAGGTATAACTTATAGGTACCTACATCCTATTTCTTCCAGTTAACCTAACATGTTATACAGAAATGAACACAAATGAAATATAAATATAAAAGTGGTGTAATACAAATTGAGTTTGTTTTAATTTATTATATAAACATAAATATAAAAACAGTTGTACCTATGTGAGGTATTCACTTAATGTGTAATGAGACCTGTTCAGAAGGAATGTTTTTAGTGATGACTTAAATCTGAGTGTATCTGGTATTTGTTTAATATCATGTGGAAGGTTGTTATATACTTTAATGGTCATGTAAAAGGGTCCTTTTTGGAAAATTGTTTTGCTTGCTTTTGGTATTAATAAATTTTCTGTAAACCTTGTAGCGTATTTATGTGTAGAGTTTTTTTGTGGAAACTTTTCTGGAGATGATCGCACTATTGGGAGGCTATAGTTTTTCTTGTTTCTTTATTCTGGCCGGTTGACTTTCTTGGTACCCAGTTGTCGAATAATCGTCATCACAATGACTTTACTGAGGGAGAGAATGCGACATCTGTAGTTATTTGGGGTCACCACTAGTGTTGTCATCAACTCGCGTGCAGTCACTGCAATCAGCTTTTTGTCTTTCAGCTTCGTTACAGCGAAGAACCCATCATCTAGCAGTGCTGACATCCACTGTTGCATCATGGTACACATTTTTCAGTCTTCCATGAATGCGAATGGGCGTTTCACCTTCTACAGTCAAGAATCAATCACAGAACGCTGTCTAATACGAACATCGATGTCGGTCATTTTGCAAGCGACTGCAGTGCTGCCACCTGTTGACGCAAAAAGTTACTATTGAAGTAGATTGTAGAAGGTTTTGAGGAATAGCACCAAATTCAAAATTTTCACTTAACTAACTTTATTTAAGTAGAAAAAAGGCATTCATTTTTGACTGACCCTCGTATCACAAAATTGATTGAATTTTCCATCGATATAATTTTTCATTATAGTCCGTCGGGATTGGTTTTTCGTTGATTGCAGGCACTTCAATAAATTGCCTCTAGCAAATTGTCCGCCAAACGCACTCGTCGTTTCGTACAGACATGCCTCTCCAGTCCATATTCATGGAGCACGGAACATTTCGCTTCGACCAATAAACTGGCACGTTAAACGCTGTACAAAGGGCTGCGGGCGGAATATGGAGTACGGACTGCTTGCAGACCGCGGGGAATATAAAACAGTTCTCAGTTCCCACGTTTGACTCGGTGCTGACAGCAAATTAAATACTCCATCGAAACTATTCAAGGTTCCGTAGTAAGCTTTCAAAAAGAAGAAGATATTATTTGAAAAGGAGAAATGTTAATATGAATATTAGAGGGAGCGCGCTAGTATTAAAAGACGATTGCAATTAAGCGAAAATTGTGAAAATATTTAATAAAGCACAACTAGTTTAAAATAGGGCAAAAATCTCCCGGTAAAAGATACATTGTGAATTTTTTCATAATATAATATGTTAAATAACAGAATAAAAAGTGTTTTTATTAATTCTCGGAGCATACTTTGCGATTTTTTACTATCGAGAGAATTTCATATAATTATTACCGTTTCAGTTAATAGTCCGGTCAATATAAACATTTCAAATAGCACAAATTCTGATAGAGCTGAAATTTGGTAGAGACCTTGAGTACACCATTACAAATAAAATACCAAATATCCCCATCGATCACATACCCGCTAAAAAAGTTATTCAAGGTCAAAGGTCAAAATTTTCGGTTTTCTGGATTTTTCTCGTAAACGGTAAGTTATATCAAAAAATAGGTAAAGCTAACATTGTAGATCATACAATTACCTACTAATAACTCCTTCAACTTTTAGAATCGCTATATCCCAGAAATTGTGATTTTTGGAAAAAAAAGTGTAATGACAATTTTTGTAGATAATTGTATAATCTACAATTTTTACCTTAGCTATTTTTTTAAGTTAAATCGGAATGCCGTGTCTTAATTCATGGGAAATTTGAGCAAAAAGGGGTCCAGATTTAGGTTGGGCTGTTTCGGCGGTTAGCGCCTTATAGATTTTTTTACATTTGAATTTCATAACTTACAATCAGTCACTTTTGATAATAAATATGTGAAAACCTAGCCAGGAGCACTCCTATCCCGGTGCGCCTGGAACATCAGGATTGATATATGATATATTTTCAGTGCTCGGAACTCCTGATTCCACGCTCTCATGGAGGATGAAACTTCTTCAACCTTTTCGTGATTAATTTTTGGGGTGTTATGCCACGTTGCGCTTCCTCCTCATTTAGCCAAAGGTTATAGTGTTGTTCCTGCCCTGATAATGAACACTGTAACACTGTCCGAATATTGAATAGAAGAGCAGGAACCGCAACACGGCATAATACCCCAAAAATTAATCACGATAATTAATACCGTTGGCAGTGAAAATAACAAATTATATTTAACAACAGCCTTTATACACAGCAATGGAGAATAGAATCAACTGGAGTTTTTGTTTGTCTTAAACTAAAATACAAATAAATGTGTGTGAGGGATAGGTACGATATGAAAGATTACAAAACATTTCACGTAAGATTAAAGTTTTGAAAATAATGGGCATACATCGCTGCTTGCTGCATTTTATAGGCTGCTATTCAAACAGAATGTTCAACAAATGCAGCGAGTTGAATCTGACAAAACAAGAAGATTTGCATAAATACCTTAACAACTTAAATACATTGTCTTATCTATTTATAGAACACAAAAGATTGTAAAAATGAGATAACAATTTACTGCACTGCTTTGATGTAAATTATGTATATTAATTAAGACAGCTGAATGGAATTTACTCGAATACAAATAAATTCAGAAAGGCACCTCTAAAACTATCTTTATATTAAAAGGATCACACCGTACGTCACGGTCATGATTTAAAAATAAGTTTTTGCAGGTATCCAATTTTAGTGACAATCATTATATTAAATCCAAAACCTACATATTGTGTGTAGTTACCAAGGACTCTAGCACAGTAAAATCGATAACTTTACAATAAAGGATCGAAAGGCGTAACTTCCGACGATTTTATATCGAAGTCCCGAGCATGGTCTCATCGTTGACGAACCGACATTGACACCCCAATTTACTTCCTTCGATAAAAAAAAAAAAAACAATTTATTTAATTCAATATCCACAACGTACTCCTCTACTACACAATTCTCGACAACTTCATTTCCTCAGTTGAGTGGAATCTTCATGTCACGCGCATGCTTAGGCATCTTCGCGTAATTTCCTCTCTAAAAATGTGACACGTACTTAGGAGAAAAATTGAATTCACTCTTCTGGAATTCGCAAGCGCGCGTGAGAAAATTCTCCGGCGAACCGCCAAGTTGGGGGTGAGATTGAGTCATAACCCACCCCCTGATGCCGGAGCCTCGTTCGAACAAGGCTTAGGGCTTGACAACAAAATTCCGATGGGGCACTAATTATTATATGGTTTATACTGGCCTTGTTTCTCGGGTAATCGACACTATTTTTTGCGACACGCCGTACCTTGTCAATGTCAAAGTTCATGTTGATTTTGTATAACTCTGATTTAATCTTATGGGCCTTGAAATAATACGTAGAATAACTAAACGGAATACTAAATATAACAGAGTTGAACATCGGTGTAAGATTAGTGTACCCACAGGCTTCAGGAAACACTATTTTTCACGAATAAACTATCACTTACTATCAACGTATTTTTCAATAATCGAATATTTTCAAGAAAAGAAAGTTTAAAGCGTAAGCATGCTTTTGGTTCTCAGTGGGGAGAGAATTGGATTGAATCGTGTAGTTCACCTGTAAATTTATTACATTAGTTTATTGCATTTTTTAACATAAATATAGGATGAGCTGGTACATTGGAACCTGTAATTAATTATCATTGAACAGAAAATCTGTAGGGGTCTAAACCAGTTTGATAAATTTTGGTTGATATATAACCCAGTGATTACCAAAGTGGTCCAGGTGGACCCCTAGGGGTCCACGGGAGACCCAACGGGGGTCCACGCAGGCGCGATAAAGAAATGGGGGTTCACAAGTAGTAAGTGGGGGTCCACGAACTAGTTTCGATTGAGACCCATCCCGTGCTCCATACCTTTATTCCATCCCACCCCCCCGTCTCATATACCATTACGCCCCCTCCATAACTGGCGTACAGCGCACGTTGTTGTACCGGTTATGCATGAGATCTTAAAACGCCCAGCTAGGCAAGGGAGGGGGGGGGGGCGTATTGAGATATGGGTGTACTGTACTGGGATGGGAACATATCCTTACCCATAACCCCCCCTCCCATATCCCATTATACCCCCTCCGTCGTGGCAAATATAATCTCGAATACTGGTCCATTTTGCCCCGGTTTGCAACATTTCGTACAACGCGTGTCGAGTTTTGGGAATTTGGTAGAAATGTACCAGCAGGGGGTCCACCGTGATCAGTAAAATTTTGAAAGTGGTCTACGATAAAAAAAAGTTTGGGAACCTCTGATGTAACCTTAGGTTCAAGATTTTAGGCTTTGAGCATTAAAATGATTATTCATTCACTATCTTGTATTCACATTCACTATTTTGTATACATCCTATCGACTCCTAGGCCCCAGATATTCCCATAACCGACACGCCCATATCAAACTTATATCGGTTGGTCTCTGTATACTATCTGGAGGTCTGACAAGGACGATCGACAAAACCCTATATCAATTCGATATTGACTAAATCCGTCATCTGGTCTGTTATCAATATTTGCGAACACGGTCAACAATTCCGATATTCCGACCGACGATTGATAAATTTTAGCGCGGCCTTCTTAGATAAGTTTCGGTTAACTGTCAATATAAGCATATATTAGGTATTTGGACAATGTCATTGGTTATGAAAAATTATTAATTGGCTTATTAATAAACGGTTCAACTAATGAAGCTCTTAGAATTGAAAGATCGTGTACGCGATCCATATGCTTAAATGACTCATTTAGACGCGATCAATTTATTCCGTTCGATCTTTGAGAAACAAAGTGGTTGAAATATAACTAAAGACCTCATTCACTAATTAACTCCTGTTTACTGTCAAAAATTAAGTGCGGACTGCCAATGCATATTTAGGTTAGTATTTCAATTCAACGTTACCAATTTATTAATACTAGTGGTCGTCCAGCGGTTGAAATTCGACCATAATTAATTTTAATTTAATATATTTTTTATGCATAATTTAAAAAAAATATATTAGCTCTCCTCATTCTGCACTCCTTTATATAAACTATAAGTGTGCGAAATTTCATACTCCTCCGTCCGCGCAATTTTCGTAAAAAGGGGTACACAGTTTTTGCTTCACGTATTAATATACTGATTTTTACGCAATTGTTTGACGTTTGATCATCGATTTCTTCTTTTTTTCTTTTTTTTTATATTGTATATTTTTATACAATATAAAAATATTTTGTAAATTTTTTGTATATTTTTTATTTTATATATTATACGTGAAGCCCTGAGGAAAATAATTTCCTTCGTGTCGTCTTTGGGGATGCTGTGTGGAGGGTCTTTTTAGGGAAAGGAAGGAGTGGAAGTTCTGGTACGGAAAAGGGTATGAGGGGGTGCGTAGGAATTTGGGGGCCAGTGTGTTAGGAGTGACGGACGTATGATTCCATCCCTTCAACTGCAAAGCAAGGCCATGGGTCGAGAAAGACCGATCACAAAGGTGCTAAAGAAGTTTTCATTTCAAAAGGTTGTTTAAAAGCTGAAACGGGATTGTTTGAAAAAATTTTAACAATTCATCAAATTTTGTGGACAATTTTCAAGTTTTGTGAAAGTTCTATTCAAGTTCTGTACCTATTTTAGTTGATGAATTGTTAACATTTTTTTAAACAAACCGTCCTTGACGGGACTCAACGGGAATTTTTCAACCATCTAAAAAACAAAATAGCATTGAATGGTCATTTGAAGACAGTGTCACATTTGAATTTCTATAAAGCAATCCGTCATTAGAATTTATTGGCTTTCAGGAATCTTTCAACTGTCAAAAAAAACAAAATGGCGCTGAATGACAATTTGATGACAATGTTAAAATTTCTATAAAACAAGCCGTCTGAGTAACTTCTGGATAGTGTAACTATAAAAAAACCTTCAAAAATAAGGCACACTTGCTAACACGAGTAGCAAAGGAGGTGTAACAGTGTGGCCTGTTCCATAAATAAATAAATAACAAGAGATTGTGGCTATTTCGGAAACTTTTATGATGTTGACCGACGGGCGTGACAATGGATTGCCTTGGCGCCACCAGAAAACAAGTAACCCAGTAGTACACAGTGGGCAGTCTGTAGCTTGGGGGGACAGACCAAACATTTGATCACCGGGCTAGACTCTCGATGGTAACGGACGTAATATGGTAATATTTACCTAGTTATCAAATAACACAAGTATCATTGCTAAAACCTTTTAGAATGGACCCAATCAAGCGTAAAAAAAACCCGCACTCTATAATGATTCTGTACTTTTGCTTTAGCATAACACAGGTTGATCCGTGAGACGGTGATCAGACGCGTGTAACATAACATCATCAGAACTCTTCGACCAAGGAATATAACAAGTCAATGTCAGAACTTCAACCTTTTCTCCATCAACACTCCCGTTATATGTGACTCATTTAACACCGATTGAATCACCCCTCTGAATTGAAATACTAACCTAAATATGCATTGGCAGTCCGCACTTACTTTTTGACAGTAAACGGGAGTTAATTAGTGAATGAGGTCTCAAAGATCATCTGGATTTAGGTCTATTTTGTCGGAATATTTCCGCTTTGCAATAAAATTCAAATAAAAGGAATATAATGCTTAAAGTTAAAATTTTTTAATGCAAATATAAAAAAGATTTAAAAATGGTTCACCTTGCGTTTTTTACCTATGACGGGAACTAAAAAAAAAAAGTTTTAACGTTGAATACTTCTTATTTTTTACATACAAAATATTATGAAAAAACATTCTGTTTTCTGTATGTATATTTCAACAACGCGCCATTTTGTCAATTTTTAGATTTTTTTTAATTCTAGTTCCTGCTATAACTACACTCATATTGATCAAAACTTTTTATTTTGTTCAGAGATAAGTGAAAGAGTCAAAACTTGACCCACCACCAAGTTACATATTTATGAGGAAGGCAATTTCTGCGCAGTCCCTTAAGGGGGGGGGGGGGGGGGTAAGGTTTTAAAGGTGAAAAAAGGCATATTTTTATATTTTTTTTGGAGACATGAATAATGTTGGCTTATTTCTTTAATATACACGTTATAGTATGACATCTGAAGTATCTTTGAAAAAAATATTAATAAATAAGTGAATCTCCGGTGGCGCCTCGAAAAAAGGGTGTTTGGCGGTGAACATCATAACTCGTTAACGAATCATTTGAAACAAAAAAATTGAAATGGGTTTTAAAGGTGATATGTTTTGTCAAGTAGTGTCGAAGTTTTTTTTTTTTGCAGCATGTTGAAGTCAAAAGTGCGATTTTTGCTAAAATTTTCAGTGAATTTGTTATTATAAAATGGAAAAAAACGGTAAATAAAAAAAAACTCTTCGTCACTACCTGTTGATTTATGTGTATAAATAGTGTAAACAATTTCAAAAAGATCGGTCACGTTGATATTGAGTTATGATGTTCACAAACTTAAAAAAAATATTTGCCAGAAAATCGATTTAAAGTTTTTTTATACTCGAAATATATTTGAATCCAGCAAGAGAGCCGGTTGCTTGAAACGCTGTATCTTCGTTAGTTTTGCTTCGATTTACTTAAAATTTTGACACAATACTCTCGACATGTTGTACATTTAGAAAAAAAAATAATTTAAAAATGAGTTTTAAAACCTTACCCCCCCCCCCCCCCCCCCCCCTTAACTACTTACAATTTTTTTTTTTTTTTTAATTATAATATTTTGTATACTATTAAAGTGATTAAATATATCCATAAAGTTTGAATAGCTTTGTTTATTGTTTTCATTTTAAAAAATCCTAAAAACTCGTAGAATTTACGGGGCTAGACCACCGGCTCCCCTTAAGTTAATCGGTACATCATACATAGTACAGCGTTTTTAATGAGAAATTAAAAAATTACGATTAATTGATGATTGTAAGCACTCAAATCTCTTTGGACCGATTCAAAACGAAATGAATATACATTGTGTACAGTTAAATCCATTGCAAATGCGATGAAATTGGTGAATTCCCCCTCTACTTCAAAAACAAAGAAATAACAATCTTGTGGCTACTTGGGAAAAGATAATCCTGAAAAGCTGAAACAATGAGGATCATAGATTACGTAAGCCCGAAAACTCGAAAGAGGCTTAGAGACCATTCCCACGTCACGGGTACCAAAATAATGGAAGAAAGAAAATAAGGATAAATGGGACACGCTGAAAGAAAAATACATTGTAAGTCATTTTTCAATGACAGTTTGAAAAAGTGTCATCTTTTATGCATGATTCGAGTTCATAATCTTTATATATATTCTTTTAACCGATTTAAAAGCAAATCGGTGCTAAATTCTATAAATTTAAGCCGCCGCTATCCGAATTTCGACTGATTTCTTACATATCTCCCTTAAACATTAAAAGTTTTAAGCTCTTAAAAAAATATGTTATTTTTTAAGATAATATCTAGATACGTTCCACGCCGAAACGCGAATTATATAAAATTCCCTCCATAGAAAAAAATCGCAAATTATGCTCCGAAAATTATTTAACAAGTCTATTTCTATTATTTTACAAGTTATATTTGTGAAAAAATTCACAATGTTTCTTTAAATGATACTTAAGATACGTTTCACGAGATTTTTGCTCTATTTTAAACGAGTCATGTTTTATTAAGCTTTTTCGCAATTTTCGCTGCAATTTTATCACTTAAAATATTAGCGCGCTCTGTCCAACATTCGTAATTACATATCTCTTCATCTTCTTCTTTTTCAGCCGAGAAGCGCGGCCTTAAGATTGCCGCTGAATGAATGCTTTTTGACTTATTTAGTTAACTCCCCCCTAAATGTTTAGATGATGTTGTCTAATGCTGCGTATAGAAAGGAGATAAAATGCGCGAGCCTAACCAGGGGAAAGGAACGCAGCAACCGCAAACGGTGCAGAATTGTATAAATTCAAGATGGCCGGTGAAAGAATGCCTTTTGACTTCATGTTGGAATTCAGTTTCTAATCGTTTAATGATATAAAAATAGTTGGAGACGGCGACAATGTCAGACTTTTTTCCTTAGATCCACACAGGAGGCCCTGAAGAAAATAATTTCCCTCTGGGTCTATGTCATCTTAGGGGATGCTGTGTGGAGGTCTTTCAAGAAAAGGAAGGAGAGGAAGTTCAGGGAAGAGGGGTGGGTAGGAATCTGGGGGTCAATTTGTCCAGGAGTGACGGACGTGTGAATCCACCCCTCCCACTGCAGTACAAGGCGATGGGTCGAGAGTTTGGCAGGAGAGTTCAAAATGTCTCCCTCAACCAGTCTCTCTCGATTAGGCCCGCCACGCTACTGTAAGGCAGGGCAAACGCATCTGCCGTCAAGACCTAGACAAATCTCACCCCATGCACCCCTGCCAACCACTTGGGTGACCTATGACCTACATAAACATGAAAACATTTGAAATAGGTAGAGCAAACGCAAAAGAAGATTATTAAAAATAAGCAGCAAGTAGCGGTCACTATTTTGAAGTATTATTTTCATTATTACAAATAAATTTAGATATGTACTTCAATTAGTTGGATTCAACTCATAACAATGCCGCACTACACGATTTAATAACTTAATAGAAATACAAATATTTAGGATGCTTCATTTTATAACAATAACATAATTCAGCCTTGAATTGGCGCCCAACGGATATATTAAGTAGATGTGAACGTAAAAGGCCTTGGTAGGCTCATAAGTAGGGCTACATTTAGGTGTAGGTACAAAATATGTATTTAAAGGCCGGTGGTAAACACAAAATACACAAATAGCAGTTGCTTCTTTGGTCACCCTTTGATAAGTAATTAGTGATTAGCAAAGTGATGGATGGATGGGACAGGCCCAAGTGATCAAACTAAAGAAATTGAGGTCATTGGAATAAGATGTTCCAGATTGGTCATCGAAGCAAGAACCATGCTTCTTTTATACATGATGTCCGGAATCTAGTGGCGCAAACGAAGAAAATGTGAATCTATATCGCTCGGAGAACTCAAAAACATTGTCTTTTAATTATCTTATCATTCAGTTTTTTTTTCCACTTTTTCGGCGACTTAAGGGTCTTCGCTTTCACGCAATGTAAAATATAGTAAACAGCTGATAGTAACCTGGTGACCGAATATTTTGAATTTGATCAAAACAAATTGCAACATTAGGGAAGTACTCGAAAATGAAAACCCAAAAAAGTTATTTCACAAAAATGGACTCAAATGTTGATTCTTATTATAGGTAGATGGAAAAGGACGTGACTATTTAAATCTGGTCACCAAACACGTCTCAAGCCATTTCAAGTTTCATTTCTGTATGGTGGTCTTACACTAGGGTAATACTAGGTTATCTTTCACTCTGGAAGTGGCGCAAATATACCTTATTTTATTTTAAATGATTAAATTGTAAAATAACACAATTCAATCACATAATTTATTCGACTGGTCGGTGGTTGAGTGGGCATCGCGTTTGGGTCCCACCCGGGCGTCCCGTGTTCGATTCCTCGGCTGGCTAAGTCCTTCATCACAACACAAGCAAAATTTTCGGCTTTCTGTGATGATAATGTAGTAGGAGATTTTCAAACATTGTTGGGTTATTCGTAACCCGGGAATGTTTGTCTTTCTTTAAAAAAAAAAAAAATTTACTTGCGCACACCGAAATTGGAATCCGCAACCTTCGAATTGCTTCCGTTTCCGAACAGTTTCCGGACACCATGAATATTATTATTTCATTAACATAAAGATACATTCGGTTCTGAATAAATGTTGTTTAAACAAAATGTTCAGGAGAAAGAAACCAATATATCGATCGTCCAGTTGATTAGTCAGGCATCTTCAAATACTAAGTTTTGAGATAATGAGGAAAGCAAATTTCGCCATTAATCAAATATTTTTACACGTTTCTATGTTTTACATATTAAATATGCTATTAACAAACATCTACAGGCATATTGGTCCGGTACATTGGTACGACATTTTGAAGTATCTACCGGTGACCTAGAAAACATAACCTTTTTTTTATTCACTACATCTTTTTCTGCATTATAATTGATTTGGTGGCGTTTATGAGAAATCTGAGTATTGGTATCAGATAGATTTTACATACAACTGAATATCGATTTTTTGGAGGATCGATATTTATATGATTCTTTAACTATTGTATTTTGAGTAAGAAAAACACTTAGCAAGAATGGTTGGGCGGTTAGGCATTGTGAGGTGATCATTGTGAGAAATATGTATTTTTTCATACACGTCTCTTTCGTTGCGCGATTTGGTCAAGGTTAAAATATTACGAACGATCAAAAAATCTCAAATAATGCATTTGAAATTACGTGAATGAATATGTGAAACACAAAACTCTGACCAATGTAATAAAAATATTATCCCGAAATGCAAGCGCTATAAACATATCTAGATATTATATATGAAATTGAATCCTGCAAAGACCGAGTTTCTCTGGACCGCCACAAGCAGACGTCAGCGTAACATAGATAATTCCCCAATAACTATTTCAGGAAGTGACATCACTCCAGAGGCATGCATAAAACTACTGGGTGTCAATCTGAACGCTGATTTTTCCCTTAAAACTCAAGTGAACAGAACCGTAAGTACGGGGTTCTTTCAATTAAGGCAAATTAAAGCAGTACGGAGAAACTTGACAACAGAGGCGACTAAATTACTTGTCAATTCGTACGTTGTTTCACGTCTGGATTATTGCAACGGAATATATGCTAGTCTCCCAAAATATCAAATAAATAAATTACAATCCGTGTTCAACGCTGCGGCAAGACTTATCACCGGCGTATCTAAATATTCCCATATTTCTGAGCATCTCAAAAACCTTCACTGGCTCAAGTGTTTGGGCTCATAATTTGGTAGGCGGGTATGGGTACCGCCGCCCTGGGAACCATTTATTGGATGACCAACACCTCTGCCACAGGTCACCCCAAGTGGTTCGCTACGTTTGGTGACTTAGCAGGGGTGCCCGGGTTCATGGGGTGATGTTTGGTTGGGTCTTGATGGCGGGTGCGTCGGCCCACCTTCTGCGTGGCGGGCCGGATTGGGAGATGCTAGTTGAGGGAGACCCTTTACAACCGGTTACCGTTGTCCGGGCCGCTCGGTAGTACAGGGGCCCGACCCTCAGGCTCACGACTGAGGGTGGGCTGCCCCATCAACGAGTGAAAAAACCCCGCCGCTGCTGTTGTGCCGGTTCGTGACCGGGGGGGACCCAGCAGCAGCGTTTGGGGCGCATTGGGCGACCTCTCCAGCCGGACTCTCCCTGCCCATCGCCTTGCACCGCAGTGGGTGGGTTGGATTCATACGTCCATCATTCCTGGAAATTCTGATCCCCAGCATCCTACCCACCCCTCATACCCTTTCCTTCCCGACCTTCCACTCCACACAAACAAAATAAAAACAAAAATAAAAATGAACTTACAAACTTTCAAAAATAACTTTTCAACAACGGCGAGAAGCAGGAGTCCCCGGTGCAGGCCAAAACTGTTGGTGAATTTCACCAACATTCGCGGCCTGCACAAAAACTTAAACTCTGTCCACCACCATCTTCTCTCCCAACGTCCTAACCTTCTCTTCCTCTCCGAAACGCAGATAGCCGAGCCTCCAGACGCCTCCTATCTGGACTGCCCGGGCTTCATCCTCGTAGGCAAATTTAGATCCAAGGGAGGTGTGTGTCTCTACAGTCGAGCTGACGTCAACTGTGTGCGTCTGTTGAATCTGGAAATCTCCAGATTCGACGTAATGTGGGTGCGCGTCAATCTTGCCAGTACGGTAAGGTTTTATGCGTGTTTATACCGCTCACCTAACCTTAGCGAATCAGACACGTCCGAGCTCTTCAAACATTTAAGCAACACTATTGATGACCTCTTGCCCCGCTTCCCTACGGCAGAGTTTGTGGTCCTGGGGGACTTCAATGTTCATAACGAACCTTGGTTGAAGTTCTCGGGATCTACAGACTCGGCTGGACGACAAGCGGAGTCCTTTGCCCTTTGCCACGGACTGGAGCAAATGGTTCAGGAGCCTACAAGGGTTCCTGATGTCCAGTCTCACCGCTCTAATCTGTTAGACCTGTTTTTAACCACTGTGCCACACGGTTACAAGATTGACGTCACAGCGCCTTTAGGATCGTCGGACCACTGCCTGGTGACGTCATCAATCCCCGTAACCTTCAGACCGCCAAACGAGAGGCTGAAAAGAAAAGTGTGGCACTATAGGTCTGCAGATTGGTTTGGTCTGCGGGCACATTTTAATGCTTTCCCGTGGTCAGCTGTCTGTTTTCGGACTTCGGATCCCTCAAGATGTGCCCAGGAAATTGGTGAAGTCATCACGTCCGCGATGGATGGCTTCATCCAATCCACTATTAAGGAAACTGGTGTGGGCTCAAAGCCGTGGTTCAGTCGACAATGCTCTGAAGCAGTGCGACGAAAAAACGCGGCTTACCGAGCCTACAACACATCTCGAACGTCCGAAAACAGAATATTATACAACCAAATTGGAAAGGAAAGTAAGAGAATCATCAATAGGTCGAAATTCGAGCACGACCTGCAGGTCAGCAGAAAGCTGGCTGCCTGCCCGCATGGTAGCAGAGCGTTCTGGTCGCTTGCGGGCTCTATAGGTCGCAATTTCTGCAAACCCAGTCTGCCACCTCTTACCAGACCTGACGGCTCTCTAGCAAATACCGCCGCCGAAAAGGCTAACTTATTAGGCAAAATGTTCGCGGAAAACTCGACCCTCGATGACCAAGGTGCTATCCCGCCGTCGGTTCCTCACTGCGGTTTTCGTATGAAAAAGCTGAGGATTCGGCATCGGGATGTACTCCAAGTCTTACGAGGGCTTGATGTTAATAAAGCTAGTGGGCCTGACGGAATACCTGCCCTGGTATTGAAGAGGTGCGCTGCAGAAATAGCTCCAATTTTGACGAAGCTTTTCAAAATGTCCCTGAAGTCTGGGTCTGTGCCCTCTGGTTGGAAAAAAGCGATCATTCACCCTATTCCAAAGAAAGGTGACCGCTCTAACCCGGCCAACTACCGCCCCATTGCGATCACATCTGTTCTGTCAAAAGTGATGGAACGTGTGGTCAACGACAAACTACTCACATACCTCGAGAAGAACAAAATTATTAACGACCGTCAATACGGATTCCGGCGGAACCGCTCGTGCGGTGATCTTCTCGCGTATGTGACACATGTTTGGGGGCGGTGCCTGGAACGCTTTGGTGAGACCCAAACCGTTGCACTGGATATTTCCAAGGCCTTTGACCGGGTTTGGCACCGAGGGCTTGTCAACAAACTGCCTTCTTACGGACTTCCCGCTTCCTTGTGTACGTGGATTGCCGACTTTTTGAGGGAGAGGTCGATTCAGGCGGTTGCTGATGGTTTCACCTCTTCCTCGCATTCGATAAATGCTGGCGTCCCACAGGGATCGGTTCTGTCTCCGACTTTGTTTCTGTTGCACATCAATGACCTCTTGACATGTGCACCGATTCATTGTTACGCGGATGACAGTACAGTCCATGATAGCTTTTTGTTTGACAAGCCTCCAAAGGGCTCACAAATCCCAATGGCTCGGAGGGCTTTGAAACAAAGAATGGACGGTTACCTCGAGAGTGTTTTCTCTTGGGGTAAGAATAACCTCGTCGAATTTAATGTTTCAAAGACCCAATCATGTCTGATTACGTCTAAAAGGGATCGGAATGATAATCTAGTCTCCTTCAACGGAAGCAATCTCCCGAACAGGCCTTCCATTGATATGCTTGGTGTAACTCTAAGTGACCAGCTCAGGTACGGGGGCTCCATCGAGGCCAGAGTTAAGTTAGCCTCTCAGAAACTGAGCGTACTGTACAGAGCCCGCAGATACTTTAATAGTACACAACTGCTAACCCTGTACAAATCGCAAGTGCGCCCCACGGTTGAATTTGGCAGCCACCTCTGGTCTGGAGTCCCAAAATACCTGAAAAAAACCCTCGACTCTGTGCAGAAACGGGCGGTCCGTTTGATAGATTCTCCTAACTTAACAAATGGACTGCAATCTTTAGAGCACAGGCGTCAGGTGGGAATGCTGTCCTTGTTCTACCGGTATTACAATGGAAGATGCTCCGAGGAACTAGCGTCACTGATCCCCTCGGCACCGGTGCATAGTCGGGAAACACGCCAAACACGCGCTCAACATTTGTACACGGTTGACATTAGTCACATGAGAACGGGTCGTTTCTACGACTCGTTCTTGAGTTCAACAGCCCGGCTGTGGAACGATTTGCCGACTTCTGTGTTTCCTCCCTCCTACAATATGGGTCTCTTCAAGACCCATGTTCACTCCTTCCTCTCCTCAACAGCACCCTCCACACAGCATCTTCAAAGATGACATAGGCCCTGAGGGAAATTATTTCCCTCAGGGCCTCCTGTGTGGAGTTAACATAAAAAAAAAAAAAAGTGTCCCGAAAGAATCCAGTTTAAGCTCTGCTGGATGATATTTAAGTCTCTTAACGGAATGGCTCCGGCTTACTTATCGGAAATGTGTATTCCAGAAAATTCCAATCCTCGACAATTAACCCTTAGGTCAGCAGCAACATCAGCTATCGGAAGGTTGAAGGAACCAAAACGCACACCAGATACTAAATTCGGTGAGCGTGCTTTCGGAGTGTCAGGACCTAAAGCCTGGAATGGACTGCCACACGAGTTAAGAAAGATCACAGATTCAGCGGAATTTAGATCTAAACTTAAAACTCATCTTTTCAGACAGTCGTATCCATAAGTTAAAAAAAAAAAAAAAAATCAAAAAAAAAAACCTTTCACCTTCGCCTTCACGGCCTAATTGTGTAAAATATAACCAAATTCTTATTTTAAGCTTTTTTAAAGGTCATTTTATGAAAATTTCCAGTCCCAAAGAGATCTAAATTCACTAGTCTTTCAAAATAAATACTAATTCAATTTTGGCATTAATCTTCTTATAAATGTAAAATCAACAGTGATGAGGGTAGCAAAGGTAAATTCATGCAATGTCCAGTGTTTTCAATATAATGTCCTCCACGTGCAAAGTCGTATCGTCCCCAGGCATAAACTTTCTAAAAAAAAAAGTGTGTTTATCAAAAGTGACCTGCCAGGTAAGTATGTTTCTGTATCTATTTGTAAACAATAAAAGTAGATAGATCCTAAGAATTAAAAAAAAAAAAAAAAATGTAAAAAATTGTAAAGCGCCCTTGAGGTGATTTTTCACAAAAACGGCGCTCTATAAATTGTCCAATTATTATTATTATTATTTTTATAATATTAGACAATGTAGGTACCTACCTATTGTAGATGGGCTTATTATGACAGTTTTTTCTGATACAGGTGAGTACTAAATGCTTGTTGATATTTTCATAGTCTAAGAATTTTTTGTAAGAAAACGTACAATTTTTTTTATTGTTCCACTTACGAGTGAATCGTGAATTTTTGTCAATAAAAATCGTAAAAAGTTCTAACCTAGTTCATTCTAAATCAATGCCAAGTAGGGTATTGAAAAATAAAGTAACAAGAAAATAGTTCAATCGAATCACTAGCCACTAGCCTCTACTAGCTATAACAGTGTAGCACAGTGCTAGGGTAATGCGGGGCGCGGCGACGCGGCGCCGTTGCTGGGCGACGCCGACTCTGACGTCAGAGCGCAGGCATCGACCGGCACCATGACGTCACGTGCAGTATCGCGGCCACTCACCTACATGTTACATACTAAAGCCAGACCGCCGCTGTTACCTCTCCCTCTTTCTCATGGGCGATGTATGAATCGAAAAGAGAGGTTAGAAGTTACGATGGAACTTTCAGCGGCAGAACCTACATAATTGACGCAGACCGCTGATAGCACTATTGCAATTTCTCTTTTTTCTCATATACGGCAAACGTATCAAAGAGAGAGGATTCAATGGAGCAGCAAAAAATATGTTATAAATATGAAACGGGAATAAAGGGGTATTTTATATTAAGAGGAACATTTACGCGGCCCAATTCAGCCAGTTTCATACAAATCTTAAATTTGGATTTAAGATCAAAATACCCAACCAAACAGAAAAAAATATTTTTTTAATCAAAAGTTATATCAAATATCTAGTACGGATGTGAGCTACTTTATTTATTTTTGCTTTAAACTATAAGATATAGGCCATTAAAGATTTCGGTGTTTCATGATTTTAGAGGCTATTTTGGCAATTATTTGTGAGTAAATGACGGCCTCCGTGGTCCCGAGGCAAGACTCTCGACTCACAATCCGAAGGTCGCGGGTTCGAACCCGGCGTGCGCAAATAAATTTTATTTGATTAATTTGTGTTATTTCACAATTTATTCATTTAAAATAATATATAGTATATTTGCGGCACGTTCCAGAGTGGAAGATACTATCAGTATCGCCCTGGTGTAAGACCACCATTCAGAATTGAAACGTTGCTTGAAATGGCTTTAGCCGTGTTTAGTGACCAGATCTGAATAGCCAGGTACTTCCCTACTTTCCTCTTCCCTATCTCCTTCCTCTCCCCACTACCTTCAGCCTCACAACATACCCCGATTGGGGATGCCATAGTCTCACTGGCTCCAGACGGGAGCAATTGAGACTCTTGTGCGGTATTAACTGTAAAAAAAAAAAAAAAAAATGAAAGACAAAAATAAAATAATTTTACTATATTTATTTTAAAAATACAATGAAAAATAAAACATTCTTAAAAATGAATTTGTTGGGTAGTAATTTTAATACATAAACGACAAAATTTTGTTCCGCCGTAAATAGGTAATTTGTTTTTTAAATTTACACCCATCACAATTAATTTATTTGTTAATTTTTATTTTTTATTTTATATTTCATTATATTTAAATGATAAATAAAGTGAAATTATTTTTTTATTGTTTTTCTTTTATTCACAAATAATGCCTCTAAAATCATGAAACATTAAAATCTTTAATGACCTATATCTTATAATTTAAAGCAAAAATAAATACTACACCGTACTAGATATTTGATATGCCCTTTGATTACAAAAATAATTTTTCAGTTTGGTTGGATATCTTGATCTCAAATCCAAATCTAAGATTTGTATGAAACTGACATATTGTATGATTTGTATGAAATAGGCCGCGCATACGTTCCTCTTAATGCACGTGGCTATGGGCATTCTCAAAGAGATTTATGGTGCAATCATTATTTTTGCTAGTAGGTGTGTTGAAGGGAATTGTTCCGACATTTAATTACCATGCTTGGAATAACGAAAGTGTGAATAATTCAAGGTGGGAAGGTTTTTATCGCTTGGAGCTTTTTTTGCTTTTAATGTGATACCGGGCTTTCACTAGATCTTTAGGAAAGCAACATAAAGTACTTATCTCTACATATTATAAATTAAAGTCCTCCACCGCGTCTGTCTGTCTGTTCGCGATAAACTCAAAAACTACTGAACGAATTTTCATGCGGTTTTCACCAATAGAAAGAGTGATTCATGAGGAAGGTTCAGGTATCTAATTTGTCAAGGTTTTGTTTAAATTGGTTGAAATACATAATTAAAGAAGAATGTCTGCATGTGGTGGATGAGCGAGCTGGCAAGCGGGCGGTGTGGATTTGATTTGTATGCAAATAAACAGATGTCGGTGCCAGATTCCTACCCACCCCTAAACCCTTTTCCTTCCCAGAACTCTCCCCTCCTTCCTTTCCGTGAAAACCGCAACCCCAACACCCCAAAAATAAATAACAAAAATACTTTTGGCCGTGAAAACCTAAAATCATACCTATTTTAATGATGTAGCTAAATGTAGCGAACCACTTGGGTGACCTACGGTAGAAGTGTTGGTTATCTAATAAATGACTCCCGGGGCGGCGGTACCCGCACCAGCCTCTCAAATTGAATAAATGTTAAATCATATTGCATATTAATTTTTTTTTTTCTCTTCTAAATAACCAATGTACAATAACTATTAAAATTTGAAAAAAAATACATATAAAACTTTCTATTACAACACATAAATACTTGTCATACATAAACATAAATAAACACGTAAATACCTCAGCACAGGTTCTCCTAGTGAGGTGTTCACGAAACATACAACAATACCTATCCACAGTTTCACCTTCACAAACCTACCTTACACCCAACATAATAAAATTACAAAATATATTATGTAAAAATGTTTTCGAAATTGATCTATAGGTAAATACTGTAATATATAGAAATAAATAAATAAATAAACTAAATAGATAGTGTAAGCAATTGATTTATTTTGATAATAAATATCATATATTTATGGCAAATTCTACGTGGTGCAGAAAAAATATATGAAAGTTAACTCCATTTTATTATTACAGAAGTTGGAATTTTACTTGTTATTTTTGTACACCACAATGTCAAATACAGGCTTAATATAGCTACAGTTGTTTACTCGGAACATCAGCAAACACTGAAAAAACTTTTCGCACTTACTACGGTTTTACGCAGTGTGTGATGTATATTTTAATGCTTTACATAGTTTCGTCCCCGAAACTTCCTCAAAACAAGGCGTGACTTTTTCGTTCGACCTTCACGAAGTATTTCACCGCAAACGGAAGGGAAGAGCTTCGCCCATTTTCTAGGATGGCATTGGCTTTAAAATCACGATAACAGTTTTCAAAGAACCTCTGCCACCATATTTATGTCGCGGATGTAATAGTGTTATGTAATGTATTATATTAAATTACCAGGAAACAAGGGTTCAAATAGGAAGAGAGGTTTTTTCTCTACTTTAGTGAAACCCAGGTTACGAAAATCTCAAACCGCAGATTTTTTATTTTTCATATAATTTTAGTATACTACGTAGAGTTTGGACATTGGACATTATTACTATATTTTATGCTTTTCTGAACCGTCGTGTTGTCTCCCAATTTATTTATTTTTATTTTTTAATCAAATCTTATATATAATATTGATGTTTGATTCCTTAATTTAATTGATAAACAAAACACTTGTGTTGCTAAGTTGTGTAACGAAGAAACGACATTTATTTTTATTAAATCACTTTCTTTTTATGGTTTCTTCTAACAAAACTGACACTTTACAATAAAATCATAGAATAACAAAACAAGTGACAATTCTCATTTTAACCGACACCACAACAATACTTTTTCTTTACATATATATAAAAATCAATATTTGTTTGTTCGTTTGTATGTTATGCGCTGCCATACCGTTAATCCGATTGCGATGAAAGTTTGGTGATTTGTTATATGCCCGTGAAGGTTATAGGCTATATATAATGGTGAGCTCTGGCGTCATGAATTTTGCACAAATGAAAGTCAGAGTATTTTATATATTTTAGCGGCAGGGAGGGAAGGCAGGAGGGGAAGGGTAATGAAGGAGGTGGGGTTAGCGGGAGGGATGACGAGGGAGGGGGAAGGCGTGGAAGGTAGAAGGGGAACGCGGGGGAAGGGGACGCTGGAGGGGAACGGGGACGCATGAGAAAGAAAATGCAGGGATAAACCATTTATTTATTTGCATTGCAACGCATGCCGGGTACGAGCTAGTGTATAATAAATATTTAAAGAGTTATTAATGACAATTAGTTTATTGATATCTCCAAAAATGACGAAGTTATGAGCTTTCAAAGTGAACTTGTTAATTTAAAACAGGTTTTATAATAATAATAATGTTTGTATGATTTGTATAGCGCCGTTTCTTGTGAAAAAATCACCTCAAGGGCGCTGTATAAATTTATAATATATTATATATCTACAATCTTACTCCAAAATACAGATTAGAAAACCATTATAACAATTTATGGCTAAAAGTTTGCATCCACCGGTTCGTCGATCACTAATACAAAACTATACGTAGAATGCATTTGACCTATGAAAGCGAAAATGTTCATACATATATTGTGTAATTCATTCTCTGTACAGGCAGAAAATGTACAGGACCATAGTAGTTACCTGGGAGGTCACTTGAGATTAGATGGAGGTATATTATAGAAATTTAAATGTAGTTCGCACGCACAGGACATAATTGGGAACATGATTAATATTGGAAATGCCATTATTTAATCCTTTTTTCATAACTAGTAGTTCCGTGAACCTCGCGTCAAAAAAAAATGTTTCTAATTTTTAGTTTCTCTTATTTAATAAATCTATGCCAAAATATCCTTTGAAATCATAAAATTTGGAATAAGTTAGGTTTATTAGTAAGGAGGCTAAGATTTAAAAAAAAATCAGAGTGTGCAATTCACGCGCGGTAGAAGTGAAACCTTCAGAAAACTTAAGTAGACAAGAGTAGGGGAGACTAGAAGCACATTTTATTTATCAATATGATTTTTTTCCATATTTTTGTCGTCGAATTCCATTGATCCTTTTATTGTACATTTGGACATATTATTTTTTTGCATTAACGCCACACACGAGGCCCTGAGGAAAACAATTTTCCTCACGGCCTATGTCATCTGAGATGCTATGTGGAGGGTTTTTTTGAGGAGAGGAAGGAATGAACTTTGGTCTTGAAGAGACCCATGTGATAGGAAGGAGGAAACACTAAGGCCGGCAAATCGTTCCACAGCCGAGCAGTTGAACACAAGAACGAGTCGAAGAAGCGACCCGTTCTCACGTGGTAAATGTCATGTTTTGAGTGTTTACCGACTGTGCACCGGTGCCGAAGGGATCAATGACGCTAGTTCCTCTGAGCATCTTCCATTTAAATACCGGTAGAACAAGGATAGCATTCCCTCCAGACGCCTGTGCTCTAAAGATTGCAATCCGTCTGTTAAGATGGGAGAATCTATCAAACGGACCGCCCATTTCTGCACAGGGTCGAAGGTATTTTTCAGGTATTTTGGAGCTCCAGACAACAGGTGGCTGCCAAATTCATATCTTATTGGTATTTGTGCTTTCTTCTTCGGATTCGCAAGATGTCGCTTTATTTTGTGTTTCTTTTGCCTGTTCATTTTGGAGTGGTTTGAAGATTGGATATTGATTTTACAAAAATAAAAATATTTATCTTTTTTGGATTTCGTAGGATTTGATACTTGGTCCGCTATTCCATAGAAGTATGTGTTTATCTCTTTTTAGTGTTAGTTTCCGTTTTACCGAAATTCAAATCTAATAAAATTAAAAAATTCGGATATTCGTTTCTGACAAAAAAAACTGTTACAGAAATAAACAATTATCAGACGAGATAAATAGAACTTTTCATTGACTCGTACTTCGTATTTCATTTTACTAATCTTTTTGTGTGTATTGTGTGTGTATGTGTGTGAATAAAGCACCTTATCACGCGGCACATACCTGCGACAATCGGTCAAAAATACACAATAAAGCTAGTTTATTCAACACACGTGTCAGTGTTAGCTAGCGATTCGGAATAATTCAATATCGTAACCGACTGTTTTTTGTGAACGGGTCGATGGTCGAATGTTTTGTGTGAAAATCTCTGCGTGAAACGAAGCGATGGAAGAATAACAAGTCGATACTATAAATCACGTGTTCATGGAATATGTAATGTGTTTACTACAGAATCAGGTCAAAGAGAAACATTTAAATCAATATTATCTAATGCTAAATTAATGACTTAATGAGGTAAATTTAACAAATTAATCATTTTATTTATTAGTTATGAATGAGACCATTAATTATGTTTTTAATGCTGCGTTATTTGTTTATATGCATAAATAAAATTAATGAACTCTTAGAGCCGGTAGTTCCATAGAATATGAACAATTCATCAAGTTTCAAAGTTAATTTTCAAGTTCTATTTAAATTCTGGTTTTATTTCAGGTGTGTGAAACATTTGGTCAATAATGAATAATGAAAATTTGAATACAACCTTCTCAGAACTTGAAAATTAACTTTGAAATTTGGTGAATTGTTGAAATTCGAGAAAGTTGCCTACCGGTTCTTCCCGTGCATCTTCAAGGAAAAATTTCTGGTAGGACTGATATACTTTCAGCTAACCCAGAGTGAACACTCCTAACCCCTTTGTTAAAAGGTTTAACGAGCGGTATGAAGGAACAATTAGTTTTCTTTGGGTATTTATACCCATAGTTTTGTACTGTTTTACTATTGTTGAACTGTCATTCTTGCAAATTGATTGTACCTACTCCAAATAACGACTACTTGTGTTTACCGTAAAATAATTGTGCATTTTCTTTAATAGGGTATTTTCACAAACCAGGGATACAGCTAAAAACATGTGAAAGATTTAAAGATTATTTTTCTGATTATGAATATCGCATTAAAAATGTTTAATTTTAATATTTTCATTCATAATTATCGATTTCAAAATAGGCCTGACGGCTGAATTAGGTAAACGGCCCATGATTGGTTGATCGAATCATGACGTCACGCCCGTCAACGTTCAAAGGTTTAACACTATGTTACTAACAAATGTCTAAACGTTCTCGACTTGTTCGCGGTTATTGACGGTTTTATTTCATTTTTAAGATGCTTGTGTTATGTTCCTACAGTTTTATATGATATGATCCATCTGTAATGACTGATGGTGGTTTTTTTTACGGTTGTAATCCGACAACTTGCCTAAAATAGACGCTACAATGAGTAACAGTACTTTTATAAGCCCTGAATTTCGGGGTTTTAAGGCGATATGATAATAAAACTTTTTTTTACACAAACTCTCATATTATATACTGGTTTATATTTCAACATTTTAACAACATACGCCTAAAATAGAGTCAATTCTGGCCCTTTTAAATTAAATTAGAACAAACTAGAAAGGTCAGTTCGTCACCTAACTTCCCTGTCATAAGATGATCTTTTAAACTTTGGCTATTCTACAAGTAAATTTCCTTTTTTGTAAATACCGCACAAAATTCCCAACTGCTCCCAACCACCTGGAGCCAGTGAGAAGTAGACTATGGCATCCCCAATTGGAGCATGTTGTGAGGCTGAAGGTAGTGTGGGTAGGAAAGAAGATGTTGAAGAGAAAGGTGGGGAAGTACCTGGCTATTCAGATCTAGTCACTAATCACGGCTAAAGCCATTTTTTAAAATATGAATACCGTACAAGAGTCCCAATTGCTCCCGTCTGGAGCCAGTGAGACTATGGCATTCCCAATTGGGGTATGTTGTGAGGCTGAAGGTAGTGGGGAGGGGAAGAAGATGGGAAAGAGGAAGGTGGGAAGTACATGGCTATTCAAAACATGGCTAATAAAATTCTGGTCACCAAACACGGCTAAAGCCATTTCAAGCAACGTTTCAATTTTGAACGGTGGTCTTACACAAGGGTGATACTGAAAATATTTTCCACTCTGGAACGTGCCGCAAATATACAACGTATTATTTTAAACGAATAAATTGTAAAATGCGACACAACTTACTCAAAGACCGGTCAGTGGCTGAGTTGGCACCACGTTTGGTTCCCACCCAGGCGTTGCGGGTTTGATTCCTCGGCTGGCTAAGTGTTATATCACGACACAAGCAACATTATCCTATTTTGTGGTGGCAGTAGGAGATTTTCTCATAGGTATTGTCAGATTATTCGTAACACGGGAATGTTTGTCTTTCTTAAAAAAATATATATATCTACATAAACTTACTTGTTCACGCCGGGATTGCTAGTCGAGAGTCTAACCCCTCGACCACAGAGGCTGTCATCATTGTGTAGATAACCATCTTAAGACTGTATGCAAAGGTGTTTCCTTGTTTTAATTATGACTATAAATAGTCAATAACTAAATGTTTTTTTTATTGTAATGTTAAAATTCAAATCTGCAAAAAAGCAGGCACAGGGGTCTCCATCGAAGCCAGAGTCAAGTTAGCTTCTCACAAAACTTTACTATAGGGCCCACAGATACACAACTGCTGACCCTGTACAAATCGCAAATCCGCCCCACTGTTGAATTTGGCAGCCTCCTCTGGTCTAGGACACCAAAATACTTGAAAAACCCTTTACTCAGAAATCAGAAACGGGCGGTCTGTTCGATAGATTTTCTTCTCTAACAAACGGATTGCAATGTTTAGAGCACAGGCTTCAGGTGGGAATGGTGTCCTTATTCTACCGGTATTTCAATAGAAGATGCTCCGAAGAACTAGCTTGATCACTTCAAACATATCAAACGCACGCCCAACATTTGTACACGGTCGAATTAGAAAAGGTTTTTTGTCGCATTAGAAAGGATCTAAAACATCTTATTTTAGGTTTTTCTTATAGTATTTGTACGCACGTGTACCAAATTATATATGCTCAGCAAGTGGGAAGATTATAACGATTTAATTCGAGCAAACTGGAAGTCAATACATAACACCAGCTACAACTTACGACCTAACTACAGTTACTTACCGCGGCGATCGCAAAATGTTCGGCGGGGGTGACGTCACAGAGTTATTCGGCGCGAAAACATCGTTTTGGCCGCCGTTTAAAAAGGCGTATTTTAAAACGTTGTAGAAAATTTATCCGTTGTCATAAAAATAAAATAAAAATTCCGTTATCATCGTAATTTTTTACTTCATTTTTTTCAATAATAAAAAAAACTGTGAAAATACCCTATTACCGCCGTTACAAAAGACTCTTTTGTCGTTTAAACAAATAACGAAAATAACATTGAAGCTTTTAGAAATAATTTCATTACATGTATAAGTAATTTTTCTCAAACTTGTCGGCCTCACCTATCAGGGTAAGATATAGTCAGGTTATACCCGGTGGGTTATAAAAACTTCTCGGAACCGTACCCGTTATGTAAGTTTCAAAGACATAATTTCTTTAGTGCACCTTCAGTCAAAATATCATATTATAATATATTCAGAGTGGTAGATGTATGGCCCTTGTGAAATACCTTCTATCGGTTTTTGGGGACCCATCTCTATAGTAGCCAGCTATATCACAATCTTCTTCTTTCCTGCCTCTTTTCCTTCCCGACTCTCTCCAGTCTCACAATATACTCCAGTCGGGGATGCCATGGTCCCATTATTAAAAAATTAACATAAAAAAAATAGACAAATTACAAACCAGATATATTCAACAACACACTCCAGGCCTGCGTTTCTTCTTAATTTTTTTTTTTTCTTTTATATCTTTAGACTGGTACAAATTATTCTTAATCTACGGTTTATGTATATAACATATGGTGGAAGGGGGAGAGGGGTGGTCCACAAGGATTTGCCTGTCGAATTTTTTATTATTTTGCTTATTCCCAGTAGGCTTAATTACCTCGAGTTTGTGACTTACTTTGATATTATTTGGGGAATACCTTACAAGTAATAAGAATAATTAACAACCTTATTTTATTTTAGTCATGTTTATTTTTTCTTAATTAAAATCGTTAAAATTTACGATGATACAGAATTTTTGATTGATATATTGATTTTTAAAATGACACATGTTTTACATTGGAGTAGGAATAATCTTATAACCCATTCAAAAATAGAAATATTCTCTAATTCACTTTCCATTTCACTCTTTTATTTTCTTTTCTTTCTTTTTCCTAAAAAAATTAAACAAATGAGGAAATGCATAAAAATGCATGAAATGAATTAGCACAATCACGTTTCATTTATTTCATTGATGAAAATAAATATTTGAGTGTATTAAAAGTGATTCACACTTCATCGAGACCGAAGTGCTAAACATGTGAATCATCAAATACCAATAAAATGGGGTCATTAAATTCTTATCGTTGAAATAAATAAAATCTACCTGCCGTAATCGTGATAAATTTTTGGATTATTAAATCGTGTTGCGCTCCCTCCTTTAGTATTTTAGGTAGTAAGCGTTCAAAAAAAGGGAGCGCGCTAATATTAAAAAGCGACAATAATTGAGGGACAATTGTGAAAATCTTTACATATTTTTTTTTATAATTTTTTATAATTTTTAAATAAAAAAGAAAGACAAACATTCCCGGGTTACGAATAACCCAACAATGTTTGAAAATCTCCTACTACCACCACAGAAAGCCGAAAATGTTGCTTGTGTTGTGATGGAGGACTTAGCCAGCCGAGGAATCGAACACGGAACGCCCGGGTGGGACCCAAACGCGATGCCCATTCAACCACTGACCGGTCAAATAGTGTAATAATCTTTACATAGTATAAAATGAAGTCGCTCTACCTGTCTGTACGCTTAGATCTTTTAAACTATGCAACGGATTTTCATGCGGTTTTCACCAATAGATAGAGATAGAGTGATTCAAGATAAAGGTTTATATGTACCAGAATGTACCTATAATAATGGTTTTTATCTATTGTTTTACTTTTCGTTTAAAATGAAGACGTTTGTGTGTTTCTTTTAATATTTCGTTGACATTTTAAGTTCCGTAACTATATTTCCAAAGATTTCAATGTGTAATACTTAATAAACGATTCAATTATAATTAATCAGTTTTTTTCACCTGAGGTATTCCATATTCGATACATCTGCTCTAGTCTAGATTTAAGCGTAACAAGTCGGCGTAGAGTAGTTTAAATTTAATAAAATGTGTTAGTATTTCATTATTGATGTCAAACCACGAGGCGATTGCTTTTCTCAGAACAAACAAGATAATGATTAATTAACAAAAATGGGTACACTGACTAAATATTCTGATAGACGACAAATTATTATGTACACTCCCGGAGCATGCGGAATTGAAGTGTCAATTTGTGCACCGTAAACTGGCAGATAAAAAGTGTCGCTGATAACCGGTTGAAGATACGGAAACCTGTTAAAACTCAATACGAACAAGTGTCGTCTCCACAACACTGGCTGGAGGCTTGATTAGGCGCACGGAATGTCACGTCACTTGACCATAAATCAAATTGTATTATGTCCTAGGCACTGTTGATAAACAGTTTGATAACGGCTTCGTAACCAACAGACGGTACAACCGTGTTAATGTGAAGATGTTCTGGTAATACTGTGTGCTGCAGAAGCTATGTATGTGGGACTATCGAGATATTGATCCGGAGATAACAGGAAATAAGGTGTTAGCCTATCGTGTATCAGCTGTCTATCGTGCGTTTGATTTCAAGTGTCAGATGGTAGGAAGGTCGATGTTTCGATGAATTAGATCTAAATCGCGTATTTCGAAACGTATTTTATATGTTGACAAGTACCATCTGGGCTGAACCAAGTGACTTGCGACCTCGTTGACCGATTAGCCTCTGCATAGCACTCTCCTAGACTATACGAAGAAGACTTTGTATTTATGATAGAAAATAAATCGTTTCTTATTGTAACATATGTATTTTAAATGCATCAGTAGAATAAGTCATTGATTTTTTGTTATTTGTTTTTGGGGTGTTATGTCGTGTTGCGCTACCAATATCCTTTTGGAGATCCTCCGCTCTGTCTGGCCTACATAAACCTTGTCCCATCCGGAACAGCTGATTTTATACACTCCGTCTGTTTCCAGAGGAAACTTAGTCTTTGCAGACCTCTGTAGGTCTTGTATTTTTTGGTGGTTTCGAAGACAGTCTTGATGCTTTCTTTTCTCAATAGCCTGGCAATTCTGTCTGTCACATTGTGAACACAGAACACTTTCGTGCTTGTGAACTCGGCCACCCTGACAAATCGGCAATCGCCGAGCACTTAGTCGAAACCGGCTTTTACTTTGGATTTGTTCCTGAGGTCCTGGGAAGACCCAAAACTCATAGAGTACGCCTGATTAGGGAGGCAATTGAAATCTACAAAAATCAAATTAATATTAATAGAGACGACGGAGCTAAGCTCAATAGCTCTTGGTATCCGGTAACTGACGGCTACATCAAAGCTAAACGCAGAAAACCATGTTGAAGTATATTGTAATACCAGCTCGTAGGGGTGTGGATATGGTGTCGCTTCTGAGTACATAAGCACACACTTCACCACTAACAACTACATATCTGCCCTGATGATGGACACTGTAACGCTGTCCGAAACGTTGGCTAAAGAAGGAGGTAGCGCAACACGGCATAACACCCCAAAAACTAATAACGAAAATACTTTTGGCCGTTAAAATCTAAAATCGTATCTAAGCCATTGATATTCAAAGATCAAAAGAAGCCAGTTGTTGTCAAACATTTGGAAATTAAAACGAACATAATGTTAAAATAAACGTTAAAAGAGGAGTTTTTAATTCCCAGGAGTTTTTAGTTTAGACGTGGTCTGGTGATCATCAAAGACAAAGGGAATATAAAAAATTCAGAAAATTAAAAGCCATTCTTAAGTTAACTTTACTGTTATCTAAGCCAGAGAATCTTGTGATGTTTTGATGTAAGACTCTAAATCTATAGTTAATATTCTTTCAATGCGTTTCTATACTGTCAATATCAAACCGGAATGCGCAGAGGGAACATCAGGACGGTGGACAAAGTATCCAAGGTTTTATTAATCATGATTTATTTTCAAAACATTCCGGAATTTGGAGAAATGCCAGCTGGCATTGGAGGTCTGGAGACGAGGGACAGGATTGACAGGAAGGATGGACTATAAAAAATGCTGTTTGATTTGAGATATGGCTCTTCGGCACGTGGAAGAAACAAAATTCCAATATGTTTACGCAGATGATACGACAATTTATGCACATGTTAAGACAATCTGGACTGTTAACAAGTAAACAAACGTTTCAAGGCTGAATAAAACCAAAGTTTTTTCGAAGACGACGGTTCGCTACTTCCTCTCTTAAAAAAACCTTTTCCCGCAGTAAAAATGGGTATCTTTCCGGGAAAAATAAATTTTAAAAGACGCTAAAGGAAAAACAACATTGCAAGAATCCCAAATTATAGAATACAATTTTACCACAAGGTATAACTGCAGTTAGGTAGTTGCAAGAGCTCAGAATGTAAGTATTGAGAAAATCTAGAGAACGACCACGGAAGGTGGAGATTTTGAACCAGGTGCAAGGCCATTATCAAGTCTAAAGCCTCAATTACAGTAATCGAGTTTACAAGCTACTGGCCGGTATGTAAAGCGAGTGAATCGGCGAGTGAGATTGTCATGATGACAGACAAAACTGTCTACTCGCTCAGTAGCGACAGTAGCAGCTAAAATAGCGACTTCCGCGCCAAGCAACTCTGTCGACATTTTGTAGAAAACTTGAGTTCACAGCTAGCGCCACACGCTAGCCAGTAGCGAGAATAACGACGCCCGTGCGAACTAATTCTAAGAGTTACGAAATCAGCTGTTGGTGGGCCGCCATCTTTAGGCAAACGCTAGCGAGTAGCGAGTAAAGTTGACCACCTTTCTACTTTTTTCGTCATTGTCCACAATCTGGTAGTTAGCTAGTAACACTGAGTGAGTTTACTAACAGATGGTGAATTTCCCAGCTAGTAGCTTGTAAACTCGCTCAATGTTATCGAGGCTTAATACTCAAGGGTCGCGCAACCCCACTATCTTCATCCTTACTTGAAACTTCTAACTGTGCTTGCCAAACAAACAAAATCGAAGTGGTTGAGATGGCTAAAGTGCCCTAAACCACGTTTCATAAAAAACTTCTCGAAATTAAAATTTCAGCATCTTCAACCTTTCAGTGCCATTATTTGATAATAAACAAAATATTTGCTGCACTTGAAATCAGCGCTAAATGAGTCAAGGCCGACGAGAAATCTCGCAAGACGAGTTGGACCAGACTGCTTATTTTTAGGGTTTTTTATGTCTGTGTTAATGCTTTCGTAAACTTGCGGCTTTTACTGAAGATTTTTATGCCGTTCATATTATGTTTTATCTAATTTAGCGCGCATTCCACGGTAACATCATCTTACAAACTATTTTTAAAATCAAATGATTTTATGATATATTTAATATTGTATAAAAACCAATAAGGCCCTGAAACAGGTGTCAAAACTTGTTCTAAGAAATCTCGACTGAGGAAGTAACAATTAATTCAATTAAATCCCTTCAAAGGGAGTTTGGATTTCAAAGTATCTTCTTTGTATATCGTGTTTCAATTATGTAGAATTGTGAATGTATAAATTAATAGTAAATGCTATGAAATAACATTGTTCTCGGGGGAAAACACCTTAGAAGTAATTGTTTGTTTTTGAATGATAACAATAGAGAATTCCAGTCCAATTTTTTTTATGAATAATGACCTTCTAACTTAAATAACTGCATATTTATTTTTATTTTTATAGTTAGTTTTAAAAGTTAAAATAAATGTCGAAGTTTTAATTTTTCAAGATCCCACGAAAACCACCGAATCTAGTGTGACGTCATCATGACTAACCGAAGTATGAATCTTGTAGGGAACTGGAATCAGCTGTTCGACTCCCGTCATTTTGAATTTCAGCATTGGAGCGTTTTCATAGACATTACTGGGCAATACGATCGTTTTTTGTACATTTAAAGTTTTTGAATATTTTAAATAATATAGATAAACTAATAGAGATACTTTATTTTTGATACTGAATTATTTAGGCCTAAATAATGTTTCAATAAAAACAAAAACTATTATATGTCCAATTCTCTATAAACCAATAACACGGAATGCCGAACGGCTTGCGTCTTCATTCCTATTGATTTCTATACAACTTTGACCCAGGTGACGCGGCGCGGTGACGTCACGCCGCCAAAATCCAGCAATATGGTGTTTTAATGACACGTTTTAAAATGGACTTTTTAATATTTTTTTAAAAACTCTACATTAAATATTATGTAATAAAACTTATATATTCAGAATCAGCGTATATTGGTCTATATGAACATATTTTTTTAAAGCCATAATATTTTTCACTGTAGTTCCTTATTATATAGTGATGGAAATATACTGAAACAATTTAAAAAAATTTTCCACTTTTGTTTTTTTTATGAATATTTTATCGTTACAGTGGAGTTCAACCACGAACTGTTATTATCAAAAATAGAAAAACCAATAGAATAGTTATTGTAATATTTCTATTTATGCTGTGCTGGAATTCCATTATAATGATACAGGATGCGGCAGAATAACTTCCTTTTTTTTTAAATGGGCGCCATTCAGTTGGTTGATGTCGTAGCGGAGCGCTAGTGATCTCGTTCGAGAGGCGGAACTGTAAAGTTTTGTCCCGACACAGTTTACTCGCCATCATGCGTTGGAACAGTGAGGAGCGTACTTTTGCCGTTGAGGCCTACTTTTCGAACGGATGTTCTGTGATCGAAACCCGGCGCGTCTTTACAGTATAACTTCCTTTTTGATGTAAATTCGGACTGACTTTCGGACAGACTTTCGTGCCTGTAAACTCGGCCACCCTGACAAATCGGCAATCGCCAAGCACTTAATCTAAACCGGCTTTTACTTTGGATTTGTTCCTGAGGTCCTGGGAAGACCCAAAACTCATAGAGTACGCCTGATTAGGGAGGCAATTGAAATCGACAAAAATCCAATAAATATTAATAGAGACGACGGAGCTAAGCTCAAAATGATTTTAGACTATTTCAACATGGTATGTCAACTTACATACTGTATGAAAGCGTATGAAAGGCAATAAATAAAACAATAATTTATACTGTAGGAACTACTTGTAATTTGATTTTAAGTACTGGCAATATTCATTTAGTTGCCACACCCAAACGCATGCGCTTCTGAACGAGAGAGCTGTTTCGAAATAAATCGCCATTCTGTCTCTAGTGTCGGTCGTAATAACGTCGTACATTTCACGTATTAATCTCCGTGTTTCTAACCATTTCTGATAATATTGCTTTTGTAAATTTTGTAAAGTTCTTAATAAAAGTTAATCTGTTTAAGAGTTAAATCTATTTATTTATTTAAATGCACCCTAAGACATCTTCCGCATTCTTTAGCAATCAGCAGATCGACACGTTAACTTTATATTTGTGATAAGGTCAACTGAAAGAACATATTTGAGGAGCCTGCCTTATTGTTAATGGTTTTTGTATTATATTTGTCGGGATCATTTGAGATAAAAATATATAAATAGGTGAGCTAGTTAGTTAGTTACAAAGGTTTTTAACAGAAATGCATTATTCTTCCATCACGCTAACCATTGTTCCTATTTTGATAGTAAAAGCAATTATTATCAGAACATAACGCGTGCCACGAGTCCAATGCCCCTTGATGAAATGAAGTTACCTCTTTATCGAATTCAACACGTCATTATTCTACGTCATTTGGATCATTTTCACAGCGCCGCCGTTTTGGTGTAAAATCACGTATGGCAGAAGGGCAAGGAACTGGTAGAATTGAGATCCATAGGAAGCGTGGGTGATATGTATGACCGTGCTTATTTGACCGTATTACGAATGTAGATATACAGAAAGGTTGCTTACTCTCAGTATCGCCCCGGTGTCAAAAGGTAGTTGCTTTAGTTGTATTTTTTTACATTACTTCCACACAGAAGGATCTGAGGAAAAAAATCCCTCAGGGCCTGTGTCATCTTTGGGGATGCTGTGTGGGCGGTCTTTTTAAGGAAAAGAAGGAGATATAGTTCTGAGAAGGAAAAAGTATGAAGGGTGGGTAGAAATCTGATGGTCAATGTCTCTAGGAGTGACATGGCGTATGAATCCATCCGTCCTACTGCGGTGCAAGGGGTCGAGTGTCCAACTGGAGAGGTCTAGGTTAGGTCTCCCCCAACCAATCTCTCCCGATCCGGCCCACCACAGTAGGTGGGCAAACGCTTAGGTCGCCAAGGCCTAGACAAACCTCACTTCATGAACTCGGGCACCCTTTCTAAGTCACCAAACGTAGCGAACCACTTGGGGTGACCTATGACAGAGATTTATTGATGAGTTCTGAATATCGGGTTCTTCCCTTCACCCCCTCCACTTCTCCTTCCACTGCCTGCTCCTTTCATCCTCACGACTCACAACATATTCCGATTGGAGATGACACAGTTCCTTTGACTCCAGTCATTTCGGCTCTTGTGCCTTTTTCAAATAAACTACAAATAAAAAGCTTAGATTGTTTCTAGTTGTAGAGAGGATTCACTGATGATTTTACTTGAAAAAAATCGAGTGCAGTTCACACGCGGAACTTCACCAAAACAATCTCAACCAATAGAATCCTTGAAAAGTGAGATCATAATTAAAGCGCCCAATAAGCGCAGATTAACGCTTCGTAGGTACTATAAGTAAGGTTTAATTCTATCTCATTTTCTAGCAGGCCAAATCCTATAAATGTATGTGTTTGTCTCTTTTTAGTGCCACTTCCGTTTCATTCGTGTTTCAAATTACAACAGTGCTAAAGAAGTTTCACTTCGGTAATAAAAGTTTTGTAACGGACCATCATCTCTGCCTGTCCACCATCTCTGCGGAGAAATGGCGTTATGGCTAGTTAATTAATAAGTCAAGATCGAGAAAATCGACTAACTAATAGCTGGAATGTCAATTGGGCCAATTGGTTACGAAACAGGACCAACCTAATATGAAATAAGATGGCATGAATTAAATAATAGAAAATAATTATTATTGATGGTAGAATAGCTCGGTATAAAATAATTGATAACAGTAGGTAACAATTTAAGATACAATTATTCGAATGTAAACAAATGGACTCATGGTGACTACAACCAGTTTGAACCAATTGTTAAAAAAAAACTAATTAAAAATGTGAAGTTATGTAGCAATCCAATGAAGGATGATAAAGGTTCCATGCCAACTCAGAATCAACTCAACTCAATACCTCTTTGAAAGTCATGAAAAGCTATGAAAAAAATAATTTTAAAATAGCCCATAACTTAACCTTACGTAACCTATATAGCCATTTTTTACATCACTTTTAATGACTCATCCAAGGAGGTTCTGAGTTGATTTCATTCCGAATTCTCCGGTCACCATGATAAATTATCGTTACTAAAATCGGTACTTGTGGCTTATCGCCCACCCTTTTTTTGGGAGCAGACATGTTTTTCGAATTCAATTTTTCGAAATCAATTGTTCGAATTTCAGTTTTTCGAAGGCTAATTTTTCGAACAGCAATTGGCCGAAAGACGTATTTTTCGAATTTGTTAATCAACTTTTAAAATATATATTTTACTTGTTGTACCAGTTATAGGTTAGGTTAGATTATGTTGTACGCATTGTATACATACTTATATCAATTCGTAGAACTAGTGTTTCGGTCAATTGATGTTAGAAAAAAAAATATGTTTTCGAAAAATTGAAGTTCGAAAAATTGCATTTCGAACAATTGAATTCGAAAAATTGATTTCAAAAAATTGCATTTAGGTCAATTTACCTAGACCCTGTTTTTTAGGGATAGGTAAGGTTAGAATTTCACTAAAGACATAATGTTAGCAAATTAAGAAATTAAATTAATTTTGCTAATTTTCAAAACTAACCGTAAAAAAATATGTGGTGGGCTATCATCGCAATACAAAAAACTTAAACTAAAATAAATCATAACCTGCTCTTCCCAAGATGGAGCTAATTTATATATTTTAGGGAAAACACTTTTTGCAACGTACGCTTTAAAATATTAAGATGAATTATTCGCAATATGAATATGCATAAATAGTTTTGTGCGGATACAAACTCAATTCTTCCAAAAAAGGCATACAAATCATGGTAAAAATTAATAAAATAATGTTAAAAATTTCTGGGCTGGCTAAGTCCTCCATCACGATACAAGCAATATTATATGCTTACAGTGGTGGTAGAGACAAGACAGCTGACAAGATAACAACTTTGGTTGTAAAATATTTTTTGAATAAAATACTAGCATTTCGAGTACAATCTGATTAATAAATCAGGTACGCCGCACACGTCGTACATATGTCTGGTAATGTTATATTATCGTGAAAACAAGCTTATGCGTCCGAGTGTGAAGTTAAAAATAAAATAGAAGTAACTTATTATAAGTAGAAGCGTGGAATAACAAGACATTGATACATTTTAAAAGTGCTGTGCAAATAAAAAAAATATTTATGAATCTCGTGATTAATTATTGTGTGTTCAGCTTTTCAGTTGTGGGTACATAGATGTTTTTATTAGCAGATACGCTCTACCGCCTAGGAACTGGATCTGAAACGTAAAATCTTTGTCGAAATACCATTTGCATTCAAACAAAACACGCTAGTGATGGGTATCATCGATATATTTGTTTCGAAAATGTAGAATATTTTCATTATCGAAACACTTCATAATAAAAAAAAACATTTTCGAAACATTTCTAATAATTTATTTATTTAAACGCCCGTAGGACTTTTACACACAGTCCATTACATGTTTTTGACAAAATACAGGAAATAGTGTAAAATATAAGAAACAAAATATAGGTAACCTAAAATATAAGAGTTGACACAAAGTAGGTAACATAGAATATAAGTTAAGTAAAAATAGAGATAAAGATAGTTTATGAAATAGGAAGAAATAATTGGCACATACGTCGTTTGAAGTTTGACAAATTCAAATTATTATCTAATACATCCATATTGTTTAAATGTCTTACCAAGACTATGTTAACGCTGCATTGGAGAATGCAAACTATAGTTGGAATGAGATGTACGTACATAAAATGTTAATATTTGTCTAGTCGTTCGTGTAGGTACATGAAGATTTACGAATTGCAGGAGTTCACAACAATCGAATTTAGAGTTTAATAATTTTAATAAAAAGGTTAGGTCGTTTATTTTTCGTCTGAACACGAAGATTTAAATTTATTTGATTTTTTTATTCCTAAATGTTTGTTATAATCAAAAGTATTCAAAGGCCGAACAAAAAATCGCAGCAGTCTACAAGAGGGTAGACTGTACCGACTAAGGTCTTATTTTTAAGAAAACAATGCCGCCGGTGTTCTACTAGAGTGTTTCATTTTAGATGAAGCAAACTTTAATATTGGTTAATTTTTGTTATTGCATGTATTGTAACCATTTTTATCACATGTGCGAAAATTCACATATTTTGGTAGTTCGGGAAGTGGATGAAAATTGAACTGAAAGATTCCATTACATTCAGATCTACGATAAATTGGGTGATATAAAAAGTTTTATTATCTAAATAAAAATTGGGGGAAAAAGATAAAGTAAGAAATAAGACTGAGAACCTAAATCTAAGTGATAATGAATTAAGTTGTAAATCACCATTAAAGTGTTTCCCCACTAAAACGGCGCTATAGAAGTAATCGATGTATTATCTATCTATCTTTTTATATACAGAGTAGTGTCTGTGAACTATGGCGCGCGAGGGGCGTGGATTTGATTTGTATAAAAATCTACAGTTTTATTACGAGATTGATAAAATTTTGAACACTTGATGCATCTTTAAAATAAGAGGAAGGTAAACAAAAGATTTCAAAAACTCTGTGTAAACCCCGAGCAACACCATGGGCTTCAGCTACTTATTAATATACTTAAAAAAAACAGTTGACTTTGTTGTTTCGTTATAATATTTCGTTTACTCCATCACTATTCTGTATTATATATTTGTATGCATAATACATTATGTAAACAAGATATCGAGTTCGTGTGAACTACAAAAGAAAAAAGATTTTGTTGTGATGTAATTAAACGCGGGATTCTATTGCGACGCAGATTTTTTTCAGTTGAGGAAGTCTGTGTGTGTTTTTGCATTCTCAATATAATGATATGCATTTTACTATCAATACTGTTGTTTATATAAGGTATTTTTTTAAATGATCATACTTCAGTTGGGGAGGCGCGTATGGGTTCCACCGCCCCGGGAACCATATATCGGGTAACCAACACCTCTGCCGTAGGTTACCCCAAGTGGTTCGCTACGTTCGGTGATTTAGCGGGGGTGCCCAGGTTCGTGGGGTGAGGTTTTCCAGGTCTTGACGGCGAATGCGTTTGCCCACATACTGCGTGGCGAGCCATATTGGTTGAGAGAGATCTTTTGACCTCTCCAGCCTAATTCCCTCGACCCATCGCCTTGCACCGCAGTGGGAGAGATCGATTCATACGTCCGTCACTCCTGGGCACATTCACCCCCAGATACATACATACCTGCCCCTTTTTTTCCTTCCCAGAACTTCCTCTTCTTCCTTTCCCTAAAAATACCCTCCACACAGCATCCCCAAATATGGCATTGGCACTGAGAGATTTTTTTTCTCAGGGCCTCCTGTGAGGAGCTAATATAAAAACTTGAGAAAAATGTTGTTTCGAACTCACCAATTACGGCCGGATACAGATGAGAGTAAAAAAAAACAGTAAGAATACACTTATTTATGCCCGGACTTTACACAAAGTTTTCGAAGCCAAATACGTGCAAAATTTCATCAACCCCGGCATAAAACTGTAGATTTGCATACAAATCAAATCCACGCCGCCCGCTTTTCAGCCCGCTCGTCCACCACATTGACATTCTCTAGACATTCTCCTTTAATTATATATTTCAACCAATTCGACCTCGACCACCACAACACGGGCATTTGCCTAGCATGGTGGTCGAAAAATCATAAAATTCATGTAACAAACATTATAATGAATAAAGAAAAAAAAAAAAAAAAAAAAAAAAAATTTACGCAAAACCTTGACAAATTACATACCTAAACTTTTCTCACGAAGTAAATTCAAACAATCTCTTTGTGAAAACCGCATGAAAATCCGTTCAGTAGTTTTTGAGTTTATCGCGAACAGATGACAGACGCGGCGGAGGACTTTAATTTATAATATGTAGAGATACACAATACTACATCATTACTTAATGGTCTCTTTCCGTGAACCACTAGTTAAGTACTGTAAGTAAAGTATTGAGAGATTAAAACAATTTAACCTTCCAAGCGAATATAATCTCCCCCGTTAATTTAATAATAATGCGGGATTCTTAATTGAAAGCAATCAATTTCATTTAACAATTTTTTAATTCAGCTCCACCCTTTTCAATGATTGCCTTTTGTTCCCTAAATTAAACAAAATTTCTTTAGGCCGTTAGAGCTTTTTAAAAGAAGAACCATTTTATTTCAGGCTTTGGTCTCAAGGGGGATTTTTAAAATACACAATTGATTAAGGTCAAGGAAGACAAGGACTAACTTAATTGTAATTAAATCATCACCCATCAAAAAAACAATTAGAAGACATTTTTGTTAGCTCTGCATTATTTCCGTTTTTCTTTTTTACAATACGTTTCTCAGGAAAGGGGTTTTATTTTCAAAATGTTTGAAAATGTTTATGAACGCATCTCTAGCGCAGTGAGAGGTCTTGTGTTACTTTTTCTAAATAATATAAGCTTAAACATTGACATACAAATTCTCATATTACGCCGTCCATGAAAAATAAGATAATAAAAATAATGGAGATTGTTAATGAAGCTATGTTAGTATGAAACGAGGAAACACAGAGACCGGCAAATTGTTGACCGCAGACCTACACACCAATCAAACTCATAACTTTTATTGGCTCCGCCGATTTAAGGCGACATTCGGCACGCTTCTATATAATATGTTCATTTGTTTCTATTATCAATTACCGTGGCATACAAGGAAGGGATTTTTTATTATTTTTTTACATTAGCTCCACACAGGAGTCCCTAAGAATAATTTCCCTCAGGGCCTATGTCATCATTTTTATTTATTTATTGTATCTTTACATTGCAGGTAAAAATGTTTACAAAACAATTTGCAACCTCACTAGGACAAGCCTGTGTTGAGGTTAACAATTCTACAATTAACAAAATAACACAAAATTATACAGATATTGAAAGAACAATATTGTTGCATTTCTTACAGGTTGAGATTAAATCTAAACTGCTGGCGCTAGGTAGTACATTCATGTAAACATGTAGACTTTTGTAGGGTGACCATTTTTTTGAGGACTGATTTAAAGTAAAAAATAAAAGTTTTTTTTTTTTTTTGTTTTAACGATGAAGTTGTAAATAATAAATATGTGTATAATATAATATGCTTTAAATTTGGCAGAAGAATGCTAATACTAATTTGGCTTATTATTACTATAAACATAATCATTTAGCTAATAATTTAGAAAGGACAAAGTTGAAAAAATCAATTGGCAACCCTCGGCTAACATAAATAATTTGACAATATTTTTAAAAGTGCTCAAGGAATTAGATGACTTGATATTTTCTGGAAGGCTGTTAAAAATGAGCGGAGCCTGATAAAAATCATTGGGGATGCTATGTGGAGTGTCTTTGTAGGAAAGGAAGGAAAGGAAGTTCTGGAAAGGAAAAGGGTATTAGGGGTGGGAAGAAATGTGGGGTCAGTACGTCCAGGAGTGACGGACGTATGAATCTATCCCTCACACGACTGGAGAATGGACTCCTTCAACCATTCTCTCCCGATCCTGCCTGCAATGCAGCTGTTGGGCAGACGCATCTGCCGCCAAGACCCGGAAACACCTCCCCCCATGAACCCGGACACTCCTGCTAAGTCACTAAACGTAGCGAACCACTTGGGGTGACCTATGGCAGAGGTTGACTCTTATTTGACTCTGAAACAAAAGTTTTGGGTTCGATAACGCTGAAGAATAAAAAAAAGTCACTAAATCCATAACAATAACACCCCCTATGTAGATGGCGATAAATTTAAATTCCCGTTTAGAACCAACGCGTGTTTATTATTCAAGAAAAAAACATCGCCAAAAAGCGTGGTATATTTTATTTTATTTTACGATCATTTTCTAAGGAATTTTATTTTCCACATTATACAATCAAACCATAACCGAAAAGGGGTTCGTAAGTAGGAGATTTTGATCATTAAAGCAGTTTTCATAGACCTGAATTTTCATTATTTCTGGACTTAAAAAGATTAATAAAATAAAAAATCAATTATTTCAAAGGCAAATACGTGTTCTACTCGCAGTATGTAATTAAAGCAATAAAATGTAATAAATTTATAAGCGATCTAATTTTAAAACTAAAATCTCATGATTTTGCATTACTTAGTAGTGCTTATTAAGTGGTTTAAAATTTAAACATCTGTGCAAATAATACCATATGAAATACATATTTATGCATATTAATATTAGCGACAGGTTACAAAGATAGTTATTTTATTATGTAATGTGTCTCAGGTGCAAATTTTTTATTTAAATTTGTGAAGCAAATTTAGAAGAAATTTTATCATGTAATTTGTCTTTTAAAGAAAAAATACTCTCTAAACGATCGGTGAGATCTGGCAAAATGAAATTATCATTTTAGCTCTGAGTCATTTCCATCATGAGCTGTGGATCTTTGATCAATTTATCTGTAAAAAATGTATGTTCAATATTTTTTTATAATAAAATTATCGGAAAATCTAGTGATATTTGTAAGAGAATTTCGCATCCGTATTTCATTAAATAAATTATGTTCTTGCCACATAGTTTTATTAATTATTACCGTTTAAATTATGCGCGAAGCACGCCGAAGATGTCGGAAATGAAAATATCGTCAATAATGATAATTAAGGTGCGCTTAATTTAATGGGATGGAACTTAATGCATACGTGACTTACGTGACATATAATTTATAGCGTCATTAGAGTGAATATATTATCAGGAATGTGTGAATCAGTGAAATTGGGAAGCAGAAGGAAAATGAGAGGGAAAACGCATCTGGGTTAATTTATGTCTACATACATGTACGTAGGATTAAAATTAATATAGACTCTGGTCAGTTTTGTTATATCTTATAACTTTACTATTAACAAATACTGAAAGCATCACAAAAAAAATCAGAATTATTGAGAAGGAACTAGTATTAATTAAAGCCAGGGGGGTACACAGATTCGCTCTTTCATCAAAACCAGTTTTTTGTTTCAATGAAGTGATACAATTACAGCTGCATATTCGTCTGCTACATGCATTTCGAAGGAAACCATTCTTATTCTCTTGACAGGTTCAATTCAATTTTCACTTAAATATTATCGTTTTTAACATTAGCGCGCTATTTCTAATATTCATATTTGCCATATCTCTCCATCTTCTTTTTTTATATTTGCCTTAAGCCGCCGCTATCCGAATTTCTACCGATTTCTTGCATAACTCCCTTGAACATTTGAAGTTTTTAAGCTCTTAAAAAAATATGTTATTTTTGAATATAATATGTATACAATCCCCACGCCGAAACGCAAATTATATGAAATTCCCTCGATAGAAAAAAATCGCAAAGTGTGCTCCGAAAATTTTTATTTTCAAGCCTGTCTCTATTATTTAACAAGTTATATGTATGAAAAAATTCACAGTGTTTCTTTGAACGTTGTTTTAGATAACCCCCACGAGATTTTTGCTCTATTCTAAACGAGTCGTGTTTTATTAAAAAAATTCACAATTTTCGCTTCACTTTTATCGTTTGAAATATTAGCGCTCTCTCTCCAACATTCGTAATTACACATCTCTCTATCTTCTTCTTTTCGTGCTCGGATACGGGGCCTTAATGGGGGTGCAAGCTAAGCATTAATATTTCAACAAAAAAAATAATGCGCCAGAAAGTGTTATTGTTATTTTGGTCGTAAGTGAAAAATCTGTCTTACAATGTATTGAAATTGTGAAATAATGATTGGGTACGCATTACGAGTTTCTGGTGGGGTAGGTACTTAATAATGGAGAGGTAGACTTGATCAGGGTCTTTGTGCCCCAACAAAGGGTAGGTCTCGACCTTTGTCTCGTCAGAATGCTAAAGGAGATGGTTAGGGGAAAGGTTATAATCATCAATCATCCCTGACGCACTATCCATTAAATTAAGGTCTACCTTACAAAGCATACCTCATTAGGTACCTAATCTGTTTGTTGTCAGTGCTGGTATTTTTAATGAATCAACGATTATAATATTCAAGATTATCAACATATGACTAGCCAACTACTGAAATTACTCATCAAAATGGTTTTGCCGCGATCAGGATTCGAACTACGCGACGAGCGATAAATACAACTGAAATGATTACCAAAACGTAAATAAAATAAATGTATTCAAAATGAACAATAAACACGCGTAATTAATTTATCAAAACACTAACAATTAACTTCCTAACTTACTAAATTATTTACTTATTAAATTATTAACCTATTGAATTATTAACTTATTAACTTATTAAATTCTTAAATTATTAACTTATTAAATTATTAAAAAATTAAATTCTTAAATTATTAACCTATTAAATTATTAACCTATTAAATTATTAACCTATTAAATTATTAACTTATTAAATTGTTAACTGATTAATTTATTAATTTATCAAATTATTAACTTATTAAATTGTTAACTGATTCATTTATTAAGTCATCAAATTATTAACTTAGAAATTATTAATATCTTAAATTATTAACTTATTAAATTATTAACGTATTATCTTCTTAAAACATTAACTCATTAAATTATTAACTTATAATAACACATGGAGAGAATACACACGTAAAAAAACTTTATTGAATATAATATAACTTTTGTATTTTTTCAATACGAAATTACTTAAAAACAGAATTTTCGATGTGTATAATTCCAGTAAGTAATTCTATTCAGGTCTTCAATTACGTCCATTCATAATTCCATCCAAATGTAATTCTAGAAGTGTAATAATATTGGAACGGGAAATTAACACCTATGTAGTTTCTGACTATTTAAAAGGCAAGTATTTGTTCAACTCGTAGTATTTAATTAAAGCGTCTAAAATAGTTCTAAGCGAACTAATATTCAAAATAAAAAAAAACACGATTTTGCATTACTTACATAGTAGTGCATCACCTTAAGAGAAACGTATGCGCTGCCCATTTCGGCCAGTTTCATACAAATCTTAAATTTGGATTTGAGATCAAAATACCCAACCAAACTGAAAAATTGTTTTTGTAATCAAAAGGTATATCAAATATCTAGTACGGGTGTGAGTTACTTTATTTTTGCTTTAAATTATAAGATATGTATTACTTTATTTGTGCTTTAAATTATAAGATATTAAAGATGTTAGTGTTTCATGATTTTAGAAGCAACTTGGGCAATTATTTGTGAGTAAATGAAAAACATTAAAAAATATTTTACTGTGTTTATTTTCAAATACAAAAAAAAAAAAAAACATTGTTAAAAATGCATTTTTTTGTAGTAATTTTAATGTATAAACGACAAATTTTTGTTCCACCGTAAACAGGTAATTTGTATTTTAAGTTTATACCTTTCAAAATGATTTTTTTCTTAATTTTAATTTCTTATTTTATATTTCATTACATTTTTATGATTAATATAGTAAAATTATTTTATTGTTTTTCATTTATTTATTTATAAATAAACGCCCTTTTTTGGGGCTTTTACATATATAGCACAGAAAAAACATTTTATTGTACATAACTGAACTGCCTCAATAACAATATTTTAAATTTATTCAAAGATAAATTGAAGATGTCCACTGACTTGGTATAATTGTTTCCCTCCATTAGTATTCTGGGCAAAGAGGAATACATATGATAGTTAGTCCCAGAATTTCTGCACTGAAATAAATCCTGACTTCTAGTATTACGAAGTGGAATTCGGAAGCTTATCAATTCAAGTAATACCGGACTATCAACTAAATCATTTAGAATTTTATATAAAAATATTCCAAGTCAGTGAAAATTCTTCTGTCTGACAATTTAAGCATATTCATATCGTTTAAAAGTGTGTTGTAGTTTAACATATTTGCTGAAATACCCATTTTAAAATTTAGAAAACGTAAGAATTTGTTTTGTATTCTTTCAACAGCTTGTACGTGCATATTATAACGAGGATTCCAGACAGGAGAATTGTACTCAAGTTGGCTTCTAACATAAGCAAAATATAACATTTTAATACACTTTATATTGTTAAAGTTTCTAGTTAGCCTAGTTATAAACCCCAACATTTTTAAGCCCTTATTAAAGATTTCTGTTATGTGGTTAACAAATGAAAGATTTGATTGAAAAGTGATGCCCAAGTCTTTAATTTGCATTAATGTCTGAAGAGCATTGTTATCAATGTTGTAATTAAATATCACTGGATTTTTTATTCTAGAAAATCTAACAATTTGACATTTTGAGATATTTAAATAAAGTCTATTTTCCATACACCAAATTAACAATTTGTTGATATTATCTTGAAGAATGTTGCAATGATAAATATTTTCAATAATTTTAAAAATCTTGAGGTCATCAGCAAAAAGTAAGATAGATACATCATGAAATATTTTTGTAAGATCATTTATAAACAAGATAAATAAGATTTGGCCAAGGTGTGAACCCTGTGGAACTCCACTTGTTGCATTAATTTTTTCTGACAGGGAGGATTTAATTCTAACTATTTGTTGTCTTACAGTTAGATAGCTTTTAAACCAGGCTAATATTTTGCCGCGTATACCAAGCTTTCCTAATTTCCAAATTAAGATTTCATGGGAAACTGTATCAAATGCTTTACTGAAATCAGTATAAACAGTGTCCACTTGTTTTTTTTCTTTAAAAGCATTGTTTATAAAATTTTCATAAATACTTAAGTTGGAAAGAGTACTTCTACCTGGCATAAATCCAAACTGGTGAGGTGATATAACAGGTTTTACTCACAAATAATTGCCCAAGTTGCCTCTAAAATCATGAAACACTAAAATCTTTAATAGCCTATATCTTATAATTTAAAGCAAAAATAAATAAAGTAGCTCACATCCGTACTAGATATTTGATATGCTTTTTCATTAAAAAAATAATTTTTCAGTTTAGTTGGGTATTTTAACCTCAAATCTAAATTTAAGATTTGTATGAAACTGGCCGCTATGGGCCGTGCATACGTTCCTCTTAAGTCCGATAGATCTAGTAAATGTCAGATTAGCTGAGAAATGTGGTAAGGAACACTGATAAACATAATAAATTCAAACAAAACATTTCAGAAAGATGTTGCGATTCAGTAAACCGCAAACGGAAGCCATATGTATGACTTCTTATATAGAAGTATAATTATTTCAAGAGTGCGTTGAATTTAAACCTACTCAAAGCCAAATATTGCTGGCAATCTCTTGGCGCATCCATCCTTTTCTAACTAGACATTTCCCTCCCGCTTTTCCCGCAAAGGGAACATAGTGCGAGTGCGGGACGGAGCAGGTTTATTTTTCCGTTCGTCTCGTTCTCTCCATGCGTCACAGGCGTGAAGTATTCGAATCGCGTGCCAATTTTTTTTCACCTTTTCCACTGTGCGCCGATTGCGAACTATTTTAGTCGTGTTTATGCCGTCGATCGCACTCATCGCACTGGCAACACGAGTCAACATGCTGTCAGTGCGTTTAGAACTAGTTGCACCGATATAGGTAGACGTAATGTTCCTATTTAGGCAGATGTAACAGAAAATAAAAATGTCTTGGCGGGAATAAATCTATTCTCAAAGAGAAGAGATTTCGAACGCCAATCAATGATAAGAATAAATCGAAATTTGAAGACAGCACAAAGGGGCATTTTTAAAAACTATGCATACCGTCACCAAACGTGAAAGATATAAGTATATTTTTCTGATTTTTATAATCGTACTAAAAAATTGGTTGTCTGTAAAGTCGGTTTACGGACGATAATTTTACGTGATGTCATATAATAACGATGGAGTGGGAAAGAGATAGATGCGTCACAAGCCGAACGCTAGTTCCGCGCTCTCGATTGCACGCTCGGCTAAGGCGGAACGTGACAATTAGTCATGGTTTTTCGTGAGTGCAGCCGGCGTTCATCGATTTATAAGACGATATTCACGTCAAAATGTGTAATTTTAATATTTTCATTCATAATCATTGATTTTAAAAACGATTCAATACCGTACATTCTGAAACGGTTCGAACTGACTACAACGTCATTATGACGTAGAAAACGCTACTGGCTGGTAAGACGACTGTCACCGTTGTTTATTATTTTTTTTAAGTGAGCTCCACACAGGAGGCCTTGAGGAAAATAATTTTCCCCAGAGCCTATGTCATCTTTGAGGATGCCGTGTGGAGGTTTTTTTTTAAGGAAATGAAGGGGAGGAGAGTTCTGGGAAGGAAAAGGATTTAAGGGGTGGGTAGGAATCTGGGGTTTAGTGTGTCCTGGTCATCGCCTCCAAGAACTAGACAAACCTCACCCCATAAACTCGGGCACCCCTGCTAAATCACCAAACGTAGTGAACCACTTGGGGTGACATATGGCAGAGGTGTTGGTTATCCAACAAAGGTTCCCGGGGCAGCGGTACCCATTCCCGCCCACCAAATTTATTATATCCCCTTTATTGATTGTTTATTATCACCCTTTTTAGGTGTTTTTACATGTTAATATTATCTAAAAACATTCTATTATTCAAAACTGAACTGCCTCAGTAACAACATTTCATATTTTTTTGTGATAAATTAAAGATGTCTACTGACTTGGATAATTATTTCCTTCCATTAGTATTCTAGCCAGAGTCACGTCAACATCACCACATTCACCAACAAAAACGAATAATATGTCGTTTTGGCGGCAAATCAAAAATGGCACATTTTAAATTGTTGCAGAAAATGTACATATTCGTCATAATTTTTTTTTCTTCATTTTCATTATTTTTTTGAAGAATAAAAAAAGAGAATTGTTTACCAACTTCTCAAAAAAAAATTCGAAGAAGTCTCCGCTTCAAAGTGAGATAATCATCTTAATTATTTTTAAATAAGGTGTTTATATTCTATATTCAGAAATAGAGCGACATTAAGTCTGAGATGAAATGGTCAATTACCTGCTTCATAAATGTATTTCTTTATAATGCGATCCGTGTGACTTACGACTAAATAAAACCAATAACTCGTTAATCTTATGTATTAGATGTCTTATGTATTGAGTTCGGAAAATTCCCAGAAAATTAATAATCTATTTTAGGTATTGCACAACTCGTTTATTATAGTATAATTCTCTGAGCATTTATTCTTACCATTTAGTATTACAGTACGAGTTAAAGGCAAAAATAATCTTCATTTGAAATTGAAAAGCTTTTTCACAAAGATATTGAAATATAAGGAGATGGGCTATCGACAGTTTTTTACTGGGTGGGATTGTGCTTCCTGAAAGGCTATTCCCTAAAATGTGTGATAAGAGATCGTTCTCCCGTGAGAAGTGCTGTCAGATTTGTGTGATTTTCTACGGCTCTTATTTGCTTTTTCTATTGGCCGATGTCAAAATTTCAGCTGTGAGCTGTCACGTATTTTAGTTTGGGTCGTTTTAAACGCGAATTCCTGCAAGTATGCATGATTATTTATTCATTTAACAGCTGTAGAAAATCATATAAATCTGACAGCACTTCTCGCGGAGAACGATCTCTTATTACAAATTTTAGGGAATAGCCTTTCTGGTGTCGCCGATATTTTTAACCAATACTTCTGCACACCTACGAAAAATGAATTAAATTCGCGGACATCATAGCATATCTCCTTATATTTCAATATCTTTGTTTTTCACGTAAAAACCCCAAACTGCCGAAAATCGTACATGGGGAGTGGGTTTGGGAAATAACGTGTCTGAAAAGCGTAAAGTGACTCAAATAAAAACTATTTTCACCTGAATTTTGAGAACGTTATTTTAAAACTCTTACGAAAATTAGAAAGAAGCTAAATAATTATGAGGACACTCAACGTTTTGACAGTATGCAGTCGGTTTAGGGAAAATACGCTCTACCTACTTACACAAAATATTGTCCCCAAAGGCGGGTGCAAGAGGTGTGCACTGTGCAAGAGGTGTGAAGAGAGGATGTACCGCCGAATAACCATAGTATTAAGCATATTTTCATTCAAATGCATCAAGGATAAAAATACTTGTCTATATACAATTCGTTTGATATCCATATCAACTTACTATTAAAGGTAATTTTGAAGTCGATTTTAGGTTTAAAATTGGTAAATAATTTTAAAAAAATTAGAGCTTTATAATAATTATTATTATTTCGGGAGGCCAACAGTCGGGGATCAACTGTCGGATCACCGACCATCAGGTAAATGTCTCAGCAAATTATGTCATTTGTTTCTATACAATTCTATATTATTTAATTTAGTTTTCCTTGCATTACGTGTAACTAAGGGCTTCTAACATTGGCACTCCAGAGTTGCATAGCTTTTTGCACGCCTTTCTTTTTTTCTTATATCTTTTATTGTCTACAAAATAAAATCAAGTAAAAATTGTTGTGAAAAATTATTGAAATCTACATTCGCCTAGTGTGCCCGGTGTGCGCCGGTGCACACGCCAAAATTTTCAAAAAAAATTATTTTGGAAAGCGATTTTAACCCTTATGTATAAAGAAAACGCACGAAGAACAAGGTCAGAATCGCTCGGGGCATTCTTGTTCTTGACGTACGAGATACTGTAAACACACCTAGCCACTCGGAATAATTTGTATTAAATTCTCTATGACGTCCGGTTATCATTTTTTCCCGGGATTTGAGCTGTCAAATTAGTTAGCGTCGTTTTCGTGGAAAAGATCGTAAAACCTATAAATTCATAAAATAAACGCAAGTAATGTTGTTTTTATGCATAATTTATCGTTCAAGGAATGTATTTCAGTAAATATAATATACAATAGCACAAAATAAACCCACAAAATATTACGTCAAAGTCAAAACTTCGCAATTTTCAAACGATGTTATAATAGTCGACCTATAGAACTCAGATTAAAAAATCTATATTATTATTCGTGACATTCTGAGCAGCCGACATTCTCCCATACAGTCCCCAATGTGTAGGTAAGTAATAAGTACGCTCAGGTACAATATTTTATTGATACAGGGTAAAGCTGCCTTTGGCGGAAAATTTGGTGGGCGGGTGAAATGCCGGGACCTTTCTGCCGAACAAACACAGAAATGTACGGATAAAGGGCGGAAGGTTCCATATTAAGCTTTTCGGAGCGAGTTTCGTTATAGATTGTTACGCGGAAGGTCGCGAAAATTACGCATTCAACGTAAATGTAGCAACAGGGAATATTGGCAACATGAAACAAAATTGGTTTAATGCTATGTTCGTACCGCTGAGAGTTTCATTGTAAAATCTATTTCATTTATCCGTAGGGTAGTAGGAGGTACGTCTTTATCCTATGTTACTCGGTGTGATAATATATTTATTCCGATGATATTTACGCGCCCCGGGTTTAGCTTTGGTATAGAAAATCTTAATTCCTTCTCGCTGGTTATTTGTAACACAGCGCCGTGGTAATAGTAAAGTTTTTCACCATTCCAACCTTTTAATATATATTTACGTTTTTAAGTAAGGGTGAAAATGTTTTCTGCGTCTAACTATACTCTCGTTTAGTGCGCTCTGTTGAATTTGGATGCCGTCTGGAGCCTCAAAATATCTGAAAACCCTTGACTCTGTGCAGAAACGAGTGATCCGTTTGATAGACACACGGATTTCATTATACAGAGCAAAGGATAGGTATGATGTCCATGTTCTACCGGTATTACAATAGAAGATTCTCCGAGGGACTAGCTTCATTGATCCCTTTGGCACCGGTGGCATAATCGGGAAACAAACCAAACGCGCGCCGAACATGCGTACACGGTTGACATTTGTCACATGAGAAAGGGTGGCTTCTACAACTCGTCCTTGAGTTCACTGTTGAACGAGTTGCCGGCTTCCGTGTTTCCTCCTTCCTACAAAATAGGTCTCTTCAAGACACATGATGGACACATGACACATTTCCCCCGAGGGAAATTGTTATCCTCAGGGCCTCCCTCCTCGTGTGGAGCTAATGTAAAAAAAAACCTTTCTTAGGGGAGACTCTAGTGAGAGGGACCGAACACTGTTCTATTCACTCTAATTTTCGTAAAGCGCAGTGGTTAAACATTTTTAACTAACTAGTTACCAACTAATATCAAAGTACACAAAAGAGAAAGGGGAGATAGACCATGGTGGACAAATAAGGGCTTGTTTGAAGATGAAATTAAGGAACACCAGAAGTTAGTCCCTGGGTTTTCAGACCGTTTCCGGCAAGTTGTCAGCCTCAAGGTGCCCGCTGTTAATTCAAATGTCAATATCAAATAGTTAGTAGAACAATTCTAGATCATATTATTAAGAAGATGTACTACTGTCAAGAGATTATCAAAATAGAAAGAAAGTTGCAAATCATTTAGGAAAAACGTTTTAAATTACCAATTCAGTGATTTTATTAAAAATAAAAATTTCGGCATCAAAATTTTTCACAAACGGAATTTTCTATTTAAAACAAAAAATTCCCCTGAAATCATAAGATTTGTAAGTAGATACGTTAATTAAATACCTAACAACTTAATTGTAAACCATTATATATTTTTTGTTGTAAAAGAATTTTTTCAAATATGGATTTAAACATTTAAGTCAAATATCAATGACAATTCTTTTTTCAAACTTTTTTCAGGCAGGTAGGTAAGTAACATACTACGTATTAATTTTTCAAATTTGATAGATCGTAGTAGAATCCACGCTCATTCGCACTCTGGCGGGATAAAAAGTAGTATACAAAACGGCCACCATCTTGAACCGGAACATACGAGCAAATTTACAGAAAGGTGTAACATTTGCTGAAATGCTGACCTTTAGATCTTCCCCTCCCAATAAGTCATTAAGTAAATTGTTGAACCTACCTCCTAACTCTAATACAAAGCAAACCCCAATAAGTCAAAGATATGCACAGCGGTACGAAGCGTACCGAACCCTTAATAAATCAAAGATTACAGTCAACCAGGGTACACACTAATATAATACGACCTGCGAACGGGATTACTGGTAAACCAACAAATTGCTACTGGTGGGCAGGCCCGGAATAAGAACTTAAAAAGCCAAAAATATGTCGATGTCCCCAAATACACCCGTTTCAAAACAGGTATCTACAATAAATCGTAAATAAGTATCATAGTAAAGACTCAAATCATGATTTTGGCAATACCTTGGTAATCACTGTCAGGTAGAAAGTTGAATTGTTTGTATGGAAAAAAAAAATCTTTTATGGAAAAATATTTTGGATATTATTTCTACTGTCGCGTAGAATCACCTTCTGAAGTGCACTTTACTCACGAAGACCTTGTGTTTACAGGTGCTCAATATGATATGAGAACAGATGTCACTTCTCTAAGCATTGTAGTAAAACTCGCTAAACTGAATGGGTACCTCATTCTCTTTTATATTATGTTACAGCGAGTACCCCGCATGCGTTGAATTGACACTTAAATAAAGAAACACTGCAGAAACCTGCGTGTCCTTTCCCATTCGTCACCGTTCCCCTTCCCCTTCCATCATCCCCTCTTTTTCTAATCCTCTCCCCCCCCATCGTTTCCCTACGACTATTTAAGTTTCCCACCCCTTTCCTGCCTTTCCTCTCTGCCGCTAAACTACATGAAATACACACATTCTTCAAACTATTCGCACGCCAAATACGCAAAATTTTTATACAAATTTCATAACACCAGAGTTCACCATTATATACAGAAACCTTCGCGGGTATGCGCACAACAACTCACCAAAATTTCATCGCAATCGGATGAATAGTGTAGGAAACAATTTCATAACGCCAGAGCTTACTATTATGTACAAAGAAACCATCGCGGGCATGCGCACATCAAATCACCAAAGTTTCATCGCAATCGGTTGAATGGTTTAGGAACGCATAACGGACAAACAAAGAAACATTCATTTTTATATATTGAGATTAACGTGGGAAATTAAAAATTAGAAGAAGAACTACTGCTAACAACAGCATTCTAATCTTTGTTGAATTTGTAAATAAAATGTAAAAAATATATTGTTGGCGATAGAAAACAGTGCGTTTTTGTAATATGTACTTACATCATGTTTGAAACCTATTTTATTATCACTGTACATATGTATACCTACTTTTCTGATTCAGTTGTACGATTTGCAGCTTTGCATCATAATATTGCCCATAGCAAATCAGGCAGTAAAATAAAATTAGTTGCGCCCTTGATATCAAGGCCCTGTGGTACGTGTTTATTGCGCTCAGTGACTAATCCAGCCCTTCCACTTTAACGGCCTCAAACCAAAGTTACGCAAGACGAAAAGGTTTCGCTAGGGAGTGAGGCTGTTAATGTATCGGCAAACCGAAGAAGCCTGGTAACGTATGTAAGTACAGGGTCATACTATTAGAATGTAGCTTTCTTCGTAACACACGTCATTCAAGAAATTTCTCACGTAATGTCTGATGCTACGTTGTTGAGGTTTGTTTTTTCACGGAAGCAGAGAACACGTGATGTTTTATATGAAGCCCCGTCTTCTGCAACCTCCGACATGAACGTTTGCTTGAACATTACTATAAACTTTATCAATGAAGGCGTGGCTTTGAACAACTCTTGCTCGCACATGCAATGTTTATGCATTCCGTGGCCAGTGGAAAACATTCTCATCCCGAGTGAAATGGGGAAGACAGACGGGGGGGATTAGTTCATTTTTAGATATTATTTATATTCATTAAAATTTAAATGTAAACCTTGGAAATTTGAGTAAGCAAGTAATTTTGCAATCTAAATAAGAAGATGCACTTTATCTGAATTGTTTATATTGGGTATATTGTTTTGTATTTTTCTATTACGATCCTAAATTTCAATGTAGTTATTTTATTGGTCAATTACATAAATATTCTTATCACTGTCATATATGAATTTGCAAAGACTGTTTATAACGCTAATAAATAAAATAATTTATTTTCTACAGCATCCGCGCGAAGCGGTCAGTCATTTTGAATAAATCGAACGAGTTTTTGGGATTATGTCAACTGCGCGAGCCTAATAATTAAGAGAATAATAAATTTTAAATAAATACAGTCGTAATGGATGATTATTTCTATCGTGAACTCACCTGTAAATAAAGTATATATCTAGAGGGAAATTCTTAATGGTACATTAGGGTCTTATACGGATGCCAGTAGCCAGAAATAATAATGTAATACCAATTCGTATTTCTGGTGAAATTTTTCATGAAAATGGAATATAATTAAACCCAGTTTCTCAAATTCGCCCAATCCAAATCGGTTTTCTATTCTTAATTCCTGATAAATACCTAATAAATTTTCGAGGCAGGTTTACGGTCTAACTTGAAATCTGCATTTTCTCCCAGATATTTTTTACACGTAACAACTACAAATCTTATCGCTAAAACCGTAAGAATCTCTTCCACATCAGAACTTGACGTTTTTTGACGATTACGTAATTATTTTCGTAGATATAATTCTTAAATGTTACATATAGGTCGTGTAATCGATATTAGCTAGAAATCATTCCTGATAAATAAATACCTATGAAATCTGTGTTTTCTACCTGCATGTGGCATATCTTCCTCATCAGAACTCAAATTGACTTTTATGTAAGCGTCAGATACGTCCTATAGATAGACAAAATGTGTGTGGCCGTGCCCATTTCGTCCCAATGTTTCAACGAACGGAGGAGGCGGAAAACAAAAAAACGTTTATGGCGTTCAAGCGAATGTTCAAGTAAATGTTCGAGTTCACGGTCGGAGGAGATCCCGCTTTAGATGTACATGCTATTTATGCCTAGACTAATTAATGAACACTTTTTTCGTCGAATTATGACCCGAGTTACGTTTCCGGAATACTCGTTGCGTCTTAAGAAAATCTGCAATATGCATTATTTATTGATTCAGTGATCGAAATAACTTTATTACAGTGATTTTCATTGAAGAGATTATACAGTTTATTTGTGTTTATGTTAAGAAAATGAACTGCGAACTATTAATTTAGAATTTTCTAAAATAAAACGTAAGATGGTGAAAATTAAACGATCGCTGAAAATCCACCTGAAAATCAATTTCAGCGAGTTTTGCAGATAAAAATAGAATTATTCGCATTCGAGTAATCGATTGAAGAATTTGAGGGTTTGCTGAAATAAAGGTCAATCATGATAAACCTTAATGAAGGTTAAAGGTAACCTTTGGAACTAATTACTAAAAGAGGTATTGGAAGAACGTTATTACATCTTGACAAAAACCTAATTTATTATAATGGGATACAACATTATTTGATGTATTGTAAGAAAGGTACAAAGGATATACGAAAATACGTAGGTAGATCAGAAGAAAATTGGAAAATGTAATATTGACTTTTAAAGAAATTTAAAAAAAACGTTCCCACAATAAAAAATATATTTTTTTAACATTAGATTCACGCATCCACCGGAAAAAAATCCATCCGAATGTCATCTTTGGGGATGCTATGTGGAGGGTGTTTTTAAGAAAAGGAACAAGGAAATTCTGGGAATGAAAAAGGTAAAACTGGGTTTAATATGTCTAGGAGAGACCGACGTATGAACTACCTTCTCATTGCGGTGCAAGAGAGATGGATCGAGGGAGTACGGCTGGAGAGGTCAAAAGATCTCCCTCAACCAGTCTCCTCCGATCCGGCCAACCACGCAGTGGGCAGGCAAACGCATCCGCCGCCAAAACCTAGACAAAACTCAACCCATGAATCCGGGCACCGTGCTTATTCACCAAACGTAGCGAACCACTCAGGGTGACTTACAGTAGAGGTGTGTAGGAATTAACAAATGACTACTATAAATAAATACTATAGTTTTATCTAAAAATGTACCAGTCTGAAGATGGACGCGATTGAATGAAACCGGTAAGGTCAGAAGAATATAAAAATGGAATAAAGTATAAAAATAGACATTCTAAATAGTTATACATGAGTTTTTATATTACGAGGGTAGGCTGCAAGCGTTAACAGACGTACCGATTTTTGCTTGATTGTCCCGTGCGGGAGATCTAAAAAATAACGATTTTTCAAAAGCAAATAACAAATTTTACGTTACAAAAATCCCGAATAAGTAAAATAACAATCTGGCAACAGTTTTAGTGAATGATGATTGTGATGACACGTGCGATAAACCCAACTGTAAGTGAATGATGATTGTGATGACACGTGCGATGAATGATGATTGTGATGACATGTGCGATAAACCCAACTGTTGATGATTGTTGATGATTGTGATGACACGTGCGATAAACCCAACTGTTAAACAAATTAAACATTATGAACAATGAAGGTCTTGTCATATTGCGTGATTGAGTGATCTAGAAGTATGTTGCCTGTTGTATGCTGATGATGCGGTGCTGATTTCTAACAGTATGGAAGATCTACAGTCGCTCGTGTCTAGGATGAACGAAGTATGTATGAAGAATGAGTTAATGATGAATGTAAGTAAGTCTAAAGTAATGGTATTTGAAAGAGAGAGTATGAAAACAATGTGCAACATAGTTGTGAACGACGAATACTTGGGGCAGGTGGATGAGTTTGTGTATTTGGGAAGTATGTTTACGAGAGATGGGAAGATTGATAGAGATATCGAAAGAAGGGTAAATGCCGGTAACTCCATTAATGGAGGTCTGAACGCCGTTGGCAGCAACAAAAAATTGTCAAAAGAAGCGAAGCTAGCCGTCCATAATGGAGTGCTGGTACCTACCCTGATGTATGGCAGTGAGGCATGGAACTGGCAGAGAAAGGATGAAAGTAGACTGAATGCTGTAGAAATGAGATCCCTGAGACGTATGTGTGGTAAAACCATGTATGATCGTGTGAGAAATGTGGAGATCCGCAAAGAATGCAAGGCTGATGTAAGCGTAATGAATAAGATTAAGAAAGGGACGCTCAGATGGTTTGGGCATGTAGAGCGAATGAATGAGGAAAGGAGTGTAAGGAGAATATATGACGCAAATGTGAATGGTAGACGAAGTCGGGGACGCCCGAGGAAGACATGGCACGACCAAGTGAATCAGATACTTGAGTCGGGCGATGTCAAGAGTCAGAATAACAGAAGAGCATGTATGAGACGATGTATGAATGTGAACGAAGCAAGGAGTGTGTGCCAAGATCGAGTTGTTTGGCGGTCCGTCCTCTCTGCCTACCCCTGCGGGGAAACGGCGTGATGGTTAGTTAGTTAGTTAGTTAAGGTCTTGTCATAATATAGCTCTTCGTATTACTGTTATTATCTTTATGATTATTAATTTATACTGGCCACAAATGAACTCTGTACAATAATGCACACTGCATAGTTGTGCGCCATGGCAACAGACTTCACGTTGAAATTGTAATTTTTTAAATGAAAACTTCTTTAGCACCGTTGTGATTTGAAACTTGATGAAGCGATAAAGCAACACTAAAAAGAGACAAACACATACATCTATAGAATTTAGCCTGCGAGAGAATGAAATAGTATAATCGGTCACTTCTTTGTGCGTTGCAAAATTTCGGTGAATTTGATATTATAAATGGAAAAAAAATGATAAAAAAACCCTCCCTGATTTATGTGTAAAAGTAGTGCACAAAATTTCAAAAGGATCGGTTAAGTAGATTTTGAGTTATGATGTTCACGAACTTCAAAGTTTTTTTATACTCGATATATTTATACTCGAGTCGAGCATGAGAGCCGGTCGCTAGAAACGCTGTATCTTCGTTAGTTTTGCTTCGATTTACTTGAAATTTTGACACAACATTCTCGACGTGTTGTACATTCAGAAAAAAAAATGCAAAAAAAGGTTTTAAAACCTTACCCCCCCACTCTTAAAATATTTTAATAAGAGAAAATGCTCCCCGTACAACTTAATGAGGAAAACATAAACGTATCTAAGAATGTAAAATACTTGGGGCACATCATTACTGAGAACCTCTCGGATGAGGTGATATTGAACGGCAGCGGAGAAGCATCAGGGATAATAGCAACAGTTTGGTAAAATACCTTTTAATCGAATTTCTCGGCGAATGTTTGCCAGCCCTGCCCTAATATTATCGATTTTGCGTGTAGTAATTGCCCAATAGACTTGTCGTCGTTTATCAGCCATTCATAATTTATATAAATATATTGATCTTTAAATGGTTGTCGATATTCACGTGCCGTAGTTAAGTAATAGAGATAAATTATCGACAACTAGGTGATTCTCATTGACAATCATTGACTAGGTTAGCCTGCTAGTGATATATTAAATAATTTGACTCACTCGGCCTAGTATTTATTAGTGGATCTGAATGTTGGACGATTAACAAAGAATAAACATAGTTCTGAGAATAGTTTAAAAAAAATATAAACGTGTTGGGATGTTTCAAACTTCATTACATTTATTGCCAATCAAATCGACGATCAGCGCCATTGTAATGTTTTACATTTTCATGGTCCACTTTAAACGTCGATCCTCGGCCTGTTTTAGCTTTTAATCAAATTGTGATCAGCTGTCAAGCATAATGGTCACGTTGTCAAGCTTGTCGACTAAACACAATTTGATTACAAGCCGAAACGGGTGAACTTTTGGCGTTTAGCAGGAACCCTTCAAACATCAATAATTAAAAATCAAAAATGTCACAGATTAGGTAAGTACACCAAATTCTTTGCGAAAAAAATAAAATACTTTGATTTAATACTGAATGGCCGGACGAAGACTTTTTTATATATTTTTTTGTTTATATGTCGCAGTCCGATAACTTAAAAAAAAGAATTATTAATCAAAAATTTCTAACGCTAACGCTGAATTTTTTTAGTATTTTCTGGGAAACAGCCACCAAAATTATAAAATAATAATTTTATGTCAGAGTTTTAATTTATTGGTGTTGCTATCTCGCTAAACCGTTAATGGCATTTACATAGTATTATTACCTCCAGAAAACACAAATTGCCTTTTTTGTGATTTTGGTAATTGATAAGAAAGATAAAACGTTCACAATGTCTGCCTCCTCTGCGAATCGAGAGGGTTCGTATTGTGATTAATGTTTGGAAATAAATTGGGAAAAAAAGTATCTACAATAAAACGATCATTTAGACAACAAAAAAACACCGAAGGTCTGATAAAGAAAACTAATCCTTAAAGTAATACTTACTAGTATGCGAGTACGAAATACTGTACGATTTTACCATGGTACCCTTAAATTTAACGCTAGAAATATTTCGATTCTCGTGCCTTCAAAATTAAAAATCGCGAGGCAAATAAGCGAAAAGGCGGTTTTTATTTATTTTGTGCATAATTTTATAAGAATGAAAAAAGTTAGAACATACAAAACCTCAAAAATAGTTTTAGCCATAAAGGGGTATTTTTTAAAAATTGTTTCTTAATTACTTCATAGTTAAGTCATGAAAAATTTTTTTTTGTGGTTTACGCTTATATTTTTTGTTACGTAAATAATAATTTTATTGTAATTCCAATACATAGAAAAGCTAGTAAAATCTTCAATTTATCCGTAGCATATTTTTTGATGTACATAATATAAACCGATTCAACGTAAAGATGAATCTAAATAGGATTTCACGTAGAGTTTCATCTTAAGATTTTTGTTGTTAAACCTTTTTATAGAAAATGCAATAGAGTATTACGTCGTGTTGTTCTTGTGGGTATGCGTAAGATTATAAGTTGCAGGAATTCGGAGCAGTCTAATTAGGAGTTTAGTATTTTAATTAAGAAAGTTTAACAATTTATTTTATGTCTGTGTATAATTTTTTAGAGTATATAATTCATCTATTTATATGTTAATTCCTACAATATTAGATTATATAGTCGATTTCAATATGGTCACCACGTTATAAAGTCAATGCATATGAACTCAGGCCACAGCTTAAAAGAAGAAAAAAACATCAAAAATGTTCATAGATTCATTCAACGCACAATATTTATATGTTAATAAGTTCTAATGTGGGAAAATGTGCTCGTTCTATATGGGTCACCGTTGTACCTACAAAGTTAATGCCTATGAACATAGCGAAAAGAAAAATCTGATGTAAATGGACTCGTGCAACCCAAAGATAATATAAATTATACTGGCACAGACCTGTGAAAAAATGCGAGATACCATAATTATGGGATTTGTGAAAAAAAAATTAGGTATCTTAAAAATAATATTTGCCCTAGGATAAATAAAATTTACCTATCGAATGTAAAATGAAAGCTTATAAAAATCACGACATCTATCCAATGACATTATAAAAATACAAGACAAAAAATGTAACACAGTTTATGAAAAGGACAGTCATTCTTAACGGGCCGATTAAATATATCCAATCGACCCGGTTCAGCATCTTCATTCCATTAAATCATCTAAGCATCTGTCAGGCATTTGAACAAAAGAAATACGCATTTCGAATAAATAATTATAAAATAATTTTGGAATCTACTTTATCACTTGTCTGATATGATAAGCAGTTCATTGAACTTGGATAAGGCGAAGCATTAAGCAGGAATATTTCAAATTACTTACAAACTGACCCATGCACCAACAACTAAAATTAGTATGTTTAATTATGTTCAACGTGGAAATATGTTCCCGATCTACACCGGCTACGGTGGTACAAGGTTAATGCTCTAGAACTTAGGCCATTGCGTAAAGAGAAATCTTAAAAAATTACCCACAAGATGTAGAAATTATTCTTAAGAGAAAACAGGGCGGCATCTTGTTCATACAAACGTATTCCCCAATTCCTCTCTGGATCCCCGCCTTCCCCCAAACCGCGCCCCCCGGTCCCCCCCCCCTCCTCGTCGAGTCTCGCTCCAGCCCTCCCGCGATGCTCTTCCCCCTTCCATTGTCCCCCACCCGCGCATCTTCCCGCCTCTCCTTCCTTCCCCTACCCACCCGCCATCCCTCCCTGCCGCGCGCCACCCATTATATTTTTTTATACAAATTTCACAACGCCAGAGCTCATCAATATATATCTTCGCGGGTGTGCGCATACTAACCAAAGTTTCATCGCGATCAGATGAATGGTATAGGAAATAATTTCATAACGCCAAAGCTCATCATTATACTTCGCGGGCATGCGCACAACAAATCACCAAAGTTTCATAGCAATTGGATGAATGGTTTAGGAACGCATAAGGGACAAACAAAGAAATATTAATTTCACTAAGCCTGAGATTCATTGTCACTTTCTCTCAATATTCGGAGAGGTAACAGAGACACCAGCAATAGTTTGGTAAAATAGCTATTATTCAAATTTCTCGGCGACCTCTTTTGGGAAAACTTGAATATGGCTCACCGTGAACTACGAGCATTAGTGGAGCCCTGCGAGGATTCTCATTCACGAGTTTCCGAGGCATTAGTTAAAACGTCCGTGGCAACAGAAACTACAGACTTCAGCCGAGTTCAACCAAACTGCCCGCATGCGGAGCAATCCAGTTCTGACCGGAGAGAAGCGACCAGCGCCGGTACACATACCGGACCGCTCTTCATGGGGTATCGATCATACAAATACAGCACACTCGAGCAGGGGGACGACCAACGAATTGGGATTAACGAATAACGAACAGCAACGGATTAATGCTACGGACACACATGCTCGTTAGAAGCCAAAGAGCATGCTACTAATGACCGATTGCTATCTAGTAGCTTGTGTATCAGTGATGTTGCTAGTAATGCTACGGATACATACGCTCATTAGAAGCCAAAGAGCATGCTACTAATGACCAATTGCTACTTTGTACCATGTGTATCAGTGATGTTGCTAGTAATGCTACGGACACAAATGTTCATTAGAAGCAAAAGAGCATGCTACTAATGAGCAATTGCTACCTAGTAGCAGACGGCCGGCGTAGTCCAAAGGTCGCGGCAAATAAATTTTATTTGATTAATTTGTGTTATTTTACAATTCGTTTAAAATAATATTTAATATATGCGACACGTTTCAGAGTGGAAAATACTCTAGGTATCGCCGTGGTGTAAGACCACCATTCAGAATTGAAACGTTGCTTGAAATGGCTTTAGCCATGTTTGGTGACCAGATCTGAATAGCCAGGTACTTCCCACTTTCCTCTTCCCTATTTTCCCACTACCTTCAGCCTCACAACATACCCCAATCAGGAATGCCATAGTCTCACTGGCTCCAGACGGGAGAAGTTGGGACTCTTGTGCGGTATACATTTAAAAAAAATGTGCTTCAGTGACGTACTGAGCTAGTATTGAGCCAAATGAGCATGCTCACAAATCAACAGCTTTTTGATTTGTAAGCACGCTCAATGAATTATCGGGTGGAAGGGGAAGTTTCTAAGCATGTGTGAACAGGCTAGCTTATGAGCATGCTCATTTCGACTCGATCTCAGTTTGCGCCTGCGCATTCTTTGCAAAAATATCAAAAATGGCCAACTGGGGAGATGAAAAACCTTGCTTTTCGTGATTTATTATGGGAATCACGAATGTGTTTGGATAATTATTACCTATTACAAGATCTAAAATACCCACAATAGGTTTCCAAATTCCCCAAAAGTTCCTTTACTTCCAAAATGGAGCCACATTCTATTTAAATTAACATTTATTTATTTTTATTTAGTCATTTTCGGATTTGTTGACATCTTCGACCCAAATCAACCGTTTTATTTTCTTTCGTCAAAAGATTCTTAAATAATTGCGTTGCAAGCAATAAGATTATTTTATGAGCACATGCGTACCGTTAATGAGCATGCTCGTAAGCCGGCTTATTAATGAGCATGTGTGTCAGTACCACAACGCCTAGATCTAGCACGAGTAATAAGCCACTACAAGCATTGGTGTGGATTTCCTCTAAGATTTCGAAAATATTACAAAAATATTGGAAACGTATTTTTTAAAAATTAAATCCACAAAGGAGGCCCTGAAGATAATAATCAGGGCCTATATCATCTTTTCGAATGCTGTGTGGAAGGTCTTTTGAGGAAAGGAAGGAGATGAAGTTCTGGTAAAGGAAAAGGTATGAGGGGTGGGAAAGATCTGGGGCTCAATGTCTCCAGGAGTGACGGTGTGTCTAAATTAAGGTCGGTTTGATCAAACATTTCCAAATATCGAAATTCTTTCAATTCACCAGCCTATCTGGACTCCATGTGTCCAAAGGGCTTGTGTAAATTGGCGACTTACGTTTTGTGTCAAATCGGAATAGATCACACTTCTAGGAGATTTCTGATCAGTGCTTATAACGATCCATTATATCTTCAGTTGTTCATTAGAATTATAAGGCATTTTTATGAGAATGCAAATTCACAAGAACATGGAAATCAATAGAAAAGTTAATTGATGTTATGGTAGCGATTAGCAATTATAATGTATGGCGAATGCTTTAAACTTCGATTGAATTATAAATTTAGCAATGAGTTTACATGAATTTTGTACATTACATCCAAGCCTAAAAGTGGTACGAAGCGTGAATATTAAATTTAGGAAATTTTCGGAATTCCAATATATTATTTGGTACAAAGTTTCGCGTTGAGAAGCTAAATGAATTTTCTCAGTAACAAGAGTAGCGACTCGAGACTTGAGACGTGGTAAATTATTGTTTGAATTACATTTGTTTCATTAGCGCTTTCTGGGAAGAGGAAGTGGGTGTACTACCAAAACGGAAACTAAGTTGAATCATGATTGAACAATTTGATTAACTCCTAACTGGCGTCGTGGTAAAACCTTAAGTAACTGGCGTCCAAGTCCTATTGAAGATTGAACTCACCTAATTTTAAAAATTTATTAAGAGAATCATCAAAAGTCAGTATGGAAGATCTATGGTCTCTCGTGTCTAGAATGAACGAAGTATGTATGAAGAATGAGTTAATAAGCACAGTTTCTCAACGTGGGCGATAACGCCCCCTTGTGGGCGTTTGAGACTTTCAGGGGGGCAGCAGAAGACTCAGCGCCTCCGTACATGGAGCTACTTACAAGCTATTCGAGCCTGATGCGCGTAGCACGCACACCGCTCGTGGGTACCCGCCATACAATTTTGCTGGTGTTCGTACACGGCGCTACGCGACGGATGTCAGGTGGAAGTCGGTAGCGCGCTAACGACGGTGCTGGTAGCGCGCTACGCGTTGCAGCATTCATGTCTACTACTTTCGTTTGACGTTTGACAGAAATGGCGTCTGAACATGAAAGTAATGTTAGATTTGTTCTGGAAGTGAAAAAAAATGCGTGTTTACATAACTTTACATTACCAGAATACGCAAGAAAGTATTTAGTGAAGAAGGCATAGATTAATGTTGGAAAAAAAGTCATTTGACATCGTTCGACATCGTGTTAACTCCACGGCTGCACGTGAAAAATGATCAAGTTCAGTATAATTCGGGTAGTGCCGTGTACGGAAACCAGCTTTAAAAAGTAGTACATCTGCAGGGTACTTGTGGTTGTGTCACAATCACGTAGTTTGTAAGTATCTCCATGAACGAAGGGCCTCAGAGAAAATTAGGGGACGTTGAGATGGTACAGTGAGAGCGTGGGCAGGTAAAAAAATATGAAAAGACAAAAATAAATACGTGTGATACAAGATGGGGGAAATCTTCTTATCTCCTTGTCTCTTGAATGGAAGAATATTTTATCAAGAGGAAACTTAAACGTTGGCATTAGGATTGTACAAAGGATTTTTCGTTTTTTGTAATGTAATAAAATAGTACGTTTTTACACATAAAATGTTCCTAAATGGCCCAACACTGATTTTAACTTATGTTTATGGAGTCCTATTACAAAGTAGGCTATAATTTTGGACCATACGTTTAAAGTTGGGGTGTGGTGAGTACCGTATCAAAAAATTAATTCAATGTAATTATTATTTTAAGATATACCGGTTTTAAAATAATTCCATTTTCTCAAATCGGTTTTTTGTTTTCGCCCGCCTGAAGCATTTTAATTGAATTTATTTATGTATTGTTTCTTTATTTCGTAGATAAAATGTTTACAATATAATTTTTAACTCACTAGGTAAATCCTGCGTTGAGGTTATTGTTATGAATGTTGAGAGAATTGTGTTCATTTAATAATAAAAAATGAAATACAAAACTAAAAAGTGTTTATTATCTCTTAAAAGTGTTTATTATCTCTTAAAAGTGTTTATTATCTCTTAAAAGTGTTTATTATCTCTTAAGCAACAATATGTAGAGCGAATGATCGCATAAAGAAGTGTAAGGAGAATATATGACCAGAATGTGAATGGTGGAAGAAGTCGGGGAAGGAAGACATAGAAAGATTAAGAGAACCAAAAACTTGAGTAGGGCGTTGTCAATTATAAGAGAAGAGTATGTGTGAGACGAGTAAGATCGAGTTGTGGCGATGCGTTATCTCTGCCTACCCCTACGGGGAAACGACCTGATGGTAGTTAGATGGGTTTCAAAAACCATCTAATTTGATGACCATCAAATTATTGATCAGCGCTATCTTGAATTTTCGGCATCTGACTGGTATTTGTTTCAGCTATTAATCAAATTGTGAACAAGCTTAACAACTTGAACGTTATGCTTTGTCAGCTGATCACATTTTGATCAAAAGCGAAATATGACCAGCAAACAGCAAGCAGAAAGTATTATTATTGATCGGATCAAAAGAATCGAATCATTTGAAATGATCGAATATCGCCTGTAAATTATTAGTGAAGTGAATAATGGGTTATTTTCTTTTTCCATCAAGGATACAATAATATTTTATTATTATTGAGAATGAACACTTATCGTAAATTACCAGTAATAAAGAAAATCACCGTAATTCGAAAGCCCATTTTCTCAAATAATGGGCAGTGGCCTTGAAGAGGCCGGACCTGTAAACCGTACAGTAGCACACGTTCAGTTTATTATTTGAAGAGCAGATTGCATGTCGTTAGTTTTGCATAAAAAGACGGACGAAGGTCAAAGAAGAGTCCAATGAATAGCAAGTATTAGTTTAGTGTAACTTTGTACTTTTTAAAGAAAAAAATATTATATATTGTAACGTAAAAAAATGATCTGAACCGATTTGAAAGAAAACCGATATGTGAAATATTTCGACTCCTAGGACCCACACACGCCAATCAAGCTGTTGCTAAATCATCATAATCGAGTTTTCGTATTCCCCATTTTCTCCTCCAAAACGGGACCGATTTTAAAGATTTTTTACCAACTGCATTAGAAGGAAATTTTCTATATCCATAGTTTTGCTTTTTTGAAGTGAAACTTCTTTAGCGCCGTTAGTTATTTGAAATTCGGATGAAACGGAAATGCGTCATAGCTCAGTTCTAAACAAATACTCTGTTCTAATATAATGCGGTTAAGTCGCACCTCGACGCGTGCCCCTCATAGCTCAGTGGGCAAGGGTCTGAAAAGTTTCAGCGGCCAGAAAGGTAAAAAAAAAAAATTATTTTGTGCAAAAGAAAATAAAGTGACATCTAGCGACTATCTAGTTTCACTTCTACCGCGTGTGAATTACACTCTGATTTTTTTTTTTAAAATACATTGTCTAGTTTGTATACTGAACGCCTATTGAAGGCGTTCAAACCTGGAGGGCAATTTTAACGATTTTTTTATTTTTTATCAAAAAATCAAGACGTACCAACACCCTAGTGGTAGATATCCATATTATATTTAAAAAATATTTGTGCTTGTGTCAAAATCCAGAGAAGAAATTAGAGAATACGTTTGTATGGTCAAAACGCCACCGGGTTCCCTCTTGTAATTCATCATATTATGTTCTTACCTTACCAACAAGACAAACTTTGTGTCAAATGCCTTCTTTACTGGCTTGTCTGCGTTACATAAAAACTGATACATTACAAGATTACACTGTGGTGAAATAGCTGTCAATAATGTCATAATGGTATCCGAATACGTGTATCGATTTAATCATTTGATTCTAACCTCACAAACAGATTTTATTTCGATAATATATTTAACATGTAATCCTACCAATATGTTCGAAGTTCAAGTGCGTCTTACCGAAGTGATAGGTCCTTGACCTTCCCACGATTAGGGAAAGAAGTAGAATTTCATAGCGTCGATAACGTCACGTGGAATTAATAAATTTGGACATACCTTCTGCCGGTATTTCAATATCCAGTCGGATCGGGCGTTTCCTCGCAGAGGAGTCGGGATTCCAGGGAAATTCTAGGAAAATTCCAGAGGTCAGGAGAATTCCAGACGGCAGGGGTCAACAGGATCTGGAAGACAAAAGAGAAAACCATTAACATTTTGATGTAGGGTCAGTAAAACTCTTTAAAATCTGTAATATCTTAATTTGTTGAGAGGTTAACGACAAATAAAAAGACGATTACATAGGGATGATTGTCAACCCTCAAGTCAATCCCGGAGGGATGATAGTCAAAGGAAAAGGCACCGTAAGAAAATAAAGCAAGTAATAAAATTAACCAATAAATATAATTTTCATTTTGTAATGCTTTTTACTGCATTTTACAAATGGCTAAGATAATAACAAAGGTAAGTACATATTTGGTCAAAAATAATAACAATATTTGGATGATTTATAAGGCGCCGTTTTTGTGAAAAATCACCTCAAGGGCGCTGTACAAACTTACAATATATTTTTAAATCTAGAAAAACTACAAACCACACAAACAATTAAATAGTAATACTATATTACTCAAGGGTGTTCGTTCTTTTCACGTAAAATTTCCACCACAGTTGTGTTTAAATTGGTCAAACGGCCTTACAATACAGTTAAATATTTTGGATTACATTCGCTTTATCGGATTTATGAACCGAAATTTAAATTAAGAAATAGGTTACTAGAAACCAACAATATACAGTTTAAAATAAGTAGGTACCAAATATATCGATGGTTCAATTGATTAGTCAGATATCTCGGAAATCGAGATTTGAGTTGAGTTTGCAATCATATCTGTTACAATACGCAGATTACAAAATGTCGATGATTTCTGGGCCTGTGATTTATGGTGAGCTTTCGAATATTGCTTTCCCCATTATATCAAGACTTAGTATTTATAGATGTCTGACTAATCAAGTGGATGATCGATATATCAAACATACAAATTTCGGTTCAATAAACTCAAATTTAATTTGAATTCTAGTGCAGTGAAAACTGCACTAGAATTCAAATTAAATTGGAATTGATTTGGTAAAGATTTTCCGTTTTTTAAATTTGAACGGCTACTGCTAATATTAAATCAAAAACCGTAACTTAATGCACATCACGCTGTATTAAACAACTTGCCAACCAGCTTCCGGAGACTGGTTGAGGAGGTTGGTTGAGACTTTTGAGCTCTGCAGCAGGGCTCTCTAGGAACATCGCCTTGCACCGCAGTGGGAGCGATGGATTCATTCGTTCGTCTCTCCTGGACACACTGACCCCCAGATTCTTACCCACTCCTCACACTTTTTACCTTCTTATACTAATAAGAACCTCCACACATCATCCCCAAAGATAGGCCCTGAGGGAAATTATTTTCTTCAGGGCCTCCTGTTGAGGTAATCTAAAAACTTTAATAAAAACCTATTTTAAAGCTTCGGTTGTCTCTTTGTAAACCTGTCCGATCATTGTATTTTTTAAATATTGTTTCTTTTTATTTTTTTCATGTATGTAATTTTTATCTATTGCAATTTTAATTTTCTTATTTCTTTCTCATGTTCAAAAATATTTTACCTACCTACCTAAAAACCCCCTGGGCGTAAAATAAAATAAATTGATGTAATATATTGCATGAATAGAGAGTTAGCGTGGGAAAACTGAGCAATCTTTCATTATAAACGTGAATTGAACTCAACCAAAATGACGCAGTGAAATAGAAAATAATTTGGATACCTAAAGCAAAGTGGGTACTTACTCACGTACTTAACGATATCTGTCACCTACACGTGGCGGAGTGACAAATGCGATATGAAAGTGGCTGAAATGAGGTTACCGGCACCGAGACTAAACTAGACAGATGTAATAGGGATAACTGGCATAGTGACAAGAAATTATAAGAAAAACATTGAAAATAGACTCATTAAATTAATGCCAGATTTTATACTTGGATTTAAGGCTCGTAAACTGTTATTTTACGGTTGTTTTTTGTACTTTTTATTTATTTAATACATTTCTTTTAGCAGGGCTGGATTAATAAAATTAAGCAAAAACAGTACAAACAAAACGTGTTTTGCAGCACCACTTGAACCTTGATTGGTGTGGTTTTGTTTTGATTAAAATACTAATTTAGCAGAAAAAATGTTAAGAGGAACGTTTGCGCGGCCCGTTTCATACAAAACTTAATTTTTGGTTTGAAACCAAAATACCCAACCAAACTGAGCGATGTAAGTTTTTTTTTTCAAAAATATAAAGTATTGTATTAAGTAGTTAAATTAATAATTTAGGAAAAGTGTTGATTTTGGTGAATTGTATATTAACCTTGCTGTGGATTGACAGCTAGCCCTTTCCAATCACTGTAGCCGCAATCGTGTTTAAGGAGATATTTGTTAATAATGATTCGGATTTATTCAGTCACATTTATTTACAATAAACTTCGTACAAAATTAAGATTTGTCGCGGTTAAAGCACACTGGAGGAAATTTATAACGGCCGTAGCCTTAGGTTGTAAGCAATAGAATGAATTTGCAATTTTGTCCACTCTGCCTTTCGCCGACTCGCGGTGATACCAGTCGGTAAAATTTGTTTTTATTAATTGTAAGGCTGTTCGCCATAATAGCTTATAGTATCTAGTAAGGATAGGTGCTGGTATATTTTTAATTATGATATACTAGCTGATTCCTGGCATGCATTGCTAGGCCACTCAATGAAATAAATTGACTCCCTTCTTATCCTTTCCCGTGCTACCCCGTTCCCTTCCACTTTCCCTGCCTTCCCCCTCCCTCATCTCTTCCCTCTCCACGAACCCTACCTTCCCCCTACCTTTCCTCTCTCCTGCAAAAATATATGAAATACATACATTTTCATTTATACAAATTTCATAACGCCAGAGCTAACCATTATATACAGCCTATGTTACTTGCTAATAATGTAGCTTTCTATTGGTGAAAGAATTTTTACAATCGGTTCAGTAGTTTTGGAGCCTATTCAATGCAAACAAACAAACAATCAAATCTTTCCTTTTTATAATATTAGTATAGATAGGTAATTAAATAATTCAATTTTGCTTCATTTTGGGGGCAATTTTGGAATTTTTTTGCGTTAATTATTAAAAAATATAAAACGCCTTATTTACTATAATATAATGAAAAATAAAATAAAGCATCGTAAAAATGCGTTTTTTTGGGTAGTAATTTTAATTTATATACGACAAATTTGTATTCCGACGTAAATATGTAAATTTACACCTTCAAAATGTTTCCTTTAAATTTATAGAAAATAGATTTGTCAGGGTAGCAAAGCTACTATTTCGATGTTTTGCGAATTTTTTGTATAATAGAATTCGTAATGATTGATTGTTTACAAGAATCCGTCTGCTAGCGTTGGGAGCTCCTTCAACAGAGATAAAAATAGACATTATATAGAATATACATGTAATGAAAAACAAACATTCTATATATATTTCACGGCGAAAAATTTTTTCAGCCAACCCTGATACTTAGTGGAAAATTCACATAATTATAATTTAGCGTTTGAAAATGTATACATAAATATGTGAAAACAATAATCTCAAAATTAATTATAAATATTATTAATAAAAATAAATGTCTTCAACTAAAAAAATTGCTCTCGACCAGGCTGTAAGCGAAAAATATGTCATATCCAATTAATTACTGTGATTCCAAGAAAAATCCTGCGAAATCGTCAATATTTTGTTTTTTAGCAAGTTGTCGCGAGTAGATGGTAAATATTATTCAATTTATATTAGATCACCTCTCTTTTTATAACTTTTGAAGGTTACCCCATCAATATAAAATATGGAAAAAAATTGTCGATGATAATATTGTTAATTTTTGTTTGATAGAAGGTGGCAGTGGCCGAATTGGTAGAGGCGTTTGTCCCGGTAAGACGAGAGGTTCTGGGTTCCGAGTCCCAGTTGCAACCGTTATATTTTAATTTTTCTGTGTCTTGTTCTCTTTCATATTTCCGTTTAGATTATTAGTGTTATCTTCTTCCTCAATGGTAAATAGTATGTTAAGTCATGACAAACCTTTGCAACGCACTCCTATGGTTAAAAGGAAACTACATTTACGTTTTCACCGTAAATATATTTATAAGGCGGGTTTATTTTAAATTGCAAAGGTTTTACGAAGAATTTTCCTTTTTTTAAAGGATCCAAGAAGCCATTTTGAAGCTTAGTGGTGCTAGGTATGTTTTTAGGTTTTCACGGCCAAAAAGTATTTTTGTTATTGTTTTTGGGGTGTTATGCCGTGTTTCGCTACCTCCTTCTTTAGCCAACGTTTCGGACAGCGTTACAGTGTCCATCATCAGGGCAGATGAGTGGAGTGAAATAAAAACACAACTGGATGGCGAGTTCAGATTACAGGTTATCTACCTAATAGATAAGATGAGATAACGATTTATTTTTACGAACACATTTCTGCGAGCACCGCACAAGAGTTCCAACTGCCCCCAACCCGCCCAACCGTCCGAGGCCAGTGAGACTATGGCATACCCAATTGAGGTATGCCATAGTCTCATTGGTAAGTCCGAAAATTTTCTATAAAAATAATTAACATCAGTAGCTACAGGACGTGAGTTTTTCAGGAGTTCTTTTAAATGCATTATTAAAAAGACCTATAATTATAAGTGTTTACCTACTAGTTTTTTTGTGTGAATATCTCACCAGAGTCCCAGCTACTCCCGTCTGGAGCCAGTGAGACTGTGACATCCCAATTGGGTATGTTGTGAGGATGAAGGTAGTGGGGAGGGGAAGGAGATGGGGAAAAGGAAGGTAGGGAAGTACCTGGTTATTAAGATCTGGTCATCGAACATGGCTAAAGCCATTTCAAGCAACGTTTCAATTCTGAATGGTAGTCTTACACGAGGGCGATACTGAGAGTATGTTTGAAATTTAGTAAGCAGGTTATTATAGTTTATATTGTGTTTTTATATCTTTTTTTTGAATAATTTTCATAATTTTTGTTAAATTATTAATAATTAAAAGTTCTTACGGGTACAGGACCCTTACTTTTTTGTTTTACTTTTTAATTATAATTTTAATTATGTGAAAATCTGTCATTGGATATTATGTATATTATTAATGTTATTATTGTAAGTGTAAAATATCTGTTGATTTTCCATAATAAATAAAAAAAAATAAAGTATCTTCCACTCTGGAACGTGCCGCAAATATACTATATATTATTTTGAAATTAATTAATTGTGAAATAACATAAATTAATCACATCAAATTTTATTTGCGCACGCTGGGATTCGATCCGGCGACCTTTGGATTGTAAGTTAAAAGCCTTACCCGTCGGCCACGGCGGCCGCCATCTCAATCTCGTTATCTCAATCTCATAGATTTTATTGACTTCCTGTATTAACTATAGTCTATCAATCTGACAACAAAATAATAAATGTAATCTACGAACGCTATTATTTTTATAAACTAAACTCAGTAACATTTTAATCAATAGGAGACTGGAGATGGAGAATAATCATCCAACTGTGAGTGATAGCAAATCTAGTTCAATGAACTCGCATTTGTTTTGAATTTAAGTGTCCTTTCCAAAATTGAATTTTTTTACGTTAACTCCAAACAGGAGGCCTTGAGGAAAGTAATTCCCATCAGGGCCCATGTCATCTTTAGGGATGCTGTGTGGAGTCTTTTTAGAAAATGAATGACAGAAAATTCTGGGATGTAAAAAGGTATGAGGGTGGCTAGGAATCTGGGATTCAGGTATCCAGGGCATCGAATGTATGAATCCAATCCTCCCACTGCGTGCAAACAATGCATATTTATGTAGCGTAGTTTGGTAATATTTCACCTCAAGTACGATTTACACTAAGGGGGTATTTCACCATCGTCTTATCCATATCTCGCTTTATCCATAAGATAATGTACCTACATTTTTATTTATTAAGTCCGAATTTACTATTCAGGATTCGAACTTTATGAATAGTGGCTGTATTATGGGGGCTTATCACTATCATCTTGCTGGCTTATCCACAGGATAACGTCATTTTCGATTTACGAATTACTTGCACATTTATTTAGTCCGGGTTTACTATTCGGTACGCATACCTATGAAAAATGACTATATATCGGATAGGTTTGCTGAGTTTTCTACCTATTGCGATTATTTATTTGCTTATTTATTAATGTACGTTAACCCATGGATAAGCTATCAAGAGGATGGTGAAAAACTGCTAAATAGCTTTCCTAATCGACATTTTTGAGAAAGATCAAATTATGCATAAGTACTGATTATAATATGTAGATAATAATTGTGATAATTCAAGGAGAATTTGAACTTACTTCAGGCACGCTAACACGCCAACGACACACTTCTATTCGTTTTTATCTTCAGTGGAATAAAAGCTCTAAAGCTCACAAAGAAAATTTCACTCTTCTAAAACAATGTTTTTTACAAATCTAAGAACACTGTAAGGCCAAAACTAAAAATAAACAAACCAACCTTTTTGTGTTTTACTCCGATTTCTTACAACGCATTGTATCATACATACAAGCAGACCAAATTATTAACACAAAGAAAGAAAAGCTTTTTCACAAGAACGTTCATAGAAAATACAAATTTCTTTGAAGGCAAAATACTGAAACAGGCGGTGTTCTTTATTACCAAATATATCACAAATTCGAATCAGTGAAAACTAGGAGATTTTACAAATTTCTTCAGCGTTCCCATCACATGTTTGCTAACAATTTGCCATAGGTTAAAAACATTAAACTAGCAAGTTCATGGACAAATAATTTTAATTGCACGAATTGGCGACATTCATAATACAACGCGTTTGTGCATTCCTCATCTGATAAGTGCACTCATCTTAAATATCAAGTAGAAAATACATGCATAAATGAAGCAGCAAAACTTTGGAACGGTGGGCGCAGACATCGTGATATTTTCATTTGTCTGAAATTTTAGGTCAGTCCTCAGTTCACTACGTCCTTTCCAACCTGAGCTTATGGAGCTTCGAAATATCCATTTGATATACATATTTTTATAAATGAAGCCATTTTATACACGGTATTCGGAAAGTAGATGCACTGGTCGTACGTAGCTAATATATTCTAAATATTCCATGTTTATGATAAAGTTTTCTTAAGCGAGCATTTCACTAATAATGTGCAAACGTTTTCGCAATATAATATAATTCGATTCATTTGCAATAAATAGTGAAGCCATAAGTCTACTTACACTAGTCCGTAAAGCCCAACATAAATGGATTGACAAAATATCACATGGGATTATCAGTTAATCTACTTCCATACAAGATTCTAAGCAATACACCGATCAATATAAGTTGGGCTTAAGGTATTATACCATTTAGTATCTATATTTTTAGTATTAGGAACCGGTTTCGCCGTCTGGACATATTCCCGCAGGGAGATTATTTGTCTGGTCCTGATATGAAAAAAACAATAGAAGATCTGTAAAGAAATTGCTAAAAGAAATAATTAATATATTTCTGATCGTTTGGTTGATTTGAATGTCAGCGGAAATTTCAAACACATTTCAAAAGCAAACATACCTACTAATTAGGACGATCTTCTGAAATATCGTTTAATAAACGTAAGCACTACGATGATGGTCCCATCTCTATCACTATCTATAAAATAGAGTAGTGTTGGCAAGATCCCGCGCACTTCGCAGATGTCACTAAGTATCAATCGATAGGCAGCAGTACCCAATCGATATTTGTAATAAAACTTGAAAAAGGTTTCGAATTAATCTCTCGGACACAACCGAGATCCACTACGACCCGAAAGACAATGTCATCTTTCATAAATTCATGTACTGTCGTTATCCCTACAGGGAACGGAGCGGGGAGGTGTTCGAGTCACGAACAATTAAACGATAGCTAACAAATCTTTCGAAACATTCCAACTTAAATCAATCAAAAAAACTTTCAATATTTAGATTAGTAATTAGTTATCATTTGAAACACCATGCGGGTACTATAATGGCTTACAGATGACCGTTGGGATTCCAATATCATCGGATGTCATCCTTGATTAGCTAAACAATGTTATTAAAAAAAGCACAACTAAACAGGAGACAAGAGACTTAACTCATGTGTTGTCTCAGTTAAGGAGATATTTAGATCAAAGTTTGGTATATTGTTAATTTATCATAGATCGTAAAATAATACAATATTTTAGCTCTGAACTAAATACCTCCTATATTTGTGCAACACAGGGGTAGAGTAGTCGCCTGTAAAGTTGTGCTTTTGTAGAAAACTTTATTTGACTTTCAACCCCCGAAGTCCACCCTTCGCTAAGTTATTTGCTTAAAAAATGCTAGGTCGATATCGTATAATAATTTTATTGCTGCAACGTTTTAATTCATTTAATCAGGTTCTAAGAAAGGAGTCGCTACATAATTTTCTGAAAATGTCGGTAAGTAGAGCTCTTGGATGAGTAACATCTCTTGACTTAAATTAAAACCTTGTATTAAATTTATACCTTATTCCTATCTATTGACACAAGTTAAAACCTAGTTCATACAGAGATTATATTTTTCTTTTGTAAATGACCATAGTACAGGAAACGTAGGCAACATTTAGAATTACTACCGACATTAAAGCATACTTCTCTTAAATACTAAGTTTTTAAGCTATTTAAAAATGTGTTTTTTTAAGACAATCTCTTTTCAGATGCCGAGTTGAAAAAGTAATTAGATATGAAATTCCCTGGGTAAGAAAAACTAATAAAATATGCTCCGACAATTATAAAAAAACACAACTGGTTCTATTATTTAAGTTGCTAAAGGTATGAAAAACACTATATTTCTTTAAATGCTGCTTAACTCAGATGCGAGAGATTTTTTGCTCAATTTAAGTCGTGTTTTATCAACAGTTATGCCTGCTAATTGTAATAGTATTTTTTATATTAGCGCGCTCCCTCTAACATTCGTATTAATCAAAGATATTAAAATATAAGAGATGTGCTATCCGCAGTTTTTACTGGGTGGGACTGTGTTTCCTGGTGTCACCAATACTACTACACACCTCCAAACAATCAACTACTTTCCGTATTCAAACTATTCCCATTGGCAAGTAATCCCGCCGACAATCGGGTGGACACCATAACATATCTCTTGTATTTGAATATATTTGGTATTTACATATTTCCTTCTCAAACCATCTCCAATAATCGTATACTTCTTTTTGAATGCTTGTAACGGAGCCATAATTTAAAAGCGACCCGTTATAAATACAATTTATGATTCAGACGTCAGAGCATCGAGTGAAGTTATAAATAAAGCTCATAAATCAAAAAACGCAGAGTTAATTAGTTTTGAAACGCAACATTCATCATTTAGTTCAGCGCCGTACAGTTTTATTGTCCTTTGTCCGGACTGTAGGTTGGTAGGTAACACATCTCCAATCTCATGGCAAAGCAATAAATTTTCCATGGCACATAACCTACTCGTATGAACAGGCTATAAACACAACCAGCTGGCAACCGGCATCATTTCACAATCATCACTATTGGAGCCAGCACTTGTTCAAACACTGTGAACAAGATTAAAGCCGACCAACAGATGAAACGATTTAGGAAATTGCAGCTTTGGAATAAGTCAATATGTAAATATTAAAATTTTGAATTATTCGTGATAAAACAATTCAACATTAATCAAATGTATAATATATTATTTCTAAATTTGGTTTGGGACATAATTGAAGCGTACTCTTTCAAAATCTTGAAAAAATCGATTAATAATTTATGGCGTGGCTCAATTTGTATCGATGGACATAATCGAAGCATCCGATTTCGAAACAATGAAATAGTCAAAGATATTTCGAAATAATCGATCGGACACGACGATTTGTATTACCATTCTTCCATTTTGATTCCCAAAATCACAATTACGTTATTATTATTTGTAGAAATTGTTAGTTCAAAACCATAGTTTATAATCGACTTTTCGGCGAATTCAAATAAAACGATTATGTAATCGATTTTTTTTCGAAACAATCGTGATTATAACATCCAATATTTCTCTAATCAACCTCATACTTAATGAAAGGCGAGATAACTCACCAGTTACTTACTTAGGTACTCTCAAAATGAATAGATTCTGCACTCTCGGCGAGGAAATGATGTTTTCATGTGATTTTCTCACGGGTTCAATGGCTACGAACCAACAATAGCGAGGTGAAAAGACCATCCGAGGATAATTTATTACAAAATTTTAATTAAGAAGCCATGTTTCACTTGAATTACGTTTTAACCGATTCTAATCCGGAGATTGCCAAACTTTGGAGTGCTGTTAGCCACTTTTTTAAAAATATGTAGCTTTCGATGTCTATCTGTAGGATGTATACTTTTGCGGTTTCTTATTACTTTATTCAACTCCATGTATTCATGTATAAATCGACGGCCCCGAAGAATAATGTCGGATTCGCTAAAAAATTAAAATCGTTCTATTGGCTTATTTTGTTGATGTAAAAGTCTGCATTTTTGGAAATTTTCAGTGAAATGAAATGAAATGCCAAATATCGAAACAACACTATCTTTCTTGATCTCAACGACAGAAAAATGCAGAAACGTAACTTTAAACAGCTCTACAGCAAAATTAAAAAATCGCACATCCGATATCGTTCTTCGGGACCGTCGATAAACTCGCGTGTCCATCCAGATACATCTCTAGGCATCACAGGCAATTTTTCTTTATTGTCCTGGGAAATAGATCTTCATCCAAATAGGTACTTTTTAATTTCGTTTTCCCCTCATATCTTCTCTTTGGAAGATTTTTTGATTTATTCGTGTACAGACCATGGTTTTTTGTATGAATCCAAAATTTCAGTAGCTTCGGTGCAATAGGGCTTGAGAAAACCACTTTTGAAGTTCGAACCCAAGCCTCATATCTTCTCTAAACTTGAAGTTCGACCCCCAAGCCTCACAAAACGCCCGTAAAAATGAAGAATTTTTCAAAAATTGTTCTTTTGGAAGATTTTTTGATTGATTCGTGTACAGACCATGGTTTTTTGTATGAATCCAAAATTTCAGTCTTCTCTATACTTTCAATTCAAAGGTGAATAAGAAACATAAGTTTTGAAACATGTTTATTATGCAAATAGGTACATGTACAGAATGATATATTTTAGTGTCATATTTTTTATGAATACACGCAAAAAATCCTGCCGACAATAAATAAATAATCAATTTTTATTTTAACAATCTATCAGTGACTAAATATTTATTTATTTATAAATAAACGCCCTTTTTCGGGGCTTTTACATATATAGCATAGAAAAAACATTTTATTGTACATAACTGAACTGCCTCAATAACAATATTTTATATTTATTCAAAGATAAATTGAAGATGTCCACTGACTTGGTATAATTGTTTCCCTCCATTAGTATTCTGGGCAAAGAGGAAAACATATGGTAGTTAGTCCCAGAATTTCTGCACTGAAATAAATCCTGACTTCTAGTATTACGAAGTGGAATTCGGAAGCTTATCAATTCAAGTAATACCGGACTATCAACTAAATCATTTAGAATTTTATATAAAAATACCAAGTCAGTGAAAATTCTTCTGTCTGACAATTTTAGCATATTCATATCGTTTAAAATTGTGAATAACTCTAACGCACCCCAACTGAATACATGTAGTTGGAAGCAGTTGGGACTCTTGTGCGGTATTATATGGAACCAGGGCAGGCCCTGAGCCAAACAGGGCCTGGTGCTAGTAAAAACCTCAAGGGCACTGTATGAGGTGTCAGGTATTATCAGCGCCTTGGCGAGTCGGCGCCCGAGCGGATTGCTCAAATTGTGCCTGCACAGAGCCGACCCTGCGTAGAACCCAATTATTGTGGTGCAATAGTGGAACCCTCATTTGCACTTAATGCATTATTCATACGATTTTATATTGAGCATATTTCGAATGCGTATTTACGGCACTTTAATCACCAGCTGAAAATAACGAAGCATGAAGCTGCAAGAATTCATAACAATAATATCAGTAAATCGACTGCCAGTGACGCTAGAATGTAGAAAACAAGTAAAAGTTGATATAACTCCACAGCAGTGTGATTCATTCGTCAGGAGTATAAGAGAAAATCATACAAAACTTCGTTAACTTCCTAATTAAATAAGTGCAATTAAGTTAATATAACAATAATAGTTTTATTCCCAGCTATATGCATGGGATGTGTAATTTAATCATATTCATATTGGGACTATATAATAGCAAACAATAGAACATAAAAAAAGTAAGAGGAACAAACTAGGTAGAACAAATTAAAAGAAAAGGGAAAAGAGTGTAGGTTACAGTAAACGGCAAAATACAACATTAAAAAAAGAAAAAGTAAAGTAGATGGTAAACATCAACGTTCGAAGATATACATATTATTATATATCGTGGGGAAATAAGGAACTCCAGTGAAAAATAGTATGGCTTTAAAAAATATGTTCATTTAGACCAATATACGCTGATTCTGAATATATAAGTTTTATTACATAATATTTAACGTAGAGTTTTTAAAAACATATTAAATAGTCCATTTTAAAACGTGTCATTAAAACACCCTATTGCTGGATTTTGGGGGCGTGACGTCACCGCGCCGCGTCACCTGGGTCAAAGTTGTACAGAAATCAATAGAAATGAAGACGCAAGCCGTTCGGCATTCCGAGTTATTGGTTTATAGAGAATTGGACATATAATAGTTTTTGTTTTTATTGAAACATTATTTAGGCCTAAATAATTCAGTATCAAAAATAAAGTATCTCTATTAGTTTATCTATATTATTTAAAATATTCAAAAACTTTAACTGTACAAAAAACGATCGTATTGCCCAGTAATGTCTATGAAAACGCTCCAATGCTGAAATTCAAAATGGCGGGAGTCGAACAGCTGATTACAGTTCCCTACAAGATTCATACTTCGGTTAGTCATGATGACGTCACACTAGATTCGGTGGTTTTCGGGGGATCTTGAAAAATTAAAACTTTGACATTTATTTTAACTATTAAAACTAACTCTAAAAATAAAAATAAATATGCAGTTATTTAAGTTAGAAGGTCATTCAAATCAGCTTTTTTGAGTTAAACCTCGATTACATTGAGCGAGTTTACAAGCTACTAGCCGGCGAATTCACTATCTGCTTGTAAACTTGTTCAGTGTAAAATCTGCTAGTTAGCTAGTAGGTATTATTACACAGCGAGTTTACTAGCAGATAGTGAATAAACTCGCTCAATGTAATGAGGCTTTACACACTAAAAGCTGAACTCTTATTTTTTATTCTAGGAATGTTTACAAGCGAGTTTACAAGCTACAAGTCAGCGAATCTGCTAGTAAACTCGCTCAATGTAATCATACATACTAGCTAACTAGCAGATTTTACACTGAACAAGTTTACTATCAGATAGTGAATTCGCCGACTAGCAGCTTGTAAATTCGCTCAATGTAATCGAGGCTTACCCAACAGGAAAGACGTAACACACTGGAATCATCAAGTTATTTGAATGTGTTTTTTGTGGGTATCTCCAAAAATCGGCATCGTTTAATTCTATAATTAGGTAACTCTAGTTACCCAAGTGTTTTTCCACGTTTCAATAAGGCAACTAGACTTAGGTAGTTGTAGCACTAAAATTTGGTTCATTTTGGATGTAACAACTAGCCATTCCAAGCCATTCCTTTTTTGTAAATATATACATACGTAAAAAAATATTAGCCATTTTCTTATTTCCAAAATGCAATACACCAATCTACGATTTAACTATATTTAATGGTATAAATGTATAACAACCGATTTATTAGGTTGATTGGGTATACTAGGTCAATGGTTGATTGCCATCTTATAATTCAATTTCCCAACAAAGCTGATTTCAGAGTTACATACCTACATACTTGAAGCAATTACCCCACGATATTTATTATGTTAAACAAGGTGTTGGAAGTGTCCAATTTATATTTTTATATGAAATTAATGAAAATATCAACGGAACTCATTTCCTGGCTCATGTTACCTTTGGACTGCGGAATGAATGAACTACTTTGATTTAGACGAATCAAAGAATATAAATAATAACTTTGGGAGTTTAGAAGCAACGGCAATTATTGATTTTCAAATGCTAAAAAAGACGCATGTGTTGCAATGGTTTCAAGGTCGGAATTTGGCCACAATTTCTTTATTACAACTTTTATGGTAATACTGAAGGTTTGTATAATAATTTGAAGTAAATATTTTAATTCAACTAACTGTATAACCGCAGATATAGAGAGAAGAGAAGACCGCAGAGAAGAACCACCCATATTATCTTCATTTTTCTTGCATTTAGTTCGAGTTGAATCTTGCAATCATTCATAAAGATGGCAGCCAATAAAAATATGTTCTTAGTCGAAGTATGGTACAGTTAAAAGTGACCGAATTGGATATCGACACCTTAGCTCAGTGGATAAGAGCGCCCAACCCGGAAAGTAGGGAGGTCCTGGGTTCGAGTCCCAGAGGTGTAAATATCTTTTTCTGATTTTTCTGTTTCCAGATTTTCGATTGAGTTTCGCTCATAATGTCTTCATTTAATTAAATATTACAGTTTTTCTATATAGTTTCGCTTGAGAAGAATCAAAATAAAATTGTTAAATACGCAACGTTAATATAAGTGCAAACTTCTAAAAAAACTTTTTTTTAAAATAGTGTTATAGCCAAGATTTTCTGTGACAGTTTCTCTTGGTTATTTTTTTTCTTTCTTATAAAACTACTAGCTGATCCGGCCACGCGTTGCTGCGGCTGACGAAACACAACGCCATCTACTGGATGGTTACCCAACCTTTATAACCACCGCCATCTGTTAATTTGCATGCTAATCAAATCCTCACCGCCCGCTTGCCAGCCCGCTCGTTCACCACATACAGACATTCTGCTTTATATCTTATACTAGTTGAAGTCCCCGGCGATGCCCGGGCTTTCCGGGACACAGAGTTTTCGAAATCAAATATAGACAGTGACCTTCCTCTTGTTTTGAAGGTCAAATGTCAAAATTTCATCAACCTCGGCATAAAACTGTTGATATGCATATAAATCAAATCCACACCGCCCGCTTGCCAGCCCGCTCGTCCACCACAAAAAGACATTCTCCTTACATATTATATATTTCAACCAATTTACAAAAAACCTTGACAAATTATATACCTAAACCTTCCTTATGAATCACTCTACCTATTGGTGAAAACAGCATGAAAATCCGTTCAGTATTTTATGAGTTTATCGCGAACAGACAGACAGATGCGGCGGAGGACTTAGTTTTAAAATATGTGAACTTATTTCAACCAATTTACACAAAACCTTGACAAACTATATACCTAAACCTTCCTCATGAATCACTCTATCTATTGGGGAAAACCCGCATGAAAATCCGTTCAGTAGTTTTTGAGTTATCGCGAATAGACAGACAGTTAGACGCGGCGGAGGACTTTAATTTTTAATTAGTTAAGAAGTTAAGATGCACAAAATAAATTTAAAAAAATAGTTTTGCGCTAAAATCGACCGTTTTCAGACTCCGTTTGCCAAGCGATTTTCATGCTTATTACCTATATTCGCGGTGATATAAGGCAAACTAAGAATTTTTGGCTTGTCTATCCTAAAGCTGTTCTCCTGAAGACTTTAGTCAGTATTGGTTGTTATTACTTATCACTATGCATAATTTTTGAAAAATCGATTAAATAACTGAGCTCAACACGTCACAAGCCTCGATATAATATAAACACGTCAATCTATCAATTTTATTATAAATGCAATAATAATGTTCCTTTTTTAGTTAATAGTTGAGAACCATAGGCATATTGCATCGCAAGTGAATTAATTGCTTCTTACATACATAAACATTTGAGCTTCTCCCGGCTGGTTGCTATGCATGACAAAAGATCGTCTAGACATGAAGACATATAATACAATACACTATACACATGAAGACAAGGCACAATGTTGATGGATAAATACAAAAACATCTATCATATGTTGAGGTGGATGCAAGACACATGAATATTTATTAAAAGACTAAAGTAAAGTCATTTAGAAGGGAGTATTGTATTCATTTCGATACATTTACGATGTGGGAGCTTCTTTACATTAACTCCACACAAGAGGCCGTGACGAAAATAATTTATCACGGGACCTATGTCATCTTTAGGGACGCTATGAGGGTCTTTTTGAGTAGAGGAAGGACTGAATATGGGTCTTAAAGAGACTCGAGTTGTAGGATGCAGGAAACACCAGAAGCCAGAAAATCGTTCACAGCCGAGTTGTTGAACTCAAGAACGAATCGTAGAAAATCGTTGACAAATCGCTTGGTGAGGATTGGTTTGTACTCCTATATTTTTGGATTTTTTTACAGTGGTTCAAAATTCCATAAAATATCTTGTTATTTTAAGATAGATTAACCCTTGTATTTTTTTTTTAATATTTACAACAATTAGTTTGAAACAAGGAAAACAATATATATTTTTTTAAACTACACTTTTATTTCTCTATATGAGTTTTTGTGGACATGGTACAAGCCAATACTTAGCAAGCGAAATGACAACCGTGGACAAATGTTGGGCGTGCGTTTGTCGTGCTTCCTGACTATGCACCCGTGCCGTGAGGCAAGTTCGTCGGAGCATCTTCCATTGAAATGCTGGTAGAACAAGGACAGCATTCTTACCAGACGCCACACTTGTGTTTGCACAGAGCTTAGGATCAAGTTGGTGTTAGACCTTCCACACGTGCAATATTATAAACCATGGGATATTTAGAATGGTAAATATTATCAGTATGCCCTGGTGGAAAGATCACCATTCAGAATCGAAATGTTAGTTGCTTGAAATGGCATCGGCTGAATTTAGTGACCAGATCTGAATAGCCAGGTACTTCCAAATTTCCTCTTTTCCATTCTTCCCATTTCCAGATCATTCAGCCTTACAACGTACCTGCGCAGACAGCTAAAAATCACGGAATATTATAATTGTAAGATTTGTGAAGCTGAAAATTTATGTCATTAACACATCAGAACAAGGACAATAAATTGCTGCAGAATGATCATTTATGTAAGTTATCACATTATGTTTGAATTCTTGATTCATCAGTTCAAATTTTGAAAATGACAATTAAAATAATTTTTTGTTAAAATATTATATTTTAGATGGGTAGGCACTTGCTTGTCTCTCTTGAACTCTTAAAAGCTGGTTCACACACAGCTATCAAATATAAAAGAACATAGCACGCCAAATAACGCTCTCCATACAATCCCTTCAGACCGTTCACACCTAAGCGTTTTTAAGCGCAGATCAATCATAGACAATACACATCTTAGACGTAACCGCTCCAGAGGCGATATGCCCAGAAGATAAGTCTTCCCCTCTCCGACTAAAACAGGAGAGGAGGTCATTGCACTTACGGAGCTGCCTAGACCCGTGAATGACAGATGTCAAGTTGACAGTTTTCAGTACAAAAAATGTGCATTCCGTTGTCGCTCCCTAATTCAACTGACCCCCTCTCCTACCACAGGAAGACATATTTGATAGCCTCGTGTGAAAGCACAAAAGATAAGCGCTCGCGATTTAACAGATATATATCTGCTCGCAGATTTATAGCTCTGTGTGAACCAGCTTTAACACAATATCTGTGTGAACCAGCTTTAACACAATCAGTTTCTATTTTTAAAATGACACTTAAAGTCAAAATAAACCCGAGTTCATTGAACCACAGTTACAATCACTCGGAAAGATCCACTGCCGAAATTTGTATGTTTGATTACTTCAAATTGGGGACGCCATAGTACCAACGTCTTCAGCCAGTTGGGATTGGGATAGTTGTGCGTACCGCTGATAGCTCCTTTTTATTTATAGCTTACCCTTTTTCAAACTCATACTCAAGGCGTAGTACATGCCAAACTTTAATGCCGATCTGAAATTGATACGATCCATTCTCGCGCAGGTAGAACTTTATATTTTTAATTTACACGATTTTTTTTCGATAAGTTGGGGCACGACATTTCGATGAGTCGGGGGCTAAGGTATCAAATTCCAGCCTTTAAATTTAAACGTAAATAATTTTTAAATGTCAATCGTTGTTGCTGTAACCACGACCGATTAAGAATTCCAGGAGGTCATAAAGGGAATCAAAGCACAGAAAAAATAGATAACTTTACCGGATCGATAGTCTTAACTTCCTATTTTCCGAGTTTACATCGAAATACCGAGCACGGTTTCACTGTTGACAGCTGAACCGAAAATAAAAGGGAATAAATAAGAAATGCTGACAACACAGATATTTTTTACGAGCCCAAAGTCGCCCAAAATCGAAATTCGACAATAATTGTAATGTTTTTTTTTATTGATTTAATGTATTTTTTATGCATAATTAAAAAAATATATTAGTATTCTGCACTCCTCCTATATTAACTACAGTGGGCGAAATTTCATACTCCTCCGTCCGCGCAATTTTCGTAAAAAGGGGTACACAGTTTTTGCTTCACGTACTAATAATATGCTGATCTACTTTCTGAAATGTCAAACGTCAAACAATTACATAAAAATACTAATAAATTGGCAATGCTGAATTGAAATAATAACATAAATATGCATTGACAGTCTGCATTTAATTTTTGACACTAAACGGAAGTTAATTAGTCAATGAGGTTTTTAGTCATATTTCAACCACTTTGGTTTATCAAAGATCGAACGGAATAAATTGATCGCGTCTCGGGTGCATTATTTATGTATATGGATCGCGTATACGACTAATTTGAATTCTAAGAGCTTTGCTAGTTCAATCCGTTCATTAATAAACCAGCAATTTTGCATAACGAACGACATTATTAAAAAATATTACAGTTAACCAAAACTTATCTGATACTGTTGAGGGCAGCGCTAGTATATATCAATCGTCGGTCAACCGTGCTCGCAAATATTGATAACTGACTATAGATGACGGATTTTGTCAATATCGTATTGATAGAGGGTTTTATCGATGGTCCATGCTAGACCTCCAGCTGCCCTAGGCGTGCTGACAGCGCTATTTCTGATAATTTTGTGATAATTCTTCTCTCCAATCTAGATAATAATATACAAACAGTATCTAATATGCAATATTATATTTAATATAACAGCGCTGATAGCATTCAACATTGAGATTTATTATGAGCTATTATGACCTAAGAAACGCCACTTGCGCAGACCTTCGAAGCGTTGTTGTGGTTGTAATAATGTCTTACTTAGTGCGGAGAAATTAATAGGTACGAATACAATAGGCGTAATATCCGTAAATAGAAACATTTAATGGTATTTCTACATTAGTAAATAGTATATCTTATTTTAGTACTTACTTAGGAAGTCTAAATTCATGGTGTTTGAAAGAGAGAGTGCGAAAACAGTGTGCAAAATAGTTGTGAATGATCTGGAGCAGGTAGATGATTTTGTGAGTTTAGAAAGTATGTTTACGAGAGATGGGAAGGCTGGTAGGGTATTGAAAGAAAGGTAAATGCAGGTAACTCCATTAATGGAGTTTGCGCTGACAAAAAACTGTCCAAAGAAGCGAAGCTAGTAGTCCACAATGGTGTGCTGTTGGGGGGCATCCAACATTGGCGCTAACAAAAAACTGTCCAAAGAAGCGAAGCTAGTAGTCCACAATGGTGTGCTGTTGGGGGGCATCCAACGTTGGCGCTAACAAAAAACTGTCCAAAGAAGCGAAGCTATTAGTCCACAATGGTGTGCTGTTAGGGGCCATCCATAAATTACGTCACACGAATTTCATGATTTTTTTAACCCCCCCCCCCCCCGTCCCTGTCACACATTGTCACATTTGTGAGACCCCTCCCTCCTAGTGGAACGTCACATATTTTGCAATTTTACATTTTTTCGTTTACATTTAAGTTTTGCGTTTTAATAATTTAGATTTTTACGTGTGACGTCACAGAGCTGATGACCCCCCTATATCCCTTGTCACACTTCTCTACACCCCCCCCCCCCTCCCCCCTTAAGGTGTGACGTAATTTATGGATGGCCCCTTACCTTTTTTGATGTATGGCAGTGAAGCGTGGAACTAGCAGAGGGAGGATGAAAGTAGATTTAATGCTATAAAAATGAGATCCTTGAGGCGGTTGAGTGTAAAACCATGTATGATGGTGTGAGAAATGTGGACATTCGAAAATAATGCAAGGTTGATGTAAGCGTAAAAAGTAAGTTTAAAAAGGGACGTTTAGATGGTTTGGGCATGTAGAGCGAATGAATGAAGAAAGGAGTGTAAAGAGAATATATGATGCATGCAAATGTGAATGGTAGAAGAAGTCGGAGACGCCCGAGGAAGACAAGGCACGATCAAGTGTATCAGTTACTTGAGACGGGCCATGTCAAGAATCAGAATAATAGAAGAGTATGTATGAAACGATGTATGAATGTGAATGAGGAGAAGAATGTATGCCAAGACCGAGTTGTTTAGCGGTCCGTCTCCTCTGCCTACCCCTGAGGAACGGCATGTTGGTTAGTTAGTTCGTTAGGAATATTTGCTTTCTACAAGTACTTCATATCGTTAACTGTTTCACTGCCCAAATTGTATGCGTAAATTCGGAAATTATTTCATGGAACTCATTTATATACAACATAAGTTGCTAGTTTTGTTAACGACTCTAGCATAACGAGAAGCAGGCATTTCGAACTGCTTCCTCTACAAATATAATATTATGTATTCTGAAAATGCTCAGAGCTTAGGGCCTGGGCCGCCTGGGGTTTAGCATCGTAAGAACCTTGCCGGGGGTTTAAAAATGCCCTTGCTCGGAGGGCTCCTTTGTCCTCCCAACCTTTACAGCCTATCTGTTATTGTTATTTTTTATAATATTATTCTTCGGGTGAGTCGGAAAGGATAAGATGAAGAAAGGTTGACATTATTCTGAGATTCATGTTATACGAAATGAATGAATGAATGTTCATCATCATCATGAATGTTCATCATTCGTAACATTATTGTTCGTAGATAAAATCTAGGTAGGTTGGGTAGATATTGAAAACGTTTTAAAAACAAATATTACCATAACAAATGAATAATGAATTTGAAGAAAAATTGTCAAACGCAGCGAGGCTAGCATTCCACTTTGGAGTTTTGATACCTATCTACCATGTTGTATGGAACTAGCAGAGAATGATCGAAATTAGACTGAATGCCGTAGAGGTGAGAGGATCCCTGAGGCGAGGGTATACACATATATAAGGGGGAGAGGGGGGGGGGGGGGGGGGGGGGGTTCAACATAGGAAAAATAGTAGCCGTAGATTACATTCTTGGAAAATACCAAAATATATTTTCAACATCTCTTTTATGTAATGCAAATAGTAAGTTGTGCTAAGTAGAGGTCCTAAAAACATTCTAATAAATTCCCCCCCCCCTTCCTTATCTCGAACCCTCCCCCCTTGGGTCGAACTCCCCCTTGGGCTGAACCCCCCCCCCTTTGATAAACTCCTCCCCCCCCCCTTGGGTCGAACCACTTTCTTGGGTGGAACATCCCCACCCCAGCATGTGAACGCTGTAGCTACGCCCTTGCCCTAAGGCGAGTGTGTTGTAAAACTATTTACTATCGCATTACGAGTGAAGAAATTCGAAAATAATGAAAAGTTTACGTTTCAACTAACTTGTGGAATTCAATACTTCGTTTGTGTGAAAGCACTGTAAATGCATGGGAAATATGTAAGCGGTATAAACAATTCTAGTCGCTTAAATTATTTGAGCATGTAGAATGGATGTTTGGAGAAAGGAGTTTAGGCGACGCGCACAATGGACGAAGAAGTCGGGGACGCCCAAGGAAAACATACCACGTTCAAATTAGTCAAATATTTGAGTCAGGTCATGTCATGAGACGGTATAACAGACAGTAGGCAGGTATGTGCAAAAATAGAGTGGCTTTCCATCTCTGCCCACACCTGCAGGAAATTGCGTACAACACGTGCGCTCAAGATCCGTAAAATTAGGGTGAAATAAACCGTGTTTAAATACATGTGTCGCTAATCTATGGATTTTAAACAATTCCTCATTTAGCTGGTTAAGTTAAATGTGTCAGCTACATCTACTTATATATAGTTCGGCATATCTCTTCAGCCATAAATTTCATAACAATTAGGTAGGTACCTTCCAATCATTTGGAAATTAGTCGTGGTCGAATTACAAAACTGAAAACACGCAAGAGCCAACTACAAAGGCACGCTTACATTGTAGAAATAAAGGTGGAGAGAGGTCGAGAGAAAGGTCGTTTATTTCGGCCCATTCGAAATTCGAATAAACCATAAAAAAATTCAATTTAAAACTTGGTACTGGTACCGTTGGTTAATAAGTAGATACCTACGTAATATAATTTCCTCCAAAGTACCGACCTACTGGATGAATTGGTTTTCCCCTAACAATATGAAAACCGGCTACAGAATAAAGAGAAAATGTGCACATTTAGGTATCAAATGTACAAAAATACAGTGGTTTTTACATTACGATTTTACGGTTTACTAAAATATAAATGCGTGTTTTTTCGGTCGCAAGTCTAAATATAAAACAAGCGCTCTGAATAAATGTAAATAAAAGAGCGAAGCTACGCAACGTAGATAATAACAGTTGATAATTAAATACTATAAATAAATAAACCAAGTTAATCTCTTTGATTACGCTAACAGCATGTTCAAGGGAAAAGATTAATATTTTCATGTAAAATGCATTTATCTGCATTCTTGATTCTGCGCAAGAAATCCTTATACCTATAAATATTACGGATACGACACAGGTAATCATTTTTATCGAGGTTATGTTTATAAATAGATCGGCAGCGGTGAAAAAACAATACAATATTATCATATCGAGCGTTTTAAACGATGTACACAAAAATATACAAAGAGACATTTTTACCGGACTGTAGACATATAAGGCAACTGACCTACGCTAACAACACGAGAAATATTTTAGAGATATCGGAGCCATAAAATCCCGTCCATTAAATTCACGATTCACGAAAGCACATTGAAATTAAAATCACTTACATTTATATCCTCTTTAAATTCAGCGGCAAAATGATAAACCCCCTTATGACACTTTGCTTTCAAAACACTCACAGGCTTGCAATAGTTTAATATTTAAAATAATGAAATAAGATGAACATCGAGAACATTCCTGTGAACAAGAGAAGAGAAATAAATTTGACCACGAAGCTAGCAACATAGCACCAAGCAGCCGAACAACGCAGCGTGTTCGGATTTGAGTAAAAAGTCACCTAGCAGATAAATTATTCAAAGTCTTGGCGTTGTGCGAGCCAGCAAACATTATACTATTACATTTTGCGTCGGTGCCTTAAATTTAAATTTCATATTATTATAGCTGGTTTTATTAAGATCGATTTTACGCAGGGCAGGCAACACACGAATATATTTACCACCGACAATTCCTTTGCCTGGGGATAGAAATAAAATGAAATACGTAGGAACTTATCTTGTGAACGTAATATTATTTCACGTAAAAAATTGTTCCTTAATATTGAGTACATAAAAATGTTATTCTGTGCAAGACAAATGTTTGAAATGATCGGTTCGTCACTTAATTCAGAAATAGCTTATTTTGTAAAAAATTTTTCAATAAGATCTGAGTAATGCCGTTACCTCGCCCTTTCATAATATTTTTTATATTACAATAATCCGTGCCATCTTTGAGGATACGAGTTTACCGCCGATGGGTGGCAATTTTTTGGCGTCATTTTAAATGAAATGAAAATAACCTACTTTGTTAACACCACTATATTTTAATTGAAATTATCAATGAGTTCCAAAAGAAAGAATTCTTCATCAGGATTTTTTTTTTCTGAATACTGCACATGAGTCCCAACTGCTTCCGTTTGGAGCCAGTGAGACTATGGCATCCTCAATTGTGGTATATTGTGAGGCTAAAGGCAGTGGGGAGGGGAAGGAGATGAGGAAGAGGAAGACGGGGAAGTACCTGGCTGTTCAGATCTGGTCATTGATCACGGCTAAAGTCATTTCAAGCAATGTTTCAATTCTGAATAGAGGTCTTACAAAAGGCAATACGGATGTTATTTTAAATTAATCAATTGTAAAATAATACAAATTCATTGAATAAAATTTATTTGCACGCGTCGGGTTTCGAACCCGCGACCACCGGTTTGCTAGTCGAGAGCCTTACCCCTCGACCTCGGAGGCTGTCAAAGATACATATATAAAGTATACAATATTTTCCCTACCCTCCTTATAAAAAAAAATAATTTAGAAATCATTTATATTTTGGTTCTTATGTGAATCAATGAACATTGCAAGATAGTTTTAGAAATATATTATTTGAAAAAAAAACAACTCTCAAATTTTCCAGAAAATTTATAGAAGAATTTATTTTGTTTGTAGGTGTAAAATTAGGTATTTTACAAGGAGCACAATATGTTACACGTTTTTTTCTTCATAGATGATGACAAGTAGGTACAGTAAGTACAGTAAGTACATAAGTACGTAGATGCGGAATTATTCAACAGGATTTTTATAATATATTTAGTAAATTTGTCAAGTATATTTAAAATTATACCATTACGAGTATTATCACTTTCACTCCTAAAATAAACTCATGATTTTTATAACTTAATTAAATAAAGTACATTATAGTTAAATATATATACAGGATGTAACAGGACGTACCCGAGGGATTTTAACTAGCGATTCCTGAGCATATTTGAAGTAAAAAATGCACTCGTCATTTTGCTGTCCGATGACATTTTTTTTCTATTAAAAACATTAAAAATATTTTTCCATCACACGTCGCCACTGACTAGTTAGGAGAGTGGCGCGTTTATAGCCTAGCGGTCATTTGATAAGCATTGCGTCTCGTTCTAATTCTCATTCTAAGCGTATTACCTGAAATAGCACGCGTATCGCTCACACTCATCGCAATGGGATAATTCCCATTGCGATGAGAATAGTAGCGACATGTGATTGAAACACACTTTGTTTTTAAAAGAAAAAAATGTCATCGGACAGCAAAATGACATCTACATTTTTTACTCCAAAAATGTTCAGGAATCGCTGGTTAAAATCCCCCAGGTACGTCCTGTTACACCCTGTATAAATAATTGTTATTGGTAAAATAAATATTTTTACCCGTTAAATTTTTTTTGTTTATAATTAAAAATAACATAAATTAGGAGAACCTATTTTAAGATATTAAACATTATTTATTGCACTTCAAATAGTTTTTTTTTTAAATTTATTATTTCTTTTAACATCATGATAAAGTTTCCATGATATTGCTGAAACATTCGTTCTAATGAATGCAATAAAATTCTAACATATTGCCTACCGAAAAACTACACTTGAAACAGTGGTGATCATCCAATAGACGCTTTTATAATTATCGTGACGATTCACGGTTACGGTATTGTAACGGTAAAAAAAGGCAATAAACATACATTCCTTATCGTTATGATGCTGCAGCTCTTTCTTACACATAATATGTTTGTATGTTTCTTCCCAAGTACCTACTACTTTTGTCCTTTAGAGGAACAGATATATCTTATTACGGCCCGGCCACGGCGACGGGAATTCATTTTCTTTATACGTGTGAGGGAGATGTATGATAATAATTGTATGTTTTCTTTGGGGGGGTGCAAACATACGTTAACGGTTTGCTTCATTTTCGACTGTTGTTATTTAGTGTATAAGAAAGAGCTGCAGCATTATATATTTAAGAACAAAAGCAAAACCATCAGTGCATTGATATTTGAAGTTTTTTGAATTTTTCAAATTCACTTACACTTCAATATTATCGTTGTAACTGTATTCCATACTTTCAAAATTATCATTACGGCAAGTGGTATCGTAGGGTCTATGGAAACTCAAGGGGCGGTGTGTGAGAGAGATGCAAGAAAATTATGAATTTTTTCTTTTGGAGGAAACAGACCTATGTACATTGTGTATCTCATCTTTTGAAAGCTGCAGCATTATTGTGTTAAGGAATGTGTGTTTATTGCCTTTTTTACGCCATCATGGTACCGTTACCTTGAATCATCACAGTAATTAAGTGAAACGTCTAAAGTCCATAAAAATGGGTATCCTACAAATTTCTTCCTACTCATATTACATCAAATACACTTTGCTCATTTCTGTAAAACTTTAATAAATAACACATTTGAAGGTGTGATAAAAGTCATTGTGAGATTATTATTTGTTGTAGTCATGTAGGTTCATAATGCATGGTGATAGTTTTTAAATTTTAATAAAAGATTTGATCGAAGATAACCCTTCGAAACCCGCTAAACGACAACTCTGGCTGTAATCTTATATAACAATCATACAATAATAACAATCTATCGATCATACAACAGTCATTTTTAATAAAACTAACAACATGCTCAATGTTGTGTTTCTTCTTCACGCCGTTGAGTTCCTTGGGAGAGATGTGTGTGGAATCTCAGAGCAGCTTTTGTCCAATGACGTGCTGGCGCCTGATGCTGTGGGGAAATCAGCGCGTCAGCCATGACACCCAGTCTGACAGCTCCGCCATAACTCTGGATGGTGAGCGACATGCCTGAAGAAGAAAACAATTATGGATCAGTGACAGAACTTGCAATTAATTTAAAGTTTCATTTGTCATTTTATTTCATCTTTGAGGCTGCTTTTTTTAAAATAAGATGACGATTTTAATGAATTTGAGTTTTTTGACGAGACAACTTCAGAAACTGTGTGAGGAGAGGATGAGACTGCCATGGACGGAGGCCGCACAACTAGCACAGATAGGGACCTATGGAGGAGCCTTATCGATGCAGTGGGTCCTCAACCCGAATAGGACAAGGGGAAGAAGATGATTAAGAGTTTTAAAGCAATACTGAAAGCATCTCTAGCGACAGTTGCATCTAGGTGCTTCGATAAATATTCGATCTAGTTTGAATTAAAAGATTGCAATCCATCTAGTGATATTATCTGTTATGAAACTGATTGCATGCTTTTGCATAGAATCAAGAGATATTGCATCTTTTCAGGTGGTTTTAATGAGAAGAGACGCATTATTCAGATAAGTTAGTAATAAAGTAAGGCAGCCTACACGTAATATATAAAGTAAGAATCTACAATTTTGACTTCGAGTTGGGAGGATTACGAATAGTACCTATACATGTTCATGTTTCCATTAAAACGCAAAAGTATTAAAAAATCATTGCCTGATCTGGGTAGTCTGATTATATTGTAAAGTGTTTTTGACCCTGCAAGTATAGTTGTCAAATGAAACAATCATTAATAAATTAATAGTGGACTGTACATTTTTGATGTTTTGATGCATTTCTAAAATTGTTTTAAAATAAATATAATATTAATATAGATTATTATAGCTAATCACCAAAAGAATAATGTATCATTATTGAATTAGTCATCATTTCAACATCTTTCAATAGATGTCGTTGGTATGGTTAGTTATTATTTAGTTTTGTGATGTCTTAACAGATATCAGTTAAGTAGTACTTTATCTATCATCATTCATGTCTAATGTACAAACGGTAATAGCCAAAGGCATATGGTAGATGGCTGGACTTCATCAGTGTCACGAGTCCAGCCGCAGAATAACTTAGAGTCTCCTATAGAATGGACGCCTAGTCCAGTTAAATATTCATTGTAAACATTAAGATAAACATAAATAAAGCAAATTGTAATCTCAATAAACCTTGATCTTATTTGGAAGTCTCCGCACACAATTCAAGCAATCTTAATCACTGGGATTAACAAATACTACAATTATTTAGATAATTGTCATAAAATGTAAATTCTTTTCATAGTAAAGGTGTTCCAAACAGTTATTTGCGACTATGTGTCACCACATTTCCAAAATTTCCAGAACTGATTTTGCAACTCCACGACTCAAATAAAAAATTAATTAATTACTTATGTTTCCTTGAGGAGGTCTCCAGCACAACAGAGAAGCTACTTCGTGGTCCCAGCGAGTTATCCGTTGTCCTACACATGTTCCTTCTGCCACTTCTGTTAAGGCCACAGCATATTTCCTGGACCCATAATTCAATGCAATTCTTGAGAGAACAGCGGGAACAGACCCAGTGATATAGGAACGCCACCCACTGAGAGCGTATAGAGCTCCTTGACACTCACAAACTCTATTCATTTCTTCCGCTATAGACGATATCTCTTGACTTCCATTTCCCATGCAGCTGTCACCAACTGGAAGGGTCAAATAAACCATTCCATATCTTTTTTGATGGCGGCAACTACAGCTATTATTTCCGATGGATGCTAAAAGCGTATCACACGTCACTGTTCTTGCCGTTGCTAACACCACATCAGGAACTCTCAGATCCGATTGTATAAAGTATTCTTTCAAGCAACAGGTTGTCATTGCGAGCAATACTTCAGTTTCAGACACCTTATGAGACCGAGCGATATCTTTTATCCATTTCCTAGAAACAGGTTCCGACCACGACACAACTTTTCGTCCACACGTTGACATTGTTTGCAAATGGTGTTGTTCCTTATTTTTATCTCTGAAGAACAATTCGCTCATTAATGTCATTGGTGCCCAATAAATTAACTTGCTAATGTACGCCATCTCTTTACTTGCAGTGTACAGAAGCGGCATATAGTCACAAAGAAATGCAACAACCGTACTAGGATACATGTAATATTGACGCTTCAAGCAAGCACGGAAAGCCATGTATTCAGTGTATACCGATATTGGAAATTTAATAAATATTATGATATTGATTTTCAAAAATAATTTCAACACATTGATGAACAGTGACACTGGGTTAAAAGTAACAAATCCAGAAAAAAAAACATTCACAAGAGTAAGACCTCGTCTTGCAGCTTCTTGGTGAAATGTTGACATAAAGTGGGCTACGTACGTAGCGGGATCACTTTTATTCTGTGAAAAATGTTTCCTGAATTCTTTGCAAGTTGACATTAATGTAATCAGAAAGATTGCAGCACAATGAAAAACTCCGGGGTATTTCTGTAACATTTTTGGAGACTCGATTGGGTCATAGTCCGAGATGAACTCATTCCAGCGATTAGATAAACTATCACATAGCCTGTAGTACAGAGATGGAAGTGCTCTTGGACTTTGAAGAATATTGCACAATGGATTCTTAATCTTCTTCTCTTCAACATCGGATGCTGCATCTTCGCTAGATGGTGAGTGACACGGTGATATAAAGTTATTTTCTTCTGGCTGTAGCAAAAGGAAATCGCCAATGTTTAGATCACCCTCCTCTTCAAGAAGTAAATGATGGACCCTTATTAATATGCCATATTTTAGTTCATTAGATATAATATTTGGGATGAGAATGATCTGCCAAGGTGGGGCATTTGTTGGAAGGTATTTTGTTACAATTTCGCTAACATGTTCCTGAAATAAGTATGTATCAATTAGTTTTTAAATACCAATAATATTATTTTTATTTAAAGGCACACTTTTTCTAATCGGGCAATCTTGATGTGCTTTTTGATTTAATATAATAAACCTTCTTGTGTAGAAAAAAGTATTTCTTACCTGAATGTTCTGTTCAGTTATTGGACGCCCCCTGAATTTTGGATTACCGACAATCAGATGATTTTCTACATCGAACTGGGATGACATCATCCAGGCGTAGTTTCCCCAACAAGAGACCAGAATAGATTGTAGCTTGGGAAAACGTAAATTACCCAATCTGTCCTTCTTTCCCACTACATTCTCCATTAATGCCTGCTGTACAAGTAGTGGTGGACATGCTCCTGAAAAAATAACATATTAAATTGATATAAATGTTACAATTTCATCATATCTACATATATTTTGAATGCACATTACAAAATATACAACCTACATTCATAATAATGAACATCAAACTCGAGAATCTTACTGAGCTTGTTGAATCCAATGTAAGATTTTGTAGGAATCAAAGATTGCCAAGTGCAATAGGCTGGCCATGTGGAAAGAATTCCAGATTACAGGACAAGATGAACAACTCTGAACAAGGTGTTAATTTCCCACTTTGATGGGAAAAATATGGGATATCAGGGGAGAAGGTATCTGTCTACGCTGTGGAAACAGAAGACTTAGCCAATCTAATTAAAATCCTGGTAAACTTCTTCAAAGGGGCTGGTTATGTGTCAAAAGTCTTCAGCAAACATAGGATATAAACGTGCCTACAACCTGAGTTTTTATGGAGCGAAGCAATGTCAGTTTCAATAATATTTCGTAGATTCTAATCTAAAGTAAGTATGGTGTGGTTGTACCTTTTACAGTCATGAAGACATTAATGACCCCTTGATTCCTGTGAGTGTCCAGCAGAGTCCTGATGGAGTCTGACTCCACAAAGGTCAGATACGGGAATTTGCTTGCCAGTAATTTCATCCATAGCTTTTTACACGTCCTCACAACTGTAAAAAGTTTAAAGTCATACATTTTATAAATCAAATATTACCCTCTACATAATATTATATAAAAAAAAGTTATTCATTTTACTGTAACCTTGGGCATGAAAATACCTTCAGCAGATTAAGATATTAGAAAATCTGTGACTTTGAGAGGCAAAATAAAATTACCTTTCAGGGATAAAAATTTACATTTCTCTTATCTTCTTTCTCTTTTTTCTAACAGGATCAAGGACTGGGGACTCATCGTTCAGATAAAAGAAGAAAAAGATTTTCTTCTCATTGTCAAAGAACTTCTCTACCTCTTTACTTATTAATTCAATTTATTAGTTTGAATTGACATTTGTAAATGTATGGTTTTCAATATAGATTCAATCGAAATAGGATTAAAATAAGGTACAGATAAAACACTGTGCCACAGTAACAGTGTCTAAATTGTGTAGAAGCACAGTTTAAGTGTGGGTTGATGACTTCACATTCTTCTTCTTTTTTTATGTGGTGGAGGGGGCCAGGGGGGAATATCTAGTTCTGCGCATCTGTCTAGGGCTTCAAGAGTCACTTTTAGACCTCATCATGGGGATGAATGGAGTGGTCATTCGTTGACCACATGTTCGGTGGACACCACCGCATTCACAGATCATTGATTTTTTAAGGCCCCACCTAAGAATTATGTGGACACAAAGGCTGTGAACCTTATCATAAATGGGGGATCCGAATTTATATGATGGTGAGAACCCAGGCTGTATCTCAGTGGGGTCATATACAAGATGGTCATTTCATGTCAACCGATTGCCACTCAAGTTCCCGCCTATCTTCTGGGTGAGAGACAACACCTATTTTTTACATTAGTTCCGTACAAGAAGCCATGAGGAAAATATTTCCCTTCAGGGAATGTCATATTTGGGGATGCTGAGTGGAAGATCTTTCTAAGAGGAAGATGGGGAAGATATGAGGGGTGGTTATGAATCTGGAATCAGTGTGTCCAAGAGTGACGGACATACAAAAGTGAAATATCACGACGTATGAAAGTGTCCTGATAGACAGATCAAAAGGTCTCCCTCAACCAGTCTCTCCCGATCCAGCCTGCCACGCAGTTGATTGACAACGCATCCACCATCAAGACTCGGGCAAACCTCACCCCATGAACCTGAGCACCCTTGCTAAGTCACCAAATGTAGCGAATCACTTTGGGTGACCAATGGTAGAGGTGTTGGTTATCCAATAACCATACGCTTTCTTGCCTCCAAAATTGAAATTTAGCACTTCCAGTACCTTCTTGTATTCCCTCAGTGTTGATTGTTAAAGATAAAAATATTTTATATGTAACAATTTGGTGTAATATTACTTACCAAAATAATATGTGATTATCAATGGTAATGCAACTGCAGCACATATAAATAAGGCAATGGTAAATACGTGAGCGAGATAACCATGTTTTCCTTTGCCATTTCTTTCATCTTCACTAGCCATTGTTTCAATATTACTGCTATCATAGATGTATGGTCCACTGATTCAATGTAAACCTAGAAATAGAATATTATTTTTTATTTATTTAACCATTTCATACCCTTCCCAGTCATAACAGAATATTATATATATTATATCATACATTATATTATATTATACATTCCCAGTCATAACTCACTACAACAGGATAATGGGCATACACAGAAATCTTTGTGATTAGCAAACATTATTTATTTTAAAACAAACACAATCACACATCTTTGCACGAAATACTGGAGAGTGGAGAGACAAATTATTAATTATTCACTCAAAATAAGCATAATATGGAGAGTGAATTAAAAAGTAGTAAATTAAATATTTCTGAATAAAACCGAAAACTAAAAACTTTTTTTTAAAGATGATGAAATATGCTTACAAATTTAATATTTCAAAATAAACATATAATTTTTTAATGCAAGTATAAAAAAGTTTTAAAAATGGCTAACCTTACGTTTTATCTAAATAAAAATTAATTTAAAAATAATTAGTAAGAAATACACAAAGCTTAATAATTTTCAAATTGCGGTTGGAAACTTTGGTTTTATAAAGTTGCACATTTAAATTATTTTGTGGTTAACTTTAGATTTGAATATAAAGCATGGCGTTTTCTCTTTCTAATGCCATTTAGACCATATCTCTCACCATGATAGTAAGGAAGACGATTTTTGTGACACATACTGTGTCCAGAGATAAAGTGCAATAACTTCGGGAGGTGATTCTATATATAGGTAAAAAAGATTAAAAAAACATTTTTTGAAATTCCAACTTTTAGGGGTACTTTTTTGGTAAAAAGATAAAATTAGTCCGGCGCGTACGGCCATCAATATTACTTTCCGCTGTTACAATACGGGCCAATCATAGCCATTCAATGTTGCAAATTGCAGCAAATTTTTCAGGTAAGTTTGTATCTTACACTAAGGGGGTATTTCACCATCCTCCTCATAGCTTATCCATACGATAACGAATATCAATAAGTAAACAAATAAATACTCACAACAGGTAAAAAACTCGGCTAACTTAACCTACGTACAGCCACTATTCATAGGTTTGAGTACCGAATAGTACACTCAGACTTTTTAAATAAATAAATGAATCGTGATTGATTAATGGAAAATGTACAATATTGTATGGATAATCTGTGAAGAGGATGGTGAAATACCCCCTAACGATTTTTAGTAGGTAAGTCTTTTTGTACGGAAAAAAACTTTCGAATTTTGGAAAAAGTCGATAACCTTTTTTACTCCTACCATCATGTAGAATCACCTCTCGAAGTTAATGCACTTAACCCCCAGACCCCCGTATATATGAGTTGTTCCCAAAAACGAACAAATTAGATGGAGGGGATACTTACAAGATTGACCAAGTAAAAGATTTTATAATTAATTGGTGGGAGCAGCCTTATTTCTTTTTATAGATCAGAGTATACAAATATCACCTACCTGCTAGACTACAAAGTGACCAATTCAACAGACCAAAACTTATTTGCTTCAAAAATAAGTTTCAAATCACACAATGAAGAAACAGATGAAAGAGAATTTTAAATATGAGATAACAAGGAGTTATAATCCTCTGCGAATGAATATTAGAATATATCTTCTCACATAGGCACTGCTAGAGGTCAGAAACTCTTTGAGTTTCATCAACCCAATTATACATGCTTATAATTATTAGGAAATGTTGATACTAATATAATTTTATTATTCTTATTATTGATTGTTTGCATTTCTCCATCTGTATCTTGCTAATTATCTTATTAATTCAAAGATAAACAACTGTCAATAATTCAAATGATGTTGGATGAGTCAAAAGATGAATCATTATGAATGGACTATAAATAATTATAATATTCTATAATTGGGATTGATGCCCTCTTAATTCTAAATCCATGGCATTGGGGCTATGTTGATTGCAGAAAATGTATTTCACAGGCGTATGTATGGCGTAATGGTAAAATGAATTGGGGGGCGTTTTCATAGAAATATCTACTCCAAACGATTTTTTTAAATTCTCGTTCTCTGCATAGATTTCTACGAAATAGCTAATTCAGAGTTTCAAAAATCAATATATTTACCTACTTTACAGGCCACTAATGGCTTGTTCAGATTGATTAAGTAGTAAGTCGAGTAGCGAGTATACTTGCTCCTTGAATCGCCGAAAATCGTTCGCATTACTTTCAAGTAGAATACATTTGTGCCCGCCGAACAAATCAAACCGGGGGCCCTGTGTTCGTTCCCTGATCCCGCCTGGTCGGAAGGTATTTTAATAAATAGATAAATATAAAAATACATCACATAAGGGGCCATCCATAAATTACGTCACACCTTAAGGGGGGTGGGGGGGGGGGGGTGTAGAGAAGTGTGACATTGTGTGACAAGTGGTATGGGGGGGGGGGTCACCAGCTCTGTGACGTCACATGTAAAAACCTAATTAGATAGATATAGATTAGCCCCTTATTAGATGTTAGTTGGAAGAGTTGCAGAGGTACTCCCAATTCAGAATAAGTTACATGCTTAGTGAGAAGGTCTGCCCATGTTTAAAAAAACGGCCTCAGGTATTTTATCAACGATTTGGTATATAATATGATATTTATTGCAGCGCTATTTGAACAAAAGAACAAAGAACAAAATCTAAATATTTATGTAGTACCTACTTTAATTTTTTTAAAGAATAGGTTTGCTGAATACGTGCAAACAAGTATTTATGTTGACTGTTCTTACCTGATTGTGTAACTGTGTACACAAATGCAAAAATTGCAAATGTTTCATTAGTATTTATGCTACTACCACACTGAGGCCAACTTCCAAATTCAAACGTTCGGACGATTGTGTGGAGGGGTGGTTCGTGCGTTGGAAGTTCGAGTTGGCTCGGGATCGCCTCCGAGGCGGTGAACTCAACTCGCACGAACCAGCCACACATCAGTCTGTGCAATCAAGGCTGGTGTGCCGCGTGCCGTTAAGGCGACGCTTCCCGGCTCAAAAAGAAGAAGATGGAGAGATATGTAATTACGAATGTTGGACAGAGCGCGCTAATATTTTCAATGATAAAATTGAAGCGAAAATTATCAAAATGCTTATTAAAACATGACTCGTTTAAAATAGGGCAAAAATCTCGTGGAAGGTATCTTAAGTATCATTTAAAGAAACATTGTGAATTTTTCCTCGAATATAACTTGTAAAATAATAGAAATAGACTTGTTTTAAATAATTTTCGGAGCTTACTTTGCGATTTTCTTCTATCGAAGGAATTTCATATAATTAGCGTTTCGGCGTGGAACGTATCTATATATTGACTTAAAAAATAACATATGATTTTTTAAGAGCATAAAAACTTCAAATGTTTAAGGAAGATATGTAAGAAATCGGTAGAAATTCGGATAGCGGCGGCTTAATATGACAGTATTATTACGGGAGAGCAATAATTATTACAAGTATGAGAGAGGTAAAGGAATATTTTAAAATATTTTTTTAGCTTTACGAATCGAAATCAAAATTATGGAATCCGAAGCATCGCCTGCACAAAAACAAAGTGTCATTACACGGTGCTTGGTTACGCGGTGTAGCCTCTATGAATAAGCCAGTGGATGAATTAAGAAATTAAATTTATTTTACATATTGGGACAGTTTATAAAAACAATACAATATTAATTTAGTCATGTTTATACTTCTACATAATAATTGTAGGCAACTGATAAGATACAGCGCAGCCGCGGCTGTCCGACAGCTGTTCGAAGTCCGCCATTTTGGAGTTCGGAGTTGGAAGGTTGGCCGCCAATCTTCAAACGCAACCTTCCAACTCCGAACTATGCTCGGATGGGAAGGTTGACTTCGGTGTGGTAGTAGCATTACAAAAACTCATTACCATTACATTGGTAATGCTTGGTAATTGCTTTCATAATAACTGAGTGGTAATTATAATAATTGCAGTTTTTTCGTCAGTGTCACAGGAATGTGAATACCTGTTGTTATCGATATGCTAATGTAGAACTAGTGTTTTTGTCTAGAGTAGACCAGTAAAAAATATTTTCCAATCGGATCTAGAACAAATACAGAAGATACACAACCGAGTCCATGTTATCGATGACTCACTGCTATACAAGAGATGTTTTGACATAATATCAAAAATATAATATAATGATGTTATCATAATATCAATTATACGTACATAATAGCATTCAAAGGTAGGTACTGCTAACGAGAAAATCTTTTCTATGTGAAGGTGAGCTTTTTAGGTATGATTCGGACTACTGTAATAAAGATACCTACATGCATAAAATATATTGTTTTTATAATAAAGAAAACATCTACTAAGCAATGCCTAAAATCTCGCGTTTCTCCATTACTGCATGTTATGACAATGAATCTTACTTGCTTTTCTTCTGGTGAGTTACAAAAAACACACAAAACTACAAAACCTTCTCACACACATAAAACTATGAAAACTCGGGCGTTGGAAAACGAAATAAAAGCCTTTGATAGAATATTAAATCACCCAAACACTCACTAAAATGTGAACTATATTTTAAATGGTTGTTGTATCGAGTACGATCTACGTTGGTCTGAGGCAATAGTTAGATGTTCTTTGACCCAAGAGATTTCAGATTTATTTATTGTTTATTTAATTACATGAGTGAGAAGTAAGTATTGAATAAATAATGTGGATACGGTGTTGCTTTGATAATAATTGACGGGATAAGAAATATGAGAATCGGGACCGTTATTGTTTGTTTGGGACATTGTATTATTCACAATGAGCTAATGACTTACAATTTGGGCATGAAAACAATTATTTTTATCTAATGCTTACAGCTAGAATCAATAATCAGGCATTGGAGCAATTACTGCTTAAACTATAATGAACAACAGAAGCATTTCTCAATAATCATTAGGCACAACAATGAAAATTCTAAATGCGTACAATATTTTTTTCAAAAATATTGTTTGATGCCAAAGTTCGTAGATTTTTTTTTAATAATCAAAATACACAATCTAACCAATTTTACGAATATTGAATCCTTTTGCATTGCGTAGGTACGTTCGATCCCCTTTGAAGTTCTGGAAGTTTTTAGATTTAATGTCTGGAATAATGAAGGGTGAATATTTATCTTTTTTGTGTTATCCTTTGCGTTAAGATGTTACACAGTTACACAGTTAAGGCGGCACTATCCGAATTTCTACCGATTTCTTGCAAATCCCCCTTGAGCATTTTAAGTTTTTAAGCTCTTAAAAAAATATATGTTATTTTTGAAGATAAAATCTATACAACCCCCACGCCGAAACGCAAATTATATGAAATTCCCTCAACAGAAAAAAATCGCAAAGTATGCTCTGAAAATTTTTATTTTCAAGCCTGTCTCTATTATTTAACAAGTTATATGTATGAAAAGTTGTTTTAGACAACCCCCACGAGACTTTTGCTATATTTTAAACGAGTCGTGTTTTATTAAACATTTTCACAATTTTCGCTTCACTTTTATCGTTTGAAATATTAGCGCGCTCTCTCCAACATTCGTAATTACATATCTCTCCATCTTCTTCTTTCATGCTCGGGTACGGGGCCTTAATCGATAATGAAAACGGAAGCATTTCTCAATAATCATTAGGTACAACAATGAAAATTCTAAACGCGTAAAATACTTTTTTCAAAAATATTTTTTGGCGCCGAAGTTCGTAGATTTTTTTTTTAATAATCAAAATACACAATCTAATCAATTTTACGAACATTGAATCCTTTTGCATTGTGTAGGTACGTTCGACTCCCTTTGAAGTTCTGAAAGTTTTTAGATTTAACTTCTGGAATAATCAAGGGTGAATCTTTATCTTTTGTGTTATCCTTACGCGTTACGCGGTGCGTTACGACATAGTTAAGACAGAAAGACAAAATCCGTCGAATATCACAAGGCGTCCGTTCTTTAGTTAGACGCGTCAGAACGGCATCGGTTTCATAAATTTAGTATGGTGACGTTTGTATTATGGTGGGTTTACATTTGTCTGACGTGTCGTGTCGTGTGTGCTCTGACGTGATGGCCAGCGTTCACATCTATATGTAGTGTTCATATTATTAAATGAATAGGTGTTACGCCAAATCGGTAACTCGAGCAACTTTGACCTTTGGTAGATTAAAGAAAAATAATCTACAACACCGCTCCTGTGTGTACATAACATATGAATAGCAATTATTATTCATAATAATAACATCTATCTATGCTCATGTTTGCATAAGTGCCTACTCGATTATGTTGATCAAATATCTCCACAATTCTGTAAGACATGAGAATACTTTAACAATAGATCTATAGCAATCATCTTCATTCTTTCCGAAGAATTCTCTGGTTTAAAAATAGACAAGGATGAGTTTGTTTCGGAAATAGATTTTCGTTAACTATGTATTTGCTATTTCAAGGTTAAAGTCGGAATCTTGTGTATATTTGAAGACCGAAGCTGTATTTTGAATCTACGTTGATTGGACGTTTTATGGAAAGAAAAGCGTGATTATGAAAAATAACTTAATTTTAATCATTTTGTCAAATGCAATTTTTATATGATGTAATACCAATGGGGGTATTTTCGGTGTATCTGGAAACATATCAGTACAACGCTTTTAAAGGTGTTATATGGTGCTGTGTGGGCTTCCTTCTAATCGTCATAATTTTAATGGATAACCCTTGATCTGCAGATAGCTTATCTTTATTTTTTTTCCCAGAAATATATACAAATATGTACATAAATTCGGGGGGTCCCCCCCCCCTCCTCAGTATTGCGTAGGAAAAGAGATAATAATAGATCACATTTCTGGAAAATACAATAATATTAATTGCACCATCTCTTTTATCAATGTCATGTAAATAAAAGTTGAGATAAGTAGAGGTCCCAAAAATCTTTGTAATAAAATTTAAACCCCTCCCCCCTTTTTTCTCCCTTCGAACATCAAACCCCCCCCATGTGAATGCTCTAGCTACGCCTTTGTGCTGTAACAAATGGTAGGTACCTACGCTGATGTGGCAGTAAGGCATGGAAGTGGCAGAGGAAGGATGAAAGTAGACTGAATGCTGTAGAAACGAGATCCCTGAGAGGTGTGGGTGGTAAAACCACGTATGATCGTGTGATAAATGTGGAGATCCGCAAGGAATGCAAGGCTGATTAGGCGTGATGAGGAATGAGTAAGATTAAGAAAGGGACGCTCAGATGGCTTGGGCATGTAGAGCGATTGAACGAGGAAAGGGATGAAAGAAGAATATACGATGCAAATGTGAATGATTGCAGAAGTCGGGAACGCTCGAGGAAGATATGACACGACCAAATGAAACATAGAGTCAGAAAAATAGAAGACTATGTACGAGACGATGAATGTGAATGAGGCAAGGAGTGTGTGTAAGACCGAATTGTTTGACGGTCCTTCCTCTCTGCTGACCAGTAAGTTACAGATAATAATATCGGTATTATCTTATTCCACTATCTTTCCCTTTTCCGAACGTCTAGAACTTCGGGCAAAAATAGAGAACCGAGACACAAGGACTTTCGATAGCTGATGTGAGGTGTGAGGTTTATACGTAGTAAGTAGGTAGATAGTAGCCACCAGTAACCACGCTGCTTGGTGCTTGACGTGAGCGAAAACACCGGAAACGGAAGTAAAGCAACAGTGTTACTGTATTACGATAACATCAGCTAATTGTTGATTAGTATTTTTTTTCTAGATCATCATACAATTATCATATTTTATTTTATTTATTTATTTATTTGACGCCCAGAGGGCTTTTACATGATTTGTAGTGTAATTTTAATTTGACAGATACTTTGAAAACTAAGGAAATAATGCAAATAAAACTACATTAGATAAAAGTCATACAACAAGTCATACAAACACATAAACATAAACAGAGAAATACAGCTATTTTATTGGTTTACAAGATGTGTTTAGTGATAGTGTTGAAATAAATTTTTTAGGTGATCCACAAAACTCGCCAAGTTAATATTGAAAATGTCAACATCACCCAAGTATTTATTCCCCATGGTGTGAAGTCGTTGTATCGGAGAGTGGGCAATGTAGTTACGCTTATGAGGGCTGCTTTAGAATATTGTATTTTGTTTGTTACTGTGTTGTTACTGTGGGTATTGGGTACTGTGGGTATATATGTTGGTACTGTTTTCGTGTTGTTACTGTGGGTATTCGTAAGTTCATGAGTTGCAAGAGTTCACAACAGTCGAATTTAGAGTTAAGTATTTTGAATAAAAATGTTAAGTCGTTTATTTTACGTCTGTCTTTAAATGTATGTATTTTTAAAATATTTAATAAGTAATCGTATTTCAAGTCTTCTACTGGGATATTTAATTTAAAATTGATAAAACGCAGAATTTTTTTTTTGAATTCGCTCAATGTTATTAATGTGAATTTTGTAGGTTGGGGACCAAACTACTGAGTTATATTCGATCATGCGTATATTTATTTATTTTTTAAGGAAATCAAACGTAATACTAATTAATATCACACAGAAATTGGCGACAATCATTGCGCGGCCGCCACAATTCTAAACGAAACATGAAACAGAACAAGACCCAGAAAATAACGGTCGCTATTGATGGGTACAACCTTCAAAATTTATTAACTCTTAAAAAATCGGGCGTATTTTGTCAGAAGGTAAAAATATTTCCGCTTTACAATAAAATCCAAATAATTGAAATATTTGTAAGCGTATCCGACAACTAAAAACTGTTTTTTAAAGGTGATAAAATACGCCTTTAAATTTTATTATTAGAAATACCCATGTAATTTTTTTACATACAAATTTTTAATGCAAACTTTAAAAAGTTTTAAAAATTCTCCTGAGATTAAACAGGAAAAGTTATTCTAATAAAATATAACAACAGATAAATTTAATACAGTTACGCAAATTCTATTTTTTTTATTTATTTTTTTATTTCCTTTATTTTTCCCAAATTTTACATTAGATGTATACATGAAATCTATCTATCATGAAATAGTAAGAATAATGGGAACCCACTAAGGCGCAGCCTGTGCGTGGGTAATATAGTTTAATATATTTTATTATTGTACCTAAAAAGAACAAACAATGGGCAAATAAATCAAAAACATGATTAAAAATTGTCTAAACAGCTGTGCACAAAATGAACATACACAGTGCAATAGTGAGTGTATAATGTAATATTAAGTGTAATAGTAAGTGTATATTAAGTGTAGTAATGTTATAATAAAGGTGTATTGTAATTATAAGTACATAGTGTAATAATAAGTGTATTGTTTAAATATTTGAAATATAAAGTGATAGAAATTAAATAAACAACGTTTCAATATCTACATTGTCAAGCCACGACTTCAAGTCCTTTATGTATTGAAGTAGTTTAGTTGTCATTTGAATATTTTTCGGTAAAAGATTGAATGTACGAGGTCCAATGAAACTGCTGTGAGTTTGCATTTGTTTGGTATTCGTTTGGGGGGTATAAAAAACATTATTATTCCTAATGTTGACACTGATTACTGATTACCTATTAACTTTATCAACATTCATGAAAAAAGAAAATTGTTTTACCAAATTTCACGAAAAAACTATTATTTTTTTCTACAGTCGAATATAATGGTTTTTACATTTATACCAAACATAAACCCATTTATAGATTTTCTGCGAATTTTACATATAAAACCAAAACGATAATATTATATAATAATAAGAAGACAGTAAGTAAAATAAATAAAATTCTTGGTGGAATTATAGAAACAACAGAAAAAAATACTCATGACTGACATCAGAAAACATTATTTTACGATTTTTTTATATTTATTCAGCTCACAGTAATTGAATATGTTCACTTTTGATAACATCATGTTATTGTAATTATTAGGTCCCTGGTTTGTTCTAGCAAGAATTTTGTTTACAGTTTGTTTTATTTACATTCAATTTGGCTCAATGTGCGCTTTGAATGGGACATAAGAGTATCTGGAGCTTTTTTAATCATGGTATCTCGCTAGTAGGATGGTCAATCATGGCACATGTTTGTGTTCTGTGTAACAGGCGTCAAAAAATGCGTCCTCATAAGTTGAACATTCTGTTAACGTATAATTACATTTAAATGAATAACCTAACCTACTGCTTTTTCCTTCGTCAAAGTTTTCAAATATTGAATAGTTTTTTTTTCCGTTTGATTGCCCGAGTTCACACATTATTTATGGTCATAACTACATCTATACTTCTATACCTAATATTATAAATGCAAAACTGCGTGTGTTTGTTTGTTACGCATTCACGCATAAACCATTTTTTTTTTTTTACATGAGCTCCACACAGGAGGCCCTGAGGAAAATAATTTCCCTCAGGGCCTATGTCATCTTTGGGGATGCTGTGTGGAGGGTTTTTTAAGGAAAGGAAGGTAAGGAGAGTTCTGGGAAGGAAAGGGGTTTAAGGGGTGGGTAGGAATCTGGGGTTCAGTGTGTCCTGGTCATCCGCCTCCAAGACCTAGACAAACCTCACCCCATGAACCCGGGCACCCCTGCTAAATCACCAAACGTAGCGAACCACTTGGGGTGACCTATGGCAGAGGTGTTGGTTATCCAATAAAGGTTCCCGGTACGGCGGTACCCATTCCCGCCTCCCAATAAATCGATTTTAAAAATTCTTTCACCAATAGAAAGCTACATTATATGCGAGTAATATAAGCTGTATATATGTATAATGGTAAGCTCGTAAATTATAAATATTAAAATATTATAGAGTGGGGAGGGGGGGATTAAAATATTATAGAGTGGGAAGGGGGGGGGGGGGAGGGGGGGGGGGGATAATTGATAAGTGCAAGCGCTAGAGTAATTTCCCCCTAACACCATGCGAGCGAAGCCGCGAGTTAAGCTAGTTTATAATAGATCTAACATCTCATGTTTTATAAGAGTTCTATGTCTTTTTAGTAGTATCTATACTTGAACTCTCTTGAAGTATCAATAGTGTCTAATAGGATTTCCCGAAGAATCTCCCAGAGTCGGCAGAAAAGTCACTGTCTAGAACGCTCTACCTCCACGCTCAAGGGATCACGTCGTCCACGGCGCAAAAAATCTGTCGCTAAGAAATCATACAAAACATCGATTTCTTATATATTCCCCGTCAAAGCACCCCGGTGAAAGCATGCTAGGGACATCGAGTAAAATCGTTGGAAGTTATGTACGCCTATCGATCCATTATTGTAAAGTTATCGATTTCACCATACTATGGCTTCAGGCTGGGTTAATTAATATATCCAAAAGGACTCTGCGGCTGATCATTGACCGGTTGGTCCTGCCTCTGGGGACATAAAACGTAATGCGACGGACAAACTTGCTCATTAATAAGCCGGATTATGAGCATGCTCATTAACTGTACACATTTGGTCATAAATGAGCAAGCTTGGTTTGAGCTTTCTCATGAATGAGCATGCTCAAAGCCAACAATTGAACATACATGCTCTTTAATGAGCATGCTCATGTCAAACAAATGGAGTCAATTCCATTCGCCCAGAACTAAACAAAATAATCTTTTTGCTTGCAACGTAATTATTTAAAAATCTTCTAACGAAAGAAAATAAAACAGTTGATTTGGGTCCAAGATCAACAAATCCGAAAATGACTAAATGTTATTTTCAATAGAATGCGGCTTCATTTTGGAGGCAAAGGAAATTTTGGGGAATTTGGAAATCTATTGTGGATATTTTAGTGACCTTGCGTTCCAAATACATTCGTGATTCCCATAATAAATCACGAAAAGCAAGGTTTTTACATCTCCCCAGCGGGTCATTTTTGATATTTTTGCAAAGAATGCGCAGGCGCAAACTGAGATCGGATCGAAATGAGCATGCTCATAAGCTAGCATGTTCACACATACTACTTAGAGGCTTCCCCTTTCACCCGATAATTCATTGAGCATGCTCACAAATCAAAAAGCTGTTGATTTGTGAGCATGCTCATTTGGCTTCAAATGAGCATGCTCAATATTAGCAACGTAACTGACACACGTGCTACTAGGTAGCAATTGCTCATTAGTAGCATGCTCTTTCGCTTCTAATGAGCATGTGTGTCCACAACATTAAAGGTTCCAGAACATCCAGATTAAGAAATTGTTAGAATATATTGTTATGAAAATTAAAACACATTATTAATTTATAAGTTTTCCCATTAGATATAAAATCATAAGATACAAAAGAACTCCTGTAAAATCTGAATTATTACATGGGTATTATATTCTGTATAAAAAACCTCTCTGATTTCCTATATGCAATGCTCGGTACAGGACCAAAAGTAATTTACATTGTCGTAACATTTACATTGCCCATTTACATTACCCTAACAAAATATGATTAGGTACGAACGAAGTCATTTTCTAAAATAAATATTTAAATTTTAAATACACGCACGATCTTAGTTTGTTAGTAAGCGAATAGAAGCCAATATTATTAATTGGCGCAATGTCTCTTAATATAGGTACCTGCTCGTTATTCGCAATGTCTCCCGCGAAGAACATTTCTTATTATAGAATGAATATTATTAATGAATCGGTTATACTTGTCCCAGCGACAGATCGTATGTAACGCCATCGTTCTAGTATCGTATGTCTTTATTGATGAGATCTGAACGTTTGAACGTCGATGACGTCCGAACGACTAGTTATTGGGCAATATCTACTTTACATCATCCTTGTGAAAGATCACCATTCGGAAATCGAAACGCATCTTGAAATTAATGAGTATAGCTGTAGGTGTAGGGTGTTAAGGGACGTACTTGACTTACTTTAACCAGTGATTCCTGATATTATTTAGAGTAAAAAATGTAAATGAAATTTTGGTCTCCTACAGGCAAGTGGGACTCTCGTGTTAAAATTTAATTTTTCTGACTTTTTATTTTTATTTTTTTTTTTAAAGAAAGACAAACATTCCCGGGTTACGAATAACCCAACACTGTTTGAAAATCTCCTACTATCACCACAGTAAGCGGAAAATGTTGCTTGTGTCTTGATGGAGGACTTAGCCAGCCGAGGAATCGAACACGCAACGTCCGGGTGGGACCCAAATTCGAAGTCCACTCGGCCACTGAAAACCAAACAAAAAAAAAAAATTGCCACTAAAACCAAGCTAAAAAAAATCTAGTTAAGTACTGCACAAGTGAATCTTTGTTTAGGTATTTATGAAAATTTCCCTAACTTCATAACAAACATTATTTAATAGACTTTTTTGGAATGATGCTTCACCGTTTTTTTGTCTACACCAGAGGTTTCCAAACTTTTTTTTTCTCGTAGACCACTTTCAAAATTTTACTGGTCACCGTGGACCCCCTGTGGACCAGTATTCGAGATTATATTTGCCACGACGGAGGGGCCTAATGGAATATGGGACGGGGGGGGGGTGGGTATGTACCTATCACAGTACAGTACACCCATATCCCATTACGCCCCCCCCCCCCCCTCTTGCCTAGCAGGGGGTTTTAAGATCTCATGCATAACCGGTACAACAACGTGCGCTGTTATGGAGGGGGCGTAATGGGATACGAGACGGGGGTGGGATGGGATATGGGTCACGGGATGGGTCTCAATCGAAACCAGTTCGTGGACCCCCACTTCCAACTTGTGAACCCCCATTTCTTTATCGCGCTTACGTGTCTACGCGCCTACGTGACCCCTAGGGGTCCACCTGTACCACTTTGGAAATCACTGGTCTACAGTCTACATTAATAAACAATGATTGCATGTTCAAAATAATCATAAGTTATTTTTAGTTTGAACAAATAATTTCTTATCAATTCTTAAAAAATTTCATTTCCCTTTCTAGTCATGTGTAAATAATTCGCTTGTGGACAGACCTAACAGAAAATTTTTGCTCTCCACAGTAGACGCGTATTAAGCAGATAAAACGACGAAAATTGCACGAAAAGTGTGTTCGATTATTGGAAAGAATTCCTTACAAATTTACATTTCATCGGTTTGAAAAAAAAATTGAAGCGACTTTTTTTGCAAATCTTTTAGTTGCTGCTCTAGTTAGGTCTGGCTAATCTGTTTTGCTCAATATCGTATGTTATTGTTAACGTTACCGTTATAGTAACTATGGGCTTACACAATGATAAGTTACGAATCCATTAGTAGGGTAGTGATATTGTTGTGGTTAGGATGCGGGTTCAATTCCCAGTGCAGCCAAAAACACACGTTAATTGTTCATGAAATATGCGGGCGCTGATATATTAAGCATGGTGTCCGGAATCTCGTAGCGCAAGCGTAAAACTGGTGAATCCTAGGTACATTAAATGAGTTCGGAGTCGATTTTGTGGTATAACTTTTTTTAAATTTCAGTCAAAGTGGTTTGCTACGTTTGGTGATTTAGCACGAGTGCCCGGGTTCAAGGGGTGGGGTTCATCTGGGTCTAGAGCGTAGCGGGCCGGATCGGGAGAGACTGGTTGAAAGAGACTTTTTGACCTCTCCAGCCGGACTCTCTCGAGGTTGAGATAGATATATAAATCATCGCCTTGCACCGCAGTGGGAGTCATACGTTTTTCCTTCTCAGAACTGCTCTCCCTCCTTTCCCTAAAATACCCTCCTCACAGCATCCCTAAAGATGTCATAGGCCCTTAGGGATTTTTTCTCTTCAGGACCTCCTGGGTGAAGATAATGTAAGAAAAAAAAGTATAAAGTTGGAATTTTTTTGGTCGGGGTTTTATGTGTGATGTAAATTCACCAGTTTCCCCCTTATACCACGAGTTTCCCGACACCGTGTATATCTGGGCGTTGTGATCTTGATTTATATAATTGACCTTATGAAAATGTCCTCACTGCTTATAGCCGTTATATTATTTTAACATATACGTACAGCGCCCGTGGGGTGATTTTTCACGAAAACGGCGCTTTATAAATCAGCCAAATATGAATATTTTAATTATTATTAAAGTAATAAATATTTGTTTAACATGTTATGAACTAATTATTAATTTAAGTTTTTAAAAAAATAGTAGCGTAAAGCGGTTGATTCTATAAACAAGTGAACGCTTTATCTGGCGATTACCTGCTGTGTACTTTTCAGTTGCCTAATAGGCCGGTAAGTTCCGGGAAATGTCGTGTTATTACCATATGTGTCCACATAATTAAAACGTCGAATCTAAATTATAAATTATATTCGTGGTAAAATTATTTGTCCCGCGCTACGGCGAGTGTGGCAGATAGGATAGTAAAAATGACAAGCATTATTCAATTGAGCAGGCCCCCTTACATATTACACTGTATTGTTGAGAACGAAGGTTGGAGCAGACCCGAATATCCAGAGGGTTGGTTAATTGTATACAATATCGTAGGGTGGTTATTCTCACCCTCTTGTTTGCACTAAACTGAGCGCATGCGCTCAGTAAGAAGTAAAATGGAGCCCCGTCAAAAAACATTTCCGCGCTTTTGCCACTGACTGCCATCGGTCTGGCATTTTCTCAGCAAATTAGTGTCCAGTTATTTGAAAACGCTCGGCGCTGACGGTCGCGGTTTTAACGCGATAATATAAACATCCTTCAGTGATGTTATTTAGTGAAATTAAAGTGAATTGAGGTTATGTGGAAGCCCCAACAAATAATGCTATTCAGTAAAGGTGTGTATAAGTTTTGGATCTGATCACAGGTGCGCGTTATTATACTAAGTGAAACGGAGATCAGGGAAATGCGAGAAAAGAGAACGTAATTGTAATTGATGTGATTGATCAGCTGTTTTAGAATTTGTTTACCTGTCGAGTGAATGGTTAACGTTATTAGCAATTTGTTTTGTAAAGGGAGGAAGAAAGGAAGAAGGTAAATATTAGAATATATGTAATAATATATCTATATATAATATATTTGCTATCTTTCAAAACAAATTTCAATTAACCTAAGTGAACGTATTATTCGTTTGTAAATATATACATACGCGATTATCAAATAAACTATAAAATATTGGTTTCAATTCAGAAAACCACCATAAGTTTTTTGGTATTGTGACCTACGCGTATTCTGTGTTTGGCTTTTCCTGAAAATTTACAGATGGTTAATTTATTTTTTCTTCTTATTGCAAAATCACTTTGTGGCATCTTTTTAATTGAATTTAAACTCATTTTATAAAACACCACTTTATAATCAAAATTATCAACATGTTTCAAAACAATAGTTTCTTTATCAGGATGAAATTAAATTTAACAAACATAACAAAAGACAAACAAGTATAGACAAAATAAGTCATTGAAGAAGTAGATAACAATAATAACCTAAAAGAAAATATGAAAGAGAACAAGACACAGATAAATAGAAAAAGATAATGATCGCAACTGGGACTCATACCCAGAACCTCTCGTCTAAATTGAATATATTTATCGGATACGCTATCTAGGTTACATACCAATTCTTAGAATGATTGTTTCCAATAAAAAGGATAGTTGCCTATAACATGAAAAAAAAGATAATATTGTTAATTCTAAAATTTGAAATACGAGATTGACTAATTTGACGGTTTGACAGAAAGTGGCAATGGTGGAATTGGTAAACGCGCACGTCCCGGATAGAACAGATTCTTGGTTCGAATCCCAGTTGCGACCATTATCTTTTTTTATTTTTCTGCGTCTTTCATATTTTTGTTTAGATTATTATTGTTATCTTCTTCTTCAATAATATATTACATTGATGGGAATAACCATCGAAAGTTATAAAAATAGAGTTTTTCTTAAAAAAAACAAAACAAGTACTTGTAAACCAAAAACATTATAAAGAGTGGTGATTACCTAATTATATGTATACTTAAAGGTATCATAAAAAAACCATTAAGTAAGTATATAAAATAAAACATAAAAATTATTTTAGAATAATATGTAATAATTGCATTTATACATATTTTTTTTTTAACATGTTGATAACATTGATTAAATGAGTGGTGTTTTACAAAGTTATTTATTTTTTGTTTTGACAGAACAATCTAATTGAACTCACAAGTATTTTGTGTTCATTTAATTGCTCACTTTTATTTAAATGGATAATCGGCGACCTAAATAATATTTATTTGGAGAGCAAGAATAATAAATTAGCCCCAGAACGCGATTGTTTAAAATGCAATATCCTAATGCTAATCAAAATCTGTTTGTCAGCGATCCCACAAATCTGTAAATTTTCACTTTCGGTGCTGAGATAATTTTTGGGGGCCGTAACTCGTTTGGCGCTCGAAATAAATCGATTATGAATTATAACACTTTGTTTATCTAGTCGTTCGTTATACAGGGTCATCTTGTAAAAGATATGCCGCTATATTTTGACCTAAAACAATACCAATTATTACTATTACATTTTGTTCAGCGTTAGTAGTAGTTCGACTATTAAACTTAAACCCATACATGTGGGCATACTTTATGCACTTTATTGTAATCACTGCAGATAAATATTACATTACAGTATACATTACTCCGATGATTCACCAAAGTAATAGCACAACGTAAATTAATAGCAAAATTCCTCCGCTCCGAAAACATTTACATAGTAGATTTAGTCAAAAAAATTTACTCCAAATCAGAATCGAACCCGAATCCCCTTATCTACAACCTCGGCCGCTAGACTTTATCTACAGCATCGACTGGTACCGCCGCCCCGGGAACCATTTTTTGGAAAACCAACACCTCTGCCACGGGTCACCCCAAGTGGTTCGCTGTGTTTGGTGACTAAGCAGGGGTGCCTGGGTTCATGGGGTTTGTCCGGATCTTGGGAGCGGATGCGTCTGCCCACTTGCTGTATAGCATGCCGGGTCTAGAGAGAGTGGTTGAGGGAGTCCCTTTGACTTCTCCAGCCTTACTCTCTCGGAACATCGCCTTGAACCGCAGTGGGAGGGATGGATTAATACGTTCGACACTCCTGGGCGCACTGAACCCCAGTTTCCTACTCACCCCTCGTAACCTTTTCCTTCCCAGAAATTCCTCTCCTTCCTTTCCTAAAAAGACCCTCCACACAGCATCTCCAAAGATGACATAGGCCCTGAAGGGAATTATTTTCCTCAGGGCCTCCTGTGTGAAACTAATGTAAAAAAACACGATCTCCGAAACCCCCCCCCCCCCCTTCTCCCCCGTAAGTGAAAATATTGTCACATCTCACCTCAATTGAGGTGGGACACCTCAACACCTCATTTCAGTGTTTGAGTACCTCATACAAACTCATCCTGATGTTGTGTCCTACCTAACATGAACGTATAGTCATCTATATGAACGTGTGAACTTATGAACCTTGAACGTGTAGTCACCCCAAGAATTAGCACCTCAACCTAGATTTTGTATGATAATAATGTTCTACCTAATTGAAGAAAACAGTGTAGGTATTATGATTGGAGGCGCTAGTAATACGCGGGTGGCCTCTTATCCAAAAAACCGACAACTGAACGAAATCTGGGGCGCTCTTACATTTGGTCGAAGAAAAAATGACAAAACTACTCCAGTCAAATGTGTAAAAATGTTTTTCCAAATCCTCCAAATTACGTATTATTCATTATTTATTTATTTATGTAGACACAACAATAAAATACAGAAAAAAACAAACGATGATTGATAATTTTTTTTTCAATTAAAATATTTTCAGATTATTGGGTAGCGTGAGAAAATTAATGTACTTTAAATAAACCGTTACCTATTACAAGGACATACTTACGAAACGTTCAACCTTCTATATATATCACGTCAAAAGAAATGTATTAGTTACTTACATAACTAAATATATATAAAAAAAAAATTTTAAATTTAAAGATGTCTTATGACATCTTATACTAATTACGGGTCTCATGTGAGTGTGATTTAGATTGTAGGTACTTAAATATATTTAATATTTCTTTGTACGGAATTAAATTTAATAAGAATTAATATAATTAATATAATGAAAAATTATCAGGCTTTTTTTACATTAGCTCCACATTAGAGGACCTGAGGAAAATAATTTCCCTCTTTGCCTACGTCATATTTCGGGATGCCTTGTGGAGGGTTTTTTAAGGAAAGGAAGGAGAGGAAGATCTGGGAAAGAAAAGGGTGTGAAGAGTGGGTAGAAATCTGGTAGTCAGTGTATCCAGGAATGACGGACGTTTGAATCCATCACTCCCACTGCGATACACGGCAATTGGTCAAGAGAGTCCCGCTGGAGAGGTAAAAATCTCCCTCACCAGTCTAATCAAATCCGGCCCGCCACACAGTAGGTGGGCAGACGCATCTGCCGCCAAAACCTGGACAATCCTCATCACCTGAACCCGAGCACCGCTGCAATTTATTCATTTAAAATAATATATAGTTTATTTGCGGCACGTTCCAGAGTGGAAGATACTATCAGTATCGCCCTGGTGTAAGACCACCATTCAGAATTGAAACGTTGCTTGAAATGGCTTTAGCCGTGTTTAGTGACCAGATCTGAATAGCCAGGTACTTCCCCACCTTCCTCTTCCCTATCTCCTTCCCATCTCTACTACCTTCAGCCTCACAACATTGTGCGGTATTAACTGTAAAAAAAAAACCTAGCGAACTACTTGGAGTGACCAATTGCAGAGGTGTTGATTATCCAATCAATGGTTAACAAAATTAATATTAGAATTTTATTTCTCTCGTGGTTTCTTCCAAAACTAGGGAAACGTAAAACTGTAAAAACCATTTTGTACAAGTCACGTAAGTGTGTAAATATCGGTGTACTAGTACGTGATAAAATTTCGTTGTAAAAATACTAACCGAAAACTTTTTATCTGAAAAAAAACTGAAATATCGGAAGAAAAGCCATGGCACGTCCCTGGTGTATACAATCGTAAAAAAAATGCTCAGGAAAATAGTATATATCGGTAGAAAAGCCGTAGCACGTCACTGTTGCATACATTCTTGCATATTACATACATTCTGAGAAAAATAACACGCATTTATGTAGGAGTTTTCCCTGTGACTCAAGGCAAAATAATAAATTCATGGTTTGCAAGGAAATATTACTGATAAGTAATTATTCCATCTTTTTATTATTATTTTTTACATCAGCTCTACACACACTAAGGAAAACGAATTCCCGCAGAGCCTATGTCATTTTTGAAGATGCTGTGTGGAGGTTCTTTTTAGGAAAAGAAGGAGATGAAGTTCTGGAAAGGAAAGAGTTATGAGGTGGAGGTAGGAATCTGGTGTCAGTGTATGAATCAATCCCTCCCACTGGATGCAAGGCAAATGGATCGAGAAAGTCCCCCTGGAGAGTTCCTCGACCAGTCCGGCCCACCACGCAGTAGGTGGGTAAACGCATCCGCCGCCAAGACCTAGAGAGACCCCATTTCATGTACCCGGGCACCCTGCTAAGGCGTTATGAAATTATGAATATTAATATATTATATTTATTATACGTTTATTTTCCCTTACAAAAGCGAGTTATTGATAACGTCAGACGAAAAGCAAAACAAATCGTTGTCTTGGTAACTATGTTGATATATATGCGGAAAATTTTATTTCAGGCACCGTGGTTAATATCTATCTATATAAATAAAAATGAATCTCCGAAATGTTTGTACGCGCAAAACTGTCGAACGACTGCACCAAATTGGATAATTCTTATTTTTACTACTGGTGAGCTCTGTCATTGTCATTGTGAAAAATTGCAATAGGTGGCACGCGAGCTGTTTGAAAACTGAATGTACAAGGTTTACAGGTTTTGCAGTTTGAAAATGGCCTTGTAAGTAGAGAATACAATCCCGAGCATGTTTTTAAATCCCGGGATTACGGGATTTTCGATGCGTAATCCCGGGATCCCGGTACTATCCCGGGATTAGGAAATGTGATAAATAATTGGGCTAAAATAAAATAAAATCAAAGATAGTAAGTTCTTAAACATTATTTATTAATATTCACACAAGACAACAAGACACAAGACAAAAAAAAAAAAAAAACTTGGAGTTTCGGAAAAAGAAGTAGGAATATCAAAGCATCCAGTATTCGACTTCCAAGCCTGCTTCTTATTTTATTACCGACACAAGCAGCAGCTGAGAATGCTCGCTCGGATTCTACACTTGTCGGTACCTACCTAAGCCAATTTTAAATTAAATCCCCGGACTCCTCCATTTTCGAACAGGCCCATTTCACTCCTTATCCAACCCCGATTAATTTTGTTAGAACAAAATGAATCGATTCAGGCTTAGGGATTCCTCAGGTTTCCAAGCTCGCTGGAAGAATAATAAATGAAAAAAAGAATTCCTAACTGACCTATTTATACTTTTGCATAGGGAATTCAACAAAATAACATCGGTGATCGGATGACTTCGGTCCGTTGGGGAATTACCTATTGAAGTATAAAAGGGAAAATCTCTTCAAAGTTCAGCAATAAACATATTGTTAGGGCTGTACCTGTGAAATTATTTTACTGTGCTTAAGGTTTACTCTTGTCCTACAATCTAGTAAAGATAAGTCAAGGCGCAACGAATTACGGAAAATCCCGAGATTAGCCAAAGTGCAGTCCCGGTATTTTCGGGATCAAAAATGGGCTGGGATCCCGGGACCCCGGGATTCGGGATCCCGGGATTGTATTCTCTACTTGTAAGTCAAGCAGTCACAAAAATAAAAATTAAAATACTTGCAGAACTTAATAAATAACATTATTAAATTTAAAAAAGAAATTAGATGTACCTATATGGAATTGGATTCGGGGATATTATATTATATGACTATTTTAAATCTGTGTTGACAATGTTACATCCTTATTGGTAAGGTAGGTATCATTGTGGTATTAATACCAAACCGACTGCAAAATCGAGCACGATCGATTCTCCTTTGCGTGTGAAATGGTGCATTGCCGACTTTAGATTTGGTATCTATCTAATTAAATTTGTAAACAATGCGTAAACTTGGCGTAATTTAATTAACGCTAACTGCATTTTGTGAGTTAATTTTTATGGCAGATATGGTAACCTACGACAGAGTTGTCTGTTACCCAATATTAATGATTCGAGGCGGTCGAAAATGAAGAATGTATGGAATTCGTTATGAAATTAACCACCAACATCAATAGTAGGTCCAGTTGTCAGTGGTGGAACAACACGATACTGGACCACGGATCTTTCCTACATGTGCAGCATGACGGCATCATAAAAATATTCATGTAATATATATATTTATATTTTATTAATTAAAAAATAAAGTAATAATCGTGGTATTTTATTCCTCGACAGCTCGTCAAAGGGTCTGATACTGGGGGAGATAGGCAGAAATTGAATCTTTAAGATACCGGAGGGTGATAGGCAGGAATGAAAATGTTGAGATACTAGATGAACGGAATCTTCATATCGGAAAGTGATAGGCAGGAATGGATACTTTAAGGTACTTCACGATACTTCAACAACCAAGAAACTGGCGGGTCTCTCGCCAGTATCTTGAAGTTTCCATTCCTGCCTCTAATCTTCTGGTATCAAGATTCCATTCCTGGCAGAAATGGAAACTTTAAGATACTGGCGGAAGATAGGCAGATGGAAACTTTAAGATACTGGCGGGAGATAGGCAGATGGAATTTTAACCTCTCTACGAGTATGGACGAAACGGTTCGTCGCGGCGAAAAAATGCTCAGAAGAGTATGGACGAAACGTTTCGTCGGCGGCTATTATTCAAATACCGTCATATTTAATGAAACTATTTGACTTTAAATGGCTTCTATTGACACCTGCGCGTAGTTTGTTGAAGTTTTGGAAGACATACCTACAATACCAACTTCACAGTTTTAGTTTAAAAATTATTTTTGCGTCATTCGTCGTCATTCGTCGTCGGTCGTCAGAGGAAGGAAGCAGTTTTTTTGTATGGACTGTTTTTGGTCATTGTTGATTTATTTTTGTGGATTGATGTCGACGACATTTTAATTCAAAATATATTATTATTTTTAGTTAATCTACGATAATTTATGAAAACTTTTAAAAAAATTAACCAAAAAAAACTCACTCCTCACGTACAGTTTTGTTCGACAAAACTCACTCGCGGAGAGGTTAAGATACTGGCGAGAGATAGGTAGATGGAAACTTTAAGATACTGGCGGGAGATAGACAGATGGAACTTTAAGATACGGGCGGGAAATAGGCAGATGGAACTTTAAGATACTGACGGGAGAAAGGCAGATAGAAACTTTAAGATACTGGCGGGAGAAAGGCAGATAGAAACTTTAAGATACTGGCGGGAGATAGGCAGGAATGGAAAATTTAAGATACTGGCGGGAGATAGGCAGGAATGGAAACTTTAAGATACTGGCGGGAGGTAAGCAGGAATAGAATCTTTAAGATACTGGAGGATGATAGGCAGGAATGGAAACATTAAGATACCGTAGGTTGATAGGCAGGAATGGAAATGTTGAGATACTAGAGGAATGGAATCTTCATATCGGAAAGTGATAGTCAAGAATGAAAACTTTAAGATACTGGAGTGGAAACTTTTGTAAAAGGTTGCAAGTATGCTCCCAGGATTGTAGCGCCGTTTATAAAAACTCTCGATGACAGGATTAATGCGCCCAAGGTGATTTTTTTTTTAAATCAATTTCAGTTGTGGAATATTTTTTAATACCATGACAGCAACACAGATTGCTTAATCTCCAGGCCTATAGCACAATGATGCACTGAACTTATGAGAGTAAGGTACCGAAGAAATAAACCGATGGAAGAATGGTCTATAACGATTTGAAATAAAACTGACTAACACAAGATCTTTCGATTCCTAGGTCTGAAGTAGGCCAATGATGTGGATTGTCTGTTCAAGAAAGAATTTTAATAATATGTTTGATCAATTTCACACGAAGTAAAATAAAGTTCGCCCACAACACTCTTCAGTGAGTTGAAGTAATACAGATTTTAGCTATTTAAATAAGACCTAAAAAATTATAGTAGGTAGTTAAATCGTTATTTTATCCCCGCACTGGCAATCTGGTTTTTGCTGCGGATTACGTTCTAAGGCTTACTTCATCGAAATGATTTGCATCAGTGAGATTGCGTTAAATTAAAACCACAAACTTTGTTGCCACTGTAAAAACATCACCTCCTTTCCTGTTTTACTGATTGTTATTATTATAATGTAGATACTTATTTTCTAACAATTGATAAGCTAGGCTATATGGAGGATATTTGGTTTGAAATTGGGTTTTCACGCCACGTATAAAAAATTTCAGAGACGAACGAAAAATTAGCAGATTTTTCGGAATGTTTCCAGAGTTTTAGTTATTCGGATCCGTCTCAGATCCCATGATTATATCAGTGGCGGTCCGTGAGTTTTCAGTGAGCTAGAGAGCTAAGATTGAAAAATAAGAGGTTATTGATGTTGTTGTAGCTGAAAAAATATAAAATTCGTTTTCAGCTACAACATCAATAACGTCGTATTTTTCAATATTAGCTGAAATCACTGAAAACTCACGGACCGCCACTGGATTACATATGATAATTTTTTATAGTTTTTATTATTTAAAAAATGTGAATACCGCAAAAGAGTCCCAACTGCAACAGCCTGGAGCCCGGCATCCCCAATTGAGGTATGTTGCGAGGCTGGTGGTTGCGAGAGGGAGGTGGGGAAGTTAAATATAAATATCATCACACAAAATTGATTTTAATTGCATTACAAAGTTGACGATACAATTCCAAAAATTCAGTTAAGTAGTTTTTATTTTATTTATTTGAGACACAAACAGGATATTTATACATAGAACATTCTTGTGGGTAATATAAAACAAAATAAAATAAAAATATAAATAAATATCCCTGTGTCTGCAGTATTCATCACATTGTGAATACGCATCACATTTGCATATTCACAGAGCAGCAAACACATGAAAAACAATGTCAGGAGTTTTATACATAACTTTAAAACTTTATTACAAAATTTGATAAGTAGAAAATAGAAAATAAAATAAGTAGAAAATATTTATGAAGAATTTATTAAAAAATAATAAATCAACAAATAATTTTTATTTTTTTATTTTTTAGGTACACAAATCATGGAAATATTTCTTGAAACAAGTTATATTATTTACAAAAATATCTATGATAATATGTTGTATGATCGAGACATTCTAGACATAGGATTAAAATATTTATTTATTAACGCCCTTTTTGGGGGCTTTTACACATGAATAATAAGAAATATAAGGTATTTGTTGTACATAATTGAATTGCCCCAGTAACAATATTTTATATTTGTTTAAAGATAAATTGAAGATATCCACTGACTTTGTATAATTATTTCCCTCCATTAGAACTCTGGGCAAAGGGGAATACATACGGTAGTTAGTCCCAGAATTTCTGTACTGAAATAAATCCTGACTTCTGGTATTATTCATGACTATCAACTAAATCATTTAGAATTTTATATATCATCATACAAAAGATGCATAAAACAGAATTTGTCTGCTATTACTACGACGTAATTATAATATAATCATTAATCAAGTCCTACCAGTACGCACTCGCTATTATTAACTTTGTAAACAGATGTATGTATACGCAATTGTATGAGCGTTCCCAATATCTATGACTAGAAACATATCATAATCAGTGATACCTTTTATATTTGGTAAATTTAATTTATATTATCTTCAATTTTTGGCTCCTAAGAGCATTTCTTACTCTTTACTTGTTACACTTTTTTTTTAATATTTATAACTTTACACTTTTTATTTCCTACCTTTTAACTTTCTATCTCAATCTGTAACTTTTCATTATACTTTATATTTTATAATTTTATGCTTTTACTTTATACTTTCATTTATCTATCTTACTTTTTACTTACTGCTTACTACCTCAACTCTTTTTTTACCTTTTGTTTTTATATTTAACTTCAATTTATGTTGTTACTTTCGTTTTGTTATTGTTTTATAATACATATATAATATAATTTATGTTAATGGCACATGTTGTGCCGTATGTTTTTGAAATAAATAAATAAATAATAAATAAATAAATAAAAATACCAAGTCAGTGAAAAAATTTCTACCTGACAATTTGAGCATATTCATATCATTTAACAGAGTGTTATAGTTCAACATAATTGCTGGAATACCCATTTTAAAATTTAGAAAACGTAAGAATTGGTTTTGTATTCTTTCAACAGCTTGTAGTACATGAGTATTTTAATGTGGATTCCAGACGGGAATCCATATTCACTATTATTGGTAAAAATTTCGTTCGAAAATAAGTTTTCTGGTAGATTTGGGCCCGGGGTAAAACTTGATTTGATTGACTTTTTGAAGTTACTATCTACTCGATTATTCACTATTTTATAAAGTAGAGGTCATTTTTATGTTATGATCGCCTTGAACCCAGTTAGAAAAATAAGAATATAGTCAGGAGAGGTAAACGATAGGCAATTTTTCAAAACTTTTTTACCTACAACTTGATGTACATTGTTCAATTAACAAGATGGTACTTATCTAGTCACATTTATACATGAAACGCGATTGGACCATCGATTATTATTATTGCAGGAAATATGTGATTTATTTAGGCTTCAAACCTAACATAGTTCGTAAATCAATTTGTTTTATTGACTTACCAGCTATTGTTATTATACCAGGTCTAAACTCATTAGTTATTAATTCAAAAATCGGCAAGCAAAACGACAGAATAATATAGATTAAGTTTTGCGATGAAGTTTAAATAAGTACATATTTTTTTGGTACCTGGTACGCCGATAACATAGTTCATCATGCAAACAAATAACTAAATTAGCCGTCTCAGAAATGAAAAAAAGTATACTTACGTATAGTACACTTACTATAAATTATTATTTTACCCGAAAATGTTTGGAAAGTGACCAAAGTAAAATTGATGAATGGTGATTGATGATTGATGACCATTGACACTTCTTTAAAAGTGTTTAACATTTCATGATCTAATATCTGGTTGTACTAACCATCAAAGTCGACCTGATTGACACCACTTAACTCGACAATACAAACCATACACGAGCAATGGTTAAATTATTGAATATCTGATACCTACCCTCTAAGGGGCCGTTCAAGTATTACGTAACGCAATTTGGGGGGGGGGGGGGGGGGGGGTGTCTTGTAAAACGTTACTGTGAGTTACCGGGGCGAGGAGTTCGAACAATGCGTTACGTAACTTGTTTTTTAAATTTAAATAAAAAACTAGGGAATTCAATTCTTCCAAGTTGGCAACCCTTTTCGTTTATGTTTTACGGGGAATCCCTCGATTGTACTGTACGTCATTTTTATTTTGTTCTCCCCAAGTTGGCAACCTTTTTCGTTTATGTTTTGTATGTAATTTTTATTTTGTTCTCACAAGCTAGCAACCCTTTTCGATTATGTTTTACGGGGAATCCCTCGACTGTATTGTATATCATTTTTATTTTATTTTTGTTGTCAAAATCAAATCAAATTGGTAAAAATAGTCACTTATGTACAAGCTTGGCTGTGGAATGATTTGCCGGCCTCTGTGTTTCCTCCCTTCTACAACATGGGTCTCTTCAAGACCCGTGTTCACTCCTTCCTCTCCTCAAAAACACCCTCCACACAGCATCTTCAAAGATGACATAGGCCCTGAGGGAAATTATTTTCCTCAGGGCCTCCTGTGTGGAGTTAATGTAAAAAAAAGCTGTCTGTCTCTTACAAGTAAATAAAGATTTTAGATTTTTTATTAAATAAGTTGGTGAAAAAGATAATTAGGCAAATAAAACCCTTTTTTTAAAGTGAAATATGTGAAAAGAAGGTCTTAGATAGGCTTGTAACATTTACATTGTGAGAGGCCAATAGATCATCTGAATTTAATAGTTATAATATGCGCTAAAATCATTCCATTAAAAATTATGCTAAGGCAAAAGGGAATTCATTTTCAAGATTTGTTTTAAACTGGTAAACTACCTTCCAAAAAGTTTATCTTTGATTTTTGACAAACACTGATTTTTGTGCGTTTTTTCCGTCCTAATTAAGGACACAATATCGAATAGAAAGTATCGATACTGTACTCATGAGTAGTATCGGAAAAAAAAAATTACTAACTATGTATCAACACCCGACGGCCTCCGTGGTCCCGAGGCAAGACTCTCGACTCACAATCCGAAGATCGCGGCATGCGCAAATAAATTTTATTTGATTGATTTGTGTTATTTCACAATTTATTAATTTAAAAGTAATATATAGTATATTTGCGGCACGTTCCAGAGTGGAAGATACTATCGGTATCGCCCTGGTGTAAGACCACCATTCAGAATTGAAACGTTGCTTGAAATGGCTTTAGCGGTGTTTAGTGACCAGATCTGAATAGCCAAGTACTTCCCCACCTTCCTCTCCCCTATCTCCTTCCCCTCCCCACTACCTTGAGCCTCACAACATACCCCGATAGGGGATGCCATAGTCTCACTGGCTCCAGACGGAAGCAGTTGGGACTCTTGTGCGGTATTTCGTATAAACCCTCCCCCCCCCCCCCCCAGGATCAGAATTTTCAAATTCATGTATGTATGTATATAATCAACTGCAAAACTAACCAACTGTTTCTGACCTTTGCACATTTTCGTAGAAAGCTTCTTTTTTTTATTTTCTTACCTGTGTAAACGTTTATTATAATAAAGGATGTAATAATAATAATAACTTAGTATTTATATAGCGCAGTTTTGTGTAATTTTACTTCAAGTGCGCTTAGCTATAATAAACTTAATAAACTTAATGTACAGATACAAATGCACTTTAGATTAAAAAAATGTCTCTTTTTGCAGGTTTAACTGCATTAAATACCGAAAAATCGAGAACGTGACAGTACTACACAACATAAATGATAAGCATAGCGAGGAGAGCCTAACAATGTATGGACAAACATGTCCTGGATTTATTAGCAGAATCTTGTATAAACGGGCCACCTGGAGTTGTGCCCACTTCAGAGGCTCCAAGACCAAAGCGCTTAAGATATCAATCTTTATTGTAATAGCTCTAACAGTATTCCTTTATCATATCATAGCTTATGGAAGATTTTCCGATGGCATAGCTTGCTTTAGCACCGAAATCAACGATGGCATTCCAGATATATTGGACGATCATGAACACCCGCCACCGAAGGGGAAATCCATCTTCTTCCACGAGACGTCATGTAATAAGGCGGAAGGATGGATAATTCAAATAAACGCGAGACAAGCGTGCGCCGTAGAATCAGCAGCCAACCTCAACCCGAATTCAACAGTTTATTTATTGTACACGTCGCCTATCAGATATCCAAACGTATCAATGTTTTCGTCACACAAGTATAAAGTGTTGCAAGAATTAATTAAATATAAGAACATAAAGATAAGAAGAGTGGATTTGAAGAAATACACGCAGAACACCCCATTGCAGAGCTGGTTCCATACAGGACAGTTGAATCGGTCTTCCTACGTCAGTTCTCATACCAGTGATGTGCTGCGGTACTTGTCTCTGTGGAGATACGGAGGAACCTATATGGATCTTGATGTTGTTTTGATGAAGAATTTGGAGAAGTTGAAGCCAAATTACGCCGGAGCTGAATCTCAACTGAGCGTTGCGGCGGGCATCATCAATTTTGATCATCATAATGCTGGACATCACTTGGCAGAGTTGTGTTTGAAGTAAGTTTAGCATTTGACTCTGTAACACAACTTTCTTATTTGTACATTGAAACTCTCTCTCTCGACGTTCTCTTATTTTATTATAATCTAATATGTGGATCGAGTTGATTAGTCAGACAGCTCTGTAAAATTGAATTGTGAGTTGAGTATACAGTTATATGTCCGTGACACCCAGGCTACCACGAATGCGTGAACTTTTAATTCTATCTTTTAGTGATACTCCTGCCGACCATCTAAGCATTCGCATTTCTGCTGCCTAGAGTAAGAGTTGTACATAGTCCAGCATTCGGAGCCATACATAAGCACAGGAATTTCCCTATGGAAAATAATTTCCCTTAGAGCCTGGTCATCTTTGGGGATGCTATGTGGAGGGTCTTTTTGAGGAGAGGAAGGAGTGAACATGGGTCTTTAAGAAACACATGTTCTAGGAGGGAGAAAACGCAAGCCTTATGAGCAGGTTTTAGTGTATAAACAAGAATATAAAAAATATCGTAAAGCCGTATTCGTACTTTAATTGAAATAAAAGACAAGCTTCCACGGTTCACGGTTCTTGAAGAATTTTTTTACAAATACCGTGTTCCTCAATCTGAATTAATCTGAATAGCTTCCATAACAAATTTATCGCGAACATAATGGCAAACAGTTCCTCGATCTGAATTATTCTGAATAGTTTTCATAGCAAATTTATTCAAACCTAATGGCATACAAACCTTTTTTTATTAACTTTGCAATAATAAAGTAAGATCTTGCGTCATTTCAGAATCGATTTTTCTTTGTCCAATGATGGCTATAGATAAACTGAACAGATCAATGTTAATTTTTGTTTTAATTCATGTTTTACCATTTGACTTCTGTTTTATTCCAGAGAAATAGAGATGAATTTCAAAGGAGAAGACTGGGGATACAATGGACCAGGAGTAATCACAAGGGTTTTGAATCATATCTGCGATACTATGAAGACGTATGCAATGACCGAAGAACGGTGTAAAGGTAATATTTATTGTTATTATCATTTAAATTATGCATACATATTGAAGACATGGTAATTCTTATCTATGTTCTATGTACGAGGGCTGTCCGTAAAATAAGATCTCCAAGGTGCTGAGGTGGCGTGGAACAATTTTATGTGAGATCTGGCAACACTGGATTGTAGCCTGGTTCCCCTACGCCTAATACCCACCACGCTGCACTCTCCGCGACACTTAGTCTCAGCGTGGCAGCCGTTCGCGATGGAGCTTCCACTCGCCGCACCCGCCAGGTGTGAATTACGCTCTATAATTAGTTTTTTTATAAAACCCCGTTCATTCTCAGAGGCTTGAAATGTACGGAAAACAGTGTATGAGTGCGAAAGACGTGCGGAAATGGTGCAGAGAATTTAAAAGCGTATTGGAAGGCCATTGGTTTCAGACGAAACAATTGCCAAAGTATGAAGGGCAATGTTTGCAGATCAAAGGGGTGACGGTTCGGGAGCTCTGTGACATGATTCCTGATGTCACTAAGACCACAAATGACAAGATTTTGACAGAAAATTTAGGATACCACAAGGTCTGCCCAAGGTGGGTCCCAAAATGCTCACCAAAGATCACAAATCACAACGGGTTGAAGCAGCCTGCAAATTCCTCGAGTGCTACGACTTCGATGGCGAAGAATTCTTGGACTCAATTGTGACTGGGGACGAGACCTGGGTACATTTCACGACAACAAAGACAAAGGAATAATCCCGTCAGTGGTGTCATTCGCTAAAGCAAAGTTTAAAAATGAATTACAGAGTGTAATTCATACCTAGCCTGTGCAGAGATTTGAAGCTCCATCGCGAACGGCTACCATGCCGAGACTAAGCGTCAAAGAAGGCGCAGAATGGTGGGGATTTGGCAAGGGGAAACCAGGCTACACACCGGTGTTGCCGGATCGCACGTGAAATCGTTCCTCGCAACCACAGAACGCTGGAGACCTTATTTTACGGACAGCCCTCGTATCTTAACGCACTTTCGGCGGGAAGGGGAGTTCTACCTTTTACACCGGACCTTTTCAAATGCCTGGAACGGCATTGCTGTCGGAATTTTTTTTTACGAATATTGTACACTAATCTCTTTGTAAAGTCCCAAAAAACCTACCCTTTGGCTCTAGAGATGTGCAAGTTGTTCTTTTTTTGTAATGATTTGTACCAAAGTGAAAAAAAATTTTTTGAAATGAAATAAAATGCGTATATTTTTTAAATATAAAACGTCACTAAATGGCCCAACACTGACTACCATGATAATAAGGAAGGCACAAAGATTTCTACGAGACCTGTATGAGCTATTCCAAAAAGCGAACAAATTAGCCTGAGGGGTTAGTACCTACAGACTTTTTCACTAACCATACATATCTTGATCAAGAGCGTAAGTCAGTAGGTACCCGCTATGAGAATCAAACTTAGTCTGTAAATAATAATATCCGACTGCTTTCCAAACATCCTATGCATTGGAATATTGACCACCTCAATTTGTGCATTGATAATCTTAAAGTGGTATCAAAATGACATTTATGTATATATTTTTGAGACATTTCCTTGAACAATTTAAAATTATTGACTTTACAACATATTATTCCATCCTTTTCTATCCGTGTAGTGCCAAATCATGCCATTTCTTTCTTCCTTATATTTCTTATATAGCAGTGTGCGGATCAGTTTCACTATCCACTATAGTTTAAAAATTTTACTGCCTCAGTCTGCCTGACATTTCAACACTCTTTTATGGAAACCTTTTTCCTTAATTGAACAAAAGAGAATTATGGAGCAAAAATATGGCTTCTTATCTTATTTTACCACAATTGTATGATTTTTTCAAAGTTCACGACAGACAGAGATGACGTAGCCAGCTGATATTGACTATTGTCTTAGAAATGCCTGGCAGAAAAACCTTGTGCTTTATAGTTGTTGTTAAGATCTCAATATGTACAAATGTGTTTTAACCTAACCATTTTTTTTCTTTTTATTTACAGGATTCAATGTTCTTCCATCATCAGCGTTTTATCCCATTCACTGGAGGAAATGGAAGTTGTACTTCGACACACAAAGACTAGATTTGGCTCTGAAGCAAGTCAATAATTCTTACGCCATACACGTTTGGAACAAGTTTAGCATAGACACTACAATATATACAAGACAGAGCGATGTTCTCTATGGGAATGTAGCGAGGAAATACTGTCCAAATGTTTACAAAGCCAGCGGTGATACATTTTGAAAGACTCGTAATGATTAAAGTCTGCTCTAAACTTTTGGCGAGACTTTCTAAAGTGTGAGAGCCCTGGTTATTTGTTCAATCTCGTATCGCACAGTCGTTGCTTGGATTTTCGTTGCTTGTGTGATAGCTGCTTGTGCCAGTATCAGTACCCCCTGCACGGCGAAGGCTTCCCTCTTTGAGAAAGAACGCAGGCAAGGCAACACAAATAAGTTTGAATCAAGGCAATGGTGTCTAATACTCACACTTCCGAACTCCCTTGGGTAATCTCGCTGAGAGTTTAAAGCTGGCTAAAGGATTTTAATTACATTGTTGTTTTAACCTGTGCTATCACTTAAATGATCCATCGGCGGTTATTCTTGTAGGCAAATGTCACCTATGCTGTACATGAAGTTTCAATATAACATGACATGCACTTTTTCAAAACGTGCCACTTGATGGGATAGATGTGAGTTGAAACGCTCAGCGTTGTAAACGTTTATGATAAAATGAAGTCTAGGCTTTATTGCTATAAACATTGAGTATTGCTTTGTTGAAAAATCCTTTTGGCCTCAGCCATTTAAAAAATAATTTCTCACAAATGGATTTATTTGGACGACAATGGTTTTCGTTTGAACTGTATTTGTTTCACAATGGTTCCGCTTCATTGCTTTTCATATGATATATCAATGTCTGCATCAACGGTGACCGGACAACTCGGAATGAAACCAACTCAGAACCATCTCAGATAAATCATTTAGTGATAAAAAAATATGTAAAAAATTGGTTAAATAGGTTACATTAGATTAGGGTTATCGGCTAATTTAAAAAAAAAAAAATTTCATAGCTTTTAATGACTTTTCAACGAGGTGATGAGTTGACTTAATTCTCAGTTGGAATGAAACCGCATCAACAGATAGGCGCTGTGAGGCCAAAAGGATCTGTATTGTATCCTTTGTGGGAATAAAACTGGCTGCCAGTCACGCTTGCTGCCCACTGGGCCACTGACTATCTACGCTTTATGATATAATTTAGGATTTGTTAAATTAATTTATAAAAACAAAAGGAATTATGAAAATATCTTGCCATTGCTACCTAAGCTAAGTTGAAAACATGTTCATATTTTATAATTTTTCTTAAAATGGTTCCACTTAACTGCCAATAAAAATGATAATACCCTTTGGGCGCAAAAATTTTTTATACAAATTTACAAAAAAGGGTGCGTGACAAGTTAATAATAATCAGTTTTAAAACATTATTTTCAGTAAAAATTTGTCCTGCTTACTACATATTACTATTTATATTGGTAACAAATTTACAAGAAATTAATTAATGCTAAGTGTCGAACATGACAATTTTAATACACATTAAAACAGAAAACTTTATACCAAATATTTTTTTATCAACAAATTTAGAACTGAATTCAAATGTGGGAGTTATTCAATCATTTCAACTCCATATTTTTGGTATTATTTATTTGAAAAGTGTCTGCCTGTTGCAGATTAAAAAAAAATATGTACCTTACTTAACAGCTTTGTAGAAGTCATAAATATAATTTATTATATTATGTAGTAAACAAAATGATAAGGTGAGGTTAGGCTTTTGTTTATCTATTTAAGCCAGTGATTCCCAAAGTGGTCCAGGTGGACCCCCAGGGGTCCACGGGAGACTCGACGGGGGTCCACGTAGACGTGATAAAAAAATGGGGGTCCACAAGATGTAAGTGGGGGCCACGAAAATTTATCTGCAAGCTTATTCTCTATCTTTTGTGGGATCGTTATCGAGATAACGGACATGATCTCCTGTCAGATTTGTGTGATTTTTAGATATTTACTGTAACATATTTTAGTTTAGATCGTTTTAAACATGAATTCCTGCAAGAATGCATGATTATTTATTCATTTAATGTACGTTGAACTTAAAAAAACCAAATAAGTCACACAAATCTGTCAGGAGATCACGTCCATTATTTCGATAACAATCCCACAAAAGATAGAGAATAAGCCTGCTGGTTTCATTAGTAAAGAACAAAAATGTTGGCTTGGCTTTACCTGTCAATATAGGCAGATAGTACAATAGTATTTGAGACCAATCCCGTGCCCATATCCCATCCCGCCTCCCATCTCATATCACATTACCCCCCCCCCCCCCCCCCCATTGTGACAGATCACAACTCCAGCGTTATATTCAGTACAACGCATGTCGAGTTTTGGGTATATGGTAGAAATGTTGCAGCAGGGGGTCCACCGAAACCAGTAAAATTTTGAAAGTGGTCCACGAGAAAAAAAAGTTTGGGAACCTCTGATTTAAGCCATTAGAAGTATTAGATGCTGAACTTTCATTGTTCTAGTTTATACTGTTTTTCGTTAAATTCTTTATAAATTTCAAATAATTTGTAGTGATTTTGAATAAGTGTTAGATGTCATCGATCTTTTGAACATCTTTTTTATCCATCTTTTGATTTGAGATTTTCACGGCCAAACATATTATCGTGATTTATTTTTAGGGTGTTATGCCCTGTTGCGCTACTTCCTTCTTTAGCCAAGGTTTCGGACAGCATTGCAGTGTCCATCATCTGGACAGATGTGTAATCAAAAATTGTGGTGAAGTGTGTGCTGTGTTGCCCGATCCAATCCTCTACAAGCTGGTATTACAGTATAATTTAAAATGGTTTTCTATGTTTAGTTTTGGTGTAGTCATCAATTACCGAATACCAAGACCTATTGAGCTTTGCCCTGTGTTCTCTATTAATGGGATTTTTTTTAAATTTCTCTTTCCTACATAATTTGGCAGGCTCTATGCATTTTGAGTCTCCCAGGACTTCAGGAACGAAACCAAAGTAATGTTCGGTTTCAAATAAATTCTCGGCAATTGCTGACTTGTCAGGGTGGCCGAGTTTGCATTCTCAAAAGTGTTCTGATAACCTCTTGGAGATGGTCCGTTCTGTCTAGCCTGCATAAACCTTCTCACTTCTGGAAAAAGCAGAGTTTACAAACTCCATCCGCCTTACTCATAATCGCAGAGTAAGATAAGATAATAATACCACGGTAATAGGAGCAGGTTAGGTGAAATTGTCAAACAAATTTCACCTAACTCGCTTGTATTACCGTGGTATTATCTTATACTGCGATTATGAGTAAGGCGGCATCTGTTTCCAGAGTGAACTTGGTTTATTCAGGCCTAAGTAGATCTTGTATTTTTGGTGGTTACGAAGACATTCTTGATGCTTTCTTTTCTCAGTATCCTGGCAATTCTGTCCGTCACGTTGTGAATATAAGACAAGAAAGCACAGCCTTTTGACTCTTGTTCAATTCTGTCTTAAAAAATAATATTAATATCCCAAAAAACAAAGAAAATCACAAAAAAAATTTATCTTCGTTTAGAAGTATGTTTTTTTTTCATAAGATTACTGTATAAATAAGAAAAGTACAAATCGAATTTTAAATGTTTTTTCAAATGCTGAGGAAATCTTTTGGAAGCAATTTATTAAGTAAATGTCTGTACTTGATGGTGTAAAATTAATATGTAACTATGGACTGGTGCATGGTAAAAATAAAATTGTGTATCTACTTTATAAATTATTACGTACTTTGAAAACTTAATGATAAAGATGATTGGTATGATTTTTCAAAACTAATCTTTAATAATTGAACATGTTTATAATAATTGTTACGACTATAGTCAACGAAATCTCAAAATACCTGCTTTGTTACTATGGAATATTTTATTACTTATTTTCTTTCGATTGTGATTCGAGTTATATTTTTTAAATTTTAAGTGTTAAAATGCCTTTTTATCACTTTGATGAGCACTTGCCGGCAAACAGAGATTCGTAATATTACACATGCTATACAATAAAAATTTTATGAAAAACTGTAATAATTTTTTTAAAAGCCTCAGCTTTGGGTGTGACACTATCAAGTATAGTAGTGTTCGTATTGTGACACAAATAGATAGGCTATATACTACTATAATGCAAAACGTGACTTCCCTATGTCCGCTTTGTTGTTTCGTGTCCCTGACTGAAAAACGTATATTATGTTGTTTTTTTTTCATATTATGGATTCTTTTGTTATCCTCTTATTACCTAGGGCTTATAACAATATCCTTTAATACATCCATCTAACTAGTTCTGTGACTCTATCAGCCTTTCTTTAATCACCATTTGATGGTTGTATTTAATTAATTGGATTTATTTAACATTAATATGTTCATTAGGAAAAATTCTTCACTGGATAAAAAAAACCTCTATATACGGAGTGTCACATCACATCTCCTCAAAAACGACACTGTGGTCGTGAATGTGTTAATATTATTTTTATTTATTTTATAACTTTGTACACATATTTGTTTTGTTTGTTTTTGTAAATGTTTTGCATTTCTTTTAGAATGGGTTGTGTATATTGTACATCCCGTACAACCATGCTGGAATAAAAACATTTTTTATTAATTTTAATTTTATTATGGCTGTAACACAAGTAACCCAATTAGTATAAACTTATTTTTTTACATTATTGTTGGATGGAAAAAGCATCTAGCAAGACTTAGACAAACCTCACCCCTTGAACCTGAGCACCCCTGCTAAATCACCAAACGCAGCAAACCATTTAAGGTGTTGGTCATTGAGTAAATGGTTCCGAGAGAGTACGGCTGGAGAAATCAAAGAAAAAACTCCCTCAACCATTTTCTCCCGATCCGGCCTGCCGTGCAGCTGGTGTGCAGTCGCATCCGCCGCCAAGACCCGGACAAACCTCACCCAATGAATCCGGGCACCTCTGCTAAGTCACCAAACGTGGCGAACCACTCGGGGTGACCTAGGTGTCGGTTATCCAATAAATGATTCCCGGGGCGACGGTACCCTTACCCGCCTCCCAAATTGTAATGACATGTGACCCAAGTGCGGCCCTCACTAATCCCCACATAAAATATTTGGCCCTTTTACAACAAAAGGTTGCCGACCCATGTTCTACACGATCAACAGATGTGCAACATATCGTACAGCCAAAATTAACCAAGCCATATGTAAAAGCTTCGAGATCCAAATTTCAAAGTTCATATTCAAATCTTATTTGAATATGAACTTTTGATTTTTTCTATTACTACGCGGGTAGATAAAACTGAAATTTACATTACCCTAAACCATTGCAAAAGTTTATATAACACATTTTAGTTTTCAAAATTGCAGTATCTCAAAAATGTGTGTCGGAGTTTAGTGGCTTTTGCCTGAATGGGGACGATATACTTACGTAAGCTGGAGATCATGCTTAGGAAAGGAGTGTTCATTAACATACAGAGCTATATGTAATGAAAACAACATCTAAAAGAAGAGAAATAGAAAATGTGTCAATAAAGGAGGAACAAGCACCACACACACACACACACACTTCGGAGCGCACCATGTCAGGCCACCGCGCAGAAAAGTCTCACAACGAACTGCAATGTAAACCGTTATCTTACTTTCGATCTTTACTTTTCTGCACAGCAGCCAGAAGTGGTGCACTCCGAAGTGTACATGTGAGGGGGGCGCTATAAGTAAAAAATTATAAAGTTTTTTATTTTTATTTAATATAGATAAGTGAGAACAGTGGTGTTATACATATAAATTATATGGCGGTACAATATATAATATATTTAAAATCGCAATCTCACCAAAGAAGAAACTAGTTCTTGTGCTTAGTGAGCGAGTTACACTAATTACAATGGAAATAGAATAACACTATGCAATAGGTAAGAATACACACTAAAATATTGAGCACTTAAGAGTAATTAGAAACATCTAAATAAAATAGAGATGAACATAGACTGATAGTAAATATGAAGAAAGAGAAAAACAGGCAATTATTTAATTAATTATTCCTGACAAGTATAACTTCAGTTTGAGTTTCAGTTAGCTCAGTGGTCGGCAAATTTATTAGCCAAAGAGCCAAAAATGTACATTACGATAAAAAAAAAATGAGAGCCAAATCTGTTAATTGATTTAGCAAATATTTATTATAATTTTAGCACTTCACTAAATAATGGGTACGCTGAATAAAACTTGATTTCAATAAAGTTTTTATTTATTGATAAAAAGTAATATGTAATTAAGGAATCCGCGAATTTAAATCATGACAATGATTGACAAACGCTTAATGCGAACAATGTCCTTGAATCTCCTTGAAACTTTGAGTAAGTCAGGTTTGTATGTTGTTATTCTTAATTTTAGGCACCATTCCAGATCTCAAAGAATATAAAGTTCGCATCATGGAAAATTTCTAAACTTTTACACACATTATGTCAAAAATGTCTTTATAAATTTCCGATACATTTTCCAACCAATTTTCCGATTTTCCTAGAATAATTTTTTTCAGAAATTTCAGAATCAAAATTTCCCAAAATGAAAAATACAATAAATTTCAGGATCACAAATTTCCAAAAATGAAAAATATCAAAAAACCAAAACCAAAAAAATAAATGTTTAACCAAACATTACGTTTTCCTTAGTCAAATTGGGAGGCGGGAATGGGTACGCCGCCCGGGGAACCTTTATTGGATAACCAACACCTCTACCATAAGTCACCCCAAGTGGTTCGCTACGTTTGGTGATTTAAAAGGGGTGCCCGGGTTCATGGGTTGCGGTTTGTCTAGGTCTTGGAGGCGGATGACCAGGATACACTGAACCCCAGATTCCTACCCTCCCCTTAAACCCTTTTCCTTCCCAGAACTCTCCTCTCCTTCCTTTCCTTAAAAAAACCCTCCACACAACATCCCCACAGATAACATAGGCCCTGAGGGAAATTATTTTCCTCAGGGCCTCCTGTGTGGGGCTCATGTAAAAAAAAAACAGCAAAATTTGAAAAAAAAATCGAAATTATGAACCCAACTTCATATTCCTGATATACGACGATATTCCTGTAACGGATTTTTTGTCCCGGTAACTTTGTTGCCACTGGATCGCACGATACTATTTTTCCAAGGAACCGGCTACACTTTTTGCTTTTTTAAATTCGAAAATTTGAACTGTGCCTAGGAACAAATTAATAATCGCATTTGTCACGGGTGAAATCGTAAATAAACCACGAATTAAATTTATTGAACATTTTATTTACACATTTATTTCGACATTTTCGTTGCATTTTCGACTGTGCCCCGCGTTCGCTCGCTTTAAGGTCAACTTTTTCTCTATGGAAAAATTAATTATTCGAGTATGGAGTGGGTTCCCGCTGCATTTGTGAACAGTTGGTAGCTTGGGTTTGGGTTCATAACGGAACAGGTGCATAAATATTCATCAACATGGCCACGACGGATGATGTTTAGTTGAATAGTGTTGATTTTCTTTGATAAATGTTTTTTTCCGTCGTTGTTCGCGATGTTAAGTGATTTCGAAAATGTGTCTTTCTGTGCTGCAGGCATATCGGGATGCCATGCAGGAATGTTCACACAATCAGGTCAGTTATTGTGTATTTCTCACTGTAACATGTTTGTTTACGATCAACTGTCACAGTTTCGTGGTGAAGTTTTTTAGTTTTATATAAAACTAGCAAACTCTGAGATGATAATTGCTCTACAAGACTAGAAATACGTTGTATTTGTGTGTCTTGGAGCCAATTTCGAATCGATTTGTCAACACTGTATTGAATGTGAGCCAAATCTAATATTACCTTCCTGCATTCTGACATAATATGTCATGTCGTGTTAATATCTAAAATTTTTATTGTCTTGCTCCAAATAATGATTACACTATTCTTGGGATTATGAGTCATTGGATAAAACCAAAGGGCTAGCATTTCCGAATTAGTGTTTTCCTCTGCGATTACACTTTATGTAATAGTCACACTGAACCATTTCTAATAATATATTTTTGTGGGTCAGTTTATCCAAATGCACAAATTTGTGAATTTCTCACCATTTTGTAAATGTTCTTTGCACAAATTATAGATTTCTTGCATTGAAAACGGTTATTATATTATAATTATTTTTGGTAATTATTGGATATTGGTGGCCACGGCTATTACGAATAATTTTTAGAAAAAAACTTTAGATTTGCCTTAATCACTATAAAAGGAAACTTATTGCATCACGGCAGGTGGAAAATAATGCATTTTAATTTTCAATATCGTTAAATAAAATTTCACTTCGCCAATCGATCTACGACAGCCCGTCCGCTGCCGTTCGCCATTCTGTCAACTGTTGTGAGTGTTGTGTTGTTGGTATCCTTGACTTCACACAAACGATTGTAGTCGACTTCGCGGGATAAATAACAAGGCGCGTAGGTACTGGAAGCGCGTAGGTACTGGAATGGAGACAAACCATTCAAATCCTGGGATGTTTTTTAAAATAAAGATAATATACACAAGCCCGCTACACAAACCCTGCGTAGCCAAATAAACCATTTAAAAACGTAGGCTGTTTTTTAAAGTAAAGATAACATACACAAGCCTGCTACACAAACCCTGCGTAGCCGAACAAACCATTCAAAAACGTAGGCTGTTTTTTAAAGTAAAGATAACATACACAAGCCTGCTACACAAACCCTATATAAGTTAGTAAAAAAAAAACATGTGTATTAGGTAATTGTTTCATTTAGTCATTTAATTTTATTGTCTCTAGCTGTTTATTTCTTCCTTCCGGTTTTTTGTTTCCGGTTTCGAGCAATGCGTTCAGTTCCCATTATTTCTTTCGCCGAACACCTTCTAGAAGAAAAAATGTCGTGCGAATCTTGTTCAGTCGGTATTTTGGGTTTTGCAGATATTGTGAGAAACGAAGACACTATGTTTGAGTGGTTGCAAAATCATGGAGTGCTTCTCCGGGAGAAGAAGTGTGATGTTTGCGGGAATATTTGTAACTTCGCGAACCCGCTATATCGTTGCAGAAAAGTTTATGTGGTGAATTCGGGTAATAATAAAATTAAGAAAAGATGCAACTTCTCAGTGTCGATGAGAAAAGGCACATTTTTTGACAACTCTAATCTCTCTATAGCGAAGATATGCACCTTCGTTTCATTTTGGACGATGATGCGTCCACCCAGGACTGCCTTCTTGATGGAAGAAATGGATATTTGCAGTGACACCGTTATAAACTGGTCGTCGTATTGCCGGGAGCTTTGCATAATCTGGTGCGACAAGATGAAACAGAAGATTGGAGGTGTTGGTATCACCGTGGAGGTGGATGAGGCTAAGATAGGAAAGCGCAAAAATAACCGTGGTAGAAGAGTGGACGGCAAATGGATTTTCGGTGGATTTGAGAGGGAATCCAAGAAAATGTTTGTCTGCGGAGTGGAGGATCGGTCAAAGGAAACGTTATTGGAAATAATTAAAGAGTACATATTGCCAGGCACCACAATAATAAGCGATTGTTGGAAGGCGTATGACTGCCTTGGAAATGAAGGCTTTATCCATTTAAATGTGAACCACAGTATAAATTTTGTAGATCACGAAACCGGAGCCCACACTCAAAATATTGAGAGGTGCTGGAGAGATGTGAGGGGAAATGTACCCAGATTCGGGAGGAGTAAGGCCCATTATGAGGGATATCTCTGCGAATTCCTGTGGAAGAGATCACTGCCCAAAAATAAAGACCGACTCCACGCGTTTTTCAAAATGGCTGCTGAAGTCTACAAGCCCTAGTAAAATATATATTTTTTTTGTTTATTATTATTATTTCTATTCTTCAATTATAATGACGACGAATACCAACACCTCCAATTATAATGACGATGAAATCCAACATTTCCAGTGCCTCAGCAAGACTGAAGTGATTCTGATTAGAGGTTCGTTTGCATTATATTATTAATTCTGTTTTTCATAATTACGCGCCCATTTTGTACCACGCGAAGTTGCCTACAATCGTATTTAGTTGTGAGGTCAGGGATACCAACAATGACAAAATGGCGGGCGGCAACCGGCAGTGGACGGGCTGTCGTAGATCGATTGGCGAAGTGAAATTTTATTTAACGATATTGAAAATTAAAATGCATTATTTTCCGCCTGCCGTGATGCAATAAGTTTCCTTTTATAGTGATTAAGGCAAATCTAAAGTTTTTTTCTAAAAATTATTCGTAATAGCCGTGGCCACCAATATCCAAATTTTACCTTATTTTTTAAAAGTCTGTCATCTTAAGTTTTTCTGTCAATGCTTAAAACTTTTGTGTGTGTAGGTGTACTTACTATAGATACATTATTTTGCTCAAAGTGTGGGTACTACTTTTGCCAGGAACTAGTTAACCTAAAAACAAAGGCGTTACTTTTATCTGTTTCAGATTTGCCCTTTATACCAAGCCATAACAAATTAGCAGATTAACCTCTAACTATTAATGAGTTTGCCATATTTTATCTTCTGCCAATAATTTACTTATATTTACATACTTAGATACTCCTTGTTATCTCTTATCACTGAGAACAATTATTGTCATTCTAGATTTGACACCAGAGCAACAGAAAATGTTGATCGACATTAGAAGGAGGAAGACGGAGTTACTTCTTGAAATACAGGTAGGCTTTGAAATAAATTATAACTCATCTGATTTGTACACTTTGTATATTCAATAAATTATTACGATCTTGGGCCCATGAAAAGGGTTAACATGCATTATTTAGCCCTTTTATTATCAAGGATTTGTGAGATGGGTACCTATGTTAAGATGTATTGTATGTTACATCACCTCGGTGAATATTAATTATTATGTTTTATCATTGTTTTATTTATAACGATGCAAAATATCTTATCACCATTATATACAATAATAGAAATTTTATCTTTCATTGAAACTCCTTCACATTTTTTATGCGTTTTGCTTATATACTATGTATAGAGTTTTTTTTACCGCTTTCTGTGTTGTTCGATTAATTTAGACTTAAGTTTTTATAAAGAGTGTACGGAGATAGGATTGTTTATGTCTAATTAGTTATGTTTTTTGGACTCAAAGTTCAATTTTTGTGCTAATTGAAACAGTACCAATTGGTCAACCAGTTTAAGGACCTTGATATTGGATTCTAAAGTGATGGCTACTAAAAAAGGACATCGTCTATGTACTAATGGTCGAGAAAATACAAAAGAAATTTTTACGATACCTCTAGATGAGAGAGTTATCGCCCTTGAGGTGATTTTTCACAAAAACGGCGCTCTACAAATTATCCAATTATTATTATTATTATTATTATTATTATTATTATTATTAGGCTTTTACTAATGACTGTTTCCAACAGCATTTATCTCGGGAATGCTGGGTATCTGCAGCATTACTTCCAGAAGTGATTTCGCATTACTGCTAATGGCTTATAAGCTTCTGAATGGTTTATTATCAATACCAGACGTTCTGGCTAAAGTAGGATTCTATGTCTTGGATAATTTCACGTGAGGCCGCCAGCACAGGCTTTTGATTCTTAACTTACCAATGTCCTTATTCATCACTATTTTCCACATGTTCTACAATGCTTTTAAGCGTCAAACATATTTAATGCTTTGTTTTTGTAATTTTCTGTACCACTTTTGCAATGTATTGTTTATTATACTGTTTTTGCAAATAAATAAAATAAAACGGAGACATCCATCGTTGAATAGTGCAACAGATTGAATTCTTTATCCTTTTATAACTCCGTGTTTAAGTCTGTAATGCGTCCCACCGTGCCCCACCCAATATAAAAGCCCCACTGACATTTGAAAGAGCAAATAAATAAATAAAGAGTTCTTTTACTCTTTTTAGAGAGCTTTAGTAAAGCAATCAATATGTGGTAGTTTGAGCTACTAGACGTAGATGGCTCTAATGTAGATAGACCATAGAGGTTATAGAGTTATCCGACAGATGTCGGTAGTATATCTTTGTGGTGATATTTGAGGTATTGTTTGTGCAAACGGTTGCAGGATATTCATGCACAGACGCAATGTAGGCATGCTGCGTCTGTTCTGCGGGTATTTCAACAGAGCTTGCTCTAAGGAGCTAGCAGCATTGATCCGCTGTGCACCGGCGCATTGAGAAATGGTCGTTTCTTCGACTCATTGTTGTGTAAGTTGGCTCTTATTGGAACAAGATATCGGCATCTGTTTTTCTTCTCTCGTGTAATCCCGCCGTCTGCAAGATCCGCATTAATAAATCCCTTCCTGCAGCCCTTACCTTAATCAACCTCTTAATGCTGCCCGATATGGTTCCCCTGCCTTTACGCTATAAAAAACAGTGGCACTCTTGTGAGGCGTCACATAAAAAATAAAAATATAAAATATTGCACAAAACAAAAATTAATAAATAATACGTGCTGGGTCGCCAAGACACGGATGATGCATTATACCCAATGACTAAATTATTATACCAGAGTTAGTAGCCTCAGTCAGTTGCGTGTCCTTGTAGAAGTCCCGTCTAGGTAGAGGTGGAGGATGAATACCAGTTTACGGTGACCAGTGACGCACTTCGCCATACCGCAGCTACTGTGCGTGTACTGGAATTTCGCTCTGACATGACCGCGTAAATTGCTGCCTACTACCTGTATTGCCGACTGCAAGTTCAGAATGATAATGATTCTAGAATATAAGTTTATTTGCTGAAAATTTCGCCTGCGGCGCCTTTTCATGTCTGTGGCAGTTAAAACTAATTTTCCACTCCCTTCGCTCCCACAACCTCTCGAGGTGTAAATCTCTCGACTAGCAATCCACAGGTCGCGATTTCAAAACCCAGCATGCGCAAATAAATATTATTCGATTCATTTTTGTAATTCTACAATTAATTAATTAAAAATAAGTAATATATAGTATATTTGCGGCACGATCCAGAGTGGAAGATACTCTCAGATACTGGTGCAAAATCATAATTCAGAATTGAAGCGTTGCTTGAAATGATTTTAGCCGTATTTAGTGACCAGATCTGAATCTGAAATTATGGCATCCCAAATTGGGGTATGTTCTGATCACCAAATACTGCTAAAGCCATTTCAAGCAACGTTTCGATTCTGAATGGTGGTCTTACTCCAGGGTTATACTGAGAGTATCTTCCACTCTGGAACATGCCGCAAATATAACATATTATTTTATCGTGAAATAACACAATTCAATCAAATATAGTTTTCTTGCGCACGCCGGGGTTTGAACCCGCAACCTTCGGATTGCTAGTCGAGAGCCTTACCCTTAGAATGTTCATAATTTTGTGTATTTTGCGTCACTGAAGCAACCGCAAACGCCGCTTGCACTTGCTTCGTTCCTTTCTCGTAATTCGTAGCTCGGCTCGCGCATTTTTTCTCCCGTTTATACGCAGCCTAACAGTTGCGTGTCCACCGTGTTTTTTCTTCGTTAGACAGCCTATATATTGTCATTATTTATTTTGGATGCATATACTTAACGAAATTCTGCGCCAGTTATGACTTTGGTAATGACATACTTGAGATTGTAATATGTATTTTCCTTTTTGTGATAACAAAACGGATAACGCTTCAAAATACTTGCATTTTTTAGGTGTTGAAATTAAATTTGATGATAAGATGGTTCGATGGTGTGTTTACGCTTTCAGTCTGACACGGATGGGTCGAAACCGGTAGCAGAAAAATTGAAATTTAAGTACATGGAAAATAAAACTCTTCCAAACAAGAAGATAATGTTGATTCTGAATTTGAAGTATGAGATTGGTAAAAAAAACTTTAAAAAATAAGAGGTCTCATTGGCCGAGTTGGTTGAGGTGCTTGTCCCGCCAAGACGAGAGATCCTCAGTTCGAGTCCCAGTTTCGACCTTACGTTTTTATCTGTCTTGTTCTTTTTCACATTTTCGTTTAGATTTATTAGTATTGTCTTCCACTTCAATGATATTTAAAAAAATATATTTTTTCCAAATTTTATCCATCGAAAAAATAATCAAGTTAAATCGTCAAACTGGACGGAAATATGGTTTGGAATTGGTTTCCGTTAGCTTTCTGACGTAGCAGCTGATGTTATTGATGTGGTAGCTTTTAACGTGAATATTGATTTCTTCAGGCTGCCGCAAATGATTGCTTATGGAATACCTGTTCTGTAAGGAGAGGTGATTCTACCCGTGATTAATGTATTAACGTTTATGGTGCATAGATAATCGTTTAGTAGTACAACAGGACCGCAATTGGTGATTTTTAATTAATTGGAATTAATATCAGGAATGGTAATTATGAAATTTTAGCTTATTTCGTCTAAGAAAATCGGCGCCGCGTCGTACCCTGTTAAGGGGACACAATACTCCAAAATAAAGTCGGAATCTTAAGTGGGGGTAAGGTTTTAAAGGCGAAAAATTTTCATGATTTTTTTTTCGGAGATATTAATAATGTTGGCTTTATATACACGTTATAGTATGACATCTGAAGTATCTTTGAAGAAAAAATTTATTAAAAATATTAATAAATAAGTCCGTTAGAGCGAATCTCCGGAGGCGCCTCGAAAAAAAGGTGTTATGCGGTGAACATCATAACTCGTTGACGGATCATTTGAAACAAAAAATCGAAATGGTTTTAAAAGGTAATATGTTTTCTCAGGTAGTGGCGAAGCGTTTTTTTTATTATTTTTTTTGCAGCATGTTTAAGTCAAAAGTGCGATTTTTGCCAAAATTTTCGGTGATTTTTTATTATAAAATGGAAAAAAATTGTAAAAAAAACTCTCCGTCACTACCTGTTGATTTATGTGTTTAAATAGTGTTCAAAATTTCAAAAAGATCTGTCGAGTAAATTTTGAGTTATGATGTTCACGAACTTTAAAAACTTATTTGCGAGAAAATCGATTTAAAGTTTTTTTTATTCGAAATATACTTGAAAAGAGCAAGAGGGCCGGTCGCTTGAAATGCTGTATCTTCGTTAGTTTTGCTTCGATTTACTTGACATTTTGACACAATACTGTCGACATATTGTACATTTAGAAAAAATAAATTAAAAATGAGTTTTAAAACCTTACCCCCCCCCTCCTTAACGACCGAAGAAACAAAAATATGAGGCGCGGCCCTGGTGCTTTGGACGGGGATCTACGGTCGAATTTGCCTAAGCAAATAGTCTAAAATAAAGTGGGAATCTTTATATACCGATTTATTATATATGCTCCTTAAACACTTTCAGTTTTAAAGCTCTTAAAAAAATATATGTTATATTTGAGAATAATATCAATAGCACCCTTATAGGTGATTTTTCACGAAAACGGCGCTATATAAATTAGCCAAGTATTAATATACATTCCCCGCGCCGAAACGCAAATTAAATGAAATTCTCTCGAAAAAAAATCGCTAAGTATGCTCCAAAAATTATAATTGACACGGTTGACAGGATATCTCAAGTTCTGCTAAACCAATTTACTTGAAATTTGGTGTTAGCCTTCTACATACATTACTTTATCGCGTGAACCAGAACTATAACAAAATTTTGATTTTTACTATTCTAAAAAAATTCGGAAAAGTCAAAAAACCTGGTAAAAAATGTCTTTTCATTTCAGACAGCCGCCATTTTGCGAAAAAAAATTATGATTTCTCCGAGGTTCACGCCACAGCAGCATTTGTTTGAATTAAATTTTTTTTTTTTTTTAAATAACTAGGAGGGTTGCAATCGTGTCAACCAAGGTTTTGAGACCCCTCACTTTCATACCCTGTAACTTTTTAATTTTTTTTTTTTCGTTTGATTTTTTTTTAAGTATTTAATGTTTAATAAATATTTGGTAAAATAATGGCTACAAAAATATTTTTTTTTTATTGCACCTGAGAAATCACCTAAAATTCATGCTTCTAGCTAAAATACCCCCTTAATCAAGGGAAACAGTCACAGATCATTTTAGACGTCTATGATAAGTCAGGCCTATTGCAATGGAGCTATCAGCGGTATTCCTTTACCAATGTGATTACTCGTCATTATAATATATTACAATGACTAGGAAGATGATGTTATATTGTGTATATGTTTGTGTGTCTGTGTATACGATGTAAGCAAGCGATGCCGTCCGGTCTATTTATTAGAATTATTCCAACTGCTATATTAGTTCAGAGCCGGCCCCGCCTCGACTTGAAGGCCATGCTAGTTGCCAGTACTGCTTCTTATAAAGTGATTATATATTAGATCAGTGGCGTAGCAAAAAAATACAGCCCTCAGGCAACTCGGGTACTTTGTAATTCGGCCTTCCAACGCTTTTCACAGTGTTTTTTTAAATACTAACTCCGCACTGGACCCCCTTAGATTTCCCTCCTGCCACTGAGTGCTAGGTTAATTAATTTAATGCCACTCTATTTTTTTGTAAAAAATTATGACAACTTGTTCCAAGAAAGATTTTTATCCACCGAAAGAAGGTTGTGCCGCAGGCATTTTTTTGTTCGAGTGGAAGTTGTTTTGTCCTGCCAATGAGACATCCGTCGTATCCTCTCTTTTGCAGGCGTCACTCGAAGAGAAACAGGGAAAAATTGCAACGGAGCTATTAGCGGTATGCCTTACAAAACTAATTATCTAATAATAATAATATTTGGATGATTTGTTTATTGCCGTTTTGTGAAAAATAACTTCAAGGGCGTTGATAACTAACTTAAATGATTATTTATTGGATAACCAACACCCCTGCCGTTTGGTGACTTAGCAGGGGTGCCCGGGTTCTTGGGATGAGGTTTGCCTAGGCCTTGGCGGCGGACGCGTCTGTCCACTTGATGCTGGTTGAGGGAGACCATTTGTCCTCTCCAGCAAGACTCTCAACCCATCGCCTTGCACCGTTATGAGAGAGATAGATTCATACGTCCGTCACCTCTGGATACATTGGCCCCCAGATTCCTACCGATCCCTCATACCTTATTGTATGTAAATATTTGGGCATCATGCCTGTCTTATTTACTACAAAAAAACCTTCTTACTTCCCAGAATTTCTTCTCCTTTCTTTCCCTAAAAAACCCCTCCACACAGCATCCCCAAAGATGACAAAACTGTGTCAGTGAGCAAGCAGCTTGTGATTGTAACACCCTATTTCGATTGTTACCTATTTGAACATTTGAAAAAGATGCTACATATAAGCTTCATAACTCATGATGGAATTGGCATTACGAACCAAAAATAAAATTACGCCACAACTAATTCGACCGTTTTTGCTGCTATAGGCAAAGAAAATTTGTGCTTTGAAGTAAATATTAATTTAATGCCCTGGCTCTGGCCCCTGTTGGGCCCTGACTCCGAGCAGCTGCCCATGCATTCGCCACGCCACTGAATTAATTCCTAAGCTACGAGCTTCTGCCCTATTCTGTCTTATGACATCAGCCTAATGTACAGTTGTTGATTCAATGCACATTATACGTACACATTATTTACGTGTGCATTTTATTTGCCGACTTATTTATAGGAAGCCGACTGCGAACATATATTCAAGGTGAATTAATTCGTTTAATTGCGTTGACTTATCTGTGCATTATTAATAATTTATTATGAACTGGCAATGCGATCAGTTTACGTGTTATGTTTATGTAGATATTCTACCTTCAGAAAGGACATTGGAATTAACTTCTATTTACCGTAAAGTAACAACAGGATGTTTCTTTTTTTTGTTTTCCGTATTTCTGTTAGGTAGGTACTCTATTTTGCGCGGTAGTAGTAATTGAGCAGGGTGTCCAGACAACTCAATAACTACTGGATCGTCTTAAACCATAGTGAACTAACTCACTTTGCAACTTTTGAGTTAGAGCTTGAAATGAGGGCTCCAAATCATAATTTAGTTCCGTCAGAAAGAAGAACCAATCGGAGAAAAACTATCTATGATTGGTCAAGACAGTATTTTTCTGATTGGTTTTCTCTGGCAGAGCTAGATTATGATTTGGAGCCCACATTTCAAACTCTAACTCTGAAACTGCAAAAAGTGAGTTAGTTCACTATGGTTTAAGACGATCCAACTTAAAAAGCAAAATAACTTCTTTTAAAACTCATTAAGAGGAGAAAAATAAAAAAAATGATTATTAGCTTAGGTTATGGGCTACTTTTAAAAAAAAACTTCAAAAACAACATACCTCCTTTGAACATGTTTTTTGAATTGTATTTCAGTAAACACTGAATTTATTTTTTATGTATTTAATTTTATTTTTCAATCTTCTACAAAGATAACGTATGTTTATGAGTAAAATTTTAACTGTCTTAAAAACACTCAAGTATACCGACGAACTGGCGATGCCTGTGGGATTTTTTTTGGTTAATCTGCTAATTGTATTATACTCTACTTTTTTAAACTGTTTATATAAAAAGCTTATATTATAAAATTATACCAATTGTACCAAAAAAAAGTTGTTAATAAAAAAAAGATGAAAAAAAATCGTTACTTTTAATTACTTTTCTAAGGAGTGTTAGAATGGCACTTTGTCGAGTTGTCGTGGAACTATTGAGCAGGTATATTAATGTTACTATGTGATAGAGTATTTCAGTATTGCCCTGGTGTACGACTACAACCCAGAAACGAAATGTGGCTTAAAAAGGCATTCCCCACCTTCCTTCTCCGGATTTTCTCCCTTCCCCACTACTTCAACCTTACAGCAAACACCATTTTGGGGATATTAAAGTCCCATTGGCTCCGGGCAGTTAGGACTCTTGTGCGACCTTCACATAAAAAATATATACGTTCATAGTTGGATAATTTATGTGTTATCGACAAAAAGCCTAGGAGTGTAATAATATTGCATGGTGTGGTACCATTTACAATATCTTACTCTCTGGTGGGTGGTAGTTATTTGATATTTATTACCTGGCAAGTAAGGGAAGGTTTGATCCCAAGCACAGGTATATCTATCTTTTATATTCACCTTTCCCATGATTTCGCCTCCGCGTATCTTTTATATCTAGTTTATATCGGGTGATAATTACTACATATACACCTACGATCTCAGAATGACGGTAAGTCATTTATATTTCGACTACCAGTCTTAAAAAGGGGGCAGTTTTTTAGGTCAACCCAAATATCAGGTAGAAATACAACTTCCGAGGTTCTTTTTTCTCTGGTGGATTGTAATTTCTTAGAACTTTAAACAAAACATCATTAAAATATACTTGACTCTGTCAAAAATATTCTTGGAGTTTAAGATCAACATAACTTTAGCACTCGCTACCATAAAAATGTTTATGATAGTTATTTAAGACCTTTCGCAGAAAATTATGACATTCAAATTTTATAAAATTCCGTCTCTTTATTCCTAACGTCTATTTTGTATTTTTGCCGTGGAGCACCTGCGATCTCCGTGAGTCTGTGTGTTTTTTTAATGTTACTCAATTTTATTATTACACATCATTAATATTTTTTTCGTTATCATCGTGTCCGATCTCTGTCTTGATTTTAATCTGATAGTATCATAAATACGTATTTTAAAAAATGTATCAATTCGTGGAAGCCATTGATTTTACGAATCTATTTTTATTTTTCACCCATTCCCGCCCACCCATTCGCATCTTTAAATCTATTGTTATAATTAGAGTGCTGGTACCTACCCTTATGTATGGCAGTCAGGTATGTAATTGGCAGAAGGATGAAAGTAGGCTGAATTTTGTAGAAATGAGATCCCTAAGGCGTATGTGTAGTAAAACCATGTTCAATCGTGTGAAAAACGTGGATATCCGAAAAGAATGTAAGGCTGGTGTAAGCGTAATGAGTAAAATTAAGAAAGGAACCCTCAGATGGTTTGGGCATGTAGAGCGAATGAACGAGGAAAAGAGTGTAAGGAGAATATATGACGCAATTAGTGAATGGTAGAAGTCGGGGACACCCGAGGAAGGCATGGCACGACCAAGTGAATCGAATACTTGAGTCGGGCCATGTCAAGAGTCAGAATAATAGAAGAGCATGTATGAGACGATGTATGAATGTGAACGAGGAAAGAGTGTGTGCCAAGATAGAATTGTTTGTCCTCTCTGCCTACTTCTGAGGCGAAACGGCGTGATGGTTAGTTAGTTTAGTTAATTTCAAGTAAAACCCTGATGAAGTAAGCATAGCTTATGAATGCTCATGTTGGTTTTTTAAACAACAAAAATCGTGAAAAACCATGTGTTTAATAATTTTTAATTACATTATTTTTATCCTTTTTTTATCTTTTTAATTATATTACTTTTTATCTTTTAAATTTATGCGATATTCTGGAGCTTGTTCGCATTCTCAACATTCCACAAATAGTACGTTATTGTGCATGTACCGTTGAAATAAAAATTAATAAAAATATAATTTTTACCTTTCCGCCATGCCAATCTTTTGAAACAAAAAAAACGTTAAAAAAAGTTATCTGAAACCTAACCTGAAAAACTGCGGAATTTCGCGCGAAATTCTTGTTTTGAAATGTGGTGTGCACTTTTCCCGCTAGCCGGCGCTAGTGTCGACACTGCGTTTATCACTGAAATCTGAATTTTCAGTTAGTTGCCGCCGGGCCTTCTCTACGGAGGGGCTGCGCTCGTTCTCCCAGCATTTTCAGCGATCGCCGTTCGCGCCTTGTTTACAAGGAGTCATATTCACAATAATAATAACACTTGTTTGCGAATGCTTCGTCACCAGTGAAATACTCGTGTCAAATGAGGTATTTTGTGCGAATTGTGCCCGTTTATAAATATAGTCCGGTTTTGTGGTATCCTGTTAGTTTTGTGAAAGGGTTTTATATTAAATTCCTATGAAATCGTTTGGAATTTTCCTTGTGTTATGATTTTGACTGAACAGTGCAATAGTTAATGTTCTTCAATGAAAAGTTTACAAGCATAGTTTGGATAAGGTTCTTAGTACTTTGATATATTTTAAATGTTTTTTTTTCAGGTGTCTTCTTACTAACCAATGATTTATTTAACTACGTTTCAGGAAATGACGATTTTTTCACACTTAATTGCGTGTATCATGCAAATTATTATACTAACAGAATTATCACGAATAACGAAACACATTTTCGCTTTGCCAATAATTTGGTTTGTTTTTTAAATATTCTACGTACTGTGTTAATCAATTTCACAAATAAACGCCTGGACGTACCCGTTTCGTAATATTCACATACGTGCAGAACTAAACTATTATCATTTTCATGTGTTTTGTGATACCCCTTTTATATGAAAATTGTTTTTTTTTCTTAAGTTTAATTGCTCTTTATCTAATTAAATTAATTATGTTTTAATTCAGTTATTATCTTATTTTGGCACCTGATTATTGCAACCAATTAGGATGTTATTTGGTTCTGATTTGTCCTGTTCGCAACGTCGTACCAGCTTGTACCATGCACTGTGATTATGGTCCATGTACCTATATGGGTTTTTCGTTTTAATAATTATTATTTGTTCTATCTTATAAAATATACATTTACAAATATACGCCAAAGGCGTGCCCAGCTTCTATATTAGAATTGGTCGCTTTTTCGACTCATTATGCTCACAAGCTCTGCTGAAATCTGCCGGCCTCTGTGCTTCCTCACTCACTCCTACAATGAGTACATTCTACACGGATCTCATCATTATGAGACCTCTGGACCTTCTGCATAGAGTATAATATATTTGTTAAAAAAAGTTTGTGTAGGTATAGTAGTCCCAGATAGAAGACGTAGTTACGTCATCGACATTCTTTTCCTTCTCACGCGTCTTATATGACAATAAAAAAGGCTGAAGATACTAAAACGATGACGTCACGTACGAACTCTCTCCGAGACTTATTTATTAGTTAATTTTCCCCAAATTTATCGTGATTTATTTTTGGGGTATTATACCGTGTTGAGCTACCGCCTTCTTTAGATCAACGCTTCGGATACGACGAACGCCGTTAGAAACGTTGCCTTAAGGGTCTACTATTCGTATTTTAACATTTGAAGTTTTTAAGCTCTTAAAAAAATATATGTTATTTTTGAAAATATTATCTAGATACGTTCCACGCCGAAATGCAAATTATATGAAATTCCCTCGATAGAAAAAAATCGCAAAGTATGCTCCGAAAATTATTTTAAACAAGTCTATTTCTTTTATTTTACAAGTTATATTTGTGAAAAAATTCACAATGATTCTTTAAATGATACTAAAGATACGTTCCACGAGATTTTTGCTCTATTTTAAACGAGCCGTGTTTTATTAAGCTTTTTCGCCATTTTCGCTGCTATTCTATGACTCAACATATTAGCGCGCTCTGTCCAACACTCGTAATTACATATCTCTCCAACTTCTTCTTTACAGCGCCGTGCGTTTCAAGAGTGCGGTCTTAAGAAGGAGGTAGTGCAGCACGGCATAATACCCCAAAAATTAACCATTATAATACTTTTGGCCGTAAAAAGCTACAATCTTCTCCAAATTTAATTATAGCAACCGGTTTTTACCAATTGTTCAGAATTAGCCGATTAGAGATTTATTTATCTACCCGTGTTTTTCGATTAATTCAATTAAAAATAATAGTTTTAAGTAGTATCTATATTGATAAGGCTTCTTGACAATTAAATTTTAATAATAATCGAATGTTTATTCAGCTTGACTTTTTTGTTACTTAGAAACGATTATTGAAAATTATATCCCCATCTAAATGAACGGATTTTTTTTTACAATAGTTCCCATAGGAGGCCCAGAGGAAAATAATTTCCCTCACGGCCAATATCGTCTTTGGGGATGCTGTGTGGAAGGTCTTTTAAGTGGGCAGACGCATCGCCGCCAAGACCTAGACAAACCTCACCCTATGAACCCGGGCACCCGTGCTAAGTCACCAAACGTAGCGGACCACTCGGGCTGACCTATGGCACAGGTTTTGGTTATCCAATAAATGTTACCGGGACAGCGGTACCCATATCCGCCACCCAAATTGAGGTATCTAAATCTATATCTCGATTTGCAGAATTTTTACCACGGTGTAAGCCCATTCTTCTACCCATCTGCTCAATGAACTCATTTTAACCAGTACTAGATACATCATAGTTCAATTCAGAGCAAACAGTCGATTTGATAATAATTATTAATGTTAAATTCGGTGATAATTTCTTGGACTGGTGCAGTCGTGTGTTTGCAAAATGGTTGATAAAACACTAAGCAAGGCTGACGCACAACTTTTGTTGACTTTGTCGATAAGTTCCTACGTTTATTAACTATGCAAACAATCACTGTTGACTTTTCGTTTTTTGCCAATTTTGCAATACGCTAAACTTAAACAGAGGCGTTTATCTTAAAAACAGAGTTTCCCAAACTTATTTGGCATAACTAAAGCTTTTTATATGCATCATTGCCATATCCGCCCTTTATCCGTATATTACACGTAGCCAGTAGCAAAGACAGTAGTATAGTATGTTAACCAAATCACTATCCTGAGTTAAGTGATAAGTGCTGTTAACACTTGCAATTAGTAAGTGATTTAGTAATTATTTGTATTTGTAGTAAAACGTGATTGTGCGCGTATGTAAACAGCGCGACGATAGCCCCCACCCCCATAAGAAAGCGCGCACAGCCAGCGGTGGAAGGGCCTCCGTGTCCGTAATAAGCGTAAATAAAAGAAGAAGAAGGTTTTAAATGGTGATGGTTCGTTCTTCTTTTTAACCTACATAAAGTTGTCTCCACCAGTTAGTGGAGAAAAATTCAACAGAATTACCAATATTATTATTTTATAATTACTTTAAAATCTATTGTACTAAAGACGTAACGACTGTGTACATTTAAAAAAATGTGTGTATATTTTTGTAGTAAAAATTATATGACAGAGTGTAACTCCTCGTGATAGAAGTGTATTTCATACAAATCACAGTTGTCTTCTGCCACCTCGACTTGCGTGTATTCTATAATGTTACAAAAAATTGATATGACGACATAAAATATAAAACTATTTTTAAACTCCAAAAGGTATAACCTATCAAGTAACAGCAATGATTATTTTTAATGGTGTTAAATAAAATATTTTTAAAAATCTCAAAAACTTGTCTCCTACAATTCTGTCAGATGTGTTGTCATTCGAAATAGGTATACACGCAGCTCATGTCTGTCACCCCCAGTAGGCATTTTAGGCCTCCTTCCCCCCTTGCTAACATTTCCCCTCTGAGATGCAGAGAGATTCATTTAAAAACAAAATGTGACAGAGTGGTAAAAGTTAAGTAGGTTAAAAAGAAGAACAATCCAGATTTGTAAATACAAATGTTAGCAGGAGTGCGCTTATATAAAAAAAAAACGATTATATAAAGCGTAAGCGAAAATGTTTAATAAAGCATTATATTCAAAAATAACATTTTTTAAGAGCTTAAAAACTAAAAGTGTTCAGGAGAAGTCTGCTATAAATCCGTAGACATCGGAATTTATTTATTTATGTATTAACGCCCTTTTAAATGAATGCGAGGTATTAACAAAAAAATCTAATCAACCAAATTGCTACTTAATAGAAACTTACCTGTTATAATTAAGTAAACGAATTAGTTTCCACTATCACTGTCCTCGCTACTGGCTGCGTATGACATCCAGTACTGCCCTTTAGACTCTCCAGCATATAGGTGTGCGATATCGCCCATTTTTAGAATCACTGATTTAATCCAAATTAAATATTTAATGTGTATTTTTGAAGGGAGAGAGGGAATTAGGGAGGGAGGGCCATTCTGATCTGCTCATTGTTTCAAACGAACCATCCCAAATGTGATACACCGAGGCGTCTACAACGAAAAGAGTTCTAAATCATGTACTTCTATTCCAATGAAAAACACTTATTAAAAATATTATATTATAGCAGTCCCGTAGAGAGGTCGTACCTGACGTCATCGACGAAAAATCTTGGTTCTCACATGTTTTGTATGAAAACGAAAATGATTAATACTAGAACGTGACTTTACGCAAGGCCTCTTTCTGGAACTATTAAATTTCTCTTGTTTTTGAACCCGCGACCTCTAGTCCTAAAGCCAAGAATATTACCACAATGCCAGGGCATTCTGAATACAAATCCGAATTTTGTTAGTCTATTTCCAATATGGCCAATACAGATTCAGGGCGTTTATTTGAATACGTCCCTTTTGATTGACGAGCAATTTCCTCCGCGCGTAATAAGATTTTCCTAGAAGGGGGGGGGACTCTTTGTCGCGTCACTCACAATCAGACTTGTTGTGGCCTTTTCCGCTACCACGGCTGGACCCGCAAGATTAAATTAACCCTTTCCTTTCTGCAATCCTGTCCCTTATTCAACCATTTTTATACACGAGACTGGTAAATTTGTATTGCGGAAGATCCCTACATCAAATTGTTCAACCCTACTATGTCTACCTCATTAAGAAGTTCTAAAAAGTTTAATAATTCTTCTCCTTTCCTTTCTGCGATCCTTTGTGTCCTTTATTCAACCACTTGCTCAAGTCCTGGGCGTTGCCCGGGCTTTTCGCAGAGTTTTTCGAAATCTGATTTAGAAGGTAATTTTTAAATTTTCCTTCTAAACGTCGATTGTTCAAAATTTCATCAAGATGATGAATCTTTGATTAATACACATGCATGTATTTTCCTTAGGTAATGTTGTGATCTCATATTCAAGAAAACAAAATCGAAATTCAAATAGATGTATTTAAAAAAAAAAAACAATATGAGAATAATGAATGTGTATTAATCAAAGATTCACCATCTTGATGAAATTTTGAACACTCGACGTTTAATGTAAGAGGAAAATTAAAAATTACCCAGGACTTCAGCAACTGGTTGAATAAAGGACACAAATCTCAGAATTAGAAATTAACCCACTTCCCGACATCCGATCAAGCGACTCGGCAGATAGATTCGTTGCCGATGACGATGCATTTTATCAACCTTTGGTGGCACTCGCAAAAAATGTGAAAAACTGATGTTTTATAGTAAAAAAAAAAAGGTTTTTTATTACGGCTGGATTTTTTCTATATCAGTTATTGTGTGTCTTGCCTTGTTTTAAAATTCTGAAAATCGAAATTTAAAATTATTGCTGGTCTGTTTGTCTATGTATAACATCTGTTTTAAATCCACTCTCTTCCACTTGTATCCACAGGGTACCTACCCAGCACCCACTGACAAGCGGCAGTGTTTTTTGTGCTGCCCATTATTTGTCTGTTTCCCTTTCACGGTCTACTGCCCGTAGCTCTACGCTACAATGTGGACTTACAACAATAAGAATACCTCAGGGATCCCCGCAGGACCCGTACTAAGGATTCATTGTTGGGCAGACAGAAAGGAGCGGTGATGCACTGCTAGGATATTGGATTCATCCTAAAACCACGTGTTTTTTTGTTTTTTTTCTGGACCTTTTATTTCCCAACAGCGTTATTCTTTATTATTATTATTCGGTCGTGTGGTGTTCATAAAAGTGTCATCGGCAGCAGATAATGATAACATTATTATTTCAGCCATCCGCTGTTGGAATACACTTTATTTTAATGAACTTCGGAAGTCATCATTATAATATTGTGTTTCAGCTTTTACTTTTCCTACTTTGTAAAATATCGAAAACTTGCATTTATCTAGTTGTTGAATGTTTGCATGTGATTATTTTTCATGGCATTCTAATTTTTGTGATAACTTCATCTAAGTAACCAGGGTTAGGCAGAGAGGTCGGACAGCCATACAACTCGGTCTTGGCACTCCTTGCACTCCTTACACTCCTTGCCTCATTCACATTCATACATCATCTCATACACGGTCTTATATTATTCTGACTCTTGACATGACCCGACTCAAGTGTCTGATTCGTACTATGGCTTCCTCGGGCATCCATGTAATATGTACCTAATTACCTTAATTAAATATTTATAAAACTGTTTGTTTCCCTAATAAACTAAAATAAATAAAAAATAATGCATAAGTACTTACATGAAAACGAAACCTTTTTAACGGATTGTCAATTTTTAAAACTTTTTTTTACTGTGAAAAAGAGTCCTAACTGTTCCCTTCTGGACTCAGTGAGACTATGGCATCCCCATTCACATTTGCGTCATATATTCTCCTTTTACTCCTTTCTTCATTCATTCGGTCTACATGCCCAAACCATTTTGGTGTCATTTTCGCTTACATCAATCAGCCTTGCATTCTTTGCGGATCTCCATATATCTCACACGACCGTACAAGGTTTACCACACATAAGTCTAATTTTTACAGCATTCATTTAACTTTCATCCTTCCTCGCTAGATCCGTGCCTCACTGCCATACATCAGGGTGTGTACCAGCATTCCATTGTGAACTGCTAACTTGACTTCTTTGGACAGCGTTTTGGCCACGCCAACGGCGTTCATTCCACCATTAATGGGGTATCAACTTTCCCATCTCACTTCATGGATGCTTAAATAAGTTTAAAACTATAATGTATTTCACGTGACATTAGATGTTTAAGTATGAATGTGGACGAAATAAGAATTTATTTGTATTTGCCAGGATTTCACGGAGAGTATTTTTTTAACCTTCCATCCTCTCTGCCTAACCTCTGCTTAGAAATGTCGTGATATTTATGTAGCGATTTACCGCAGGCTGTAATAACATCGTTTGAATAATTCAAACGCGTACTCGGTGCTGCTACCAATTTGTATTTTACAAAAGTTGTTTTAATTCGTGCGTAACATTTTTGTGTTTTTTCCCCGTTGCTTTTATGTACACCGGACTTACGAATTGAGCCTTTTTCATATCCGTCCTGTGACTGCCCGTCCACCCGTGACACCCCTTTCCATCCCTCCCACTCACCCCGCGATTATACCGCAGATCCTCTTCTGATATTCTCACGTTACCCCGCTGCTGGTGAAACGCTTGAACTGTGAACTCGACCTTAGGACCAGCTGTTTCACAGAACTTTATCAATTCATCAAATTTCAAAGTTAATGTTTATCCCTATGATAGTTTATTTTATTAATTTATTCTTAATATATTTAAATTACAAAGGTACACCTCCAAATGTCCTCCACAACACAGGTAGTTCACCCGTGTTGTCGAGGACATTTTTCAATTGTAAATTATAAATAGTAAAATAAATGGTGGACTTAGTATATAAAAAAGATAAACAATAAAAATTAAAATATAAAATCAAAATAGACGTGTCTTATAAGTTTTGAGTGAGATAACAAAATTATAAATTAAAAGTTACAAGGATTGTAGCCAATTCCATTTGTGTTTTTTTGTATTCTGTAAAATTAGATGTTTTATATTGTGTTGGAAGTGAATTGTATAGTTTTGTAGCCTGGTTTCTGTAGTGTTTTTGTCTAAAGGATGTGCTGTCGAAAGTTCTGTTATTATTCACAGAACTTGAAGATTTGTTCTGAGGAAAATAATTAATAACATCTTTGGGGTTGCTGTGTGGAGGGTATTTTGAGGAAAGGAATTAGATAAAGTTCTGGGAAGGAAAATGATATGAGGGGAGGGTAGGAACCTGGGGGTCAGTGTCCCCAGGAGTGACGGACGTATGAATCCATCCCTACCACTGCGGTGCAAGGCGATGTTCCGAGAGAGTCCTGCTGGAGATGTCAAAAGGTCTCCCTCAATGAGTTTTTCTCGATCCGGCCTGCCACGCAGCAGGTGGGCAGATGCATCTACCGCCAAGACCCGGACAAACCTAACCCCTGAACCCGAGCGTCCGTGCTAAGTCACCAAACGTAGCGGACCACTTAGGGTGCCCTGAGTTTTGTGAAACAACTGGCGCTTATTGTCTGTAAAAATGTTATAATAATAATACTTAATTTATATTTATTTTTATCACTAAAAACTTATTAGAAATTCCTCTTGAAACTAGATTATTTTGAGTTTGTGAACAAACGTTGCAATTTTGCAGCTAATGCTATATTGGTCAAAGTTTGGTGCCTGGTTGTGGACATAAATTATTATGAGGCACTTTATTTTCTCGCCAGTTTTATGCTGCGTTTCCACCCACGTCATTTTATTTTCTTTACCTATCCCATACTTTCTCCGCTTGAAATCAACATACATCTTTTGAGAAAAAAATGGTGAAAATAAGCCATATAATTTTATTTCAAATGCAAATACGGGTTAGTTAGGTAGCTGTGTGAAATTGTTATCAGACAATAAAGCGCCCACCTTTACACTCCTCGTACAACCATAAATAATATAATATTTTATGTTTCTTCTTTGAAAGCCTTCCAAGTCTTGGAATATGGACCTCCCTTGAACGTCTTAAGTTTTGTCGATACTTGACAACTCTTACGCTTCTGGATCGATAGCACAACCGAAACGATATATTTTTTTTATCAACAATGACATTTTCGATAAAATCTTTACCAATGTGTTTGTGCTACGGGCCTGACGCCGGCAGTTTTCTTTAGGCGTCAGCCCTTATCACCTCATGTTATTGGAATTCTAAGTCATTTGTTGGTCGTGTTATATGCCCAGCACAGACTCTCGTGAGTGTGGACATAATAGTAATGTCCGGTACCATTGTCGTTCATATGAAATGTTAATAAAATAATATTTTTTTTAAAACTTGTTATCTTTCTATTGCGTTGAAGTTATTTTTCACGAAAACGGCGCTATAAAAATCAGTTGGTCGATGTTTTCCCTAAACATCAACCTTAAAAATATCTATTTACACATTATTTAATGTACATATATATTTTTTTATGTTTTATCGTTGGTTTTCCTGTGAAAAATTCCAGTTTGGATAACAGACTGTGCGGGGAATGTTATCAGATCAATTTGCGCAACAGATACCTACCTACTAACATCGTCGAAATGACTGTTTGCTTCTGTTTCGATAAAAATAATACACACTCATATTGATTGTATCCCGGAAGCCGCTTGTGATAAAAACACTTTTTTATTCACGTATTTCAATGTCCTGGTGTTGGTGACCATCACTCATGTAAAACGTACTTGTCGTGGCATATCAGTATAGTAATATAATATGTTTAAGTGGGTTTATTCTCCCTTTATTATCAAATCTAGTTTCCGTTCGTTGAGCGTAAGAGCCAATGCCGACGTTCTGTTCACAGCTGTTTTAACTGATTATTTGCGGTTTTGGTTATGTTTGTGATAAGTTGTATTTTTTTAAATATAAATTAGTGCTGAACGTGCTGTTAATTAGTTGTTTTTAATTTGTTCACAGTAACCGATAAACCATCCTCACATGTATAACGCATTTAAATTTATTTTTCGCGAAGAGTTGCCAGTAATGAAGATTATTATTTTTTACTTAGAAGGCGGGAATGTAGCACTAGCAGGAATATATAAATAATACGTATTATGTAAAAGGATTAAGTTAAAGTAAAGACGTATGACTAGAATTATCAATACGATAAATGTCACGATTGATGGCTAGAATAGATTCGAAACGAAGATTTAAAATATTGATGTCTTTACTTGCGATCTGCTGAAAGTACTTAGCTAGTTCGTATTAGTATTTTTATGGTTTATTTATTATTTGTCTATCGTGTTTTTTTGATAATATACACGTATAGTTTGATAAATGCGAGCATTTAACTAACATCTATTTCTTTCAATCACAGAATGTCGTTGTATTAATTTGTCGAGGGAGGCGGGGCTGTTTGTTACAAAAATGAAAAATATTTTGTATTGGACGACCGTTATTTCATGGGAACAGAAGAAAATTTATTATAAATTGTGCACACTTTTATCAACAACATTTTTTTGCAATAAAAATATAGGACAGTAAGAAAAAATAATAAAATTAAACATTTAAAAAATGTAACAACATGCCCCTCGAGGAGGGGCAAGTTGTTACATGGCGGGGGCATATTGTTACAAACCAAAAAAAAACTGAAATATAATTGATGCCGTGTCAAATTGGTTTATTAATTCCAATTAACGTTTTTCTTATCTCAGTCGCTGCTTAAATGTTCGTCAGTCACAATTTTGACAAACAAATGTACTTTATCATCGGTAACACAAGAAATATGAGCCCAACGCCAGAACTTAATTCATCAGATACATTCCTCTCCAGCTTTGAAGCAGGCGTAACTCTCAAAACACACCAGACATAGACACTTTGCGTTTTTTGAGTCCAAAGAAGAACAGTCTGCCTTATTTTTACTAAGCATCTGTATGGGGTACATTTTTATATGTAACAACTTACCCCCTAATCATTGTAACAACTTGCCCCTTTGACGAATTTCACATTAAAAGCGTGATATCATTTACAGTTTAATATAATTTTAGTTTTTTAAATTGTTTTTCGTTTCTTACAGGGGTTGTTCCTATTTGTGTTTATTTTTGTTACGTGCCTTAAGATGAATAATGATTCTGTCTAAGATCAGAATCATGCTTGCATGTTGTTTATTGATTTCTAGTTTCTACCGCGTGGGCAGTTACTGTTCATTAATAATGTCAAACTACTCGATTTCCATAAACACAAAACGGGCTTTGTCCATATATGACCACATTATACAGTAGTTCATTGATGAATTCCAGTGAAAAAGTTCCCACGGCATACCTACATATTATTATATTCTGTCATACTCTCGCAGTGTTTACACCGCTTGTCTTTTTTATTCCCTCTATTTTAGTCTGTTGGACGCATGAGGCGGGATGCGATGAATTTTTTATTCATTTCCCGTCCCGAGGCCACTTCCTCCCGTTTCTTTGGGTTCGAGTCCGTGGAAAGATTTCACCAGCCGAATTATAATAAATAATACGAACTTCGGGTCGTGAACCCGATTCGAATACGATCTGTCCCGTTCGATTCTGTCTTCTGCTGGCTTTGAACGTTTCACAGTCGTATCATGTTTCATGTTTGGAGGAAATCATAACAAGGGAACTAACTAACTGCATCTTGTGGAACTTGTTCGTTTTGGAGATGCTACCTAGAATAAAATAATGTGATGCTAGTACAGATGAGACAGTTTGTTCATTCCAGTGGTTGCACCTACATATTGTATTTATTTACTGTGTTTGTATTGCCTGATTGAAATTTCTTTATCAATCCGATTGATAGATAAATAAATATTTTCGTCTTTCCAAAAATAATTAATGTTTTAACTTTAAAGTAATGCAAAAACGACTTCTTAAGATATTATTGTTTATGATATTTTTTCAATATTTTAAGTTTATCCTAGGCACCTGAATCTTTACACGGCTCGCGATAGCAGAACATATTGTTTAAGACAGCACAGTACCTTACCTTACGTACCTTAAAATATATTCAGAATCTTAACGACGTAAGTAAAGAAGCCGTGTATACAAATTGCGACTCGCGACCCGTGTATTGGGTGGACCTATTGTCGGATTTACTCTATCAAAGAAAAGAAGAAGAAGAACAATAATGTGTTAATCTTAACGACTTGAGTGAAGAAAGCGTGTAAACAAATATACGCTCGCGGCACGGCGCATTGGACGGACGTACGTACGAATTCGCCCTAGCAGGCCTTGAGACTCGACCTTTCCGCCGGGTTCATTTCAATTAATTCTGAAGAACGTGTTACTAATATTTAAGATGTTTCTAAACGAATCCCTCCCGAAGTTATTAATTCATCGTCTAGAATAATAAAATCTGGTGCCTACCGCTAAATTTATAGTTATATTCGGAAATACAATTTTCAAACCGTTCTACGTAAAATATATTAATGGTGAAGTATTGTTTTTATTAATCTTAAATATAAATATCGGATGTCGGGAAGTGGGTTAATTTCCACTTCCAAGATTCCAAAGCAAGCTTTTAGAGCTGTATACAAACATTTAATTGTGTATACGGGGATGCTCTTAATATAAAAATGCTCTTAATTCAAAAAAAAATTATCAAAATGGATCCTTACATTCAGTAACGATGATGAGTAAAAATTTGCTATTTTAATTGAATTGTAATATAATTGATACAACTTGTAACATAAATTAATTTAATGTGTTAATTAAATTACTAACTTAATTTGTTACTAAATATGTTACTTAAACTACTTAAATGAATTGCATAAGTTAATAGCTGTACACTGTACCTACACAATCTGTAAACTTCATCCGCCATAACACAGGGACATCCCTAGCATGGCGGATGAATTAACACAATTTTTTGTTCATTGTATAAACTTCTTTTAATAAATAAATAAAATAAATAAATAATATAATCTCTAATCTATCGTGTATTACATTTAAAAATAAAAATAAACTTCGCTAAAATAATAAACACCAGCTAAAATTCATTCAAGATCAAAAAATCTCCTAGCAAATTCCGTGTTCTGTTCTGTTTTAGTTAAATCGCGACACGCCCATCCAAGCGATTTCGGCCTACGAATGTGACAATTCACGGACCCAAAGTATCGTTCGAATCGATTTTGCATGTATAGCACCGCATTACTCCGGATTTGCTTACAGATATTCAATTAACCCGGTGCTCTGACGTCCAAGTCCGAGTGGACTCCGTGGTGTATTGTGACCAGCGGGGCATACGGCATCATTATTATTTGACGAGTCTTGTTTTTTGTTTGAACAAGTTTTTTTGGGTCATCGATAAGATATTTTACGAACATGTTGACCTAATTCTTTGCAATGCGATGGTTTTTCGTTTCCGCTAAAATACATTTTTTTACTTAACTATTTATTCATTAATAGCACCGAATAGATAATACACCGCACCTTCAAAAAATTGTAATGCCTTCCTTGTGGATTTAAATGGAAACCAAAGTCGCCACTGGCATGTATATTTTGACTATTATACCCAGACAGCTCATCAACATTTGCATACTACATCTCTCTTATACTGCCTGACCGTATAACACCCTTTACACAGTATTCGCAATTCTCACTTTTCTCACAATTCGGACTTTTGGATCACGGACAACGCGCACATTTCATTTGTTGTCTTCTACGCTGGCGACCAATTTTGATAAAATATTACGAATTCTATTAATCCAATTCTAAGCTCATATAACATATAAAATATAAATCAGAAAAAATTGGAAATGCAGCTCCTGCTATCCTATTGTAAATATATTTTTCTATCTATTTATTTGTTTTAATATCTATTTTATTCTCGCTTAATACCGCATATTAAACATCTAAATTCAGTGATCTATTCATGGAAGCCGGGTACGTTCAAATGGATCGAAAAAACAAGAAACGTTAATAAAAATTAATCACGTGGCTAGGGGCTGCAAATTCTGCACCTTTTTTAAAATCCCGCGAGATTGAGGGATAGAACTTTGAAATCCCGCGTGATTAAATTGAAATAATATCAACATTTTGTTTTTTTTATTTGGTATCAATCATCTTTGATAATGGTAATATTATGAAAAGATATTGAAAAAGTATTTTAAGAAGACTTTGATAACTGTCGCCGACAGGACTCTCCACAGTCATTTGAGATCAATCATCTTTTACTAGTATTATTTTAAAAGAGGTCGAAAACGTAACGTAATGAGTGTTTTAAAAAGACTGATAAAAAATACGATCGTAAAAATTACGTACTGACTTGTGGACATTCTGGCGCTTGCGTATTACGTGATTCGTAAATCGCAGGTACGTTCAAATCAAAACAGCATGTGTAAATTTAAATTTTATTCAATCCCGCAAATTCGAGGAATCAAATATTGCTGAAATCCCGCGGGATTGCGAGATTATAAACATACACATTGCATTAGAATTACCAGCAATGTTTTATTTGAAAGCAGTGGGATATATTAAGTCTTGTACCCAAAATGTCTCTCAAACAGCTATGGTCACTTTGAATCTTTTGCAGTATTTGTAAAAATATTGTTTCTTTCATCCAGTCTGGATCGAATCCCCGTTGACGTTTTCCACAATTTCAACCTAAGGGTTGGTATCCGTGCCTCGGCTGGTATTCCTCCCTCGCTTCCCCAGCGTGATAATGATTAGCATTCTGTAAGCATTACGCTAACATACTTTCAGCCCATAAATGTCTCTCTGCCTTAGAGTTGTAGCACGATGATCTCAACGTACGCGCGAAAGGTATATTTTACTTATGCACTGAAAGTGGGAAACGCCTTATTTGAAATCCTTGTTCGCTTATACTTGCGTCTTAGGTTCAATTCCTCTCTTAGCTAAGTTCTCCATCATTACACGCAACATCTCTCGCTTATAATAAAGATATTGTCCGGTTATTCGTAACTGAGGAATGTTACCGTTTATATATATTCATAAAATACGTGTTGTCGCTTCGTGCATTATGTATTTTGCGGACATAACTCATTTTGATTGTATCATGCGAAAAATTGTTGTAGCAGTAAAAACGGATGTGTATAATTATTTATGTCAATTGCATTCAACTGCCAAAATTATTATCATGACAACGTGTATTCAGAGTTATGCAAATATGCTTGTAAATTATTATTCTGACACATGAATATAACTATAAGCAGCCGAAGCTGAAGAGAGGAAGGAGTGAACATGGGTCTTGAAGAGACCCATGTTGTAGGAGGGAGGAAACACAGAGGCCGGCAAATCGTTCCACAGCCGAGCAGTTGAACTCAAGAAAGAGTCGTAAGATGCTGACCGGGTTGTGCATGAAAACAAGTTGTGAAGGCGACACCTTCCGTTATCAACCATTAACGGTTGATGGGAATGCGTTTTCCATGTTTTAGCACTAATTCTTTAAAGCACCTTTGAAATATCGATTCATGTATATTTTCTGTGGTTTGGGTTTCAAAGATAAGAGAGTGTGTGGGGCGATCCAGTTCTACTTAAGGATAAGGAAACGTCATCTTAAAATTTCGCTGTCATTCGAGAGAACTGGAATCGCACTTAACGAAACAATCGTTAATTGTAAGGTTAAGCACAATATATTTTTTTATTAAATGAAGACAATATTAGCGAAACTCATTCGACAATCTGAAAACAGAAAAATCAGAAAAGATACTGTCACATCTGGGACTCGAACCCAGGACCCAGCTTTGCCAGCTCTACCAACTTTCGACTAAGAATTAACAACTTTCTTTACGCATATTTTTATTGGCTACTATCTTTATGTAAATCAAAACAGCCGCCTTTTTTGATTTATGCAAGAAAAAACGTCGCCAAAAAGTTACATTTCATTTTGCGTAGTTCAGTAACAAATATCAAAATGTTTTTCGATCATTTTCTAAAGAAATTATTTGAACACATTTTACAGTAAAGCCGTAACCGAAAAGAGTTTCGCAAGTAGGAGATTTTGAATTAAAACAGTTTTTACAAACCTGATACTTAATTTTTTCTGGGCTTATAAAAAGACTTATTATAAAAAGCTCGATTATTTCAAAGGCCAAGATGTGTTCTACACGCAGTATTTAATTAAAGTAGAACCGATATCTCCCGCCTGGTCACATATCTATTGATGATTGCTATGTACATAAAGTTTTATTGGTGTCTAATTTTTGATGATTTCTTGTCGGTAACTTCGTTTATTGTTTTTTCACTTTTCCCAAATGATGACACAGATTAAACAATTTCTAATAATAACAGTGGCATTCATATCACTTGCTACCTCTGCCAGTCAAATAAATCAATCAGTTATCTCGTATAAAAATAGTTATTTTTAATCGTAGTCAGTTGGTGCCCAATGCATTCAAACGAACATAACACGTGAATGCATCCAATCACAGCGCTTCAATGTCGTTAGCGATCATTCCCGTTTTCTATGGCGAATGGCGGTTTATTGTTATTCAATAAAACCCACTCTATTTTTGTATTCATACAATTGAACTGACTAGCTACGATATAATGTATTAATTTGAATGTGATTTAATGTGTTTATTATTTAAAATGTCAATTTGACTTTAAATAAAATTTTAACACGCTCCCCTACTATCGCTGCCCAAATGATACATAATATATAACATTATTCATTGATTTCAAATTATTGTATTGTAACAAACCATCTATTTGTTTCTGAATTAACTAATAACTAGGAAACGGAATGCGGAGGCAAAACGAAAATTCCAGAGCCGCTAGTTATTAAAAATAAAACAATTAAACTATCGTTATTTGACCGGTCTAATTTGTTTTATGGGACCAACAGACTTAGATTTAACCCGTCTAATCACAGGAGACCCAAGTTGTCCCAAAACATCATATGCCGTTATAATAACAGGAGACCCAGATTGTCCCAAAGCGACCGTGCATTATTAAAAGTTAGATATCTCTCTTCCTGTCGTTCAAACATGTGTAATTTTTTTTATGTTAGAAAGCGAAAGAAATGATGCTTCTTATTGCTACACAAATATACAAGCTATGTTGGTTAGATATTTTACAAACCCGATCGTAAGTGACGATTTTATTTTGTGCCAATTTGTGACGTAGCAAACATTTAATTTTGAAATAAAATTGTATGAATGTCATAAAAAGTGAGGTGACAGTTTTATTACAAATTTTCTTAAAAAAATGAATCTTTATTTAAAATTTACAGTTTATTTTATTTTACGTACTTTTTTAAGGAATCCCCAGAAACGTATTTTTAAGCAAATTTACATTTTCAATATCAAAATTTTAATATTTTAAAACAAAAATTTTGATTTCTAATAAACACATCGGAAAGATTATTTTATCCAGATTGTAGAACAATTTTCGTTTTTGCAAAAAAAAATAAAAAATAACCAATAAAAAGGAACATTTCAAATGCACGGGAAGAACCGGAAATCTTGACAGGCAAAAGTTCATAGATATTATTTTCTCATTATTCGAAGGGTTAAAATATCATTTGGTTTTGACCTATTTCAGCGTATCGCTTGCCATACATTTCCAATGTTTTTGCCTCCCTCAACCACCTACGACTAATAACTAATCCATTGCATTGTGGGGCTTTTGGTAGTGGGGAGGGGAAAGATATGGGGAAGAGGAAGGTGGTGAAGTACCTGGCTATTCATATCTTGTCATCATACAATAAAGCTAAGCAACGTTTCTATGATAAACTAGCGGGTACCCGGCACGCCTTGCAATGCCATTCAAATAAATAAATTGCTTCTACCTGCGTGTCCTTTCCCTTGCATCCTCGTTCCACTCCCGCGTTCCCCTTCCACCTTCCCCGCCTTCCCTTCCCTCGTCAACCCCTTCCGCCAACCCCACCTCATTCGTTACCCTTTCCCTCATGCCTTCCCTCCCTGCCGTTAAAGTATGTAACATACACACATTTTCGAACCACTCGCGCAATACCAGTAGTAATTTTTTCATACAAATTTCATAACGCCAGAGCTTACCATTATATATAGCCTGTAACCTTTGCCGCTGTGCGCACAACAAATCGTCAAAATTTCATTGCAATCGGATCGGTATGGCAGCGCATAAAATACGAACCAACAATTTATTGATTTTTATATACAAGATTCAGACAAATGAAGTACCTACCTATAATGTAATGCTTTAACATTTTTTTTAAGATTTGTCAAGAATTCAGGCTATCCCATGATATTTCGTGGGTCTGCGCTAATATTATAATAAAAAACTTCTTATTCAATTCATTTGCGAGTCACGTATATTTTATATAAATAACAATAAGACATTTACTTACGTGTTATTTCATTCTTAAATGATAATAATAATACGTCACGTCATTTTTGCGTCACTGTATTTAGTGCTTTATTTTTGGAAATTCATTAGTTTCTTCACGTTATCAAGGCTATATTCTTATGTATAACACACGATCGTTTCTTTCCTGCTTAGTACCATACCTATTTTTGTCCAACCCATTAACCCTGTCGAATACAATCAATAACTCCACACAGTAACATATTCTTTATTACGATACACGAGTTAGGTATTTTTCCTATTACATTCGGTAAAATATACCTCGATTGTGTCACCTACATGAAAAAGCTATTTGTTAGATTAGGCGGGGTCTATGTGAGGGGACTTTTTTCTTGACTTGACTCAAATCGATTGCGAAAAGAGGCCCCAGAATACCCCTCACGTTTTGCGAATATCACTTTTTTGATGTATTACCTTTTTCTGCCAAAAGGGACTGAGCTTGTAAGATGAACATTTTGGTTTTAATGAATTGAATTCACGATTGTTCGCATCACGTTAAGCCACCAAGCTGAAGGAAGTAGATGAGAAAGAGGACGGTCGGGAAGTAATAAAAAATTAATACCGCACAATAGTCCCGAACTGGGAGGCGGGCTTGGGTACCGCTACCCCGGATACCATTTATTGGATAAAAAAACCTTAGCATTAGGTCATCACAAGTGGTTCGTTACGTTTGGTGATTTAGTAGATGTGCTCGGGTTCATGGAGTGAGATTTTTTTCCGGGTCTTCACGGCGGATGCGTGGCATGCCGGATCGGGAGAGACTGGTTGAGGGAGACCTTTTGACCTATCTCGGAACATCGCCTTGCACCGCAGTGGGAGGGATGGATTCATTCGACCGTCACTCCCGGACATTTTGACCCCCGGATTTCTACCCACCCGTCATACATTTTTCCCTCCCAGAACTTCTCTCCTTCCTTTCATAAAAAGTCCCACCGCACGGCATCCCCAAAGGTGACAGGCCCTGAGGGGAAACATTTTCTTCAGGGCCTCCTGTGAGGCACTAATGTAACAAAAAAAAAAATGAAAAAACTGCTTCCAACTGTCTGCAGTCAGTGGGACCATGGCATCCCCAATTGGGGTATATTATGAGGCTGAAGGAAGTGGGGAGGGGAAGGAGATGGGGAAGAGGAAAGTGGGAAGTACCTGGCTATCCTGATCTGACCACCAAACACGGCTAAAGACATTTCAAGCAAAGTTTCAATTCTGAACGGTGGTCTTACACCAGGGCGATACTGAGAGTATCTTCCACGGAACGTACCGTGTGGAACTAATGTAACAAAAAAAAAGGAAAAACTGCTCCCAACCGTCTGGAATCATCCCCAATTGGTGTATTATGTGAGGCTGAAGGTAGTGGGGAGGAGAAAGACATGGGTTAAAGGAAGGTGGTGAAGTACTTGACTATTCATATTTTGTCACTAAACATTAAAGCTAAACCCATTTCATGAATCCTAAGATATTTGCAATTTGGAATGCGTTATTATCAAAAAGCGTTATCAAAATGCTTCATCGCAATCCTTTACCGTATGAAAGTTAATTATTTATTCCTGTTGAAGTTGTTGTCTTTTCAACTTTCGCACGTGCAAACAAAAAAACAGATTTGAAACAATGGACAATAAGTCAAAACGAGTTGTCGTCCGTCGTTACGCTTCCCGTTATCGCGAACTAACGAAAACAACAAACGTAACAACTTTCCGTTACGCCGTTATTGTTTTCCTTTCTAGACAATCCGTACTCCATATTTTGAGAATTAATTACAATGCCCGACGACCTTGTCCATATAAATAATAACAATACTATAATGATCGTGTACACATTCTATGCCCAATTGTGGAGTGCCACACTAGTTAGGTTTTTTTTATAACAGCACCAAAGTTACTACCGTCTACCGTTGAACGACAACAAAATCGTATATGGTATGTTAGTGGCATAAATTACGTGCCACACACATTAGTGTAAAACCGTAATAAATGCAAAAAAAGCTGTTTTTATTAAATTTCAATAAAATGCAAGTGTGTTAGAAATTGTCTTGAAGGCTTACTGCTATCAAATGTCCAGCGAAATTCCAACTTCTATTATTATTGAAGTTAGCCAAAAATTTTAATTCACTTAAATAACGCCAAATACAGTTGTTTGACTTCAAAAGTAATGTTTGCAATTTTATTACTATTTTACAATCATTGTACTATGTTTATCTTATACTTCTTTTATAATAGGTGTCCATTTTGGTTTGTCATATTAATAGACAAATGAACTTGCGTTATTTATTAATGTTTCTTTATTTCCGTAGAAGGTAAACGCTTAGTAAATTCCCACGAGTTTCGTAAAAGCATCGATACAGCGATATTATCAAATTGTATAGGTTTTATCGCACCTTTTTTTTACATTAGATTAAAAAAAGAGATCCTGAAGAAAAATACGCTCAGGGCCTATGTCATCTTTGGGGATGCTGTGTGAAGGGTCTTTTTATGGAAATGAAGCAAAGAAGATAGTTCTGTGAGGGAAAAGGGTAAAAGGAGTGGGTAAGAAATGTGTCCAGGAGTGATGGACGTAAGCCAACAAACGATGCGAACCTCCTGGGGTGACCTATGGCAAAGGTGTTGGTTATCAAATAAATGGTTCGCGGGGTGGTGGTACCCATACCCGCCTCCCAAACAGACCTTAGCTACACCTTTGAATCAGTTTAATTTACAAATTCCTTGTGTCCTAGTTCAACAATTATTTCATTATAACTATAACAAAATTCCAGCGAATTCAAGATCACTAGAAACCGATTTGCGTAGGTAAGTGATTCTACTTATTAAACTTATTGGAAATATGAACAAATCATTTATATAATACTCATACGTGACCTTTGAATTGGGTGCGAATATTTAATTGCCGATCCCGATTTCGAATCGGTAATTGGAATTCGGGGGTTGATGCGGCTCCCCGGGGTCTTTGCCCTTTGCGGGTCTAATCGCCCTTCGGCTGGGCGATTCGTTAAATCACATCATTCGCCCGTAAATCTCCGGTAATTTGCGTAATTTATTGATCAATCAATGCCAATATCAGCCGCCCTCGGGCTCATTTCACCCCCGGGGTAATTTTGACGTAATTATTGTTTAGATTTAATCGGTGATTTACAAAGTGGGAGTTGAAGAGATCCGTCGGTAAGTAACAAGGCAAGAAGAAATCGCTGATCAAATGATTTGAACTGTTTTTGACATATCGATTTAGTTAGAGTTTTGAGATAGTGACGAAAGCAATCTTCGAATGCTCGCAATAAATGAATTATTATTTACACTTCTCTGCTCTACATCCATAGTAATATTATAAATGCGAAACTGCTCAAGTTTGTTTGTTACGCTTTCACGCGTAAAACAATAAAACGATTTTTAAAATTCTTTCACCAATAGAAAGCTAAATTATATGCAAAGAATACAGGCTGTATATGATGGATGGATGAAATTATAAATATTAATATATTATATTTGTTATACATTTTCTGTAGCTAACAAAAGCGAGTTTTTGCTAACGTCAGAAAAAAATCGTTTCCATGGAAACGATGTTGATATATTTGTGGGCTCTATGCTGGTAGGTACTCAGCCCCTTACCTACTGGTCGGCTGCTGCTCCAGAAAATTCAAATATTAGAATATGTTTTGTTTTTTTGAACAAGCTTATGTTTTGGAATAAATGTCAGATGAGAGTTCCTACATTTTAAATATAATTCGTAACGATGATAAAGACTATAATAAATAGTCTTATTTTTTATTATATTTACAAACTTATATTTAAATTAAAATAAATCTCCGAAATGTTTGTAAGCGCATAAATTCCGAACGACTGCACCAAATCGGATAACTCTTTTTTTCTTTGAGCTCTAGCATTATGACATTTAGGTGGCACGCGAGCTGTTTGAAAACTGAATGTATGGAATGCGGGAGGGGTTGGGGGGGATGGGGGAGGGGGTATTATTGATAAGTGTAAGCGCTACAATAATTTCCCCTAATACCATGCGAGCGAAGCCGCGGGGAAAAGCTAGTATTAAATATGTTATAAAATAACACCAGGCACTTCCCCTTCATCCCCTGTTGTGAGGCCCTTGCGTATTCTGACAACAAACCCCAATTGGAGGTACCATAGCCTCACTGGCTCCAGGTAGAACTCGTGTGCTGTGTTCACATAAATAAATGGATTTTTCGCAAATATTTCCAGATTAAAAATGAGAAAAACATGATTTTTTTATAATTTTTACATCGTTATCACGCAAAATACGTTAGACCTCACAACATATTTTTTAAAGGAAATCGGTATTAAAAGTTAAGAGGTATAATTACGTAGAAAGTAGCGATTAATTTTGTTTTACGTTGCTTTATAATTATGAGTAGGTACTTATTACCGGCCCAGCCGCCCACTCTGAACGTGAAAACTCATTACGTTATCGTGTTTGTTATTCTAGGATACCTTCGAATAGATTTATTGCTTGAAAATACGTAGTTCATTACCGAAAAATAAATCTTAGTCAGGAAATGGGTAGGTACTGAGTAAACTAACTAGCCTTACGATCGAGATGCGTATTGGGCATTTCTATGACTGCGTATCCATACTAATATTATAAATGCGAAACTCCTCGAGTTTGTTTATGACCTTTTCATGCATAACACAATATAAAGACTTTAATAATTCTTTCACCAATATAAAGCTAAATTATATGCTCAGACTACAGGTTGTATGTGATGGTAAGCTCTGGCGTTATGAAATTATAAATATTAATATATTATATTTGTTATACGTTTTCTGTCGCTAACAAAAGCGAGTTTTGCTAACGTCAGAAAAAAATCTTTTCCATGAAAACAATGTTGATATATTTTTGGGCTCTATGCTGGTAGGTACTCAGTCTACTGGTCAGCTACTACTGCAGAAAATTCAAATATTAGAATTCGTTTTTTTTTTGACTAGCTTGGAATAAATGTCAGATGAGAGTTCCTGTATTAAAAATATAATTCGTAACGATTATAAAGACTGAATGATAAATAGTATTTTTTTATTATATTAACGAACTTCCAAATATTTAAATAAAAATAAACATCCGAAATGTTTGTAAGCGCATAAATTCCGAACGAATGAACAAAATTGGATAAGTAATTCTTTTTTTCTTTGAGCATTATGAAATTTAGGTGGCAGGCGAGATGTTTGAAAACTGAATGTAACGGAATGAATATATGGAATGCGGGAGGGGATGGGGGTGGGGTGGGGGGAGGAGATAATTGATAAGTTCAACCGCTACAGTAATTTCCCGTAATACCATGTGAGCTAAGCCGCGGGGAAAAGCTAGTACATACATATAACAAAACCTAAAACGAACCACGAATTATGTATTTTATTTTATTTTAATTTTATAGTATGGGAAAGGAATGAAGCAATTATATATGGGAAAAGAGCGAAGCAACTGCGCGAAACGCCACTTCATACATATTTCGTGGTTCGTTTCGCAGTTTGTTACACGTAAGTATACGCAGCCTATCATGTAGAACAGTGATTCCCAAAGTGGTCCAGGTGGACCCCCAGGGGTCCACGTAGACGTGATTAAAAAAATGGGGGTCCACAAGTTGTAAGTGGGGGTCCACGGAAATTTATCTGTAGGCTTATTCTCTACCTTTTATGGGATCGTTATCGAGATAACGGACGTGATCTCTTGACAAATTTGTGTAATTTTTTACATATTTACTTAAACATATTTTAGTTCGTTTTAAATATGAATTCCTGCAAGAATGCGTGATTATTTATTCATTTAATGTACGTTGGTACATAGAAAAAGCAAATAAATCACACAAATCCGTCAGGAGATCACGTCCGTTATCTCGATAACGATCCCACAAAAGATAGAGAATAAGCCTGTTGGTTTCGATAGTAAAGAACAAAAATGTTGGCTTTGCTTTACCTGTCAATGTACGCAGATAGTACAATAGTATTTCGGTGAAAAATTGTCATTTTGAGACCCATCCCGTGCCCATATCCCATCCCGACCCCATCTCACATCGCATTAACCCCCCCCCCCCCCTCCCCGTTGTGACAGACCACAACTCCAGCGTTATATTCAATATTCAGTACAACGCGTGTAGACAGCATCCTCAACACAGCATCCTCAAAGATGACATAGGCCCTGAGGGAAATTATTTTTTCCTCAGGGCCTCCTGTGTGGAGTTAATGTAAAAAAAAAAAAGAGTTTTGGGAATATGGTAGAATTGCAGCAGGGGTCCACCGAAACCAGTAAAATTTTGAAAGTGGTCCACGAGAAAAAAAAGTTTGGGAACCTCTGACGTAAAAGAACGAGCAAATAGTTCAGCTGCCAGTGGTTTTCTCAAAGTCCACGATTATAGAGACAGGTACCTACTACCTTAATTTAATGATAATTACATCATAATCGAAACCCAATTAAATTTAAGAGCCATTAACCAGCCGCCGAGAGTTTAAATTTCGTCGAACGATGATCTTGCGATCGTACCCTTGCAACTGTACAGGGCGGTTCCAACGAGAAAGATTAATATTCTCCATACCATTATTTTAACATAATAACCCAATATCGATTTTATTTCATAAAAAAATTTGCTTTGATAAATACGTACATTAAAAAATGCTCAAACACAAATTAATCAAAATTTGCGCTTTACTTGAACGCCCGATCTTCGGATTGCTAGTCGAGAGCCTTACCCCTCGACTACGGAGATCGTCAATTTTCACCGAATATTTCCATTTATCACGACAGCCATTAAAAAAAACCCATGTCCAATGTTTATTTATGTATTTTCCGTGACCCTTGACCCTTTCGATCTAAAAAATACAGCCCCTGTGGGTTCCAACTGTGCTGTGCTGCGTTGATTTATTTTCACCAACAAGAAATGCGTCATATTTTTTTGGATGTCGGTAGGCACTTTTTTCTTTGTATGTTAATATTGAACGACACGCTAAAAATTCAACCACCAGAACATTTTTACCGTGAATCCAATTTGAATGCTAAATCTGAACTTTAAGCAGCTTTAGGCAGAAGTGTTTTATGGCACATGTGTTTATTTAAAAATATATGTTTATCTATCTATTCGTTCATCAGCTTCATAATATCATGGTATTCAGTATCAGATTCAAATTCAAATCAGAGAATTGTTGGAATACACAATGCGAAAGGGAAGGTGACTTAAAATGAGACAAAAACAAAAATTCAAGAATACAAACAAACTTCATCCATGTTTTATCAGTATCTTTCCTTTATGCCTATTTGGGCTCTGAATTTCTATGAATACCAACTGATTAAATCCCGTCTTCAGAGCACGTGCTCAAAATACAATGCATTTATATACCTGTCGCACCGGGACAGGAGGACTCCTGAGTAGAGGAGTTCCATCTTCTTGTGTTGTGTTCAGTATGATTTTAAAACATACGTTGGGTATGTATGACATGTGTTACCTCGTCTTCGCTTCAAGACCCAGTTTCACTCCTTCCTTTCTTCAAAATATCTTCCACACAGCATCCTTAAAAAATGACATAAATTCCGAGAGATATTTTTCCCCTCAATGCCGCCTTTGAGTTTATGTAAACAAAAGGAATGATATGTAATTTATGTAAACAAAAAGATAGAGAGTCGCCGAGGGTCTGGTGGGAGACAAATATCTTGGCTGCGAAATGTACGAGAGTGGACCGTTATTAGAAGTGGGGAGGAGCTGCCCCAGCGCAAGATAGAGATGCATTTATTTACCAGAGTGATCGCCAACGTCGGGGGGACCTGAAAGGGCACACGAAGAAGAAGAAACAAAAAATCTATCTTAAAACCATTCCACTGATTTGTTGTAGAATTTCTGTCTTTCGTCGTTTTTTTTTCTTTGTTTACCCGACAGGTGATCCCCCTAAAATTGTCCCCCCCCCCCCGAAATTATAATTATTATTAAATATGAATGTGCATTATTTATAATTTTCAAACATTCTTTGTAATTTTCAAAAATCGGCTTCAAAAATACCTTTTATTATTACAATTTATTAGTTGGTATGGATATTTTGGTTGGTGTTGATTTTTTCGATTTATACGCTGTTATATACAGTAGGGATGTTATGGATCTCCGTAACCGTAATCGAAACTATCGGATATTCGAAATAAAAAATATCCGTAACCGTAACCGAAACCGATATAAAGGTTTCGGATAAAGGCGGAATCTAAAGTATATTAATATTTATTGATTTGACTGATTGTAAAAACAAATGATAATATAGACAAGAAATAAAAATAAATCTTGCTATTTGTATTTTACTGTTATAATTTTAAAATTCTAATATCCGTAACCGAAATCATCCGAAACTAGCGGATAATCCGAAATAATTTCACATCCGTAACCATATCTGAAACCGGTATAATATTATACTTATATCCGTATCCAGATCCGAAATTTCATATCTATAACACCCTTATTATAGAGTCTATATTATAGACAAGTAGTTTTATTCTTGAAGCATTTGATTGAAAACATGTTTTATACTTTCGCTATTCGGTGGTGCATGCACTCTGCACACCCCTTCGGGGACCATCTAGGTATCAAGATGTGGGATTATTTTTTTTTTTTCAAGAGCGGAGACGGTTTACATAAATAAAGTTCCCGTGAGCACTTAGGCCGCAGGCCCATTGTGCTATCTCCCATTTTACCTCATTCCTTTGCCAGTAATCCAGTCCCTTTAACAAAGTTCACCAGGATTGTCATTGGAAATGAAGCTATATCTTCTGGTTCGACAATGTGTCTTCCCAGGTCTCATTTCTCCTCTTGACTCCTCCGCGGTTCCCTAAAGGCCCCACAAGAGAAGAGCCCACTCCACCTTGGCTCCCCGAGGGCCCCAGGAGGGAAGAGGACCTATCTCTCCTCTTTACTCCTACATGGTTCCCTGAAGGCCCCACATGGGAAGAGGACATCATCTCTCCACTTCACTCCTCCTTGGTTCCCCAAAGGCCCCGTGCCGGAAGAGTGCCCTCCCCTTGGTTCCGTGAAGGCCCCACAAGGGAAGGGTTCATGGAGGTGGCCTCAGCTCTCCTCTTCACGGCTTCTCCTCTTGGTTCCTCCTAAGGGCCTCAGGAAGAAAGTCCACAGAGGTGGCCTCAGCACTCCTGGGTTCCCAAAAGGCCCCTAGTTTTCGAATGGCCCAATTTTTTTTTGTCCCACGAGTGACCAGGGAAATAGAAGGTCCACTCCAGCAGTGCCCCGAATGTTGGAGTAAGGTCTAAATACTCCGAGATATGACCTTGTTTCTCGGAGGCACCGTTCCGGACACTGTTCCCCAGGACATTCAGCCTGAGCACGGTAGCTCACACCTTGGCTTGGGATGGCTATTGCAGGTTTGTGTTTCCACTCCCTGAGCGATGGGTTCGCCACACTCCCTACGCTAAGATGTGGGATTAACTTTCATGTAATATTTTTTATAACAAACAACGTAGCTCCCAGCTTCATGAACCATACAATCCCTAAACACAAAATGATTATACTCATATATATTTTTATAATATACACCGTTTACGAGATGTTACATCTCCATGAATATTACAGATTGATCCCAAAATTCAATTACATTTCCACTCGATTATAAAGGTCTGGCTGGCCTGATTCTCGATTATTCGAGGGTAAGTAGGGTGCGGACAACCTGCGAGTATGTGATACGTGCTTTATTATTAGATATAATAGCTTATACGAAATTGAGATGAATTCGTGTCGGAGGGAGATGCCTATACACCTGTATTGCCGTCATATTTTATGTCTCTATGCGGTGGGTTAAAAGGTCTGCGTAATTGTACCTACGGATCTTACTTGTTTATTATTCTCGTGAACCTGTCGCAGTAAAAAATGGGACTGCTTCGAAATACGGCGAACTCTTGCCACCATTATACTAATACGCCTTAATATTTTAACCGTGAGCCTGTCATTCCCTAGGACTCCTAAATACAACATGTTAAAATGTATATGGCTGGGTAATATTTATTGTTATAAAAAGCCATGCCACGCGATGTGGATTTAAGCGTTGTGTTTTGACGTGGTGTTGTAGGAGATAAAACATGACCAACGTAGCAAAACCAACTGCAGGGGTAGGCAGAGATAAAGGAATGCCACACGACTCTATCTAGCGCACATTACCTCCACACAGGAGGCCCTGAGGTAAAAAAATCCCTCAGGGCCTTTGTCATCTTTGGGTATGCTGTGTGGAGGGTCTTTTTGGGGGAAGGAAAGAGAGAAAGTTCTGGGAAGGAAAGAGGTTTAAGGAGTTGGTAAGAATCTGGAGATCAATGTGTCCAAGAGTGACGGACGTGTGAATCCTTCCCTCCCACTGCTTTGCAAGGCGATGGGTCGAGAGAGTACGGCTGGTACGAGTCTAGGTTAGGTCTCAAACAGTTCCGATCCGGCCCGCCACGCAGTAGTGAACAAACGCATTCGCCGCCAAGACCTAGACAAATGAATCCGGACACCCATGCTAAGTCACCAAACGTAGCGAACCACTGGGGATGACCTGTGGCAGGGGTGTTGGTTATCCAATAAATGGTTCCCGGGGCGGCGGTAGATAACCATCTCCCAAATTGAAAAATTAGTTTGCTTCATTGATACATTGTCTTCTGCTACACCGGACTCACATTCTTACATATTTGATTGACTTGATCGTGCCTAGTCCCTGTTACGATGGGATTTCTACTATAACCATAACTCGATACACTTAACTTTGCAGGCGTCAAAGGGGAATTAATGGAGAAAATATTTTTTAATTTACAGATTTTTGCACCTACTAAATTTGTACCACCGACGACTAAAAAGTAAAGTGTTTCTATTTGTACTATCTTGACCGATTTTCGGTAATGTTATTGAACAAGCGCTTTGTCCTATTTTTCTACTGTTAAAATTATCAATCCAGCTCCATAGCTCACTCTCTGCAAATGTCAATATATTATAAGAGGACTGAACTCAAAGTTCGCGAGTTTTTGCTGATTCATTCAGTCAGACTGTCTATCAAAGAATTTCCTCGATGGTAAGGCTAGTATTATTTCAAAACACTTGTCGGTTCTCACGAAGAGTTATCATTATATAATATTATATTTGGTGCATTATTAATTTCACCCTTTGCCTATCCGCCGATATCTGAGGGGATATTATTTTCCGGCAGCTATGAATTTCCATTTCCATTTAAATGCTAAGCAGCGTTGTTCAGACGGGGGTTTAGGAATATCGAATACATAACTTGTACGGGGGCTTGTTTATGCTACCGTCTTCTGATCTTCGGTGTTTGTGCATTAACTATGCAAGAACTTCCTGAACATTGAACGAGCATACTTGGATATTGCCCAGAGGAGTTGTTATCTTCAATTTTAAGGCTCGTGCATCTATCTGTCCTGTCAAAATTGCAGCGAAACAAAGGTAGCTTTTCTGCAGCCGAAGATTTTCACTGTCTTGCAGTTCTTGGAGTCCTTAATTTATGAGAGCGTGGTGCGTTTAATACATCTTATCTTTTAAAGAAGAACATCTGTTTGTATCCCGCCAAACAAAAATTCTCGCCAAACAAATTTATCTACACTCTAACGGTGAGATCAAGATTTTTTCACAGGTTTTCAGTCCGTTTTTTTCGGAGTCAACGCAGGGTTTTCAAATCACAATTCTATTTCCATCGTTAGCTGTGGAGTTTTGAATTTTCCGTAAACCCTCGACGTGTCGCGTTGGGTCTTTAAAAGCCCAGGTTTTACAGAAATGCTAATTATGTTCATTTTAAAAGTTCCCACTGATTCCTTACTTTAGGTAGCTTCCTAAAAGGGACGATATTTGACGCTAGCGCCGCCGACATTTAGTCTGCTGAGATACAGACGCGTGTTTCGGCGGGAGGCTCAACAAAATACAATGAAAAACCAAGTTTTTTCATTGTATTTTGTTGATTTTTTTTGCAACAATTATAAACCTGTATCAATCTCAAATAGTTATAAGTTTGATAGAAATTGTTGAGATTTTTTTTCTAAGTTAACTATTAAAAAAGTGCGATTAAAAATTTAAAAATAATGTTCCTTGTTGATTTTTAAGCTTTTATATTGAATATAAATATCTAATTTTTAATTATTTCTTTTTAATTCGATTGAGCCCCTATGAACTGACTATAATCAGTTAAAATAACACATAAAATATATTCAGTAACAACAATTTAATCATATTTATTTTTGGGGTTCTTGGCGACTCCGCGCGACATCTCGCGTTAAAAAAAGACGCGACGGGCGGAGGGTTAAATTGTCGAATAGTAAGTAGGACAAGAAGCTGTGTTTTAATTGTTGTATTCTATTTTAAAAGATGAAAGTTAACAAAACTCGGACAAAGCCGGGCAGTTCCTACATGTAATGCATACCTAGCCAATTGCACTTTTATAAAGATGCAACCCTTCTTCTAGATCTAGAAAGTTGGAAGATTACCAACGAAACTTCTACATTTTCCTTTATATTTTCATTACATTTTCAACTTGCAGCACGAGCGATCTTCTTCAACAAAATTCTGTACAAACACGTTCAACTAAATAAGCAAATAAAGCGTACTTCGTAAAGATATTGATTTTGATATCTCCAATTTAAATGTATTTTCTCATTTTGAACGGGGTTCATTGAATGCTTTTTTTCATTTTTACTTTATTACCACATTCCAGTCTATCTGCTTTGCATATTTATATGTGCACGAGTCGTTAATCATCGGAAAATCTTCAACTACAAACACTCACGACACATTCCTGCTCGTATTTCCACACCTCCTTGAAGATAGCTTCAGAATGCATTAGAAAATAATTACGACTTGAACAATGAAGAGTTTCAACGATAATTTCAGGATGCTCGAGAATGTTAAAAGATGAATATCAATAACTTGAAGTGCAGCTCTTCTTATAATTAATTATTGCTTCTGTCATCTGTAGCCTAGTCTCACAATCTGACTTTCAAATCTTCTCAGGTACTCTCTTGAAGATATGTTTCATCACAGTTGGTTTTTAACTGACTGACGATTACATTGAGTACGTGATAATGTGACGGCACGTTAGTGCAGCTTGTTGTCAATGAACACTCTTAAAATTTGAAATGATCATGAGCTCCACTGTGATCTCTCTTTCTGTTATCAGCCTCATTTATGAGAAAGAACGAGATGCTAAAAAATAGGTATCATCAACCCGCCTGAGATTACCAGCATCCAAAAGATGTAATGTGTACTACGTGATATTTTGAAAATGTTTTGTCAGCGTGTTTTTAAAGGGGTCTTTCGTTAGGGGATCGGGGATAGATTCCAAGAAAAGCGTCCCCAAGCAGTGCGTAACAAGAACCCGTTGTTATTAAAAGTAACTGATTCGAGGAATTACTCTCACTCCGGTGGGTGCCTAAAGCACTCCTTAAAAGTTGCTACATTTAAATAAAGAACAACTTTTCCACTTTATTTTTACTTTGAAAATGAAGATTTTTTTGTAACAGCTGAATTTACTTTCGCAAGTAGGTACTTCATTATTTTCTATTTTCCTTTTTTCTGGGATTATGTATTGCTTGGAATATGTTTCCTCCACTTTGAGGTACCTATGGTGTCCCCACTTTGAGGTATGTTGTCCCCATTTTTAGTAGTGTTTTCCCCACTTGTGTGTATTTTGTCCTCAATTTTTTTTTTTACTTTAGCTCCACACGGGAAGCCCCTAGGAAAATAATTCCCTTAAGGGCCTATGTCATCTTTGGGGATGGTGAGTGGAGGGTCTTTTTAGGAAAGAAATGAGAGGGGGTCGGTGGGTCTAAGAGTGACGGGCGTATGATTCCATCCCTTCCACTGCGCTGCAAGGCGATGTTCCGAGAGAGTACGGTTGGAGAAGCCAAAATGACTCCCTCAACCACTCTCTACCGATGCGGCCTGCCATGAAGTTGATGGGCAGATGCGTCCGCCGCCAAGACCCGGGCAAACCCCACCTTATGAATCCGGGCACCCCTCCTAAGCCACCAAACGTAGCGAACCACTATGGCAAAGGTGTTGATTATCCAGTAAATGGTTCCCGGGGCGGCGGTACCCATACCCGCCTCCTAAATTAAATTGGGGTATGTGCTCCCTACTTTGGAGTATGTCGTCATTGAGATAAATTGTCCTCACTTAGGGGAATGTGGTCCCCGCTTGGAGGTATGTTGTTAGTCTGAAGGAAGCGGGGAGGGGAAGGAGACAGGGATGAGGAAGGTTAGGAAGAACTTGTTTTAAGTGCTTAATGGTTTTCTGTATCCAGGGATAAACCCATGAACAGAAACCTATTATCTTGCTTTATAAAAACTGTAAAATGTTTCTTTTTATTGTATCTTCTGAAAATTAGCACACCAAAATCAAGTCGAGAGGTCGTTGTAGCCAGCATTGTTGATGTGATTTTTCTCAAAAACGGCGCTACGCAAATAATCCAAACATTATTATTTTCATTCATGCATTGCAACTCAACATATATGGTATTTACACTTTTTTTTATTTAATTACGACGCTGGACAAGCATGCTTCACAAAAAGTCAACTGGCTTATTCAAAATATGAAATTGCGATACTCGCCTTCTCAACTTGATATCTGTCAGAAAAATATTTTTTAAACATAAGTTTTTACCAGAAGGCTAATGAAGTGAAAGTCTTTTTTATATGAATTTCGATAACGTCACGATGACACGAGCTTACGGAATACACTTTCAATAAAATTGAGTGGTTGAAAATAATGGTGCCAAATAAATTGTGCACCTCGTCGGATTTAAATGTACTGACAGTTGTTGTAGACACTTTACTTTCGCCATTAGTGGATATTAGAGATAGCAATCCGGATTTCGATCAATATTTTTTCCGGATTTTTCGCAGTGGTCTCAGAATCCGGATTTTTATATATGAAATCCGGATTTTAAAAATCTACACAACGATTAAGGACCAGCTGTTTCACAGAATTTTAACAACTTATCAATTTTTAAAGTTAAATTTTAAGTTCTGTGAAAATTCTGCTTCAGTTATGTGAACAACATGCCAATAATGATGTAACAACAGAATTTGAGTAGAAAATTTACCTTTACTTTAAAAATTAACTTTGGAATTTGATGTATTGTTCAAACTCCGTGAAACTACCCGTCCTAGGACATTTCTAAAATATGGATAGATGAAATTATAATCATTAGGTTATGAACCTAGTAACTAAATATTCACATCATGCACAAATTCCAGATTTTTTTTACTAAGTACTGATTTATAATCGATTTCAAACATACATTTACTCCTTTTTTTGTTTAAATTGTTATCATGTTTATTTTGTAGAACTCCACTTTATTTTTAAGTTTTTATTTTATGTATGCAATAATAGTATTATTCAATTGTAATTATTATTAGGTATGGTTATATTTCGTAATTAGGTATAGTTTCGCATTATGGAGGCATTATCAAACTCTGGACAGCCTTCAGAAGGCGAAACAGCTGTCACGCGTAATAATAACAATTACACGGGAGAACTTGTTTATTTAAATTGAATTATAATTATAATTATTTCATTTAGTACTTTGTTGGTGTGACAAAAGTTCATAAATTTAAATTCATCATGTTTCGTAAAGTTACCTGTTTTAAAGAAATCGGCATGTGTTTTACAAGATCCAGAAGTATTCATTTAAATAAAGAAGTAATTTTCGAAAATCTGGATTTAATCCGAACATAAAAACCGGATTTTCCAAACGGCTCCGAATTTGCAATCCCTAGTGGATATCTGACGTCTGTCGTGAAGATACAACATCGGGAATCTATCACGAGTGTCACGACCCGAATAATTGCTTGTCACAATCTGTCCAAATAATTGGAAAGCCGCTGTCGTTGGTGTTCGCGTTCAATTTACAATGCAGCCGCCTGTCGAAAGCAACAACGGTGGTAATGTTCTACCTGCCTGTGTGGCTTTGGCCTGACGCGTCTTTGATCTTCGCTGTTGATCTTGGCAGCTTTTTGTCGGGTTTGTTCTATTTTTATCAGTCTCACAAAATGCCGTCAATTTGAGTTTTTTTTAAATCATTTCTTATCCGTATTAATTCAAATGGGTTAAGAATTATTTTCACAAGACTTGACTTTTTAGACTTGACTTGTTTTTTTATTGATATTTTTTTATTAATATCAAATTGAAATTCCGGCGTTGCGCGTGTTTCTAACTAGGTTCTGCAAGCTCCACATTTCACGACGGAAACAACATCGTAAGCTGAAATTATTTATAGAAATTCTGAACAGATTTTTTTGAAGCGAAGACTTCTTTAGCACCGTTGTGCTTTAAAAATCGATGAAACGAAAAATAGCGACACTAAAGAGAGGTATGTTGGATTTAGCCTGTGAGAGAATTAGATAGTATAATCGCTCTCCTCCTTGTGCAGGGCTACGTAGCATTAGTTTTCTGAAGGTTTCACTTCTAATGCGTGTGAATTGCACACTCTGATTTTTTTTTAATTCATTTACATGAGGTCAGTGCTCACCGTTAAAGTGTAAAGAATTTAATTAGGTAATACACAGATCGTCACCTTGATTGGATAGGGTTCTAACTTCGCCTTATCATTGTAAGTTAGAAGCCTATCCAACCAATATGACGAGATTACAAAAAATTGGTACAGTTCATTTTTTAAAGAAAAATCTCGATTACACATCTGCCCTGATAATGGACATTGTAACGCTGTCCGAAACGTTGGCTAAATAAGAAGAATTTGCAACACGGCACAAAACCTCGAAAAACAAATCACTACAAGTTGCGAGGGTTAAATGTTTTGATTTTACTCTATATCGGTCCCAGCCATAGAATAAAGAAGAATACAAGAAGTGCCTTCCTTTCAAATTTGAATGGAAACAAATGTTCCATTTAGCTCCATAGCCCACCGCCGTGTTTCACTTACACTCGCCTGACATCGTACATCTTCTATCCCATTTGAATTTCGTAAACACAGTTTTGTATTGCAAATTGCCCGATTGGACAAAAATTTTGAACGCGAAACACGTCCGCTAGGCATTTCTTGGGTCCTTCTTTATTCTATGGTCCCACCAAACTCCCAGTTATATACCGATTTTATAGGCGAAAGGCAAGTGATTCTGAAAGTTGGTTTTGATTACGAATGGATTTATACAGCGGCTACGAACAAAACATCATTTTGCAGAAGTCACGATAAATCTCAATCATTCTTTCCGTAAACTACTTCGCAATGAAATAAAACAAACAATCTTTTTTTACGTAACTCTATTTTTGGAAAATGTTTCACGTATTCAGGTCTGATCAAAAACGGACGTTTTAAGCACTAATTTATTACCCGAAAATTGAATTGAGTTGAATTCTGGGAGATGTTTGGTAAACAAAATTAACACTTTTATTGCTCGTTTAATCTGATTGCTGACAGCTGTTCCGCCAGAAGTTTGTATTGTTAGATTTTTATGCTTTGTTTTGTGATTTTGAATAGATTATGACTGGACGATTCGAAGGAAACAAGTTTTTTGTACTACTTCTGGGCAATTGTGCATTGTCTCAGAAGTATGACTTCACTGGGTATGGTAATACATGGTATCAAAATAATAGCGTTACTATATGGATTATCGAAATTGCTTTCAATTTTTTTTTACAAGCGACAAATGTTTTGATTTATTCTCTCGATTGTGTACGTTGTTTACCTATCGAGAAATTAGCGATGCCCGATCTTTGCTCTCTAAAAGCAACGACGCCATTTTTTGGCGTCAAAAATAAAATAGTAACCTCACAAAACATTATTTCGACTTATGATTGTATGATTCATTCGATTGAATTTAATTATGATTGGAACGGTCCCAGAACGCCGATTTCAGCATTTGATTAAATGTCAGTTGTCAGTTCACGAGAAACTAGAACGGGCCGAGAACCGTTCAATTTAATTAACTTGCCAATGGTCATGCCAGTCGGGAGAGCTGCCTGGTTGTTAAATATAATCACTTCAAATGTCGATATGTTTAACGTCAATGAAACACAATTTAGACGGTAAACTTTGTTGCTATTAGTTCAAATCTGCTTTTCTAATCCTTATAATTTTGTAATGTTTTTTTTTTTTTTTTCAAATATACATTGAATTTAATTGAAAAAGTGCGAAAAATCAAAATGACGCTTTGCATGCTTAGCAAAAAACATTATAAAATTGTGTTTCTAAAAAAAATATAATCGAATTATTTCGAAAAATATCGATTCTTTTATCATTTACTTACTATCTCTGGGGGAAGGTGGGACACAGCGACGCAACTGTTATCCGCAACTTAAGTTGCTCGTGTGCGCCTGGACTAATTTCTAAAGCATATTCCTCCAGTCCCACTGTCTTGGTGTGAGTCTGTAGTTGCGTGTTAAGGTGTTGCCTGCCTTGTGACGTCACCGTCCATTAGCAAAGGTCACAAACCCGAGCATTCCAATAATAGAGTTCACTAAACATATTTCTATGGCATTCCGATTATTCCAAATACCGTCAACATTGGCGATTTCCTTTCAAGGAATTATTCAGCACGCAACTAACGGACTTGGATTACTTGCTTAATCGATTCCTAATCTGTTCTTACGCTGAGTGTTTCTATAATCAAAAAATTCAATATGTTACATAATAATATATTATTGATTAAATTAAAATCGATGTTCTCTTCATGTTCACAATAAAAACAAAATTTAATACTTATGTATACAAAGATTACCTAAGTACTTTTGTCCTCTCTCTCTTTTGTATTAATATTATCTTGTACTTTTTGTACCATAATTTGTACTATTTTTTACTTTTTTACTATCACATTATACACTTGTTGAACTCATCTGTATAACGTTTCAAGATATTGCAACTCATGTATTTTTTATTTATTTTTTCTATGTGTACGTACTATTTATCGCTGCGTTAATTTTGCTGAATTCTTGAAAAACTTGCTTTCGAATAATTTATTCAAGATCAAGTTAATAATAAAATCTACATAGTAAATACCTACCCGTTTCTCAATAACTGCTTTTAAAGTACCTTAAGCACTCTTCTGTTTTACCATTATTACACTATGTAAACTTATTAACTCCTTTGTACAATTTTAATGATAACGAAACTACATACCTATGTACATATTAAACCTGCTTGTATCCTTAATGTAGTTTATAATGTTATATACTTCATGCTTACAATTATACTCCTAAATAACGTTTATAACTTATTAATGTGATTCTGTAAAAGCCTTCAAGGCGTGTATGAATAAATAAAATAAAAATAAAAATAATTTCCTACAAATAATTATATTTAACACCAATGGCTCGGAGGGCTTTGAAGCAAAGAATGGACGGTTACCTCGAAAGTAACTTCTCTTGGGGTAAGAATAATCTCGTCGAATTTAATGTTTCAAAGACCCAATCATGTCTGATTACGTCTAAAAGGGATCGAAATGATAATCTAGTCTCCTTCAACGGAAGCAATCTAAATATATATTTATTTTCTGCTCATTCTTCTAAAATGAGGCCTGTTGTACAAAATTGATAGAGCCTTACTACATTAGGGTGGGCCGTAAAAGCTCGTTTTCTTCGAATTTTAACAGGTTAGGAGTCTCAAAGGTTACGCTTTCGAATAATGATATTGTCAAACATTAAAAAAAAATTGTGTTCTGACTACTTGAGGACCAGGTCCTTAAAGGTCAAAGTTCTCCGGATCTTTTTTTTTTGCTTCCCAATTTATTGTTATTTTTTATTAGGTATCTAGCGCAGACGCGTGAAAAATAACGAAGTCTGAATTCTCGACAAATCAGTTCCAATTTTGATAATGACGATTAATAATTTTTTGCTGAAAAAAAAATTATATAAGGTAGGTTTAAAGCTTGTCTGAATTCTCCTAACAAACACTTCCAATTTTGAAAATAATGACACTCAAATTCAAAGCAAATCGTAGAGTTCATTGAACCGAAGTTACAGACACAGTCACAACCGACATTACTGTTTTTTTAAGTGTGAAATTTGATGCAGCAGGCGATTACAGATTTTGGGTAAAAACTGCAAACCTACTTTTCACACTCCTGCGTAAATGCAGTTATAATATTATCGCTATTTATTTTTGGGGTGTTACGCCGTGTTGCGCCACCTCCTTCTTTAGTCAAAGTTTCGGACAGCGTTACGGTCAATCGCTAGGGAAGATGTATTCATTATTTTTGATCAAAGTACGCAGAACAATATTTCTCCTTTCAAAAATATAAAAATAATAAATTTATACACATATATATATATTGCACACACATATGCCCTGATGATGGACGCAGTAACGCTGTCCGAAACGTTGGTTAAAGAAGGAGGTAACCCGACACGGCACAACACCCCAAAAATAAATAATGTGAAATTATATCCGAGGTTTTTGTATATTTTACTATCTACTTATGTGCAACCACAACCATTAAGCGGTACATTCAGTAATCAAACATTTAGTATGATCAATTTGTTTTGTTCTCTTCAATGACAAATTACGTGCTCGTTCAGTGTATTCAGGTCTTTAGAAATAAATGAGCTTATTTTTGCGAGAAACACAATAGTCACAGTCGCGGATCGCAATAAAACGCGCTGTACTAAATACCGTGGTAATCTCACGGTGAATTAATGTAATGTTTGTACGCATTGCGCAAATATGTTAACAAACCGAATTAGGTAGTGTCTATTTAAAAGTACGCTCTATAAAAATAAGGTTATTTAGTCTATATGATATTGTTGCTCCATAGTTTTAAAGCAATAATAATAGACCTAGTAAAATCTAATTGAATTCTTATAGATCAGAGCTTCCCAAACTCACCCATGGAACTGGTGCCCTCCCCCTGCACGAAAACTATTATTTTTCCTGCTTGAAACTGACACCTTGAATCTATGCATTTTTTTATGTAAATACTGCAAAAGAGTCCCAATTGCTCCCAACCGTCTGGAGCCACTAATTCTAGTGCCATCCCCAATTATTAGGGTATTTTGTAAGGCGGAAGGTAATGGGGAGGGAAAGGAGATGGTAATCAGGAAGTACCAGGTTATTCAGATCCGGTCACCAAACACGGCTAAAGTCATTTAATTTTATTGGAGATCTTTCATCAGGGCGATAATGAGAGTATATTTCACTCTGAAATGTGCCGCAAATATGCCTTATATTACTTTAAATTATTGAATTGTGAAATAACACAAATTAATCAAATAAAATTTACTTGCGCACGCCGGGATTTGAATCTGAATTGCTAAAAGGCTTACTCCCTCGACCATTACAATTGGCATTAGAATATTCCGCATTAGTCGGAAGTGCATTTAAAACTATGTAAACAAATCAAAAGCAAGTAAAATAATTGATGTAAAATTAATAATATACTTAGTTTTTACCACTTTTATTGTATACAAAACCAAATGTTTCGTGAGCTAAACTAACTAATGAGCTAATAACAATTTTTGTGAACAGTAAAAGTGGTAAAAACTAAGTATTTTATTAATTTTGAATTAAAATCGTGCCACAAAATAAGTTAGCTGCGTTTGAAGAAGAAATAATTGATGATTTATGTAAAGGTATGAATGATTCTTACAGTGATATTTGACTTTTAGTGGCAAACACTTTAAAATACGTAGTTTAGTCAATCAATTTTTTCGACGTGTTATTATCGCCATCACTGCCACATCACTGCCCTTCGATGTCCTCCTGAAGCCTTCCAGCGCCCCACAGGAGGCAAAATAGCTTACTTTGGGAATCACTGCCATAGATTAACTCATTCTTTGGAATAACCGCCTTTTACTGCCGATGCAATGTTAACAATGCCTTTTACTTTGCGCCTTTTGTTTATTTACAGTCATTTTCAAGCAAGGTGGAATAACAAGACTCGAGGCTTGTACAAACATCTTGCACATGTACATTATTGAACTGCTCAGGGATGGCGTTAATTATTTCTATGCCAGCACCGAGCACTTAAAACCGTAATTAAAACGTGGAAGTTTTCATAACTCGAGGTAATAATTCAAGAGCCGCTTTGTCATAAAAGATTTACAACTGAGGGGGTGCTATTTCTGGAATTTTGGGCGGTAGGGCCTAAAACAGACGTGTCCAACCCGCATCTTGGACTCAAGGATGTTTTCCTGGCACGTAATGCCGCCCACAAAATCCTAAATTTTATGGCTTTAATTTTCTTTATATGGTTGGAGAGCAGTTTTATACGATGGTGGATACGTAGACTTGCCGAGATCCTTTAGCATTGATGTGGCCCTGAGGAACTGACAGAACGGGCACACTTCAATAATGGGATTCGTGGTTTACTCTTCTAATGTTGTCATTTTTGTTCCTACTTTTTTCAATTCAAAGAAAACATGTCTGTTTGCTGGGCTTTTAACGGCCATATTCCCAGGGGGAAATATATAATATACATATTTTTAGTATTTTTTAGCCAAAAAAGATAACTTTATTCCAGCAAACAAGCCAAAATAGTCATGTCAACTATAACACAAATAATAAAATAACAATTATATTTTGACGAGTGCTTTGAGATTTGCTTCACTTCTATCGAATCATATATTGATGCATTAGTTGCACAAAGATCAGATTAAATATCTCTATAGTTTCATGTTGCCTTCTTTACTATTATTTTTTAAACTGTATGCTTGTATTATTTGCAGCCTAAGACAATATTGCATCGTTACAATGGCTCTGGGAAACTAAAAAGTTGAACACCCATGGTCCAAACATTTCAAATTTGTACATGGGCACGTGTTAGTACACCGCAAGTAATGGTTTTTAATAAGAAATGCTAATGATCTCGGTAATGGGCTGTACGTTCAATTTCCCCTTGGTGGTTTGGGTAGCTAGGGTAATGCCCTCCCATCAGATTTTATAGTTCCTATACTAGGATTATTGTCTTATGAGGCAATGATACTTTTCTTATTTATTGGTTTCTTACAAAATTAAGTTTATGAATAGTTTTTTGAGTTGTAGCAATATTGGCAAAAGGGAAAGTAACAAATTCGACCACGTTTTAGTTAAAGAAATCAAATAAAGTAACCGGCAAATTGAATGAAAATTAACCTTATTCGCGTAGTGCCGGCGTAATGGCGAGTTAAATCAATCTATCATGTCCGCTAAATAGACTTAATTGATTCCAACTCGTTGTATCGAATCAATCGAACTTCGATTCACATCCGGAAGCAAAAAAGACCTATGAGTACTTTGTTTGCGGTTGAAGTAGATTTATCCGTTTATGCACTGTTCCATTTTATTTGAGGTTAACGATAGTAATATATTTGCTGCACCTTTTTTATTATCCTATTAAAATGGTGTCCTTGCTTTCGCCATTCCAATAATGGAGATTTTTGCATTGTGTTGTATTCAGATATCTCATCTGTGATAGTCGAAGGCAAACAGGTTTCAACACTTCAATTATCTGTCGAACCTTTAAATAGCATTGATGAATGCAGAACAATGTATGTGCCTGCGATATTATGTTGTAAGTACTGGAAAAAACACTTCTGAACACAAAGTTATCCCATTGTCAATAATTTCGTATTTCAAGGCATGTGCATAATTATGTTCTCCATCATTCCTACAAATCAGAGGCGCTTTTCTTTATTTTTACATGGTACCTTTCATCTCCCTGTTAGTACATTTGTTATGCTCCCGTTCAATAATTAATCACTCTTATGCTCCCCCAGATATAAATCTCTCATCCTCCATTTCAGCTTCTAGTTTCTTCTATTTCCTGAATTTGAACTTATGTTGCATTTGCTTTCAATCTTCGTTTCTGGATTTTTCAATTCTAAACATAATATCCCTACATTTGCATTAATTTCCAATTTAACAGTCAGAATACTTATTCAAAACATCAAACGTATCATTTTTCAACTGATGTCTTTTAATTGTCATATTTGTATTTATTGCCTTCCGGATATGCAAAGGTTATGATACAAACCAGATTGTTTTTAAATGCATCTCCGTATCTTATTGGGGTGAAAGATGTGTCTGGATTTATCCAAATTTGAAATCCATTAATAATTCAGCACATGGTTTGTCATTTACTTGTTTGACAAAAGTCCTCAGCTCTTACTGTTCCGAAATAACCACTGTTAGCCCTTCCCAAAAGCATCATCTGTTATGTAGGATGTTGACTCTGCTACTTTTAATTTTTTTTTAAATTACGATATTTTTGCATCCCGATTCTACACGAATCCTCAGTATTTTGCTTTTTTGCCAATACAAGTGTAATATAATTAATATTTATTATCTCGCATTTAAATGTCCCAGTTAATAAGTTCAATTTGCATTTGGCTTGAAGCCCGTGTACCTGCATTGCATGCATGGAAATGGCATGTTTCGATTGTTTGTACCGTTTGTTCAGCTGCAGACACTCAAGCGGTGCTCGTGTTTGGATTCATCGCTATAATTATTATATATTAACATTGTATAATGTTGTGTGCCCGTATCGCCGTTCCATTCCAAATAGTATTCCGTCTAACTAAACCAACTGGGTTGATGCAGGTAATATCAATCTAGTCGAGTGGCACGCTCCGCGATCCAAGGCTTTAATATTTTGCTTCTATGTTCCGCAGTTGGCAGTGCTGACTGCCAATTATGTTGTTTAATTTCTTAATTGGTAGAATTACGATCTCGTTAGTCTAGATGTGGCATGTGTATCACTACACTTTTGATGTTTCGTAATCGTTTTGTACTATATTCGCTGCTACTCTTTTCGATCGCTTATCTTACTATTTGCACAGTTAATTGCGACACTTATATAACGCTGCGTTACTTGCTGTGTACTAAACCTGTAAAGAAATAGATACCAGATAACAAGGATACTGAGTTTTTTAATGGTCTTCATTTTTCACCATTTACAAATTTTTGTGTTTTCTACGCAAATTAATTGAGGACCGAAGGATTTCAAAGATTATTACTGGATCTTTGATCAGTATCTTAAGTACTAGGTATCTTTTAGCATTTTTGACGCCGGATTTGTGTGTTCTGGATTTTTTAAATTTTGCTATTGCTAAATACATTCCAGTACTCAAACATAATTTATGCCATTGAATATGATGATAAATACTGCTATATTTCCATAATGTTTATCACATTCAATAGATATTTAAATCTATAAACAATAACAAATATTTCTTCAAAATTCGCAAATTCACTTTGTGGCGTCATTATTAAATAGTGGTGTACACAAAGTTATTTGTTTTCATTAAAATAACAAATATCTTCACATAAACGCTCTCCAATTGAACCACCATCTTGTCACAGCAATTATGACGTCTATTAATGAAGGTTTACCATTGACTTTACCAACTGTGAAACCTCATGGAACCTAATTTGCGATAGCCGCTGGTGCACAATCTCACATATATGAGTCGCATCTGTTAGGTTAATGCCTCTCCTAGAATTGTCTCAATACTCTGAAGAAAGACAGAATACATTACAATGTTACCGTTTCGTCACCTTTCAGACGCATCAATCACAAATCGCAACTGTCAATCTTGCAAGTTCCAGGCTCCAACCACTCGAGGTGTCGTTTTGCATATCAACACATCTCGGCTGTGAAACAATGACACATTTTAGCACGGATACGCTACCGGCGCGTGCTGTCGCGCTGACCACGCTGAAGAATTGAATACGGTGGCTGTTTTACTGGTTGTCCTTTGCGTGTTTTTGCGGTTGTTGGTTGCAGCGAATTGCATCGTAAAGAAAGCCATGGGGATCTTAGTATTCTTCTTGCATAACTTTTCTTTTGGACATGTATGCGGTTAACGAATATCTATTTTCAGCTAAGAACTAAGCTTATTTATCTGGTTTTGGTCAGTGTTCTCTGAACATTCCGTTCTTACCATTTTTTAAAAACTTTTTCAAATTTTGTTTCTTGAATGTTTTTGAAAATTTGTTTGGTTGGCTATTGCTATTTTTCAGCCATTTGAGATTTGATGTTTTTGGTCAGTTGCATCATCAATCTTCATTTTGAATACTGTTTCATCTTTTGTGTCATGGATGCTATTCAGATTTTAATATTTTTAAAGTTGCAATTGTTTTCTTATCAGCTGCATGAATCATTCTTCATTTTGAAAACTTTTGTATGTTTTGGAAAATTCGTGTAATTGGCCACCTAAGCTTTTATAATGGCCAATGTTTTCTGTTCACTTATACCACTATATTTTGGGAATTCCTTCTATTCTTCTAACTTAGATGATTTTTATTTCGTATTATTGGTTGTTCGTTCAATGCTGTAGCTCTTCTGTCATTTCGAAAATTGACTGCTTATTAATATATCGTTAAACGCACTCATTATGTAAATACATAGTTCTAATACAGGCGGATGTATTAAATAAACAATCCATTGTTGTTCCCTGGTTACATAAAGTATTTATTGTAAATATCCTATTTTAATATTGATCCCTCCTGTATTTATTCATCGTTGACAATATCGTCGTATCGCCAATCGTAATGATTATTATGTTTTTATGATGGCGGTTCGTCACTAGCATTGTTTTGTACGCAAATTATTTAACGTGTTGGTATGCAATGATGGTCTCGGAGTCAACGAACATTTTAAGAACAATAACATTTGGTTGTCATAAATAATATGTTCTCGGAATGATTACAGTAATACTGTGTTTTTAAAAGTGATGTATTACAATAAAGAATGCCAACTTTTCATCTTTACTAATATTAATACAATGTACATGTTTGCACAGATTTCGGTATTATATTTAAGTAACCGTAACCGAGTAGCCTAAAGTGTCGGGTTTGCATCCAGGCGTAACGGGTTCAATCCTGTGCCAGTCCTCCATGTACAAGCACTTATAGCTGACGGTATAGTAAAACTTACCAGGAATACCCCATGCTATAAGATCGCGGGAATTTCTGAATAATAACGCTTGACGATAGTGAGTGCATTTATTTATAACTTTAACTTATTAGGTACAGATTAAATTATCAACCGCGACAATTATCAGAAGGATTAATATTGACAAAATACATTTGTTATCGACCCCGATACAGAAACCGCAATGATGGGGCTTGGTGTTTTCTCGAACATTCTCGGGGCTCCGGTGTGGCCAGCGTACGTGAAACAACGATACCATTACGAAAATAGTCGGTTCGCCACATAACGAGTCGCCACACACTATTTGAAGCTTCTTATGATAGGACAATTGAATATTGTCAGGTGATTCTAACCCGCGATTTTTTTTAACATTAGCTGCACACAGGAAGCCCTGAGGAAATAATTTCCCCCAGGGCCTATGTCACCTTTGGGGATGCTTGTAGAGGTTCTTTTTAAGGAAAGTAAAGGGTATGGAAAAAGGTGTGAGGGGTGGGTAGGAATCTTGGAGTCAGTGTATCCTGGATGCAAGAATCCATCCCTCCCACTGCGGTGCAAGTTCACCCCCATGAATCCGGGCATCCCTGCTCAGTTACCAAACGTAGCGAAATACTTGGGGTGACCTGTGGCAGAGATGCTGGTTATCCAATAAATGGTTTCCGAGGCGGAGGTACCCACACCCGCCTCCCAAATTAAATCAATGTTAATCTTATAAATAACTCTTTTAGCTTTTCGTCATTTATTAAAATAAATGAAGAAAGGTTTTAAATGTTGCTTTTAACGAGTACTGCCATCTTATGCACAAGTTTGTTTATATGGAGGAATAAAAGCTACAAGTTTAAATGCTTATTCCTCATCCTACACATTATCGACTTTGCCGAAGCTTTTAAAGCGGGCGACACGAGCGCGGCGCGTGAGTCTGACATCCTACCCATTCCCCATACGCTATTCGAGTGCGATTACTGTATCAAAGAATGCAGTGTTATTTATTATTGATATTGCAGACGGTTTATCTGTCTGGTCCGCGCGGTACCGGCTGCACTCTGCTGGAGTGCGTTGCCGCGCTATGGGGACGCCTGTGACCTTTGCAAATCAGCACTTACGGTCCTGCCGCAGAGAGCTCCGTTGTTGCTTCTCACTCTTAAAAAGAGGTTATGAGAGTGAGTCAGAAGCTGCAACGGAGATGTCAGCGGTATGCCTTTACCAGAAGTGCAATGAGAATGTTAAATATAACAAAGCTTCTTGTCTCTTCTTGTGATGGATGGTATGCTGTTGTTTCCGGAAAATATTCTTAAAATTATTTATTACCGCTCTTTTTTAAGGGGGGCGATACATGTAACCGCCTGAATTTTGACCGTTTTTCAGAGGTTTATTTAAAAGGGAAGGACTAAATTAATCGTTTTTAAATTCAGTATGTTTATTCATTACATATTAAAATACAAGAATCAGATTTTTTTTTCAAAAAATGACCGCCGTAGAAACAAATCTCCTAAGACCCTCGCGGCGAAAGCCATCATTTGGCGGGATTTTTAGCTTCTGTTACAGCGTTCTGATCAAAAATTTTGTTTTGAGCGTGTTCATAAAACATGTATCTTCTAGTTGAACAAATAAAAAAACAACCCTTTTTTCAATTGTTTTTGGGTCAAAAGTGGAAATTTTTGAAATTTTTTTTGGAATTTTTCAGGTTTAACTAGAAATTAATACTATAGCAATACTTAACAATAAAGTAGAGGAGGTAGCGGAAGTTTTAAATGAACAGAATCTGCATATCCTGGCCATAACGGAGACTTGGCATGAAAATGGCGACTCCTTTTCAATAAAAAGACTCCGAGCTTTAGGGTACGCGGTTCTAGAAGAAGCCCGACCCAAAGCCACGATTTCTAGGGATGATAGCATATCTAGCGTAAATCACGGGGGAATCGCGATATTCGCTCGCCAGGGCTTTCGTTTAACGAAGGTGTCAATTGGTGCGTACGTAACTTTTGAGTACGTAACTTTTGAGATGCCGAGTTTCTTCAGCAGGAGCATCATTCATTTTATGTACCCTGTACCGGCTTGGCTCAAAACAAATAACCTCAGACTTTTTCAATTAACTGTCGTGTTTCCTCGAGCGAGTTGTAGGACTTTCCGATACAATTTTTATAACGGGCGATATTAACATACACCTAGAGCGTCCGGATTCACCCAACACAGTTAAATTTAGTGACTTATTGGACTGCTTTGGATGCCATCAATGGGTTAATGCTCCAACTCACGATTCAGGCGGAACTTTGGATATTTTTGTCTCAAAGTCGAGCGGCCCGCCCCTGGTAGCGGATAGTGTGGATGTAGGGCTATCAGATCATAGGCTAATTCGCGCTGAAATCGATTTTAACCCTCCGAAAATCCCTTACGTAACTATCACGTCAAGAGCATGGCGTAGCTTTAACTTTGATGAGTTTCTGTCAGAATTAAAATCTTCTCCGCTTTGTACACAAAGCGCTTGGGAAACAGAGTCACCAACCAAACTGACAGAATATTACAACACTTTTCTTTCAACCCTTTTAAATAAATATGCTCCAACTTCTACAAAAACTCGGCGACTGCGTAAATCTGACGACTGGTTTGACGAAGAATGTCGGAACCAGAAGAGATCAATGCGCCAATTGGAGAGGTCCTACAGACACTCAGGGGTAACTTCACGGGACGATTGGATACGTGCTCAAAAAGAGTACACGTTATTAATCCGCTCGAAAAGATCTGAATATTGGACAAGTAGGATCAATTCAGAGCGTCAAAACCCACGAAGTCTCTGGAACTCGATTAAAACGGTCGTTGCTGATGAAAATGAAATCTTCTCCAAATTTTTTCTTGACAAAATTAATTCAATACGCGCCCTAACAGCTTCCGCTCCAACACCATCTTTTACTAAAAGTAATTCCGGAAACTTTTCTGCCTTCAAACCAGCAACCCTTGAGGAAGTAAGGAAGTTAATACTTACTTCACCGAACAAGCAGTGTTCACTTGACCCTATTCCAACCTGGTTACTAAAGAAGTGTTGCAATGAAATATCTCCCTTTCTAGTACATCTTTTCAATAAGTCGCTCAGCATAGGTGATTTCCCAAAACCCCTTAAATCAGCTGTTGTGACTCCACTAATAAAAAAACCGCAATTGGACACTGAAGATCTCTCAAATTACCGACCCGTTTCAAATCTTCCATTAATATCAAACATTTTAGAAAAAATAACTGCCTTACAGATAATATGTCACTTAAATTCAAATGAATTGCTGACTAAATATCAATCTGCATATAGAAGGTTTCACTCAACGGAAACCGGACTACTACGTGTTTTGTCAGACATAACTCTTGCTATCGAGTCAGGAAAACTGGCACTCCTTTCAGTCTTGGACATGAGTGCCGCTTTTGACACGATCGACCATGATTTTCTTATTAAACGATTAGAAGAATCCTTTGGTCTAAATGGCGGCGTTAAGAACTGGCTGACATCGTACTTGGGCAACCGTTTACAAGCCGTAAAGGTGGGGAAAAACCAATCAAAATATGCAACCCTTTCATCTGGAGTACCCCAGGGGTCTGTTCTGGGCCCACTTCTCTTCATCCTCTTCACAAATGATGTCGCTAAAATAATCGAATCATTTGGCTTACTAGCTCACTGCTACGCTGATGATCAACAAGTTTACTTTTACTGCTTACCAGAGGAAGTAGATAGTCTAAAAAGTCGCATAATTGAGTGTCTAGAGGCAATTACCCGTTGGATGACCTCAAATAGATTGAAACTGAATCCGTCGAAGACTGAGTTTCTCTGGACCGCCACAAGCAGACGTCAGCATAACATTGATAACTCCCCAATAACCATTTCAGGAAGCGATATCACTCCAAAGAAGTGTATAAAACTACTGGGTGTCAATCTGGACGCTGATTTTTCTCTTAAAACTCAAGTGAACAGAACCGTAAGCACGGGCTTCTTTCAATTAAGGCAAATTAAAGCAGTAAAGCGAAACCTACCAACGGAGGCGACTAAATTACTAGTCAATTCGTATGTCATTTCACGTCTAGATTATTGCAACGGAATATATGCCAGTCTTCCGAAATATCAAATCAATAAACTACAATCCGTTTTCAACGCTGCGGCAAGACTTATCACCGGCGTATCTAAATATTCCCACATTTCAGAGCATCTCAAAAATCTTCATTGGCTCAAATGTCCTGAAAGAATCCAGTTTAAGCTCTGCTGGATGGTATTTAAGTCCCTCAACGGAATGGCTCCGGCTTATCGGAATTGTGTATTCCAGAAAATTCCAATTCTCGACAGTTAACCCTGAGATCAGCAGCGTCATCAGCTTTCGGAAGGTTAAAGGAACCAAAGCGTTCACCAGATACTAAGTTCGGTGAGCGCGCTTTCGGAGTGTCAGGACCTAAAGCCTGGAATGGACTGCCACACGACTTAAGGATGATCACAAATTCAGCAGAATTTAGAACTAAACTTAAAACCCACCTTTTCAGACAGTCATACACTTAAATTCAAAAACATTTCACCTTAACATTCAATGCCCGCGACCTTGTAAAAATAACTCAATAAATAAACTTAAAAAAAAATAAAAAAATAAAAATAAAAAAAATAAAAAAAACTCAGTTATAAGCGTTATGTAAGGGTCATTTCATGAAGATTCCCTAAAGACTCCTAAATTCGCCAGTCTCTCAAAATAAATACAATTCTACTTTTGCCACTAATCTTTTAATGTAAATTCATGCAATGTCCAATGTTTTAAATATAATGCCCTCCGCGTGCAAGACCGTATCTTCTGCAACTATAACTAACGTATCTATTAACTTTCTAATTTCTCGGAAGTGACCTGCCAGGTAAGTATGTTTCTGTATCTGTTTGTAAATAGTTAAATTAGATAGAACCTAGGAATTTATAATAAGCTGTACAGCGCCCTTGAGGTGATTTTTCACAAAAACGGCGCTCTACAAATTATCCAATTATTATTATTATAGAGAAGACGTTTGCCAAATTTCATAAGAATCGATTGAGTACTTTTTGAGTTATCTTTCCCGCCAATTTATATAAAAGTAGTTTCAAGAGAAACGCGTATAAAGTTTTGACACACACTACGATTACAGCGACTTACCAACTAGTCATCGGTCGAAGTCAGCGATTCCAGGGCCATACAGAAGTCATAGAGGGCAAAGAGGAATACATAAGGTAATTAGTCACAGAATTTCTACACTGAAATAAATCCCAACTTCTAGTATTACGTAATGAAACACGAAAGCTTATCAATGCAAGCAATTCTGGACTATCGACTACATAATTTAACATTTTATCTAGAAATACCAAGTCACTGAAAATCCTGTCTGACAATTTGACCATACATTTAGATGTATTGTGGTAGATTGTTAATGAATTTTAGGTTCCAGACAAATGAACGATAATAATATCACTTGGCTAATTTGTGTAGCCATCTAGCCAACATCGTCTCAAGGGCGTTGTACAAGCTTAGAAAGTAGCTTAAAACTATAGTTAAATTAATGACCTCTACAACACTTTACTATTCACATAAATTATTCAATCGAAAACAGATATCCAGTGCTGTGAAAGGGGTCAGATTTGTGGTACTGCGGGCTCGCTCTGAAATAAGGGTGTCAAGTTTACTCTTATTTATGGATACATTAAGTTCATGTGGGGGTTTAATCCAAGCTTTAGAGCCCCAAGCTCCGAAAGCATATCTTTCGAACATAGTACCAATTATTTTGGATTTATTTATTTTTTAAATCAATCTAAATAACTTTGTATACGCCTCTATTTACCGTGATAATATTTTATGGGTATAATGCCGTATTGCACTACTTCCTTCTTTGGCCGACATTTCGAACAGCGTTACAGTGTCCATCATCAGGGGAGATGTGTAATGATGGACACCGTAACGCTCTCCGAAACGTTGGCTAAAAAAGGAGGTATCGCAGCACGGCGCAATACCCCAAAAATAAATCACGGTAATACCTTTAACCGTGAAAATCTCAAATTATACGACACTATTTGATCAAAATAATCGTCATTTTTCGAAAACAGTAGTTTCTTCGTCAGGATTAACTGCTTTATTTCATTTTTTATTAATGACTAATTAAAAAAAAAAAAATAGTTTATTCGCAGTTCTCCTCACTAGGGATTGCTGTTCCGAGGATGACTGTAGGTTGCTGTGTTGGTATTATGTTTTCCTCATCTTCACGTTTCAATTTCCTCGTGGTATGGTGTGTTCAAACTTCCCGTAATTCAGTACTTATTTAGTAAAATACACCATGAACAATATTCACAATCTATAAAGTCTGGTCTCCTCCGAGCGAAACCATGAATTTTGCTAGTAGTAGATTTTTGCTAGCAATGAAAACTTGACGATTGACGTTTAGCGTTTACATAAATGTTAAAATGCGTTCCAATGAAGAAGAGATGCTACATCATGGAGAAAATATAGATATTTTAATAGATGTTTATTTATCAGGAAAGATTTCCGACTAATATTATGACTTAAAGTTACTTAAAGTTACTATTTAAAAATTTCGAATGCGTAATTAATTACGTAGATGTCAAAAGTCAAGTTCTCAGAAGAAATTGAGCGATAAAATTGTGGACCGTTTTCCATCGCCTTTGGTAAAGCTTCACAGGGTTTTTCAACACGAATTGTTCAAAGTTTTCAATGTTTATTGTGTTGTTCAAGCGATTGTTCGTGGTTTCGCTCGGAGGAGACCGGCCCTAACATAAATATTTTGAGTACTTATTATGCTAAATTTCGTAACGTCCCTACACTGTTTTCGTTAGGTCGTCACACTGTCCTAATGGAGCATTGGAACAGGTCTTAATTCTCCTCAAACAACGGTCTTTTCTCTATTTGCAAAGCTTAATTTTCCCTTTATTCCGTATGTTCTGGTATTTTCCCAGAAAATTGTATCTACGTGCTTTCCCTTTCCACGAAACGTGTCCCTTGCTTTGTTCAGGTTCCAAATATAATTTAATTTTCTTCAATAATTGTAAATCCACTTTGTAACACTATTTCGATTAATTTAAACTCAATTTCATTCTGACCCATTCTAAAATTAACCGACATTTTGAAAAGACTTGTTAGACCACTGACTACATTAAAAAAGGATAATAATTCCCATCCTTTTTCTATTAGTCTCCTTTATCCTTTCATCTCTGTATGGTATATAATTAGAATACCATGTTGACTACCGGGTTTCCTCAGATGCAGCCGATGGGTCCCCCACTAAACAATCTTCCCAGAAACAACTCCCGTATCTATAACTTGTTTTACGTAATTGCCTCACGGGACCTACTTCCTTGTATTATCCCCTTGCCTCGCCTTGTGTGGTCCTTCGGGTTCAGAAATTGAATTAAGATCTGGATTTGAGGAATTAAGATTTGTACCCATCAGGCGGTAGGGAGACTCAAACAATTACTGTTTGAATAATTGATTAATTAATTCATTGCTTCTAAAATTTTATGACTTTCATAATAGGATTTTTGTCGTTAGTATTGGTTAAGGTTTCAATACATCATACTATTTTATGTTTACAATGGTGACCGGACAAGTCGGAATGAAACCAACTCAGAACCATCTCAGATAAGTCATTTAGAGTGATAAAAAATATATATTTGAAAAATTGGTTAAATAGGTTACGTTAGGTCAGGGTTATCGGCTAATTTAAAATTATTTTTTTCATAGCTTTTAATGACTTTTCAAGGAGGTGTTGAGTTGACTTTATTGTCAGTTGGCATGGAACCGTTTACAATAGCATCTTCAATGTGTACTTCATAAATATAAAATTTTTACAAGTTACATATCATTTAAAGGGAGCAGGTGGTCTAAATTTTTTTTTTATTATTCTTAACAGGCTGCTTTCTGTGTGTAAATTTCTACAACGAGCCGTTTTATTAATTTTTTATATTAACTTTTTATTCTAGTTCCTGCAATAACTACACTCATACTGTTAAGATTTTTTTGTTTTTTTTTTTTTTATGGATAAGTGGAAGAGTCAAAATTGGACCCACCACCAAGGTCCTTATTTATGAGGAGAGCAACTCCAGCGCAGTTCCTTAACTACTTAGAATTTTTATTTTTTTTAATAATAATAATTTATTATTTAATAATATATATTTTTTTTAAATCCTAAAAACTCGTCGAATTTAGGGGGCTAGACCACCGACTCCCCTTAAGTATTTTTTAAATGATGTTATGTGAATCGTTGAAATGAAGTACGCTTGAAAGCATGAATATAAAATGTTTTTTTAATTGTTCCCTAATTGCTATTGAAATAGATATACAATCTCGAAATATCCTGTCGAGCTTTTATTATTCGGTTGTTTTATTTGTATTGTGTGAGCGTTTTACTCCTACACATTTTACATATTTATTAAAATTATTCCGGCTTGAAGTGTTTTTGAAGCTTTTCTCAATCATAATCATGTTCGCTCGTGGCTTATTTCAATAATAATATGACATCAAACCATATGTTATTTACTCTCAAATGGTATAGCATTTAACATACGCAGGACATTTCTTTGAATTTAAATGTGCAAATGAAACACCGCTGTAAAGAAGGAGTTCTCTTGCGTAGACAACAATGGCAGGCGCGGTTGAACAAAATAGTATTGGATCAGGTCTCGAAGCGTTATCTCTCGGTTCAACCATGAGTGATTTGCCCAGGAAATATTATTATCTACTTAGTCATAAATGTTTACAGGCTTATACTACATCCTGTTACGACATTCAAGTGATGATTGATGTTTCTAAAACGGAGAGGGAACCGTCAACTTTTCCGCAAGATTTTTGACATGTTGTCTTTCTGTCGTGATCTACAAGAGATAGCGTCACTTTTATCATTTTGGTAGAACAGCTACTCAAGTTCTTCAAAATAATAATTTTTAGTTCTTGGTTCCGTGGCTTTGTGGTTCATTTCCTACATTTTGAATTACAGTGTAGATTGTGTATGGCATTGTAAAACCTGACTTGTGTTGTTTCTTCGATACAATATACTTACCAATATTTAAACATTATTGCATGTTTAATACATTCGCAACATTTTGCGAAAGTATAGTTTTACGATCGGTTATTTTTTTAATATTAAACTCGGACTCGGGCAATTATTAGAATATTTCATTTTAAACCTTAAAAAGGTTTTTAACCCACAGATTGAATTTTATAATATTATCATCACAAACTTTACTTTACAACGGTCTCCGTGGTCGAGGTTAAAGGTCTCGATTAGCGGGTTCAAATCCCTGCGATTTTATTTTATTGGTTTGTGTTATTTCACAATTTAATCAATTAAAATAATGTAAGAAATATTTGCGGTAAATTCCAGAGAGGAAGATACTCCCAGTATCACCGTGGTGACCACCATTCAGAATTGAAACGTTGACTTCAGGAGTGTTTGGTGACTAGATCTGAATAGCCACTAACCTTCCTCTTCCTCATCTCCTTCGCCTCCACACTACTTTCAACCCCACAACATACCCATATATAGAAATAATAACACTTTTTGCAGAACTATTTCGGGATCATTTATAAAAAAAAATCTATTTTTTCTTTGCCAAGCTTTGATGGGCCTTCATTGACAAGTTTCCAACTAGTTTCATAATCTTAGACCGTAATATCTGACTCGTATTGAGTTATATAACTCGTAAAAAATTACGTCTGTTTTTGGTGTAGGTGCTTAGATATCGTGTGAATGAAAATTAAACAGATTTTGACTCATAAATGAAGTTAGTTTTATTTTTGGCGTATTTCGCCAGCCATGTGTAACGTGGGGTCAACAACACACATGTCACGATGACGGGTTTAAGCAGTTTTTATTCATACATTTTTGCGAATTAATAACGGTCGTTTCCTATGGAATTTGGAACACCATTGTGTTATCAGCATGTGAACATTTTTTAAATCTATGAAACGACGTGTTTTGACGTAACGAGAAGACAATAAATTGACATGTTGCATGTCAATTTATTGTCTTCTCGTAACGTAAAAAATCTATCTTTCGTCCACCAGTCCCATCACCCTTAACTTTGAAAGTGACATTAATGGAGAAATTCTTGTTAACGTGGGTTGATTCGAAACAGCTATAGAGAAGGAAATCTGTTGTTACGCTAAAAACTCTTACTATATTATTTATTTATTTATTGTTGTTACACGCCCATATGGGCTTTTACGTAGATTATACAATAATATTTAAGATATCGAGGATTATACATACATAGAATTTAAATCAAAAGTTATAAAAATGAAAACATTTAAAAAATATAAAGGTAGTTTTTGAAGATTATAGCGTAAAACCGTGAAATATTTGAAACAATATAACATTTGACAATAACATAGAATAATCTACAATATAAAACATTACAATAACACATCAAATCGTTAAATATATTACACCCACGTTACAATAATTTGTAGGATTATCAAAAACTTATGTTACAAAATTTTTCATTTAACTGTCAGGATAACTGACACTCTGCTATAGGTCACCTCAAGTGGTTCACCACGTTTGGTGACTAAGCAGGGATGCCCGGGTTTTCGGTGTAAGGTTTGTTCGGGTCTTGGCGGTGGAAGCGTCTGCCCACAGCTGCGTGGCAGGCCGAATCGGGAGAGACTGGTTGAGGGAGGCCTTTGGACCACTCCAGCAAGACTCTCGGAACCCATACTTTTTCCTTCCCAGAACTTCTCCCGCCTTTCCACCAAAGACCCTCTACACAGCATCCCCAAAGATGACATAGGCCGTGAGGGGAATTTTTTTCTCAGAGCCTAACTTAAAAGCTAACTGAAGCTTACGTAAAAAATAGGTAGTTGAATTTTTGAAAAATCCTTTTAAAGGCTGAATCATTTGCAATAAAATATCAAAATCGCAGGCGAAACCGAGTAATAAAACTATTTAAAGATAGTCTATTTATATCTGTAGATGCCTTATCGATACGATACGGTTGAAATTAAAAGCCACCGACGTATCGCCCGCCGCCCGCAGGGCCCAGCAGTAACAGTTATTCTCAATCTAAACCCCTACTTTTTAACTGATATGTATTTCATTTTCTCAGATAATTTCACGAATATAAATCTATTTGTGACGAAATATTGTTTTCTTTCATTGGCACACTATTTGACTACGCAGCGTTATTATTTAATCTATTGTTTGACTTTGATTCTCTCACGCAGCCAGTTTGGCGTAAAATCTCTCAAATAATGAAATCGGTTTGGGGGAAAATGGCGAAATAAATTTAAAATAACACGGTCGCAGGAGCTGACGGGAAATCAGATTGCCATTCCGCGCGGGAGAAACACAAAATAACAAATTATATTCACGACTTTTTTGGAAAGCAGTCCCGATTTTCTAGGAATCTTATTATGTTCATACGAGATTCCAAGCCTTGTTGATACTACGCGCGCTCCAATATTACGTAGTCCGCGAAATGTTTACTTTTCGTACGAAGCTCTGAGTATTTTTTCAGCAACAAGATGTTTTTATGAAAAAATATTTTGACTCTTGTAATTCAATGAGTTTCTTATTGAATTATAAATGTCGGAATGTTTTCATGAGCTTTGAATTCTAGTCGTGAATTTGCTGTAATATCTTGGAAAGGGAATAATGTTGTTAACTGAAGGTATGCCAGCTTTTATGAGCTGTATTTTTTTAACGTTAATTACATTGGATTAATAAGTAGGTAGGTACTTTCATAGCGTCCATGGCCCTTTTGAGAGGAAATCGCAAAACCAAAAATGTGTATTCTTACTCGTGGTGTGTGTCTTATATCGTTACGAATATATACGGGGTGTTAAGGAACGTACTTGACTTACTTTAACTAGTGATTCCTGACATTATTTGGAGTAAAAAATGTGAATGAAATTTCGGTCTCCGGTGACATTTTTAATGTTTTAAAAAAAAAAATTAATACAAAAACATAGAAAATGGTAGGTGTTGGACAGTTGAAGGCGAGGTGAGGGGTTGGTCGGTTTCTCGATTGAGTGACCAGTGACGACACACGGAAGAAATTTATTTCCAAGTAATGTTAGGAATCACTGGTTAAAGTAAGTCAAGTACGTCCCTTTATACCCTGTACCCTGTATATCATAAAAATCGTTCGAAACGAAAATCGAAATCTAATCAGGTCACGATTTCAAGCGCAAAAGTTTTTTTTTCTTAAAATTTATTTTGTGAATTATGAAAAAAAAAGATAAAAAGTTAATCAACGCAAACTGTCACAGATAATTTTAGCCATAAAATTATCTATTATTTTAAATGTTTCTTATTTGCGTTTATATTTTTTATAAATCAATTAAAAAAAATTACTATAATTCTGTTTCAATTTATCCGAAACATATTTTTTGTATTTTTAATAAATCCGATTCGTAATAAAGATTATTTGAAAATAGTGATTTAGCGTTAATCTTCGCCTTCACATAGTTATCAAACTTCTTGAATTACTTAAACTAATTCGCTGGAAAAACTCGTTAAAACTACTTGGTTCGATTAATGAATCTCGGCTAAGTGAAAGCTGACTAAAGCAGGCATTTCAAAATAATATTGGCCGTAAAGATTTTAAAACCTTAGTTCCGTAGTACAAAGTTTGAAGAAATAACCTACACATTAAATCGTACAAGAGTATTTACAGCTTTTCCAATGTTGGAGAAATTTAATTGAATATTTCGATATTAACATCACAAGGTTCTAACTGATTTTTTTTTCGAAAATGTCCTTTTAAAGCAAAACCATTTTTTTATAAAAATTTAATTTAAAAAAAAAATTTTCAGAACTGTGTATTTCCATAGATAATTGTATGAAAAAGTTCTAAAATCAAGCTCTATTTATTTTACAGGTCTAACTAGAAGGTTTTAACAACGCTTAAAATCTCTACTGTGTTTTGTATCTGATTGTTGATCGTTATTACGAGTCGCATATGGTTCTAACTTCGCCGTACCATGTTCTGGGATTTCAAAGTTTAACAATTTTTGGTTTCAGGTTTAATCTTATTTAGTATTTTTGTTTTTTAGTATCATATTTCAATGTAAAATATTTAAATAGGGCGTGGCCCTAGCTTGGAATAACATTGTCAGAAATGTAGTTAGAACCTTATTCAATGAACTATTATGCCCTAATTGGTTGCATACGATTCTATCAGCATGTTTATGTATGTTCTAAAATAGTAAGTAGATATACGTCTTATTTAAATATTTTCCTTTAAAATATGTTCTATTAAAATACTTTAAAAGATTCAACCTCAAAATCAGAAATTGGATAATGAGAAATTGTCTTTGCAAACTTTGACAACTTATATCTCAGAATAAGGTAAAGTAAGTTAAAACCCTGTACAAATGAGGTGACGATCTATTACCTGGGCTACAAAAATCTGCACGATTCGACAGGTGATAATTTGACTGATGCAATCTGCAAATATTTTTTATAGATCGAATTATATTATGTGGCTTCTCAATGATATTTTGTTTTTTTGAGTAATGTCTTTTTTCCTTTAATTGACCGTCCAAATTCCTGGATGGCGAGATACATCATTTTGCTCGTTTGTCAACACAGAATTACGTGAAAAGGTGAAGCAAAAGCCATCTGAATGAGCGCATCTGTATTTCGGAATATAACTCAACTAATGCTCTGTAAATTTATGCTGTTCTGTCGCAATCTTTTCGTGCTAATTTATGATACTTGTGCTGGGGATATTTTAACTTATTCATTGACATAATGTTGCACTGCATCAGTCATGTTTTCAGAATTCAAAAGTTTTTTTACTTCTCTTTTCCTCTTATATTATGCTCTTTAAATGCCACTAGATTATTCGCCCACGTGAATGCGACTATGTATATTATTTGCGTTTTAACTACGTGATATTGGTATCTAAGCCGGAAGTTTTTTAAAATTATTGTATTTGTGCTCTTCCCACAACGCCGTATTGGACATTTCTGTGAAATTTACTGTTTTCATGAATAAATTTGCAGTCTTTTTTAACATTAATTCCACACAGGAGTCCTGAGTAAAATAATTATTCTCAGGGCCTGTGTCATTTTTAGGGATGCTATTGGGATGATGGTACCTCTTTTAATGTTCTGAGGAAGAAAAGAGGGTGTGGTAGGAATTTAAGGGGTCGGTGTGTCCATAAGTGATAAATATATTTGGTAGGGGTGCCCGGGTTCATGGGGTGAGTTTTGTCTAGGTCTTGGAGGGGGATGACCAGGACACACTGAACCCCAGATTCCTACCCACCCCTTAAACCCTTTTGCTTCCCAGAACTCTCCTCTCCTTCCTTTCCTTAAAAAAAAAACCTCCACACAGCATCCACAAAGATGACATAGGCCCCGAGGGAAATTATTTTCATCAGCGCCTCCTGTGTGGAGCTTATGTAAAAAAATATATATATATATGTATATATGAACCCATCCCTTCCCCTACGGTGCAAGACGATGTGTCGAGAGAGTCCGGCTGGAGAGGTCAAAAGATCTCACTCAACCGGCCTCCACATCTGCCGCCAAGACCAGAACAAACATCACCCCATGAACCCGGGCACCCCTTAAAGTCACGGAACATAGCGAACCACTTTGGGTGACCTATGGCAAAGGCGTTGATTATCCAGTAAATGAACACACCCACCTCCCAAATTGATAGATTTTTAGATGTCTAAAAGAATTATAATTAAATATAGATATATATTTTTTTAATCTTTATATATAAAAATCTCGCGTCACAACACTAACCATCCAGTAGATGGCGTTTAACAGTCTCTTAACATCCACAGCAACGTGTGGCCGGTTCAGCTAGTATTGTGTATATATTTTAATAACCTTCCTCCACTCGTCTTGATGGGTGTTGAATTTTGAAAATACCAAAAAAAAAACACCGAAGAATGTAATGACTCGAGGGCAGAATAAACACCCGATATTACCGAAGCTGTCTGGAAGTGTGGGTTTTACGTTTTCTGAAACTCGTAGTAAAAAATGTACTCCCCGAAGCACTAGACGGGGCTCGTCGCTCTACTTTTAAAGCAATACACTGAAACATTTTTTGCGTTGATTGCCGTATGGCTCAGCATAGCATTTTCACTCAAATGATGTAAATTATAATCCGTCTCGTGAAAGCCTCTTCCCCCGAGAGGAGAGGATTCGTGCTTCATTTTAAACACTTACGAAGACTTACTGCAAAACTTTAGCACTTTTGCAGTTTTTATTTCCTCCCCAAGCGTCTGCGTAAAAGTCGAAAACCTCTCAGGGCGATGCGTAGGACTTTTATCTCGACCACAATATTAATGAGCGTCTCGCAGTTGAACAAAATAAAATTTCACTTCTTTATAAAATATATTTTACTTCTTTTCTCCAGCCTACGTAATGTGTAATACTCCTACCTTGTTTAAAAAGCGGACAAAACTCGCGACATTCGCATTGTGTTGCGGTTACTAATACTTCGGTGTTTATTTGTAAATTTGTGCGGAGCCAAAGTCCCTCCCTACTACTCTTCCCGTCTGGTGTTTTGCGAACTTATATGTATACAGAAATAATTTTGTGTATGGAACAACGGTTACATGGATAGCTTTTGCGAACTGGGAACTCGGCCAGTACGGCGTAACCGCCCTTGTATAATGTTGGTCGATAGATGTAGTGGTTGGCGAGTCCGAAACTTTGGTATAGTGCCACCACTGAGAGTTTGCCACTCTATGAATAATGCTAATGTCAACATACATTTTGTTTTTTTTTTTTTTTTGCATCAAAATAAAATGTGCAAATAGTTTGGCTGCCAGAGTATGCAGAATAATGATAAATAATAAGAAACGAATAATGTGTATTATATCGAATGTCTTCTGAACAGAATTCTGTTTAGTTGCACTTTAGGGACCAGAGGAAAGCTCAGTAACCTCCCAGACTTTTCACAATTCCTTTCCTAGTCCAAATAATTTTGCTTTGTATTCGTATTTCAGATTTCTTGAATATCTCAGAACTCCAGTATCTGAGCGAAATGTACTATTTTTTGCTGTATCACATTCTTTTTTAAAAGATAGACAAACGTTCCCGGGCTGCGAATAACCCAACAATGTTTGAAAATCTTTTACTACCACCACAGTAAGTCGAAAATGTTGCTCGAGTCGTGATGGAAGACTTTCCAGCCGAGTAATCGAACACGCGATGCCCGGGTGGGACTCAAACGCGATGCCCACTCAATCACTTATATATTCATCACTTAGTGCTTATAAACTCGATTTTTCCTTTTATCGAAGGTTGGATATCATTCATTATTTGGAGGATCTAGTCTACAGCGTTCTTGATGTGATTTTTCACAAAAATGGCACTATACCTACAAATCATCTTTTTTTTATATGATTACCGCACAAGAGTTCCAGCTGCTCCCGTCTGGAGCCAGTGAGACTATGGCATCCCAATAAGGGTATGTTGTGAGGCTGAAGGTAGTGGGGAGGGGAAGGAGATGGGAAAGAGGAAGGTGGAAAGTACCTGGCTATTCAGATCTAGTCACCAAACACGGCTAAAGCCATTTCAAGCAACGTTTCAAATCTGAATGGTGGTCTTACACCAGGGGGATACTGAAAGTATCTTCTTCTCTGGAACGTGCCGCAACCATACTATATATTATTTTAAATTAATTAGTTGTGAAATAACAACAAATTAATCAAATAAAATTTATTTGCCACGCCGGGATTCGATCCCGCGACCTTCGGAATGCGAGTCAAGAGCTTTACCGCTGGACTATGCCGGCCGTCTATCTAAATATTATTATAGAAAAGATCCCAGGAAGAATTAAAATGCATTAGTATTTTGCTTTCTCAAAAATCACATTATTATTTTGTTCACTTCCCGTATTCGTGGCTCCACCCCTATTCCGAGTTCTGGTTCGGGTGTGTGTGAGTTTTGTTCTGTGATTGTCACCGATGATGACGACCACTCGATTCGACGAGTCGTTCTACATTCATGGGATCCAGTCATTAATTATTGTTATAGCGGTGACCCCTTCGTGTTTGTGTCAAACTACAAACTACCCCAATGATAATAATAGGTCCGGTGTATGACGTCAAGGAAATTCACTACCACGTCATGCACGCCAGAGTTCGCGATACTTCAAACAACTCAACGAACGCTGTACATGTTTGTTTGAATAACAATGATTATTGGACATGATACCATTAAAACATGGAAACAACATAATTGATAACATTTAATTGATTCGTTTTTTATTCTTGACCAATTTTTTTTTTTTAGTAGAATCAAAATACATAGAAACGCATTAATGAAAATATGTTATTGCTGCCTTTGGGATTTGAAATTTTGGACCTTCCGCTAACTTATCGATTGCTCTGAACCACTGAGCTAATGAGGCATCTTATAAACCGACATAAAATTGTATCCCACCCTCGAAATGGGTGGATTATTCCGTTATCTAGCCGACACGACAGTCGGACCTAGTTTTAAAAAACTTCACCTTAATCCGTAAATGGAATTAACACTATTTTTGCCCGGATTTTTTTGTAATATCTAACTAATCTCATCTTCTTCCCCTTGTCATATTCGAGTCGGAGACCTATCGCTCCGATAAGACCTCCGGAGCTACGTCAGCGGCCTTCTCATATACTTTTATTAACTGCACACAAGAGGTCCTGAGGAAAATAATTTCCCTCGGGGTCTATGTCATCTGAGACACCATGTGGAGGGTCTTTTTGAGGAGAGGAAGGAATGAACTTATTTATTTTTGGTCTTGAAAGGAGGTTGTAAGAAGGAGGAAACACAGAGACCGGCAAATCGTTCCACAACCGAGCTGTTGAACTCAAGAACGAGTCGAAGAAGCGATCCGTTCACAGTCTATGTCATAGTTACATATCTGGGACCGAAATTGTATAATAAAATCCCCCCAGAATTAAATATTAAGACATGCAAAATGTCCTGCATCGGTTCATTAATAACTAAATGGTTGATTGGCTTGGGTAGAATGGAGTCTGAAAAACTATTAAATAATGTCACTTAAAGTTTTACATGGTTACCTAAAAATGGCACAATAAATATAAACTTAGTACATATTTTATTAGAAAAAATAAATAAAAACAACATTTTATTACAAAATACATGTCTGACTTTTTCATCAGCAATTGGTTCCTTAGAACAGGCAATCTGCCTAGCTAGGAACTATGTTGACCTACAAGACATAATAACACTTGCACACATTTTTAATATTTACAGTTATCTTGAAATATATTATTTTGTTATTACGTTATTTTGCTATTAATTGTATATAATGTAATATAATAAAAAATAAAAAATAAAGTTGGCATTGTCATCTTTGTGGATGCTCCGTGAAGGGTCTTTTTGAGGAGAGAAAGGAGTGAACGTTGGTCTTGAAGAGACCCATCTTGTAGGAGAGAGGAAACACAGGCCGACAAATCTTTCTACAGCCGAGCTGTTGAACTCAAGAACGAGTTGTAGAAACGACCCGTTCTCAGTGACAAACGTCGACCGTGTATAGACACCTGTTTGGCGCGCTTCACGACTGTGCACCGGTGCCGAGGAGATCAATGACGCTAGTTCCTCGGAGCATCTTCCATTGTAATACCGGCAGAATATCAATAAAGTAATGTTATTCCTCTTCGTCGGGTTGCTATCTCCGATATTTTTAATAAACTTTCAAAACCAGCTGATTTGAAGGGGCTTACATTTATTTTCCTATATGAATAAATAAACAGTCCCTCGGATGATCTATGTAATCCGAGGAAACCATTTTAAATGCCTAAGCGGATTGGGCCTTGCGGCAAGCGGCAAGCGGCATATTATATCCCTGACTCGGCCAATTCGCGGCTTAATCCATCCAACCCTTTACGCGGGCTTCTTTGAAGTACATATTCATAACGGGAAACGCTGACATGCTAATTTCGCTCAAAGGACCGAACAAATTCCGGCTGCATAATAATAACGTCCGATAATTTCACATCGCGTTTCTTTATTGCATATCCACACATGAATGAAGCCGAGCGTGTTTTTTTTGATGCGTACTTTGAAACTGGATATGATATGCTTTCTTATTTATATCTGAACATGCCAATTGTATGGACTATGGATCTATCGCTAAGAGATCCGTGTTACTATATTTTATTTTTTTAACATTAACTCCAACAAGGAGGCGCTGAGAAAAATAATTTCCCTCAGGGCCTATGTAATCTAAGATGTTGGCTGAAGGATCTTTTTGAGGAGAGGGAGGAGTGAATTTTAGTCTGAAGATCACCATGTTGTAGGAGGGAGGAAACAGGTCGGCAAATCATCCCACCACCGAGTTGTTGAACTCAAAAACGAGTAAAAGCGACCCGTACTCACGTGATAAATGTCATTGTTTCCTGACTATGCACCGGTGCCGAAGGAATCAGTGACGCTAGTTTCTCGGGGCATCTTCCATTGTAATACCGGTAGAACAAGGACAGCATACCCTACCTGACGTATGTGCTCTAAAAATTGTGATCCGCTTAGGGGAATTTATCAAGCGGACGCCCGTTTATGCACAGACGCGGTTTTTTTCAGGAATTTCGGGGCTTCAGACCAGAGGTGGCTGTCAAATTCAATAGTGGGGCGCCCTTGCGATTTTTACAGGGAATGTTTCTGTTGCATGCAACATTTGTGAGAAAGCAGGATACAACACGAGTAAAGGAGTCATGACGTAGCTATCATCAGCATGCCTGTATTGAGCATTAAATATAATATCCTTTACTACCTCACTTACACTTATAAAACAAAAAATATGGCGCCTTGTCTTTGGCGACAGTTAAATTGACATTTCTACGCTCCATAGCTCACACTTTACGGGCTTAATCAATTAGAAAATGCTCGGTAAATTGCGTGACGCCAGAATATAGTTTTGTAGTTATATAGTTTTTAGTTATATAGCCGATAGTTTTTTACTGTTTAAGAGAAACAAACAGATTTTCTTCTTTAAATCTGTGTCAGTCCTGCACAAGAGTCCCAACTGCTTTTGACTGTCCGGAGCCAGTTGGACTGTGTCACAGAACAGAACAGAAATATTAGATAGTATCTGACTATTCAGATCAGTTCACCAGACACGGTTGACCACTTGGACCCATAAGCTTGTTTTCAAGACAATTTAACGTTGCCATACATACGTATAATGTAGAAGGCGTTACTGGCCTATTAAACCATTTCAAGCATCGTTGTTGTCCACCTTCTCAGGTAAATTTCACCAAGGCGATTCTGAAAATATCTACCACTCACATTATTGAACCGATCTCGTTTATGTTCCCACAAATTGAAACCAAACACTTTCATGAAAGTTCTGGTTAGGTATAGGAATCCTTTGCCAGTCCAGTGCTTTGATTAACATTGTTTTTCTTATTTCGCTAACAACTTTGTTTGCAGTCCGCAAACAAGAAACTTTCAGCTTAGTGATTACTTTGGTCTATTTGCTGACTTACCCTTTAGTTGTTTATTTAAGTCGTACTGTATCCATTCCTTGCTTAGGATTCTGCACAGTGTTTACCCGCACAAGAAGGCAGATACAAATATTTTACAAGCTCTATTTTCATGTACATTTTGTAGCAATTTAGTCATTTTTAAGCTTACTTACTTTGATACCCGACTTTTCGTTGTCTTAGCAGATTTCAATATTATTTTGTTCTTACAACATTTGAATCAAGGAACAAAATTGATTCAATTTATGCAGTATTTTTCGAAGCTTCGTAGCTCACTGCGTGTGTGCGTTGCCAACTGAAATTGTTGCTCAGTAAGTACTAGAAATATAAAATTCTCAAGACGTCAGAGCTCACCGTTTTTGAGAGTTTTTGCTGCTTTATACCAACGAATTTCGTTTATATCGCTGAGGGTTTGGTTTAAGTTTATAATTCTGTTACACGTGCCGTTTTTGATGAATTTTATTTGTATTTTTACAATTTTATCATTTAAAATAATATAAGGTATATTTGCGGCACGTTCTTGAGCCGTTCCTACTCTCAATATCGCCCGGTGTAAGACCACCGTTCAGAATTGAAGCGTTGCTTGAAATGGCTTTAGCCACGTTTGGTAACTAGATCAGAATAGCCAGGTACTTTCCCACCTTCCTCTTCCCCATATTCTTTCCTTCACCACTTCCAGTCTCACAACATACCCCAATTGGCGATGCCACAGTCTCACTTCCTCCGGGCGATTAGGAAGTAGTTAGGACTCTTCTGCGGTATTCTTATATAAGTATATAATTTTTAAACCTTTTGAGTAGGACACAATTTCAGAATGTGTTTTTATGAGGTACTCAAATACCGAAATGAGGTCCCTGAAATACTGAGGGAGGAGAAATGAAATGGGCGTCCCACTTCAAATGAGGTTAGGAGGTGTGAAGGAGCCAAAAAGGAAATAAAATCTTGTACAGCCAAAGTATATATTTCACAAAATTTTTTTTTTTTTTTTTACATTAACTCCACACAGGAGGCCCTGAGGAAAAAATAATTTCCCTCAGGGCCTATGTCATCTTTGAGGATGCTGTGTGGAGGGTGTTTTTGAGGAGAGGAAGGAGTGAACATGGGTCTTGAAGAGACCCATATTGTAGGAGGGAGGAAACACAGAGGCCGGCAAATCGTTCCACAGCCGAGCTGTTGAACTCAAGAACGAGTCGTAGAAACGACCCGTTCTCATGTGACTAATGTCAACCGTGTACAAATGTTGAGCGCGCGTTTGGCGTGTTTCCCGACTATGCACCGGTGCCGAGGGGATCAATGACGCTAGTTCCTCGGAGCATCTTCCATTGTAATACCGGTAGAACAAGGACAGCATTCCCACCTGGCGCCTGTGCTCTAAAGATTGCAATCCGTTAGTTAAATTAGGAGAATCTATCAAACGGACCGCCCGTTTCTGCACAGAGTCAAGGGTTGGGTCAAGGGTCAAGGGTCATAAAATGTCACACACGAAAATGTAATAATGTAGTGCCAATACACACCTAACCAGCTTATCACGTTACCACCACACCACTTCAAAACATTTGTAGTATAATACAAAATGTTTGTATTAATTAAAAAAAAAATTGTCATACAAAGAGAGAGAGTTGGGACAAATATATCTTGTATTAATTCAAAGCATTTTGAAGTAATACAGAGAGAAAGAGTTGGAACGAATATATTTTGTAGTATGAAATACAAAATGTTTGTATTAATTCAAAACATTTTGAAGTAGTAAAAAATAAAGAGTTGGGACAAATATATTTTATAGTAAAACAAAATGTTTGTATTAATTCAAAACATTTTGAAGTAATAAAGTGAAGTAATAAAGAGAAAGAGTTGGGACAAATATATTTTGTAGTAATACAAAATGTTTACATTAATTCAAAGCATTTTGAAGTAATACAAAGAGAAAGAGTTGGGACAAATATATTTTGTAGTAATACAAAATGTTTTAATTCAAAAGATTTTTAAGTAATATACAAAAAGAAGCAGTTGGGACAAATATATTTTGTGAGGTTGCGCGACATGTAACAACGTAACATGTCCCGCAAATTTTATGAAACATTTGTAGTGCATCTTGTATAAGACATACGTAGTGCATCGTGTATGAGACATTTGTAGTGCATCTTGTATGAGACATTTGTAGTGCATCTTGTATGAGACATTTGTAGTGCGTCTTGTATTGTAGCGCTTTTTGTATGTGTTACTCAGTACTACGATAAAGGCGGGGTTATAACGTATCTATCAGCGGAAGGTACTTATAATTGAGATAATTTAATTAATCGTAGTAAAAAAATGTGTTATCTTCTAAAAGCGTTCGTCACAAATTTCAAACGTGTGAATTTTTCTATATTAAATCCTTTATTAAATAAAGGTTCGATCCCCGCACGTAAAGATAAATATGCTATCTTATCGTGTTTTTTTGCAAATCTTTAACTCAGATAAACTCATGAGTGCACTGATCAATGAAATAGTTGTATTTTTTCACTAGGTTTCTTTGAACTTATCGCAATCTTATGGACACATGGCTTATAATTGGCTTTTTGTGCGTCAGCCCAATGCTATTTCACCGGTTTCCGCTAAGTAACTTTATCATGATATTCTGCAAAGTATTCAGTTATTGTATTGCATTGCCGAAGGATGCATTTGTTAAATTGTATTTTTTGGTAGAAAACAGTAACTTTGTGGTTTGACATTATAAATTGAAATAACACAATAATTTTGTTAATAATCACGATTTAATTAATTTTTCCACTACCGACCGGTTTCGCTTTACATAAGCTTCATCAGGGTATAAAAATTAAACAGATTAAAAAATATACATTGTGTGAGTTTATGTACATATAGAAAAGGACAAAACATAATATAACGAAAGAGTGAGAGGGTAAAAAAAAGGAGAGGGTAGTTTAGGGTAAAAAAAAGAGGGTAGTTTACCCTCTCACCCTTTACTTATATTATGTTTTGTCCTTTTCTATATGTATATAAACTCACACAATGTATATTTTTGATCAATTTAATTTTTATACCCTGATGAAGCTTATGTAAAGCGAAACCGGTCGGTAGTGGAAAAATTAAATTAATCGTGGTTATAAACAAAATTATTGTGTTATGTTAAATTGTATTTTTCACACATTTTGCTGCGTATACATTTGCGAACATAGGCGCGAGTCGAGTCACAAATTATGGGAAAGGAACAAAGCAATTGCAAGTGGCGTTTTGCGCCTCTCACGGTTGCTTCGTTCCTTTCCCACTATTCGTGGTTTGACTCGCGTGCCTATACGCAGCCTTACGTATATAACATTTGAAGACTTCCATGCTGCAATATGCAACAATATCTTAAACAATAATTATTCTGAACACCTGTTTTTAAATGTATCAATTATTCACGACAGAAATAATATAATCTACAGTTGCAAGAAGTTCGCGGGAATGTGAAATATCACTTCGATGACATTTCACGACAGGCGAAAGAAAGACTACAAATTCCTAGTGGTTAACCCTGCACTGAACGTGATGATATTTTAATGTTTTTACTTTTTATTATTGTTACAAATAGTATGTAATTAACTATTTTTTTTTATTATTTTATTCTATCTTTAGATACCCACTGACCGGCCAGTGAAAAATATTGGACAAATAAATTTGGTATCTTTTTTTTGTCGTTTAAAATATGTGTTTGAAAGCTGAATAGCTATCGATGAAAGTGGCGTTTCGAATTGATGCTTTTTTTTACATGAGCTCCACACAGGAGGCCCTGAGAAAAATAATTTCCCTCAGGGCCTATGTCATCTTTGAGGATGCTGTGGAGGGTTTTTTTGAGGAAAGGAAGGGGAGGGAGAGTTCTGGGAAGGAAAAGGGTTTAAGGGGTGGGTATGAATCTGGGGTTCAGTATGTCCTGGTCATCCGCCTAGACAAACCTCCCCCCATGAACCCGGGCACCCCTGCTAAATCACCAAACGTAGCGAACCGCTTTCGTGTTGACTAGAAATTAGCGACAGAAAAAGCTGTAGTTACGAATTTTATAACGCCAGAGGTCACCGTTAAAGAGGTTTTGCTTCTTCTTACTACATTACTGTTAGTTTTCTAAAAAAAAGCGCTAAAAGTAAATGTTATTTATTTCTTTTTCCTGGCATATTTTGTAATGAATGATTCACCTAAGCTTTCAAGTCTTTTGATTAATGTTCGGATATTGTCATGTATACGTGTCTCATGTGTTAATATAACGTTATGTAGGCGTGTATCTGATATAATGATTAACTATTTGTCAGAATCATAATTAAGTATGTTATCATAATTAAGTAACAATAACCGACCGATAAAACTATTAATTAAAACACGTTCACGATTTGTACGATTGCCACATTTCGCTTTGTCTTACGCACAACTTTATTAAATGTAATTAAAGGTCGCACTTTTAATTTTTGCCCAACGAGGGTTTGCTAACTCGCGTAATAATCGCCGTGGCATTTTGAACATCTGCCAGGGTCCGATTTAGACGGTCAAAATTCTTCAAAGGTTAGGACTGCCGCGCACCCTCTCTATCTTTAGTCTCTCTTGTACGTCTTTACCATCACACACGCCACGACAATACAATAACATTGTTTTAACTGACATACTACATGCATGAATACGATACAGTTGAATCCGTTTATAATGACATCGAAGGGAAATGACAAACACGTTATACTAAGCGGACGTCATACAAAGCATTTTGTAGAAAATAAACAACCTTCTGTTTTTGTTAAGTATAAATGTATGTATTTATTTTAATAGAGAGAAACGCAGCATATTAACGTCGTCGGGCGTCACGTGACCCTCTCGAACACTGCCGAAGGTGTTAGGAATCATGTCGGTCATTATAACCGTCATAATTTTCCATGAAATTAGGACATGAATTATTAAAAATGGGTCATAATAAGCGACATGTCACTAAAAGCGAAGTCATTATATAGTCATTATATAATCTTGTAATATAATTTTTATTATCTGTCGAATCACTCGTATATAATACCCTTGTGGAAACCTATAAATAGTACAATTATTGTGACTCAATTACTATTATGCTCTGATATTAATGTAAACTGTTGGTCTCCCAAATAAAATAAAATAAAATCCGACTTTGTTATAAAGAATTTTATATGAAAACCAAACTTCGCTGTGTAATTACGTCATATTAAGCGGTTGGTCAATATAGGCGGAGTCATAACAAACGGATTCTACTGTAGTTCCTTTGTAACCTTTATCTCTTTTTCATAAACGCTGCATTTAACTGATATAGCGGCTGCAACGGAGCTCCTCAGCTGCAGGATTTAAATTTTTGGAGATCCTCGCCTCGTTCTTATTATTTATGCTGGCTCTTAGTTATACCGAATACTCGAGTATTTATTTGATTCCCTTTATCTAGCCATGTCTTCCTGGGTCGTTTCCGACTTCTTATTCCATCCACTTACACTTGATCTTTTCTCTTGTCACTGCTTTCTATGTCAGTTCTCTCTAAATCATCCCAAAGTCCTGGTATTGTTGTTTGCATCGGCTTTGCATTATTATCAGTTCTTTTCATTCGTAGTACGGTCTGTACATGTACATGTACATTTCTTCTGTTTTTCCTCTACTTTCGTCCTTCCTCTCTCTGTTTTATATATCAATGCCATCATCAGGGTTGGTTTCAAAATTACACTACAGATTGTTAGCCTCGCTTCCTTTAACTGTGTTTTTTTAGAGTCTACTGCAATCAGCCGTCCATTTATTTTCGAGTTACCCGCTTACATAAAATTTTAAATCTTTTGCCTTTTAACCAATATTAAACATTCTGATTTCGGTTGTCGGTGCATGGGTGCAGTGATGGGTGAAGTGATTTGAAATTGTATTCCTGCAATTCCCGCATAATGCGTACAATTATTCAAGTTTAATGATCTTTTAATTTTCGAAATTGGATCTGAAGTATAAATCATATCAAACTAACGATTAAGTCGGATGCACCAACATTATATTATCAATTAATAATACTTTATATAAAATTTGTATTTCTTTTGTTTAAATGTTTGACGTATGTCGAAATTTTTCAAGTTTACTTACATTCGAAAGACAAATTTCATCCTTTGAAAGACAATGATCCTGAAGCAAATATTTTTTTAATAAATATCTTCAGCTTCACAAATCTTGCAATTATTAATCCGTTGATTTTAAGTAATTATAAAAATAAAATTAAAATTAAAATGCATTATTTCCAACACGCAGCAGTCAGCAGGAGTTTATGCATTCTGTAAAGATTATTTGAGTTTCCCTCACTTGGCGTATCCTTCTCGGAAGTGGCAAATCCACCGCAAGGCCTCTGATTAATTAAGTTGAATTAAATTTGCAAAAATCAAACCGAACAAGGCGTGGTATTTATAATGTAATTATTTCACGCCTCTTAGCAATTTAGACTCATTCGTGCTTGCCTTTAAAACACACTTCACGGATGCGTAGGTTCTGTATTCTAGGGAGATTTCCTTTGCTAACCCGGCCTGCCAGGACTATCCGCTTATCTTCCTCGGCATGCCAGAATTAATTCTAAGCAAGTTTTGAAATGTCGAGATTACCTCCACCCAAAGTTTGTCTGAATTCTGGCGAATTGTTCGTCCTTAAATGTCGCCTTTAACTACTGCTACTAAGGGGGTATTTCACCATCCTCCTCATAGCTATTCCATACACATAACGAATATTAATAAATATACAAATAAATGCTCGCAACTGGTGAAAAACTCGGCTAACTTATCCTATATGTAGCCATTATTCATAGGTTCAAGTTCCGAATAGTAAACTAAATAAATCCTGTATAATTAATCTAAAATGTATGTTATCGTATGAATAATCTATGAGGAGGATGGCGAAATACCCCCTAAGTCTGCAGGAATTTTGTTTCTTTTATTGTTTTTCTTTGAAGCTTGTGATATGATAAATATTATGCGTAAAATAAAACGTTATTTGTAAATGGTGAAGCGATTGTATGCAAACCTTGAACATTTAGCACTAGATTTGTTTGTATACCGCACTAAAATCTCTCTTAATATTTAACTCCGGCGCATTTTCTTGCTCCTAATTTGTACTGCTTTTTCAGTCTTTATCTTCCCGTAAGACATAAGTTAGGTTCAACTCCCAACATCTTTTTCGCTAAAATTCACGAGTCTTCGAAATATCTTAACTATTTGTTGATCAATAGGAAAAAAAGATTTCGGAAAAAGAACGTTAAGAAACAGAACCCAATGACTCCGGTTTTGGTTTGTTTTTGCTCTCGAGTATATTTTCCCATCCGTAATTATTTAATCATCCTTCATCCTCGTATTTGTAATATAATACTGAAAGTACCATCATATTTCAACGTCTTTGTACAAATTCTGAGAGAGAAACACCACATTTTCACATGCTAAAACTCCAAGAGAGATTCTTCCGCTAGAGTACCTCTCAGTCTGCTAATAGAATTGGATGCACCCATTAGCTGCATCTGTGGCTTTCGGTATACATCCCGTTTTCAGCATGACGCGCCACTGCATTGCCGGTACTGCATCACACGTGTCGCGGGCCTGGGTAAAGTTATGCAAACGCCCCTACCTCCGGGGTTAATCCTGCTATCCACAAACAACTTGTTTTAAACTAGTCTTTACCGTTCGTAAAACGGACATAATTTGGGCGGTAGACTTGCAGTACGTGTGGGTGAATGGAGAAAATTAAATATAACTTCAAAACAAACTAACCAACGCCATCGGGGTAGGTAGATAGAGTGTAAAGCAACAAAACTCTATATTGTATATTATATATTTCTTTCACGTTAATACATGCATCATCTCATTCGTACTTTACTTTTATTCTGACTTTTGACATGACACGACAGTGGCAATCTTCCTGTTCTACTGTTATTGACATGACCCGACAGTGACAGATAGCCCAACAGTACAAATTATCCTGGTCCACTGCTATTCCGACTCTTGACATGTCCCGACAGTGACAATCCTCTTATTATTGTTATTCTGACTTTCGACACGGCCCGACAGTGCCAATCCTCCTGATATACTGTTATTCCAACTCGTGACTTGACCTGTGTCATGTGCCAGTCTTCCTGATCTACTGTTATTTCAACTCAAACGCGCTACGAACGTCTCCAATCAAGAAAGAATGGGGTCCTTATAGTAACAACTTTTAAGATTATAAACTATTACATTCACAACCCATACCTCTCGGAATGCTATAAATTGTTCCGAATGTATAAATTGTACCGAACAACTACCGCCAGGGTCGTCACCACGACTTACTCTGTATTCCGCACGGCAGAACGGACGCTCTGGCCCAGCTTAGCTTGACGAGGTATGGTGCTGTTAAATGATATCTCTAGGTCTCTTGACATTTTCAACATAATCCTTGAAGGTTTCAAGAGTCATTTTAGGCAAGAACTCTTTGTAAAAAAATAAATTATTGTAAAACTATCATTAAAGAAAAAACTCTTTGTAAAAAAATAAATTATTGTAAAACTATCATTAAAGAAAAAAAAAAAAAAAAAATTGTAAAACTTTTCGTTTAAAGTTTTGTATGTATCTGATCTCCTATTATTCGAACTCGTGACATGACCCGTGACATGTATCCTCTCTCCTATCAAATCCTTCTTTCCTCTCTTAATATTTTTCATCCTTACTATCGCGCTTGTTATTATTATTTTTGAATTTCAACTTTTGTAATAGGTAGTAGATTGATTGTTTTACAAACAAACACCTAGGAATCTCGTATTTACAGAATTGTCTCTTTTCGCCGGTTTGATACCAGTGCATCGTTACCAGAATTCTGGGTTGGTAACAAAACTCCATTGTGAATTGCTTCCTTTGTTCCTTCCTTTTTTCCTATATCGACTACTGCATTGACTTTTTGTCAACATCGTTTTCTGCCTTCCCGTCTCTCGCAAAAATACTCTTATAAAAATACTCGAACTCTCGCATACCAGAACCCCACTGTATTGCACAGTATTTTAAAATAAAACTATAATATTTATTTTCTACGACGCTTTTGAGGCTAACTCAATGTTGTGAAGAAGTTTTCATGTTGTTTACAAAGCTTTGAGCAACCGCTAACTCGATCAAGTTTCCCTCTTGGGCAATATTTCATATTGCATCAGCTCTGATTGTGTCCCGGCGCTCCCCAGATATTCCAGAGATTCCCTGATTTATATTGGGCAGGTGCCCGCGGGGACCTTAGCCCGGTAAATCTATTGACACAGTTTCGGCAAAGGGCATCCGCATTCCTGCTACCCGGGAAAGTGCAATTCGCCAGTCCATAACCATCTTCCGTGCTCTTCTTAGCCGCAGTGCCCTCTTGGCGGACCCTCCCGTGAATCGTAAATGGCACTTAATTTGTGACCTAGTTGGAATTATTGGAATAGCGCGCGCTTGGGCGGTCGGCGCACGCCGATCATGAAGCCCTAGGTCTATGACACAGTTTGTTATGTGGTTTTTGGAAAACTTAAGGAATGTCTTGTTGACATTAAGTTTGACTTATAATCTTAATAGTTGTCATCAGTTCAACCAACATGCCAAAGGATGAATCGATCTGAATAAAAACAAATCTTAGGTCAAACAGGTTTGATTAATCCTCAGAATAAAATGGCCGCTACCCTCTACTGTTATCATTTTGATTTTCGTTTCGAAAGCATAATAATGTTTTTCTGGCAGAGTTAATTTTTAGAAAATTATGAAATAGTAAAAAATTAAATTAAATCCAGTTATAATACATTGTATTGTAAACAAGTCTAACGTTGTTATGAAGCTGCTTAATGTAATCAGTTTGGATAGGATTTTGTGTTTCGGAAGCAGAAATTACGTGCACTAGTATAAAAAATGTGTTGTTTACTAGAATATTTCTTTTCATGTGTCTCTAGGCTGGACTATCGGATTGATATTTTTTTCAAGTTCTCCGTAAAACAGTTATACACCAATACATCACGGAGAAGATTACAAATTAAAAATGTATGGAGGCAGTTTTACCAGTTTGTGGCACGCGTCAAAAGTTAGTTGCTAAATTGTCTGTAAGTGACGTTGAAAATATCGATGATCAAAGCAAAATCGTTAAGCCGTTTATTCCCCCTGTTGAATGGCGCGTTCTGATAGGCAGAAGTCCTGACTTTCGGAAAATAAAAAAGTGCATGGGGTCTCCTACGAGTATACTTATTAGGGACATATAAGTTAACCTCTTTCAACATAAGTGGATTGAGTATAGTTCCAGAGATTGAAATCGAGCATTCCTGTTGAGAAAAAGGATGGACATAAGAATAGATAAGGTGTGGATTCTCTTATATACAGGTAATACATAAACCTCTTTTGTACTTTTTCTATGCCTAGGATATGGTTTTTGTTCAGACGGGGCCCAAATGATGGATATACCAATCACTGCCTGGTTTTCCCATGCTCCTTGTTCTAATTATTCTAACTTATGGTAACCCCTGAAGAAATTCTTTTGAAATGAAACTTCTATAGCCCCGTTAGTGATTTTAAATTCGGGTGAAACAGAAGTGCGTCACTCACATTTATTATTTGATGGTTCTTCGGTTCTAATATAATGCTCTAAATTCGTGCTCCGGCTTGAACCTCCCGTAGTGCAGCGGCTAAGGTGCCTGACAAATCCAAGCGTCAGAGAGACAGAAATCCAGCGAACGAAGTTCGAATCCTACAAAATCCAAAAAAAAAATTAAATTTTTATTTTTCTGAAATTAATATCCAATCTTCAAAACACTTTAAAAAAAGGCAAAATAAAAGACCGCGACATCTACCAATTTTCTAGTTTCACTTCTACCGCGTGTGAATCGCACACTCTGATTTTTTTTCTGTATTTCAACCATGTTTTTGTTCAACAGTCGTGACGTGTATTTGAGGAATGGAGCTTCATAACGCACACTACAGAGCGTAAATCATGAAAACAAATTGAATAAAAATAAGTCGTCGCTTTAATTGCCTAACACACCTGTCTCGTAAACGCCGCGACCGAAACACACTTCCCGTGTCGCTAACTGATTCATCGTTTAGCTTACGCCCCCCGTGAAAAAGTCCGCTGTGAAAATATATAAGCATGGTATTTATTCGGCCGTGTTTTCAGTTTTCCGCAGCGTTAGGAAATCCCTACAAAACGGGCCTCGGCTGCGACTGGCTGGCGCGGGGCCAACACACCCGGTGATAAATAACGGATCAAGTGTCCCTCGGGTTTTGTCCAATTGAATTAACCGATGTAAGAAACAGCCCACGGCCGCATTCAGGGAGAATACATGCTCTTATCTGAATCTGACTAAATCCTACCCAGCTTGGGATATATTCCTTTGCAGTCCAAGCCACTTGAGACTTAAGCCCATCATGTTTTTTTCCCTTAACTCTTGAAATAAGGTTTTTTTAATGCAAAATACTAAACAATATTCAGATACCAAGATTTGTGAATGATTAAAAAAAAGTTTTCATTTAACTGGATCGTGATCGTTAGCTTTATTTTGATAGGGTAGTTCATTTTTCTTCTCCGTGAGTCAGATTTCTTCATAAGCCTGCCTCCAATAAAGAAGGTTATGTTAGGTTACTAAATAAGTAAAATTAGATAGTAGGTACAAATATCTTTATTTTACTGTTAAATTATATAATTTCTGATGGCAACATCTTGAGTTCATTTATCAAGCTTTAATTTTCAGATTGCCAATCATCAAACGTACTAATCTTGGTTGTTTGTGATGTTTTGTGAAATATTTGTAAATACGTGAAATTATTAATGTTCAATGTACCTATTAATTTTCAAAATTGTAACTGTTTGTGGGAACCTTTCAGACAAGCGATTAAGTAGACACCAAATTGATTTTATTTTAGTTAATTATTAATTCAATTTTTGAAATGTGTATTTCTTTTGTTTATATTTTTGGCAGATGATTTTTCAAGTTTACCACCGGTATTATTATTCGAATGTTAAATTTCTGATGTCTCTCTAATTTGTCAACAAAAATATAGTTATATTATACGGAAAATTAAGTTGATACCAAATTTATTTTATTTCAATTAATTTATAATTTTCAACTGTACAATTATAAATTAACATTTTAGACAAGCCTTTGGAGATACCAAATTTATTTTATTTTAATTAATTTATAATTCTATATTTTAAATGTGTATTTCTTTTGTTTAAATTGTTATGATGATTTTCTAGCGGTATTCATACGAAAGATAAATTTCTGACTAATTTATTTCTCTAATTTTTCAACAAAAAACATAATTGTATTATACAGAAAATTGACAACATTTGTTTTTGAGAGGCAATGAATAATCCTCAGGCAAATATTTTCAGCTTCACAAAACCTACAATTACAATATCCCGCGTTTTTTTTCAGGGTCTGCTCATTTTTTTTATAAAATCGTTAACTAATAAATTCCTGTCAATCTTTTGGTATTCGAATATTAATTTTGGTGAAAATGGACAATGGGCATGAAATCACTATCAATCAGATGTTCTGTAAAATGAATACTTTCTCTGCTGGATTATTTTTATCGGCCTTTCCAAGGGCAGTTTAATTCAGGGTTCCGGATAAATACGGCCCGAGAGTTCGGTTAATCCGCGTGAATTATTGATAGTAGACTCGACTTAACGTGCCGAGAGTCTCGTTAAAGAAGCTGTTAATCTATTTTTACTATCTGTCTATTGACTTCGAAACGTTTCTGCTGGATGTAAAATAATAAAAAAAAACAACCAGACGTTGACATTTTTTTAACGCCGATTTTAATCCTGTCTCAACAACAGACTGTTTGCTTTAAAATTTTGAAGGTTAAGGTTGTTTCTTATAACTATTGCTGTTATATTGTATTCAAGGATGTTATGTAAAGCCATTTTTGTTTCTTTTGAAGGTTAGTCTTTCTTCTATAATTATTTAAAAAAAAAGAGTAAAACATGGATTTTCTCAACTCCTTAGATTTTCTCTGAAGATGTAAATGTTATTGAAGGCTGCAAGTTAATCCATCACGCGTTGAGAAGGAATATAAATTACCTTCGCTTTAGCTTTTACTATTCACATTCCTCAAACGAAGGCGAACCAAATGGCAACGTCATCCAACCACCCTAGACCTTCGTGTGAAAATTTAATAAATACGCATTATTTTTATTTAAAAACTAAAATAACTAATAGTTTTGTGTGTCCTCGAGTCCAAAAACGCATGTTTCTATTTTTCTCCCAATTAATCCTTCAAAACTAAATTTTTCTCGGAATTTATAAGATTTGTAAATAGGTACTTAAATATTTCGTTATAAACCATATTATTTTGTGGAACTTTTTTTTACTTCAATTAAAGAATTTCGTCCACGGAAACGTCACTATCTCAATAGCAATTATTTTTTTAAAACTTTCTTCATGTAGGTAGGTAAGAAAGGTTAAGGCGCCAGATCACGGTAAAAAAAAGTATTTTATTTTCTGAAAGATGCATTTGTTTAAAATGCTCTCGCCATATGCTTTAAAGAAATACGTAAAATTGACAGAGATACATCATTTTATGTGAAACCGTTTAAAACAGTTTGTATGTTGAATTACCCTTCAGCAAAACTTTGAACGCGTTTTTCTCGAAACAACGTTTTTCAATCTGGTTGACAACGTAATACATCCGATTTGCATGCACCATGTCTTAAACTGTTCGAAAATCCAATCTCTATGGCACCACGTAGGGATTTTTTTATGTTATATATATTTTTTAAAACACCTTCTGCAAGGATTCTTGACTAATAAATCTTTCAGAAAATTAAATTAAAAAAATGACAATTTTTTTTACCGTGATGTGGTGCTTTAAGAAAGTCCAAATTAACAAGACGATTTCCCATTTGAAAAAGGAATTTAAACCTTAGCGCCATCTACATAAGGAGTTTTATTGTTAGCGGCCAGATTCCGAATTTTGCACGACGTGGTGTACCATCTTAGTAATGGCCAAAAATGCCTGTGTACAAAAAATATTGTCTGCTCTAGTTATGTTCAGTTTCCCAATGTGAAATGTGAGCTTTTCTTATTTCGACTATTGACGTAAACATTCATAGAAAAGCACGATGTTTACCCCACTTCCTGGAAAGTTTTGTTTTCTGATTCGGATCGCGAACAATGCCGCAAGACGAAGCGGATAACTTTGATTTATATCCACAAGTGTAACTATTCTTCCATCTGAGGAAGGTTACCGATCAGTTGAAATTCACGGAGACTGTGCGGCGCCAACAAAAACCACCCCAATCTAGGCCAGGACACTCAAATTGGCCTCTTATTTATAAAATAATATTCGTCCTGTAGAATAACAATGTTACAAGTCGATCTACCTTATATCAATGTATCGATTTTGAAAATATTTCTCTTGAACACCTTAAACTTTTAAGTTCTTGAAAAAATATACGTAATTTTTTAAGATAATATCTGTACATTTTATTAAAGCGGCAATTATGTATATGAAATTCTCTCGACAGAAAAAAATCGCGAAGCTTGTTCCGAAAATTATTAAAAACACATTTTGTTCTGTTATTTAACATGTTATAGATATGAAAAAATTCACAACAACGCTACTTTAGACATTTGTCGAGAGATTTTTGCTCTATTCGAAACGAATGCTTTATTAAATATTTTCATAATTTTTGCTAAATTATAATCGTTTTTAATGTAATCGCGCTCATCCTAACATTCTTATTTACATATCTTCCTTTCAATTCAATTTATTCACTTTAAAAACATAACAAAATTAAAATTTCAAATCAAAAACCTTTTCAAACTATCGATTAGACCTTCATTTTGTAAGCTTACTGGGCCATTAAAATATTTTGAAATAGCTTAGGTGTAACATAATAAATTATAAGGGAGAATCTTATAGAAATAAGAGGCCAATTTGATTCAGTGTTCTGGCCTGGGTTTAGGTGGTTTTGCACTGAGTGGGTGTTATTGTTTATATAGTTTTGCCCACATTTTCAGACGTATTGCTTTCAGGTTAATGGCAAATTGGGAGTATGTACGTCAAGAAAATTTCTCCCTTTGATTAATGGTTATTAAAAATAAAATAACTGCCTACAACAAAATAGCATCAACAAAAAAACGACTTTTGTAGTTACACGATATATTATGACAACATAACCTATTTTCTAATTATGTTCACAAGTACATAATTGTGTTTTGTTTGATAAATTATTATTCCTACATTATAATAAATCATAAGGATTTTCCCGAAAAATCTGATAATCAGCAACCCGGTGAAAGATTTATCCTCGTTGTTTTAACCGTGTTTTCACATGAAAATAATTTGTCACGTCCGATGGAGCCAGCTCGTGTTTATGCGATTTGTCTATTTTAATAACGGATTCGCGGTTGGAAGGAAATAACGTCGTTGAATATGAAACACTGAATTGTCTAGTTTTAAACAACGAAAAAACGCTGGGATGTTATCGTAAAATACATTACTCATCTGCCAACTCCCACGCGCGCCGTATGTACAATTTTGTTGTATTTGTGGCTTTGGGTGACATAACAATGAAACACACGTTAAATGTTGGTAATTAACGAATACAGAAGATCTTAACATTGAATGAATGAATATAGATTTTAACTGTTTTATTCATGTTAATAATATGATTTTTACGTAAATGTGTTTACATTTCTATTTTTATTAGAGCCCTGTTGAATCAAATTTTAAGATAGCTGCTGATCAGTTAGTACAATCAGCTGTACACACACACATTTTGACTGTTAATTTGAATATGACAAAAAAGATTTTCACACATTTTTTTAAAACATTTATTATTATTTTATACATTATGTCAAATTTTAAATCACTTGTTTACATTGTATAATTTTTCGTAACCCTTTTTTATGTAAAAAAAGATAATATTCCATCAACTTGAGCACGGCTTCCCACCTTTTACCGCCTATAAATACTGCAACATGTCATGTTTGAATAATATCCCATTTTGTAGTTATCGATTTTCTTTACCAAAATTGTGCTCTTTCATAGATTTATAGCATTTCATTTTATAACATTATAAAATGGCGAAGTGCAAGAAATAATTTTACCAATTAAATACAAATCAATTCAGGGGTCGCAGGTCACAATTTATTATAAAACAGTCATATTTCAATAAAGCTTTGGAAACCTGAGAAATAGCGTATTAGAAAATAAAGAATCGTACTGCAATGTGTACTTGTTTAGTGTTCATATTGTTTTAATTATTGAATTCACGCCTCACATCATCTGTGTCATCTACACTTTCAATCTACCTAATTTTAGCGCCATTATACGCTGCGTCACTTCAAATTACTCAGACAACCGTTAGCTGGAAAACACTCACTCTTTTCAATGAAAATTCGTTCCCGGCCCTACGCCGATAGTCCAAGTAAATTCTGCATACTGTATGCTCAGGTGATAATTGAATCACAGTCTCCACTATTTGCTATCGGCCTACGGTGTATCAGCGATACGTGATTCAGTCAGTATTATTATTCAGTCGCCCAGTCGCTCGCTCGCCGCCGCGCGGAGTGGTTCATCTCTTCGCAGCAGAGAAAATAAGCCGCGCGGAGTTACGTGTGAAATTGAGAGTGCAAATTGACTGATAGCGACTACCTTGGTTTAAAATAGACGGGTAAACACACGGGACTTTATTGTCGACTGCGAATTTATTCAAATTTATGTCATTTCGTAAGAATGGACAGAGTGAAACAAACGAGTGCGATGTTCTTCGAACGTATGTGAAGTTTTCAAATTCGCTTGATTCTTTAAAAAACTTTGTGGCAATAAAACTTCGTATTATTCAACGTGTTGAAGTAATTACCCTACCCAGACGTTGTTTGTGAATTTTATCAGGGAACATGTTTCCCGGTTTTTGGAGAATAGAATCTCTTGGGTTTCGTTTAGCGTTTGTTTTTCGAGCGAAATATTTCCGCAATACATTGTTTGTCCCGTGTCAAAGAGAAATGTTACTCAGTCCATTAAGAAAAGCGAAAACGTAGAAATGTCAAAACAGAGTTCAAAGTGGTTGCCGTTTTTCTGTGTTTTCGTGCTTATGTAATAGTGCTTTTTCGAATCTCACTGATACATTTTTGTATCTTTCGACATATTCATTGAATTCTAATTTTATGTGAAAATAAATTCTTCGATCGAGATACGTTAATTCTGTCAGAACACTTTGTATTTCACGAACTTCAAAGTACTCCAGTGTTTATTATCTTCGAATGTTAAGTAGTAGTTATTGTAGTTTCTGACAGTTTGTTGATAGTAAATAGACCGAATCCAAACTATGCAATAAACTTTTCGCGAACATTACAAGTTGCTTCTGTTTGCTGTTTCGTATCGCAAATTAAATAAAATTATTGTTCTGCTCATTTTCAGTGTGACTGAATTAAATGCCTACCATTTGCATTAGTAAATCCATAAGTGTATTCAACAAGTGTCTGTTTAAAAGTTTTCCCAGTTTGTGTTCCTTGTGGAAATCTAACCCCGTGTGGGCTTGAAGTGTTTATTCTATTACGCTTTGCAGTAATTAAAATGCAAGTGGTTTTTACTCTATGAGAACATGATTATCTATGTTTATGTAAAGGTGTGAATTTGTGCGCCAATTAAATTAAAAATAACAGTAGAGGTCCCGGACACGTGCCCTGTGGGACCCCAAAGTGTCCAAGTGTCGGGAGTTGTTGCACAGCCCGGCCGCCAAGATTTCCGCGCTGGTCGTGTCCGCGCGTTGCGGCGGCGGCATGTTCATCAAGGCGCAGCAGGAGCGCGAGGCGGAGCGCCGCCCCTCCGTGTCGGGCTGGTTCAACTCGCTGCGGAGGGGCGCGCGCGGCCGGCGGAAGGACGCCTCCGCCCCTCCGCCCGCGCTGCCCATGTACGGCTCGCTGGGGCGGAGGAAGCCGCCCAACCACGCGGCCAACAAGGCCCGCTCTGCGTGGGACCTGACGTCCATCTCGGTGGCGGTCAACGCTATTGACCATCGGGTAAGGTGAAATCCCCATTAGAAGGGATATAACTTGGAAAAATAATATTATGTGTATTATATTATGTCCGTGGCACGCACGTTCCTTAGTTGCTTGTGTTTATTGCAAGGTGATTTCGCCTTTGTTCACTTGTCACGTATTTTTTTGTTTAAATACGATCTTAATGTTTTTTTTTATTCTCTGCCATTTAAGTATTTTTATGCGTCATTCTCTTTAGCCAAAGTTTCAGAATTTTTATTTTTCCTTGTTTTGTTTTTTTCTGAAGAAACTTAAGTAACTACATGCGTCTCGTCTCCCCGCAAATAAACTGAATGTAGAATAATATTCTGAACAAAATTTCTGTCAGCTTTGCAAACAATTTACGATTGAAGTAATTATTCTCTCAAGCGACGCTGCAGTAGCAATTTATTGAATGCGGCGTTGTTACAGCTTATAATAATGAATTGGTTACATAAATCCAATTTGTGTGACACCGCATGCATTTATTATTCTTTGGGGAACACGAATTATTTGATTCCATTGATAGAGAATAACCAAAATATGGATATAATTGTTACCAATTTCATATTATCTTTTCCCGTAATTATACCAGATTTTTATAAACTTAAATCGACATCTTTCTAACCTATATTATTTGGACACATTTTCAAAGTAATTTTACAATATTTATTACGAAAGTACACAAATCGCGTAATTCAATTTGATAGTTTCAGAAACAGGATAGAGAGGGTAAAATCATAAAAATTGAAATATATTCTGTACAAATACAGCCATATAATAATAATAATAATAATAATGGGACAATTTATAGAGCGCCGTTTTTGTGAAAAATCACCTCAAGGGCGCTTAATATCTAAATGATATCACTGTTGTCGAATATTTTTTTATGAATAATGCATCTCTGTCTTGCTTCAACTACACATTGTGTTTTATTTTATCAGAGGAAATCCCATGACAATATATCATTAAAATTTATAATAAATAGAAGGTTCGCATTTTAGAACTTTTCAAAGGTGCGGCGTGATGGTTACGAAAAGTACGCCTAAAGATAAAATCCTAATTGTAAAAAGCGAAGTGATTGACATTGAACATTAAAATAAGGTTTCTTATGCGCACCTGAAAGTCCCTGGCATATGGACTCCCTTGGCAGGTGGTTTGCCGTTGACAGCATCAAATTGCTGCAGATGTTTTCCCGGAGATTGCGACTTACAGGCTGCAGGTTCAATGGAAGTAATAATTGTTATATCCTTTGAAGTGCGCCACCATTTGTTGTTTTAATTGACGGTGTTCACTACCTGCGCATTTCACAGTTAATTAACAAACAGGTTGACACGAGCTTTTATTTTTATGAAATTCTGCACACGAACTTCAACTTCCTGGAGGAGTCTTGGAACTAAGAAATTCTCATTTTGTGGTGTGTTATGAGGCCTAAAGAAAAAAATACTGGAAAGAGATAAGGAAGAAAAGGACTGGATGTATCAAGCTATTAACATTGTTTTTTGGATTTGTTTAACTTTGTGATAGTTTTATATTATTTTTTGTTCGTCATTTTAAGCACCTGCTAAATCGCCTTGAATTTTTAGTTTTTTCTTTTGATTTTATATTTTCACACCTAATCAATTAAAACTTCGATGTTTTGACTTGTAAATGTAAATAACAATTTATATTGGTTTTATATTCACACCCCAGATTTCGGACGATTCGCGGGAGGGGGGAGGGAAAAGGTGAGCCGGGAGGGGGGAGGAAAAATTAGGAGGGAGGTGGGGACGCGGGAGAGCAAGGGGAGGGTTTTACGTGATTTCCACACAGGAGGCCCTGAGGAAAATAATTTCCCTCAGGGCCTATGTCATCTTTGGGAATGCTGTGTGGAGGGTTTTTTTTTAGGGTAGGAATGAGAGGGGAGTTCTGGGAAGGAAAAAGGGTTTGAGAGGTGGGTAGAAATCTGGGGTTCAGTGTGTCCTGGTCATCCGCCTCCAAGACCTAGACAAACCTCACCCCATGAACCCGGAGTAATATCTTACATTCGTTTTTTTAATCGATTTCCTTGTTTTAAAGAAATTGTTAAACTGGGTACCCACCTCATAAACGACTAAGTACCACAAAAACCTACGACTTAAAATCAAATGTAAAACTCTAAATGTAATGACCGGAGACACAATACCCCGGACAAACTCCGTGCTACTTTCCACAGCCTGAAAACTAGGGATTCCTTTTTAACACTAAAAAACGCGGCCAAAACATTAATTTCAAACTCCCCCATATTCATAAGTGAAGTCCTAACACCGTACTATAGAGAATTACTTTGGAAAACGAAGCAAACAGCAAAAGACAAAAACTTCCAATTCGTATGGTTTAAATCCGGAAAACTGCTAGCCCGGAAAGGGCCGGGGGAAAAAATTATACAAATAAAACACGAAAATGACTTAAAAAAATTATGTAACTAATGAAGGCCACTCAGACCTCGAAACAAAACTATCCGGCTTTATACAACATCATGGCTGATCTACTCTCAATGAACTTAAATAGCTCTCACCATCATCATATAACCAATGACCCAAAACTATGCGATGATATTTTTAACAATCCAGATTCTCTGACACTGATTAACCAAAATATAAGATCACTTAATCGTAACTATGACGAACTTGACATACTCTTACACAACTTTAATACAAAATTCAAAATTATAATCCTAACGGAATGTTGGATATCAACCGCTTTTACAAAAAAACATAAATTAAATTATACTGAGTATCACACACTAAAAAACAAAAATCAAAATGATGGGATTGTTGTATACATACATGATAGTCTTAACGCCTCTGTTTCAGAAATCGACTTGATAAATACTAATTGTCTACAAATAATCATCGACTCAGATACGTGTGTTCTCGCCCTATACAGATCACCATCCACACATAACGTTACACCATTTATAATAGCTTTAGATACTCACCTAAAAAAACTCACTTCATACAAAAACATCATTATAGCTGGTGATCTAAACATAAATATACTTCCTAATGGCCACCCTCAAAATATCGATTACCAACTGATGCTTCTGGAACACGGCATTATTAGCATCATTAACACTCCTACCAGAGTAAGCAAAGACTCAGAATCATGTATAGATCACTTTATGGTAAAATCAAAAAGTCCAATATGTAGTGCAGTATACGAATCCACAATCACAGATCACTACACAATTATGATAGGCCTAACTTTGCTAACTAGAAACTCAACTCTCCAAAACAATACCACAAAAAAAATAATTGATTACGTTAACCTAAAACAATGTTTAGAAATAAAAACGTGGGAACATCTTAGATATTATAACTCGGCAGAAGAGGCCTGGAATTTCTTTTTAACTTACCTACAAACTCTCATTACCCAAAATACCAAAACGGTATACATACCTATTCCACACCGTAAAGTAAGACTTAAAAAATGGATTACCCAAAGCATCATAAATAGCATTAAAAAAAGGGACAAATTACACAAACAAGTCAAACTGAACCCATATAATACCTCGCTATATTTCTTCTACAAAAGGTACAGAAACATCTGTTCTTTAACAATACGTAAAGCCAAAGAATTATACTATAGAAACAAACTGATAACATCAAACTATGACCCTAAAAGCGTATGGTCAATACTGAGGGAAAGTTCGCATTCACAGAAGAAAAAAGACGATACCATAAAAAATCTACTCATTGATGATAAAGAACTCCACTTTCATGACAACCCTACACGTATCCTTAATTACATCAACAAACACTACACAAATATTGGAGCTAGCCTAGTTGAAAATATCAAAATTACCCAGCCTCCCCAAGATATTCAGGAACCTCAAAACAATACATCTAACATAAGCAATGAAAATTTTAACAGACACTTCAAATTACAAAATATTACAGAAGAAGATACCAATAAAATAATTCATTCACTAAAGATTAACAATACTGCGGGTCCTGATGGTATAGACTCTAAAACTATCTTAACATTAAGCCAACAACTACTTATACCACTCACATATTTAATTAATCGTAGTCTAAAAGAAGGAATTTTTCCTAGCTTACTAAAAAAAGGCCTTATTATTCCAATTTTCAAATCAGGACAAAAAAATAATGTTAACAACTACAGACCCATTACGCTACTAAATACCATTTCGAAAATCCTGGAAAAAACTATTAAAAAACAGCTCCAACACTATTTAGAAGCAAAACAAATACTCTCGGTAAACCAACATGGCTTCAGGAAAAACAGGAGCACAGAACATGCAATAGCTACCGTAACGGACTTCATTACACATAATCTAGACGCTAAAAAAAAAGTTATCTCTATTTATTTAGATCTATGTAAAGCTTTCGACACAATTTCACATAAAAAACTTTTCAAGAAGTTAAAAAACATTGGCATTAATGGAGTAGAATTCAATTTAATTAAAAGCTTCATGTCTGACAGAACGCAACAAGTTAAAATTGACAACAAGACAAGTGAACCACTTTCAATTACGTACGGAGTCCCACAGGGGAGTGTACTTGGCCCTTTATTATTCCTCATTTATATAAATGAACTGTGCGACATTAAAATTGAAGGTAAAATCGTGACCTTCGCTGACGATACAGTTCTTCTCTGTCAAGCAGCCACATGGAAAGATGTATTTATAATAGCCGAAAAAAGTTTATCAATCGTCAAAAAATGGCTAAACAGTAATACTCTTACAGTTAATACAATCAAAACAAAATATATAACTCATAGTATTACACAAAGAGGTCAACCTCCATCAAACATAGGCTTGATTCTACATGACTGTACTTTATCCAACTGCCAGTGCGAACATATAGAAAGGGTAAAACATACAAAATACCTGGGGGTTATTATTGATTCACACTTACGCTGGACTGACCACATTAATTTCATCACAAATAAACTGAAACGAGTAATGCACCTAATAAAGTACGTTAAAAACATCTTCCCACTAATAATACTAAGATCGATCTATTTTGCACTTTGTCAATCCATTGCCACATATGGAATACTAGCTTGGGGAAGTGCTACAAACATAGCAATTGACCCAATTCAAAAAATACAAAAAGCAATAATTAAACTCATCCTGCAAGTACCATTTCACACAGATTCTAGCGAAATCTACAAAGCATTAGAAGTCATGTCAATAAGACAACTTTATGCCAAATCTGCTATAATATACCTTGTCCAAAACAAACAACACATTCCAATTCAACCAAAAACCATAACAAAAACCAGGTCCTCAACAAATAAAACACTGAACATACCGATAACCCACACCACACATGGACAAAGACACTTTCAGTATTACGCAACCAAACTTTTTAATTGCATGCCCATTACTTTGAAACAAATACTATCTGCAAATACATCTACAAACATTCATAAAAAACATATCACTGACTGGATTAAAAATCAAGATATTAACTTTATACAAAACATTATTATTCCCAACCAAACATAACAAAACTATAAAAAGTATAAAATTAAATAAACCTAAAAATTAAGTAGTTTTTCAAGTATCCAATAACTATACATACACTTACAATTTATATATGTGTGTACATATATATATGTGTATGTGAATGTGTATGCGGATGTATACGTATGTATATATATATTCATATGCATGTGTGCAGGTACATGTATTTATATGGATGTGTATGTATGTGTATGTTTATATATATATGTATATATATTTAATTTTTTTTTTATATTCCTCTAATATATTTAAATACTTTTTTTTTCTCTTCTATATAACCAATGTACAATAACTGTTAAAATTTGAAAAAAAATACATATAAAACTTTATATTACAACACATAAATACTTGTCACACATAAACATAAATAAACACGTAAACACCTCAGCACAGGTTCTCCTAGTGAGGTGTTCACGAAACATACAACAATACCTACCCACAGTTTCACCTTCACAAACCTACCTTACAAACTGAGTTTGCAGCAAGGAGCGCATTAAATTTTTTGACATCGAGGCCGTTTTTTTATGTATTTGCCGTAACTCCACTTCTTAAAGTATCAAGGCAATTTATACAAGTAGTATGAATGTTACTCTATTTTTTAAATGCGTCGTACCCTCTACTTGACTTACATAAACCACTCCTTGTTATTTTGAAGAATGTCAGACATTTCTCTGAACTTTTTGTTGAATCTCTTCAAGTCTACGCCAAATGGTAACAATGTCAATTTCACACAAAATACTTTATCGCTTTTGGGACATTTGACACTTGAGCCTCACCAGGTACACACAGTATCTCTTCCACTCGAACTTGTTATCTTTTAAAAAATAATATGTGTCTGAATATTATAAAACTTTTTGCTGTTCGGCTCCGGGCACATAATAATATTATTTATTTCTAATCAGTGACAAGCACCGACTTCAAATGGTTATTTACTCTGCATGGATGTATTCCAGTTGTTTTCTTCAAATTTTCCCCCATTCCATCAACGCATGATTCTTTACAATTCGAACGAAAAAACATGATTGTGCATGGATGTTATGTGTTTGGGATCGCACTTTCGGAGAGTCTGTTTCTAAAGCTTGGAATAAACTAAAGTGAACATACTCGAAAGAATTCAACGTTGAAACTTCTCACTTTAGGAAATCATGTTCATTGTCAGAGGTAGCCCTAGTACCTAAGTTTAAAAGCTGTTTTTTTTTGGTAATAAAAACAAACATTCCCGTGTTACGAAATCACCTGACAATATTTGAAAATCTATTACCACAGACCCAGCCGAGGAATGAAACACACGACGTCTGTGTGTTCTGTTTGCACTAACGTTTGAATCTTCTTTTTTATTTAACTTTTTTTTTTTTTTACATTAACTCCACACAGGAAAATTATTTTCCTCAGGGCCTATGTCATATTTGAAGATGCTGCGTGGGTGGTGTTTTTGAGGAAAGGAAGGAGTGAACATGGGTCTCTTCAAGACCCATGTTGTAGGAGGGAGGAAACACAGAGGCCGGCAAATCGTTCCACAGCAGAGCTGTTGAATTTAAAAACGAGTCGTAGAAACGACCCGTTCTCATGTGACTAATGTGAACCTTGTACAAATGATGGGCGAGTGTTTGCCGACTATCCACCGATGCCGAGGGGATCAATGACGCTAGTTCCTCGGAGCATCTCCCATTGTAATACCTGTTGAACAAGGACAGTATTGCCACCTGACGCCTGTGCTCTAAAGATTGCAATCCTTTTGTTAAGTTAGGAGAATCTATCAAACGGACCGCCCGTTTCTGCGCAGAGTCGAGTTAGGTATTTTGGGGCTCCAGTAGGGCTCAATTGGTTACCACAAATCTGAACCCTGTCACTGCTCAGCAACATCCGTAAATACCATTTGCAGCTCGTTTTATTTTATGTTAAAAGTTTAGTCTCTAAATTTAAGGTAATTTAAAGTTTCCTATTTTAAGCAGCCCTGTGATATTTCACAACTTTATCACCCTTTAAATGAAACAAAGGGCTTTCGCAAAATGTAGCAGTTAATTAATAATGTGGTCTTATCAATGTTACATATATTATACGTTTTGTGTAAAATAATGATGGTCTTGTTGTTTATGTCAAAATGTGACAAGTCGCTTATCGCACTCGAGCTAGATTTCCTTTATCCATAAATTGTATCTTGTAGGTTATATCTCACTCAATTCGTTTACTTACATGATGTCAAGTAGTCCACGCAATAAAGCGATAAACCCGATTTTGCCACATGTGGACTTGATAGGCGCCTGTCGCGGAAATGGCGCTATACCCAAATCTATAATATTCTTGGTAATGTTTTTATACTTCGAGGAAGCGAGTTTTTTGGATTTTTTCTTCGAGCCTTCATGCATGGTTTGTGGTCACTAGACCATGACCAATGATCATCCATGTCAATGTATTGATATCTGATAATTCTGTATGTACAATCTGTCTGATAGTGTTAATACGCTAGCGTCTGTACGCTCAAAATTAAAGAACCCGACTCTGAGTATTACTAGCCGCACACCGCAGAAAGTATTAATAAAAAGTATTTGCCTTTCAAAAGATGATCAGAAATTTAACGTTCGAATGAACAAAAATACGACATCTGTTAAAAATTTAAACAAAAGAAATTTTTGAAATATAGACCTATTATTAATTAGTTGATTAAAATGAAATAATTTTGTTACCTACTTGATCGGCTGATCGGCCTTAATCAATTCCAATTTTGAAAATCAAACCGAGTTGGACACAACACCGAAATAATTATTTTTAATTATTGTAGTAGGTACTTACAAATTGTGATGAACGTATGTCTAAAGGGGTGACCGTACAACTCGGAATGAAACCAACTCAGAACCATCTCAGATAAATCATTTAGAGTGATAAAAATATATATGTTAAAAATTGGTTAAATACGTTACGTTAGGATAGGGTTATCGGCTAAGCTAATTTAAAATTATTTTTTCATAGCTTTCAATGACTTTTCAAGGAGGTGTTGAGTTGACTTTATTCTCATTTGGAACGGAACCGTCTAGATATACTTGGTCGAAGGTCTAAAGGTATGAAAGAGACATTATTGTAGCATGATTATGCCGGCGTATTTAAGGGCGTGTCTGCTTTGTAGCACGTCTTTTTATTCATTACCTTCCTAATAGTTACTTGAGTCACGGTGTAAATTCTACCTACTAGAGAATTATTATTTTACTACCCATTAAGTATAAATTTACTTGGTGATCCAGTTCACTTTTAAAGGAACAATCACTACACAAATTTTTGTAAAAACTTACCTTAACGGCGTTTGACTTTTGTATGCCTAACCAACCTATCACCACGATGTTTTCCGGCAGAGAGAACAAGCCACACAACGTGGCTGCCTCTGTACAATTTCTTTCTTCATTCACATATATCGTTTCATACATACTATTCTGTTATTCTGACTCTTGACATGATTAACTTGATCGTGCCATGTCTTCCTCGTGCGTCCCCGACTTCTTTTACTATTCACTTGCACGTCATATATTCTCCTTATTTTTTTTACATTCAGGAAGGAGGTCCTGAAGAAAATAATTTCCCTCAGGGCCTATGTCATCTTTGAAGATGCTGTGTGGAAGGCCTTTTTAAGAAGATGTATGAAAAGAACTTGTGGGAAGGAAAAGGGTATGAGGGGTGGGTAGGAATCTGGGGATCATTCGCCGCCAAGACCTAGACAAATCTCATCCCATGAACCCGGGCGCCCCTGCTAAGTCACCAAACGTAGCGAACCACTTGGGGTGACCAATGGCAGGGTTATCCAAGAAACGGTTCCCAGGGCGGCGGTGCCTCTACATGTCCAAACCATCTAAGCGACCCTTTCTTAATCTTAACAATTATGATTTTCTGAAGAGATAAGTTAAACTAAACTTTGTGCTCTGATTTCTGTTTACGTCTTAGGGGAGTGCTGCTGAAATTTGGTATCTGCATTGCATTTTGTTTTATCATTCCGATTGATGTTGACGTCGCTGATCTAAATGTGACCGCACAGTAATACACATCCATTTTTTAAATAACAAGTTTGCACAAAATAATATGTGAGAAGGCATTCCGTTCCGATGTTAGGTTAGGTTAGTTTTAGGAGATACGTTCTCAAAATAGAGCAGAATTTCGTACAAAGCACAGATCCTTTCACACCGCTGAAGTGTTTATTACAGGTCCTTGCAAACTGCATATTTTATGGATTCCTTTAGACATTATGAACTGACCTTGCAACATTTGCATTCTTGAGATTGCATTCGTTCACGACTGCTCGATTCTATTTATCGTTGGATATTTTATTCTTGTTTCAAGAGTGCTTTATCAAAGCTGTTATTTTATAAATTTGCATTTAAAACCCGTTTGTTTTATCGTATTAAAGTAGCAGGAAAAGTGACAGAATGATCTATTGAGAGTCTGTTTGACATAATTGAATGACTGTCGTGATTGTTTTTCACGTCACCAATCACAAAAAAAAATAATACAGTGTTGGGACTCCCGCGCTATTGCAGCGCTTCGATAATATTATTTTCCGGAGGCCGCAATGCGTCTTTTATTCGTCACCGGGTCGCTGGCCGCGAGGTTTTAAATACCCAACAAGTGACATAATTCCATAGTTTTAGCATAATTTTGTATAAAAGGTTCAATTAACAAAGAATGGCAGCGTTTGCACGAAGGTGTAGAACATGAAACACGAGCAAATAAATCATGTTCTAATATTATTGTATTTTGTATGTTTTATTTGTGATAGGCAGCGTATTGCACGCATTCCATTCCATGGCGACGCTCATAACAAAACACATTTATGCTATTTTTTCACTTTTAATACCCTTTGAAATGGAGCTTCTTTTTCAAAACTAATCTCATAAGTAACACAATATCATGTGATTTTGGTCTCAAAATTTGATCGCTTAGAAATATTTTAGATGCTTTAATTAAATACTGCGAGTGGAACACGTATTTATTTGGTTTTGAAGTATTTTTTTGATTAGTCTTTTTAAGTTCTGTAGAAACTGCTTTAAGTTCAAAATCTCCTACTTACCCCTTTCCGGTTAAGGTTTTATTGTATAACTAGCTGGTACCCGGCATGCGTTGCAATGCCACTCAAAGAAATAAATTGATTCTCCTTGCGGTGGAAAATCACAGGAAAACTTTCAATGAAAGCTTTTAAGCGATGCACCAAGTCGTTCAAAATTCGGGATCAAGACGCTAACAATGACACTCCTTATGCAGATAGCATAAGGTGTAAATTCTCGTTTAACATCAGCCGCCTGTTTTCATTTATTCAAGGTATGATGTTAAACGAGAATTTAAACCTTATGCTATCTGCATAAGGAGTGTCATTGTTAGCGGCCTGATCCCGAATTTTGAACGACTTGGTGCATCGCTTAAAAGCTTTCATTGAAAGTTTTCCCGTGATTTTCCACCGGTGACGAAAGCCAGTGGAATCTTAAAAAGTTGGGTAGGACTGAATTTACTTCTCTACAGTGTTAAATCAGAACGGAAACCAATAGAAAGGGGGAACTTATGGCATTTGTTATTGTTAGGCAGAGCCGCAAGCTTTCGCGAGGAAACGCAAGGACTTCGCGTGGAATGTAAGCATAAAGTTTTCAACAATACGATTCAATCAACGTCCATATAGCAGCGGAATGCGTGGGTACTTTCCCTTCTTACTTCCACGGTAGGTACCCACTGCCTGCTTTGAAACTTCCTTTGTGTACATTTCCCAGCTGTGTGTTTTACGTCGTTTATTTCCTCCGATCCAATAACTCTGCGGCATGCACCAATATCTTCATACTTTTACATCTTTGCGCACTTAACTGTTGTAAACCACATTTCTAATGTTCGGAATGGAATAATTCTAACTAAACAATTGTCATTCTGTTTCTCGCAATAATCATTAAAATTACTTAGGACGGGTTGTTTCAAAAAATTTGATGGATTCATCAAATATTTGAAGTTAATTTTCACGTTCTGCGTAAGTTTTATTCAAGTTCTATTTATTTATAAATAAACGCCCTTTTCGGGGCTTTTACATATATAGCATAGAAAAAACATTTTATTGTACATAACTGAACTGCCTCAATAACAATATTTTATATTTATTCAAAGATAAATTGAAGATGTCCACTGACTTGGTATAATTGTTTCCCTATATATTATTACATCATTATAGACCAGTTGATTGACAAAACTGAAATCATCACAGAACTTGAATAGAACTTACGCAGAGCGTGAAAATTAACTTAAAATATTTGATGAATCCATCAAATTTTTTGAAACAACCCGTCCTTAACTTTAATTTTTTAATGCACTCTAGAACTTGGATTTGTTTTGATTTTCAAATTTTCACCCAATTGTGGGAACAAATTAACGATAGAGTAGGTACCAAAATTAAATTATATTAATTAATTAATAATTCTATATTTGAAATGTGTATTTCATTTAATAATAATAATTGGATAATTTGTATAGCGCCGTTTTTGTGAAAAATCACCTCAAGGGCGCTGTACAGCTTATTATTAATTCCTAGGTTCTATCTTATTTAACTATTTACAAACAGATACAGAAACATACTTACCTGGCAGGTCACTTTGTTAAAATTTTAGTCAGATGAGGTAATTTTTTATGTTTAATAACCGTGTTCATTCGATCAGTAAATTTCTGATCTTCTTTCTTCAATTTAATGACAATTCTCCAAACACGGCAAACTTATTTTGTTACACCAATACGATAAAATGAAATTAAAAAAGCATTTAGTTTTAACTTTAGTTTAATACACATCAAACACTTAGTTTTAACTAAAAGTGGTTAAAACTAAGTGTTTGATTAAATTTTAATTTGATTTTGGAAGACAATATTCTCGAGAGAAATATTTTTAATAATAATATTGTGATTTTTTTTCACTTACACTGCTTAATCAAATATTCAAAATCCCTTTGCGAAGAATAACTCAATTTCAACCTTTTTTTTTTAAATTGAAAAGCTTTTCTATCCTGGGTTGAGTTGATTTTGAGTCGGAAGGAATTCCATAGAGAAAAATCCCTGTTTGTTTTGTCCAACTTTTTATTGTTAGACAGATATGAAAAAATCAGAGGGTGCAATTCACACGCGCTAGAAGTGAAACTAGAAAGTCGCTTTCTTTTCTTTTGCCTGTTTATTTTAAAGTGGTTTGAAGGTTGGATATTGATTTCACAAAAATAGAAATGTTTATCTTTTTTTTGGATTTCGTAGGATTTGAACCTCCGTTCGCTGGATGTCTGTTTCTCTGGCCGCGATTTGTCATGCGCCTTAGCCGCTGCGCTATGGGAGGCTCCCACCGAGGCGCGAATTTACCGCATTATGTTAGAAGCGACTACCCGTCAAATAATATTTTTTAGTGACGCACTTCCGTTTCATCCGAATTTCAAATCACTAACGGGGCTAAAGAAGTTTCACTTTAAAAGGAGACTGGTGTATTACGTGGGAATGGAGTTTAAATTCCCTTTGCAACACGAATTACATTGGTATTTAACCTTTTCGCTCTGACAGCATCGTGTATGCTGGTCTATTTGCGTTTAATAAGAAATTAATAAAATAAGTACTTGCGCATCAGCTGCAGTAACCGTCTGCGACGACCTTGCTTCGACCACCGCTGCCTTGTGCAAGTGGTGAATTGTATTATTTATAATGAATAATTGGTCTTGTGTCACGAGGCTCGGTAGAACTGTCCGAGTCCCGAGCACTGAAGAGATTCACCGATAGAAACTTTCTATGGGCGTGTCCGTAGGCCTGCAGTAACCTAAATTTTTCATCACATCTACTGAAATGTATCGAACATTATCAAATATCAAAATTATTTTTTCAGAGTAGATTTAAGAAGCTCCGTCCTGACGTCGCGAAGCATGCTCAAAAAGAAGAAGTTGGAGAGATTTTTAAATACGAACTTTAGAGAGAGCGCGCTAATAATGAAAACGATAATATTGAAGCGAAAATTGTGAAAATGTTTCATTAAACACGACTCGTTTAAAATAGAGCAAAAATCTCGTAGGGATTGTCTAAAATAGCATTTAAAGAAACACTGTGAATTTTTTCATGAATATAATTTGTAAAATAACTGATAAAAACGGGTATAAAATAATTTTTTCTATCGAAGGAATTTCATTTTATTTGCGTTTCGGCGTGGGGAATGTATAGATATTATCTTCAAGAATAATATACATTTTTTTAAGAGCTTTAAAACTTAAAGTGTTTAAACCTGCGTTAGAGAGAGGCGTGGGCGGGGAGGCATGCCACTTTTTGTCCTTAAACTCACCTATTGCGACGATTTCTTGTCGAGTATATTTTTATTAGTTTTTCTATAAGCCCAGAAATAAATAGTCTCAGGCCTATAAAAACGGCCTTAAAGTTCAAAATCTCCTACTTGAAAACCCCCTTTCGCTTTTGGTTTTATTTTATAATGTGGAAAATTAAATTCTTTAGAAAATGATCTTAAAACATTTGAATATTTATGCCTGAGCTTCGCAAAATATAATTAAATGCACTCTTGGCCGACGTTTTTTTTTTCATAAATCAACATAAGCGGCTGGTGTTAAACGGGAATTTAAATCTTATCGCCATCTACATAAGGAGAACATGAGCTCGAAATTGGAAAAAAAAAAATCAAATATTGAAATATTTTCTTTAATTTAATTGGACTATCTGGAACCTAGAAGTAAAATCTTACTTTGTTTTCTGTCGAATTGGTATAGGTCGTATTTCTAGGTATTATTTTTTGTTCAGTGGTTCAGAGGCTGCCCGCTGAGTTACGATTTGCCAACTGCAGAAACGGAACAGGTTAGGCCTGTTCGAGTCCCTGCTATGCGTGTCTCCCGTTGCGTTCTGTTTTTTTTTTCTCCATTTTTCAATGCGCCGAGTTCAGAGGCCGTGTAAGTGGAATTCCATGTTTGTTGCATTAAAAAAGTGTTTAATTTATTGCTATTGCGGTGTCAGTTTTGCACATTTGGCGTGTTAGTCTTGTTAAGAATTATGTGACCTTTTATTTCATTTTAATGAATTAACAGCCACCTATATCTTTATTACAATAGTAATAATGATATCTTAGAGCTAACTGGGCGCTTTGTCCGCACTGAGATTCCCCACTCCAATGGGTAGGTTTTTGTAGGTTAGGTTGTCTTCAGTACGTATACGTTTACGTTTTGTTGTGTAGGTTAACTTGTCTAAAAATTGTCTATAAAATCATGTAGGTACAACCGAATTAGCATGTAATAAATTTTCAATTATTTTTAATTTTTAAATGCGATTTTAACCCTTATGTATAAAGAAAATGTATGAAGGACAAGGTCAGAATCGCTTAGGGCATTCTTGACGTATGAGGTATCCGAAATACACCTAGCCTCTCGGAATAATTTTTATTAAATTTATCTATGACATTGGACCTTCATTTTTCCCGCGATTTGAGCTGTCAAACTACGAGCGTCGGAGGTCGTGCAAAAGATCGAAAAAACCTATCAATTTATAAAATCAACGCAAGTAATGTTGATTTTATGCATAGTTTATTGTTCAAGGAATGTGTTTCGGTAAATATAAAATACGATAGCACAAAATGTTACGTCAAAGTCAAAACTTTGCGAAATTTATGTGGTTTCCTCCTTGGCCCTTTACAGGCTAACTAACTATGCCTACATGTTTATTTATAAAGTGGTATAAATAGAATGTCCTCCGCATTAGGACGGCAGTCCATCTGCATTGTGGATCTGTTATTTCCATGTTTTTACCATCAATCAACGTCTGTCTTCTCGACAATCTTGTATGTTTGAATAGCAAGTTTTGTATGGCATTCTCCTCCTCCACTGCAAGATACTGAGATGACATCTTTCCATCTAATGGATTATCTCAGAGGTCGTTTGAACGTGTTCAGTGTTCATGCTAATTGATTCTAGACCCGTTGACCTACAATCCTGGTAGATGAAAGGTCTTATGTACCAGTGTGTCGAGTTTACTTACAAATTGCTTTTCAAAATGTGTACCAGTAGTACAAAAATTGTCAATACTAGTTGTGCCATTTCATATGCATCTTAACTTACAGAAAATATAGTAGGTAGAAATGTATTTTAACTAACTCTAGTAACCGATGCAAATTATTTAGGTATTCACTATTTTCCATGAAATATTATCAAGCGTAATGTTAAACGAGCTAGATTTTCCAATAAATTAATATTTATGTTTACACTTGTTACTTTGAACGAGTTCTTCTATCTATTGATTTGTAACTTCACTTCTTCGCTAGCTTTACTACCCGGCTTTTCCCGTTTTTTTTTTAAATAATAATTAATTAAGAGCAATTAACTAGAGGCCAAGAATTTAAATTTCGTCGATAATCTTGCGATCGTACTCTTGCAACGGTGCAGGGCGGTTCCGATGAGAAATATTAATTATTCTCCATACCAGCATTTTAACATAATAACTTAATATCGGTTTTATTTCATTCCAAATTTGCTTTGATAAATAAATACCCACATTGAAAAATGCTCAAACTCATGATAATAAAACAATTAAAGTTATGTACTTTTTGTAATTATTTTTTTGATCACGAGTATTTATAATTTTTCAATAATGTCTAAGCAAAATAAGAATGTAATTTTATTTTTAATGTATTAGTTTGTTAGACCATAAATAAATAGACAAACTGAAGTATTTTCGTCACAAAACAAGGGCGCGGATCTTTATTTTAATGATTTTATTTGAACTAAAATTGAAATTCTGAAAAGCAGCTTTTCTAAATAATTTATTGATTTATTTTACTGTATGATTATATGATTTGAAATGTATGTTGAATAATACATAATTTAGTTGATAGTCCGGTATTGCTTGAATTGATAAGCTTCCGGATTCCACAACGTAATACAAGAAGTCAGGATTTATTTCAGTGCAGGAATTCTGGGACTAACTACCATATGTATTCCTCTTTACCCAGAATACTAATGGAAGGAAACAATTACACCAAGTCCGTGGACATCTTCAGTTTATCTTTAAACAAATATAAAATATTGTTACTGAAGCAGTTCAGTTATGTACAATAAATATTGTATTTATTACCATTAATATGTAAAAGCCCTGAAAAAGGGCGTAGATCAATAAATAAATAAATTAATAAATAAATACAAAATTTTGTTTGAAAATTTAACAAATCTGCCAATGACCTACGGTAAAGAATTTTTATTATCAGTTTATTGGTTTATGCGTGAAAGCGTAACAAACAAACACACGCAGTTTCGCATTTATAATATTAGTATAGATTACATATTTATATATTACATTAATAATAACACAGTATAAACCTTGTAATACGAACTGAAAACAATAGAAATGAACGAAGAACAAATTGCACGATAACAAACATCAGTAAAATGATTTCTGAACACGGTTTTGATGAAATACGTGAGATTTTCTAATTTCAGTTGAGTCCAGCTCTCTGATAAACTTGAGGCTACAGAAGTAGTTACGTATTAATCTTTCTATTTTTTCAATATCGTGCATAACGCGTTTTATTCACATTTCATCGAATCTCACCTGTCGAGTGATTTTGCTGATTTACACAAATAAACTGATTTCTGGTTTTTTTGGTTAAAATAAGAATATTGGCTAACTGCTTTTTCAGATTCATGTAACATTTCTGATTTTTCAACTTCTCCGTGAAAGCGGGTCCTAAATATTTTATTTTTATTTTACTAAACACAGTATGTGTCTAACTACATCACGATGTGCGTAAATGTACGTCCTCGTGTTAACAATAATAATTATCATTCTTGCCATGCATTTATATACACCTATTAACCATAAATTAGCAAACAAAAGTAGGGTATTGTTGTTTTATTACTAACCCATCACCTTGCCTTCATAAACTATGGCGTTCTTTGCCAAGACTTCCTTATCTTCAAATGTTCCGCTTGTAGTTTCAAATGTTTCGCTTGGTGCAAAACCTGTATAGCAATATTTTATATCAAAGGGGTGCAGTTATACAGTGCATTATACATTTTCTCCTGAATCTCTATACTCGAAATCATTTTTTGAATAAACCATTATACGTTCGAAATGCTGTGCCATTGAATGACCCGAATCCAATCTGAAGCTATCTCTTTGGGTACAATTCCACTGGGAGGAAGTATGATGTGTAAACCGGTTTCTTGCAAAATATATTCACGGGAAATTCCGCGCGTAAGTGACATGTTTTGGAAACAAACATTCACCATGTCAATATTATCAAAAACATTTTGCAACGTTTGTTTAATTAATGAACCAGTTGACCATGGTGAATTTTACACTATTTCGCAGTCTACTTGGCCAATCAATCAACTTTCAATTACACGCTTTATAACGACGTTTGTAAATACGTAAATACCCGTTTATATTTGTTTATTCAAGTGCATTTTAATATGCATTTTTATGATGTTATTTTGTGGTGGTATTATTACCCTGAAACCAGTCTTGTCCGAAATAGTTACATAGTGGAACAATTTATTAAAGTTTTTCATTTTTTAAGGTATTGCAACCAACTAATCATCACGCTACTTCCTCCGAGGATAAACCCCACACATCTCTGTCTTGGCACACACTCTTTACTTCATTTACATGCTATTTCAGAGGCGGGTATGGGTACCGCCGCCTCGGGAACCATTTATTTATTGACCAACACCTTTTCATAGGTCACCTCAAACGTTTCGCTACGTTTGGTAACTTTGCAGGGAAGCCAGGGTTCACGGGTGAGGTGTGTTCAGATTTTGGCGGCGGATGCGCCTGCCCATCTGCTGCGTGGCGTGCTGGATCGGTCGAGGCCGATTTGTGAGACCCTATGAGCTTTCCAGCTGGTCTCTCTCGACCCATCGTCTTGTACTGCAGTATTCATACGTTCGTCACTCCTGGATACCTTGACCTCCAGATTCCTTCCACCCCACACATTTTGTCCTTCCCGGAACTTCCCCTCATTCCTTTCCTTAAAAAGACCCTCCGCACAGCATCCCCAAAAATCTTTTGGCCCTGAGGGCGTTCCCGACTTCTTTTACCACTCCTTTTCAGTTTCGTTAAGCTTTTCTTCTTACACTCCTTTCTACTATGTAACAAGTTATTTAATCGCTTAATTTATAAAGAGTAATTTGATTGATATTTAAAAGATTGTCCAATATCTTTTACTTTCTCCAACATTATAATATTTTAATTTTTCTTTTTTCATTGTTGTGTTTACCTATTTTAATGGGTGTATTTTACTGTCTTCTAACATGAAATATATTTAAATATATCTATATTCTTTACAAAGTATTCCCATCTTTATGCGTATTTCGTTCAATGGCAGGTATCGGATCAAAACCGCTTCAGGACCGCGAGCCCCGTCCGGTTTGTTTGCTGCCCGTGCATTGGTGTCGCAAGGTCGTTCAAGGGCGGTCAAGGTCATTGACTCAAAGATCATTGTCCAATTAGAAAAAAATCAAATAACATTGTAATTAATAAATTCATACTACTCACCAAAGAAAACTATTCGCATATCTATAAAATTATCCTTAAAGACCCCATGGCCAATGTAAGGAACTATAACAGTTAGCTCAGCCAGTTACCACGTGTCATTCATTTTGAATCATTCACCATCCTCACTCGTTCTATCCTCCTCTATGAAACATCTTCACTCCCGTCGGTTTCACGCTGTTTCCCCCCAGCCCCTTTTTGCCAAAAGATGCGATGGTCATCTCCTTACCGTTTATCCTTTCTTCTTGCAAAATTATTACTGAAAATTCTCTTTGGTGGTTGACCTTCTTCTATCCTTGAATCTTTCGAACAAAATCTCATTTGAATATGATGATGAAATCTTTCGTGGAATGAGCACTGGTCATTAATCGATCAATAGTTTTCCCTACATTTATATAAAGCTGAGCGTTTAAGACTACTCGAATTGTATTGGGAAACTTACAAATAAGATTGAGATGCGTTAAGATTACAAGTTACTTTATTTACGTTTATCGTAATGTTTACTTGAATATTTACATGAATATTTACATGGACCTGACGTCCTTTCTATATAAGGTTCTTAAGTCATTCTACTCTACAAACTCGCAACACTAATGGAATCTGGTCGTCTACCATATGCTTTCGGCTATTATCTACGTACATTAGACACGAACGACGATAGATGATACTCTTCTAAAATACTGCTTAACCGACATCTGTTGAGATACCACAAAGACTACTCGAATTGTATTGGGAAACTTACAAAAGAGATTGAGGTGCGTTAAGATTACAAGTTACTTTATTTATGTTTACATGAGTATTTAACTGGACCTAACGTCCTTTCTATAGGAGACTCTTAGTCATTCTACGGCTGCGAACTCGCGACACTGATGGAGTCTACCCGTCTACCATATGCTTTCGGCTATTATCTACGTACATTAGACACGAACTACAATAGATGATACTCTTCTAAAATGTTGCTTAATTGACATCTGTTGAGATACCACCAAACTATGTGTACTAAGGATATTGAAACTTCATGACGATATACTTGACTATCTAGACAATTCTTCATGTACACCACACCTACACACAACACCAAAAGCATTGAATTAAACAAATAAAATGTCTTCAAACATTTTTGGTGTTTACTTAGATACGAATTTCCAATATGAAAACTTTCCACTGTGTACAAAGACGTATTTTTGATTGAGTTTTGAAAAGATTCGCGCAATTAAACTAATTGCCTCCACGTTTTGTGTGAACGAGTGGATTTTTGTTTGCCTCAAGAAAGTATTCGCAATTCTAAAGCAATTTATGGCGCACAAGATGAACGGTGGGAAAATCTTAATAATTATCACGATACGGCCTGTGTAATTTCAATACTGATCAAATATATTATTTGTTCACTGCGTGCCTTTGTGTCAGTTTATTCGGAGTGCGTATGACATTATTGTTTTTTAACTACTTTGACGTTATTTTTTTATAATTATTTCAATTCACCCCACTTGTTAATGCCGGTAAAACTCAAGGCCGTAGATAATGGCCGTTTTTTTGTTATTTCACCTGTTCAATTGTGTTCAATTCAACATTCCTGCCTTTCAATATTGGTGCCACGGACTCGTTTCCTTTTTCAAGTGAAAACTTCTTTAGCACCGTTGAAACTCGATGAAACGAAAAAGCGACAAAACGAAAATCGATAAATTGTTTCTCCCCGCGTATCCTTTCCCGTGAGTCCCCGTTTCCCTTCCGCGTCCCCTTCCCACGTTCCTCTTCCACCTTCTCCGTCTTCCCTATCCCCCTTACCACCAACCCCCTCCAGCTTTCTATGTATTCAGTCCCAGTACTTGCAGTTTTCAAACAGCTCGCGTGCCACCTATCACATTTTTTTAAATTCAAATTCTCCTTTTTCATATATTACAAATATTCATTTTTGTATATTATATAAGATCAATCAAATATTAAAAGAACAATCAATCACATTTGGTACCTATTTAAAATATCTATTATTCTTGATTCGATTTAAAGGGTTTTGAAAATTTTAATTCTGATTAGACAATCATTGTTTTGCAAAACGTCATTTTCAAATTTTTAACAGTTTCGCAAGAATTTTGCGATGATTGAAAAACTCTTCAGATGTATTGTCATGTGGTTGAAATAATCCAAAAACCTTTGCGGGGGTTTTAAGAAGGTATTTTGAAAATTTCAAACATTTCCTATGCTTAAGCGGTCTGCGCAAGCGTCTGTCTGTCACCCATCTCTCTTCGGTACACATTTCACCTATCATTTTTTTAACATACAGTAAACATTAGAGTTGATGTTCTGTTATGTAATAAATAGCCTTGAGAATTTCCCACTAACTTTCTGATGAACATTACCCATCTTCTAGAATCTGGAGTAAATCACAGTGAAGTCTGCTTATTTACGATCTGTTTTGAAAAATAATTTTCTTTGTGCATACTTCAAAGTTAAAGAATGCTGCTTCTTCGCTGCATCAGCTTTTGAAGACCACCTAGGTCTATTTCTCCATAATGAACTGTCTCAATCTCTTTGATTGCGACGTAACGATGTTACCGTACCACTTATAACTGCACTAACTGTATTGCAATCCGTGCACTTTTGTTCTAGCTGCAATTAAAATGAATTTCTAAATAATCTTTACGTAATCTCACAAGACTCACACGCATTTGTTATGAAATGACGGAAGCAAAACTATTCATCGTGCATTTCATAAAGGTGTAATGATACAGATTAATTTTCCTGGTATTTTTTATTAATTTCTTCATTAATTAAAATTACATTCTTTTGACTAATTGTGTGGTTTTCATTTTGAGATTACAAAGTATTCATGACTCGTGTATGAAGTAGTCACGTAACGTCCAATAGGTTAGTTCATTTTCCTGTTACAGGAGAAGCGACTGAATTATATAATTTTAAGATATTTATTCTGAGGTATTTAGCCAACATAACTTGTAAATTAAAATTGCAATCAATTTAAATTTGGGTACCGCCACCCCGGGAACCATTTATTGGATAACCAACACCCCTGCCGTATGTTACCCCAAATGGTTCGCTGCGTTTGTTGACTTACCAGGGGTCCGGATTCATGGGGTGAGATTTGTTTCTCAGTCAAAGGTTCTCAAGGTGGGCGGTAACGCCCCCTTGTGGGTGTTTGAGACTTTCAGGGGGGCGGTAGAAGACTCAGAGAGAAAACTAAGGGGCGTTAACATTGCGTAGTGAGGGCATGGGGGGCGCTAGGAAAAAAATATTCTCTAAGTGGGCAGTGGACAAAATAAGGTTGAGAATCTTGGTCTTACGTGTGCCCACCTACAGCGTAATGGGCTGGGTCGGGAGAGACTGGTTGATGAAAACTTTCCATAAAAGAAACCTCACAGCATCCCCAAAGAAGACACAAGCCCCAAGGAATTTGTTTTCCTCAGTAACGGAGAGACTGGTTGATGAAAACTTTCCATAAAAGAAACCTCACAGCATCCCCAAAGAAGACACAAGCCCCAACGGAATTTGTTTTCCTGTGTGTAACTAATATAAAAAGATATATACGTACAGAAAAATGTGTTTAGGTTAGGTTGCATAGTTGCATTTTCAATTTTTTTTAAATTTGGAGACTTAATTATCTTAGATCATCAATCGAATTTTAGAATTTGCAATACAAAAAAAATGTATTATATAGTGTCACAATCACAATGGCTGTCATTATAAAATACTCTTTACTTTTAGAACCTACAAGAAAGACTGGAGAGTAACATGAAAAGCCTTTCATAATAAATATTTTTAGCAAGTGGGAGATTTAAGGCCAAATCAAGGGTCTTAGGAGATAAATATTCTCCACTCGGCTTTCGTGGACACATACATTTATTTCGATAGTAATTGGCTCCCAAGGCTTTGGACTAGATACCGCTCTATCCGCTGTAATAATTCGATTCTAGATTGTCGGCCCAGATCCGTTACTCCATTATTGGCTGCACTTTTGTGTAAGGTCGATACTTTCAATAATATCGCTTTAATGCAGCTATATTCAACCAATTATTATCAATAAAAACTGTATAACTAAGCAATCAAACCAATGTAAAATTATCAATAATTCGTGTAGGTATTACCGATTGCCAAATTTAGCAACCTACATTTCATTCAAATCAATCTTTTATTTTTTTCACAATAGTCTGAGACAAAATATCATGTTTGCTTATTGTAAACATCCTTGATACGTAGTCAAGTCGAATATAATTCCTCGATCTGGTCCCCCCATTTTAAAACACATCCAGGTTCAATCGAAAAAATTCAACATTAATTTCTAAGACACATTAATTTTAAACTCGGTATTCCCATTGAAAACATAAACTATAATTACTTGATGAAAGAATTAAATTTTTTAAGACTCTCAGATCGAAGAATCATATCCGACTTAATATTTACGTTCAAAATTGTAAATGGTAGAATAGACAGTCCTGATTTAACTAAGTTTATTGACTTTCATATACCCAGGAGAGCCACTCGTTTTAAAATCCTGTTGCAAAATAACAGGACTGAGTATACGAAACACTCGCTTGTACATCGTTACATGTAGTTACTAATAGATATGACAGATGTGGCAGATCTATTTAACTGCACGGAAGTGACGGTACAAGAAGGCCATACTATACATATTTTCAATTTGGGAGGCGGGAATGGGTACCGCCGCCCCGGAAACCTTTATTGGATAACCAACACCTCTGCCACAGGTGATTCGCTACGTTTGGTGATTTAGCAGGGGCGCCCGGGTTCATGGGGTGAGATTTGTCTAGGTTTGGGGGCGAATGATCCCAGATTCCTACCCACCCCTCATGCTTTTTTCCTCGCATTAGTTTCTTAAAAAACCCTCCACACAGCGTCCCCAAAGATGACATAGGCCCTGAGGGAGATTATTTTCCTCAGGGCCTACTGTGTGGAGCTCGTGTAAAAAAAAATAGTATCAAATCTTTTCAATCAATATTAATTTTATTTGTACTATAGAATTTTGTACGTAATTGTATCATCTCTGGTGTCATTTCTCATTCAAATGCCACAATTATCTGTTATACTTACTCTTTTTTTTTTACTATTTCTAATATTTTTCCGACATGATTTTGTGACATGTGCTTATGGTATATTTATACCGTTGATTTTAATAAATAAATAAATTATGTTTTCTTAAAAATTGGAAAATAAATTACTGTTGATCTTTGTTGCTCTACGCTGATCCAATCGTTCTTGGAAAAATTGCAGCATCATGATTGGAATGTTTGTAATCTTGTTTTTTATGCAAATAATTAGTTTGTTCTGTGTATTGTGTTCTCATCCATGTATTTGTTATTCAAGTCATACCTATTCTCGTTTCATTTACCTTGGTTAATGTGGTTTTAATGTGTTGTTGTTATTGGCAAACATTTACATTATTTAATTATTATGTACATATTCTAGATTCTAGGTAACAACATGTTATCGATGCTTCTGTGTGCAGTAAATGAATTCCATTTTATTGAAATTGAATAAGTATTAATATTATATTTTCTCTTTTGTTTGCAGGTGAGTTCGCATTCTTCGACATCCATTACCGTAATACATTGTGCAACCAAAGGTAATAGGATAATGGTATTAATATTATTGTGACTAGTAATACTATTTTTATTAATATCATTTTTATTTTGAGAACATAGGCAGATTTTCCATTTTTATGTTAATACTTAATTACAACATTTTAATACTTACTTATATTTTTACGTTACCCAAATTTTGTTAATTCTTATAATATGGTATGTTACCTACTAGTAATGTTTCAAATAAGATGTACTGCATTGTATGTCAAAGCTCTTAGGGCGTCTTAATACAGAGAAAAAAAAACACGACTACAACTTTTTCCTACATCATATATTTTTGAAGTGATATCGTCATATAAATCGATGAACGCCGGCTGCCCTAACGAAAAAGCATGACTCATTGTCACGTTCCGCCTGAGCCGAGCGTGCAAGCGAGAGCGCGGAATAAGCGTTCGGCTTGTGATGCATCTATCTCTCTTACACTCCATCGTTATTATATGATGTTTTCACGTAAAATTATCGTCCGTAAACCGACTTTACAAACAACCAATTTTTTTCTTTAACATGAATACCTCACAATAGTCCCAGCTGCTCCCGTCTGGAGCCAGTAAGACTGGCATCCCCAATTGGGGTATGTTGTGATGCTGAAGGTAGTGGGGAGGGAAGGAGATGGGGGAGAGGAAGGTAAGGAACGCTATTCGGATCTAGTTACCATGGCTAAAGCCATTTCAAGCAGCATTTCAATTCTGAATGGTGGTCATCTACCTGGGCGATACTGAGTACTCTCTTCCACTTATAAATATGAATTAATTGTGAAATAGCACAAATTTATCACATAAAATTTATTTGCCGACCTTCGGATTGCGAGTCTTACCCCTCGACACGCCTGCCGTCATTAAATCCTATTCAGAAAAAAACAGTCGCACCGTGAGGATACCATTATATCGTTGATAATCCTTTTGCAAAATGCGGTGATAAAAGTTGCGCCATTTATCTCGCGTCTACACCTAGGCGTCGTTACCGCGCATTATGTATAGGGCCGCTGACAGATACAGATCTTCAACCACCGGATTCCGAATCTCGTGGCTGATTTACTACCGACACTTCTTTCCGAGAGAGCGCCGCCGCGCTATCGCCGAAACTGCGGAAGTAATCTCTATACGGAGGAGTTTTCATCTTCCGCGAGACTTGCAAGAGTAATGGGCTGCTTTCTAATTCCCGCTACTTTTAAAAGGTGAAAAATGACTCAATTCATAAGTTGAAAGAATCATTTGACTTACTTCGTCTTCCAGCTCTTGAATTCTTCTACACTTTGACCGTCAACCTCTTAAGTTTGGCGGTCCGTGATTGATGAACCCTTATTTTTCATGATTTTGTCGTCTTGGAGTTTCGTCCTTGAATGGGAAAGAGAAATTGAGGTCGACCACACAAGAGTTAACCTAATCGACCTATACGCATGAGATGATGAACTATTTATTGTCTTTGGATGGGTGAGAACGGCAAAGAATCAGCAAAATTGGAGGCAGTTACAAAGCCGGACGCCAATAGACTTATGAACAGAAGTAGTTTCTCTTCTTTATACTGCTACTCTATCCAATGAACATGTACAACACGTATTGAATCACGCATCAAAGTTCTTTTTGCTAGCCTAGTTCGCTTCTACCAGCGTTGATTAACAAGAATTCTACCTCGAATAAAAAGTTTACGGCAAATTGTGGTTTCACATCAAAACATTTACATCCGCCATCCTCATTTCTGATGGCACTATTCTTTGAATTGGAATGCTTTGAAACTGTCAACATTTCCAATATCTTAGTCACCCGACATGCCATCCGTAACCCGTTTAGTCCTATGACAACTTCTATTCAGTGGTGCCATTCATTGTACGCCTCGGTGCATTGTCGATTGCAAATTAAGTGATCGCATCCCGTGTATTCTATTACGAATTACAGTGGTTTGTGCTCGCGACTGATTCTAAATTCAGACCATAATGCAAATGGACTCAGAAAGCGTTATATCGCTTTGCGCTTATTAGTTTAACCGGCTTACTTGTCGTAAAGCATCTTAACTATGTCAGTCTTTGTGTTGTACCGGTCTTTTCAGGAGTTGGCTTTCATCCTTTTGATGTTTATTTATGTTGTAGTTATAAAATCACGAATTAATTAGAAACGAATTCAGGATCTTCCGTTATCAGGTCAACGATCGTACAACCGATTTAATTAGGCATGGAATTTCCACCAAATTGACGACTTTAGAGCAATGAGTTCCTTTTAAATAGAAAAAAATGTGTATTTGCAACTGATTCGAGAGTGGAAATTACTCAGATAATCAGATCTGAGTATCGTCCTCGTCGTGTTGAGAGATCACCATTCAGAACAGCAAAATTGATTGAAATGACTTTTGTTGTACCTAGTGTACAGATCTTTACAGGCATGCACCTTATCCACCTTTCTCGTCTCGTCAACATTCAATATCGCAATATTCCTCAAAATGACGACGCTGTGGTTTCACAACTTCAAGCAATTGATTCTCTTGTGCGATATCACGTAAAAATAAAAATAATTTAACCGAGTAACAGCGAGCTTTTGGGACCTTCCACTATCAGGTCAACGATCTTACCACAGAATTGTTTCGGTACTCTAAATTCTTGCCAAAAAAAACGCTTTTTATGAACTCCCGGTAGTAATGATTTCAAAATAGCCTTACGGCCTCAGTATTAAGGTTATTTGCATTGTTTTCTTCAACGTCATCGGTCTTTATCGATGGATGGTGCGATGACGACGGTCACCGTCCCCTTCCACAACCAGCAAGATCGTCATCTACTGCAAGCAATGCCAATCGATGATTCGATACGCTCCTCACATAAATGATGCTGAATGTCGAATGAATTGTCAATGCCGAACAAGCATTATTCGGGTTGATGATTCCATCTGCTTCTGAAACAAGCAAAGCTGGTTAATGATGCGATCTACTCCTCAAATAAGAAATATTGATGATTCGATCTCCTCCTTACATGCAATGCTGGTTGATGATTCGATTTCCTCCTTCAAGCAATCATCATTATCCTCTCTGTCGCAAGTATCATATTCTCTTGCGATAATAATTATTCTGAATGCATTCGTAATCTCGGAATTGCCTCCAATTGGCTGACGACCTGTTCGCGAAACGGATGTCACGGTATTAGCAATTGGAGCAACCGCCGAAATGACAATAGCCTCAACGTGCAGCAGTTGCTTGCGTTCCCTCATTTGGGATTACACAATCAAAGATCACTACACTCGCTTTGCTTATGTATTATTGTTAAAATATCGTTAATGTAAGTCTTTCAACACATTTGGCGTTTTCATGTTCTGACCTACATCAATTTGCCTCTATTTGAAATTCTATAAATCAATATCTCAGTAAAACCAAATAAATATTTAGGTGTTTCGTATCAATAAATATTTAAATAACATTGAACCCAAGGCTAAAACGAACTCTTATTGGAACTCTTCCGAGAGGCATTTGTTTGGACATCTTATGTCGTTCTTTTTCGATGTAGTCATTTTAAAACGTTTTTGAGGTGACTTTTTCATTAGAAGAGGGCTGTAGAAATGATGAACTCATTATTATTATTTTTTGCCTTTGATTTATTAACGTTATACTGGTAATCATTTCCCGGCTTTGCCGAAATTTTCAAATGTATTTTTCCAAGCAATTATTCTTTTCGACAAACTGAAAATATGGAACGAAGAATATGACGTTTTATCATTTTTGACAGTTGAATACTGTAAAAAATGACGTTGATAACAGTTGCTTTGTCTAGAAAGGAGTGCAAATTTCATTAAGTCAGAGCTGCCGTTCCCGAGTTTTTACTGATCCGAACAAAGGTTTTCTGCTACAGTTAAAGTTATTCTTCCTGAAAACAATTTTTTTCTACACAATATTCTTACATACGGTGGTGTGTATTAGTACGCTCGGGGAAAACTCACGTAACGCTGTGTTTGCATTAAAACAGTAGTATGACAGTAGCACCGGTGTGGTCTGTTCTGACCTTGCGAATACCTAATGTAATGTCGAGTGTTGACGTCGAATATAGTCAGTTCAAACAATGAAGACGGCTGGTTGCTATTTATGGTGGCCTCAGGGGATTAGCGTGCCAATTTCCTCTGAACGTACTATACTTGAATTGTGTATATCCTGATATAGAGGGGGACTCCAAAATCAGTTTTTAAAGAGATACAAATATTGTCAACGTCCAAAATATTCACCAATTCTCGAATTTTGTATTTTTTTATTACCCCAATAGAGTCATAATTATTGGCCGAAGCCAGTGAGATTGGAATCCGCATGTTAGAATCAGGCTGACGGAAGAAGAAAGGAAAGAGGAATATTTGGAAATACCTGCATTAGTACGCATGGCTAACTGAAGTGAAAAGTGAAGAAGTCTAAAAGTGATGAACATTCAAAGAAAGGTAATTATTATACGCAGGGTGTTAGGGACGTACTTGACTTACATTTAAAAAAAAAAAAAAAAAAAAAATTAAAAAAAAAAAATTAAAAAAAAATCAGTTATAAGCTTTATGTAAGGGTCATTTCATGAAGATTCCCTAAAGACTCCTAAATTCTCCAGTCTCTCAAAATAAATACAACTATACTTTTGCCACTAATCTTTTAATGTAAATTCATGCAAAGTCCAGTGTTTTAAATATAATGCCCTCCGCGTGCAAGACCGTATCTTCTGCAACTATCTTAACGTATCTATTAACTTTCTAATTTCTCGGAAGTGACCTGCCAGGTAAGTATATTTCTGTATCTGTTTGTAAATAGTTAAATTAGATAGAACCTAGGAATTAATAATAAGCTGTACAGCGCCCTTGAGGTGATTTTTCACAAAAACGGCGCTCTACAAATTATCCAATTATTATTATTATTATTATTATTATTATTAACCAGTGATTCCTGACATTATTTGGAGTAAAAAATGTAAATGAAATTTTGGTGACAACTCCGGTGACATTTTTGATGTTTTTTTTCCTCCAAAAACATTAAAAAATGATAGGTGTTAGACAGTTACAGGCCGGGTAGGAGGTTGGTCGGTCATTCGGCTAAGTGATCAGTGACGGACGACATGCGGAAGAATTTTTCTAGACCAAAATTTCATTTACATTTTTTACTCCAAATAATGTCAGGAATCACTGGTAAAAAGTAAGTACGTCCCTTAACTCTCTGAATATTTGTCTGGTCTGAATGCCAAAATTATCTTGGGAGACAACGTTTAATTATTATAAAACGTTTTTTTTGAACGCCAAATTATTTATCAAATTTTGAGGTATTAGATTTTTGTAAATTATTATTGTCAATATTATTATTTTGATGTTTCCTGAAAACCTCAAACAAAAACACAACTAATATTATCGTGTTAATGATATTTGGTATTTTAAATTTCTAATAGAAACTTGCTAATAATTATACCACACTTTACATAACATACGCGAAGTTACGCTACATCTTGCAGATTGATTATTTATAATAGCGGAAAGGCTTAACGCAAATCTAAATCATATTACGTTTAAATAACTAAGCTAAGTTGATATCGCCGAGACTCGAGACCAAACCTCATTAGATTGCGGTTTAGTGTTTAATCCAGGGGTTGAGAACATTTTTGGAAGTTACGAAAATCTTTTGATTATTCTAAAAAGATCGAGATAATAAAACTTTCAACAGAAAAACGGCATTAGATATCAAAAGATGCAAACCAATAACATGGTATATCATTAATTACAAATAGATTAAATATCAATAACTTCAAAAGTGATACCTGAACTTATCGACTTTTACAGATTTCGGCAATATTATGTAACTCAAGGCGACGCACCACGTCGTGTAAAATTCGGGATCAGATGACAATAACACTCCTTATGTAGATAGCGATAAGTTTTAAATTCCTGTTAAAACCAGCCGCCTGTTTTGATTTATTCAAGAAAATAAAACATAGCCAAAATCGTGTTTTATTTTATTTTGCGAAGCTCTGGTACAAATATTTAAATGTTTTACCATCATTGTCTAAAGAATTTAATTTTCCACATTGTAAAATAAAACCATAACCGAAAATGAGATCGCAAGTTGGAGATTTTGAACTTTAAATATGCTTTTGTAGACCTGAATCTTTATTTTTTTCTGGGCTTATAAAAAGACCAATCAAAAAAATACTAGACTATTTCAAATATGTGCTCTACTCGCTGTATTTAATTAAAACGTCTAAAAATAATCTAAGTGATCTAATTTTAAAACCCAAATTACATAATTCTGCATTACTTAAGTGCATCGCCTTAACCATCCTCATAATCTGCGGCTGTTTCGGTAAGTCTTGTTAAATCAAGTGAACCCAAATAGAATGTTTAAAGTTGTTTCAACATTGTCAGTTCCTTTGTTGAGAGACCCGGGTTTTCGTTTTGAACAAAAATCCATTCGTGTTTTTATCAGAGTATTATTTTTTTCGATCCGTTGGCAAGACAAGCAAATTGTTATTTTTTTGTAACAGAATTTCCAACTCGATCTGATAACTTTAGGTAGGTACTGGGGCTAAATGGATGAAGTTGCATCTGGTCAGCGTTGTAAACAGCACTGCGCTTTTACGCTAAAATTCTACATACAATGTAGCGAGTTTCCTAGCGAGTGCAGCGCTTTGATGATGTCGCCGAACACTGGTGTTACGAGAACCACTAGTTACGAACCACTTGTCTTTCAAGGATGCTTTCCTCATACGAGTATAGCGTGGAAACTGTATGAACCACCGGGGACAGGATGTAGCCCTAGAATTTAACCGCTAACTTTCATGCTTTCCAAGGAAGCTTTCCAACAAATAAGATTTCTAGGAAAACCGCACCAGCGTTCAAACGTTATGCTTTTCTACAAAAATTCCGAAGCTGCTGACAAAGTTTTGGATAGTGCTAGCTTTTTCTTAACATGGTTTGCATGACATATAATATTATTTTTAGATGGAATGCAAGGCCGTGCAGATATTAATATTTTAGCTTTCTCCGCTTTGTACGCCGTCATTTTACGAGAAAACTCGCAGGGCGTAATAATCCGCGGTTGCCTAGGGACACTTGTCTCCAATAAACAAAGTGGTCTATGAATTTCAGGGACAGCCACCTCACGACTCGTGTTAATTGTGAGTAATGGGTACAGTATTTTGTACTACACCTGCCGAAAGTTAATTCGCAAGAATTCTACTCTACCAACCAATCATGGAATATCGCACAGCTTTGTCTTAGCGCACACACACTCCTTGCTGTATTTTGTTAAAACGACTTCTTGCCATGTCTTCCCAAGCATTCCCGACTCTACAAACTTCGCATTCCTTGGGGATTACGTGCGGATAGATTTTTAATGAGAAAAGTGGATAAACAAAGATATTAAATGCCTTCTTATTCTGTTTGATTCTCAGACGCGACAAATAATGTGAACCGTCTACGTGGTGCCAGGCACGCGTTTGCCGTGTGTCCAATTTGGACAGCTATTCCGAAAGGATCAATGACTATTGGATCAAAGCATCTACAATTGAAATATTGGCTAAACAGATTCAATATACCTCTACTAATGCAAAACTTATATTAAGCTAAGGCAATCGATCTATCAGGCAGATTGTCTGTTTTTGCATAGATTCTTTTTCGGTCATTATAGTAATTTATTCTCAAATACAATGCAGACCGATTTAGATTCAATGTGCCACTATCACTATAATAGCTGCTATTAAGACAAAGCAATCAATCTATCAGATGCTTCAGGCGTTTTTGTTTGATGTTGATGTTTGTTTTTTTCCTCTCGTTATCATCATTTTTTCGACATCGACAGTGTGAAGGCCTTGGGGCATGCTGTCGCCACTTTGTAAGCCAAAGCAGCCGTATCGCTTTCTGTTGACCATCTCATTATTTTGGTCACTCTGGCGTTTTGGCACTCGCCCACCAGCTCTAGTACTTACTATGTACGGGTCATTGAGTTTGATACTTTCTCTCTCGCTTCTTTCTGTCTGGGCGATGCACGAAGGTTGTCCCCATTATTTCTTAATTCATAATTCCACCTGACAATGCGCCGCTGGGAGCTGCGACAATTCGCAAATGGCAGTTTACTGTAAATTTACCGCTATATTACTTGCCACGGTGGCGTGTGGCTTATCCATATTAAAACTTACTCTTGTACTTGCTTAGACATCCTAGAGAGATGTCTGCGGCTGCCGAGTTCAAAACTTCAGAAATTCTAACTGCTTAAGATTTCAGATCCTGAATTAATCTGTATTCAAATTAAGATCCTGAGATCCTTAACAAAGGGTTGCACAAGACGAGACTTATAAAGGAGTGCATTGTATCAAGTATATAATTTTGCCTGATACTATTATAATAATTATTACTATTCTGACGAATCCTTCAACATTTTCAATGTCATTCCCTTAGTCCTTAGTCACACTTGAGCCGAAATTGCGTCGGTAGCCGTTGTTCTAATTTCTTTGCATTTTTTAGTGTGTGCAGCGTGCACTGGTTCTGAAAATATTTGATTTAAATCTTTATGCCATTGTTCCATTTTATTTATAATCTAACCGGTTTCATCCTTCTAAGGGGCTTCTTTAAACTGGTCCTCCATCAAGCAAATATCTGTCGTTCTTATTGAACACATTATTATTTTTATTATCAATCGTATTATTTTTGTGTTCTAGTTTGCTTGTGTCATTCCTTTTTAGTGAAGAGGTGAAACCTGCTTTGAAATGTGTAATTTTATTATAAGAAAAACCTATTTTTATTGTTTTCCTTACTTTAAGTCGTATTTGTAATTCCAATCTATTTTTCCCCATTTGTGAATATTAAATACTCGTATAATGTGTCTACTAATTGGCCTGTAACGTGTGCCACAATTAATAAGTTAATAAATTCGTAATTTTTTTTTCCTATTCTTGTAAATAAATTAGATTGCGAAACTAGGTATCCCCCTGCTGATAATTTTATAATGTACTCATGTAATTCTGAAAATTATATTTGCACATTTACACTCATTAGAAACATTATAATAACTACGCTCATTACAATAAATAAAAGCGTGATTAATTACTAGGGATGGTATTTCGAAGTAATTATTACTAGTACCTACGTTTGATTAGTTCGTTGTTTGCGTTGCCTCTACGGCTTCTGTACTGATGACGCTCCCGGCCGGACATTTTAATTGCTGGTAACATTTAGCATGCATGTGCAATATCTCACTCGTCGCCATATACCTACCAGTATTGCCACTGGTCTGGATTCAATCGCTCAACATTGAACATGGCTGGCAACACCGCCGCACTACAAATACCTCCTGGTCTGTTTATGGATTTAGCAAGTTTTTAATGAAAACACACAATGAATAATTATTTATTCGTTTTAATGATGGTCTGTTTGTTTTTTAATTACGGTTTTGTGTTCTGTTTACGATTTTATAGATGTGATGAAGTAATTTTTGTTAGGTTAGGTTGTGAATTTGAATAGGTTGTTAAATATGTATAGTTTTTGCTAATGATAGACTTCGAAGGCCGAAACAGCTTTCGCGCTACAAAGAAGGCGTCGTACCTATAAACAAATTAGAAGAAATATTTGCATTTCATGTTGATATGAGCTTTGTTTATTAGGTTCATCAATCAAAACTGGAGTAGCTTGTCGTAATTATTACGAAACGATGCCTTCTATTTCGGTTATCAGAAAATGAGTTTTTTTTTAAATGATTTTTAGAATGTCGCAGAAATACTCATTTCATTTGAGATAAGAATAGATAAGATATAATGTATGAAAATAAATTATTAGAGTCGCTAACTACTATACCATTTTCATTTACAGATTTCATTTTCAATGTGTGCAAGTTTCACAATTTTTTTGAAGCCTATGAAGACACTCATCATTTTATAAATAATGAAGGATTTGAAACAAAACCTACCTGTACCTTATTTCAATTGTTTATTCATATTGTACGTGTTATCTGTGGATAGTATGAAAAGTAATCTACTTTTAAAAGTTGCTTGGTAACTTTGGCTTGTGTTTCCAGTATTTTAAATAGTGCTTTTGTTTGTCCTGAAAACAAATGTTACCTACTAAAGTTTCAGTTTTCAGTGTTTTGGTATGTCCGCCTTTGTTTTGGCTCGTAGACACATACGGACAATAACAATGGGCAACGCTACTAACTGATACCAAAACTGGACAAACAGTGCCCACTATGTGGAAAAGGTAGTATCACGTGTACTGCACCGACAAGTGCTTTGTTAAGTAGAAAGACACTTTTCCAGTTTGTTTGTAGTTTTCTATGAGTCTATGAACACGGTTGAATCTAGGTATAGCCCGACATTGCTGCTCATACGCCTGGAAACACAATGGACATGGAATTTTGATTATAATGGAGATACCGCTGGTAGAACCGTTGTAATTACTCCCTCTTACGCGAAGAATGTGACGGAAAGGGTTAACTATAATATTGGAGTTGTCTTTACACGTCTTTCCCGTCCTCGCTTAACCCCGACGTCTTTATTAATGTTAATTGAATTTTTGTAAATTTCGATAGCCTCCATAATCAGGCGGGCTCTATGCGTTTTTGGTCTTCCCAGAACTTAAGGTTCTTCAACTTCAATGTAATGGCTGGTTTAAATTAAATGCTCGGCAATTACCGATTTTTCAGGATAGCCGAGTTTATATCCTGGAAAATATTTTGATATCCTTTTGGATAAGGTCTGTTCTGTCTACATAAAACTTGTCACATCCGAAACAGCTAAGTTTATACACTTTTTGCAGGCCTTAGAAGGTCTTGTACTTTGGTCGTAGTTCCGAAGATATTCTTGATGCTTTCTTTTCTCAGTATCCTGGCAATTCTGTCCGTAACATTGTAAACATAAGACAAGAAAGCACTGTCTTTCGACCCAATTGTTCAATTCTTTCTTCGTTTGGGGTAGATTCGGCTGTTCTAATTTGGCTTATCGTAGCATTACAATGTCATGCTGTCCGAAACGTTGGCTAAAGAAGGAGGTAGCGCAACACGGCATAATAACCCAAAGATAAATCACGATAAAGCAGGTTTCTAGATTGACGCAGCAATAATTGGCTCTCTGCATGAGCTAAAGAGTTTGAAATATCAATTTCTATAATAAAAGACAAAACGCAATAATGTTGCTTTTTCTGATTTTTTCAACAGATATCGCGCAGTAAGGAAGTAAATCTGGCATAACCACTGGAGCGACAGCGCAACTTAAAACTTTTTTCTTCGATTGCTCGACATTTTTTGGTGATCATTTTGAATATTTTCCGCCCAAATTAAAAAAAAATCATAACTCCGAATTTCAATGTGAAGACATACAAACTGATTACAGTTCTATATAGCCAATGAATTCACCTATATTTTGTCGGTTGTCACATATTCGTAGGATTTATAAAACAAATATTATAAAATCGCAAACTTCTACTAAATTATTTACAAATAAGGGAAAATTTGCCAAAATTGGCAGCAAAGCAATCTCAGGTATTTTAAATAGTGATATATTGTGTCAAAAAGCGCTCCAGTGGATAATAGTCGCCATAATCTACGGCTATGAAGTTTCTATGAAGCTGAAAAGAAATTTCATGAAGTACGTAGCTCAGCTCATTTGCATGATGAATGTATGCAGTCCTGTGATGAATTTCCAGACATGAAAACACACCGGTTCATTATGCGGATTGCTCGCGCTCGTTCAGCCGCCGTGGAGACGGTTGGCTGATGATTGTGCCGCCGCTGAAAGGTTTTTTTATATCAAAAGGCCTGTCGCCATTTCCCAGCAACAGTCGTCAGTAGTCAGCAGTCAGTAGGTGAGCTTTGGATAAATCAGATAGTTACAGAAGCCAAAACACCGCTGTGATGAATAAAATACCATTTCCCGACAGTGCTTGTTACTTTTATACGATTTTAACTAAATAGTTCCAACTGCCAGGAGTCATTTGAATTATCACATTCTCCATTTGGAGCATGTTGTGAGTTTATGAATGATGCGGGAAGGGGGAGGAGATGGAAATATGAAAATTGCGTAGTACCCACCTTTCTCTCAAGGCGCCGTATACCCGCTCAAAAAAATATGGAGAGATATGTAATTACGAATGTTGGGGAGAGCGCGCTAATATTTAAAACGATAAAATTGAAACGAAAATTGTGAAAATGTTTAATAAAACAAGACTCGTTGAAAATAGAGCAAAAATCTTGTGAGGAACATCTAGTATAGCATTTAAAGAAACACTGTGATTTTTTTCCTACATATAACTTCTAAAATAAGTGAAATGAACGTGTTTAAAAATAATGTTCGTTTTGGCGTGGGGAACGTCTAGATATTATGTTAAAAAATAACATATATTTTTTTAAGAGCTTAAAAACTACAAATTTTTAAGAGAGTCAAGAAAACGGTAGAAATTTGGGTAGCGGCGGCTTAAGAGCAGATTACTTACTAAACACGGCAAAGGCCGTTGATGATCGATTGACGATAATTCTAACGTTCTGAATAATTGAAAAATGCAACTAACTGCAATATGATGATATATATTTAAAAAATATATTTCGATATTTCAAAGAGGAAAGTAAATTTTATATGATTAATTTGTGATGTTATTTCACAATTCATTAATAAAAAAAAATATGTAGTATATTTGCGGCACGTTTCACAGTGGAAATACTCTCAGTACCGCCCTGGTGTAAGACCACGATTCAGAATTGAAACGTTGCTTGAAATGGCTTTAGCAGTGTTTGGTGACCAATTATGGTGAATATCCAGGAACTCCTCCGCCTACCTCTTCCCTATCTTCTTCCCATCCTCACTACCTTCAGCCTCACAATATGCCCCATTTGGAGATACCATAGTCTCACTGCCTCCAGACGGTTGAGAGCAGTTGAGAGTTTATGCAGTATTCACATAAAAAAAAGAGGATGGAAATGACGTTGCGGGCTTTACATGATTGCATTGATCGACGTTTTTGATTATTCGGATAAATAGGTTTCTCATTTGTGTTTTTAATATATTCCTCTTAACAATGTTGACTCGAAGTGATGTGTTAACTAGACCGTATATCCGTAGCCGTTAGTGTTGCATTTCATTGGTTCGTTTTCTTATTTTCATTCTTAATAGTGATGAATCAATGATGTTCTAGACTTCTAGAGTTGTTTTTATCGAATGACCAAAAATTGCAAAACTGTACTAGATATAAAAAAGAAGAAAAGTCCAATGTATTTGTAACATTTCCTCTAAGATATGTTTAACGTGACGTTAAGACGATGTTTACGTTTATGACGTTCTACGACGGTCTATTCAACAGAATTTGAACAATTCATCGAAATTCAGACTTAATTTTCATGTTCTGTTTTTATTTCATCATGGGCCGTCTCGTCTATTTCACAGTACTTGAGTAATAATAGACTTGAATAGGACTTTATAGAACCTCAAAATTAACTTTAAAAAAATGATTTGTTCAATTTCTGCAAAACAACCCGTCCTAAGTGATGTACAAACATTACAGAGCAATGAGCTAGAAGCCGTGCAATGAATTAAATAAATTGAAATAGTTTTTACTGCGCTGTTTATAAATCGAAAAGCCTGAAGCTAATAATTAATACATATTTTCGATTCAATCTCTGCAGGTACGTAATCGATCAATTCCCCATAGATTATGCAGCACTATCTACGGATAAACCTGTTTTCAATTGCTTTTTTTATATCTTGAGGCTGGCGCCATTCGCTTCGTAGTGAATCGTTAAAAAACAACCTCCATCCCTTAAATATAAAATATTTTATAATCTCGCTTTGGTTTTTTTACTCGACATATAATTTAATTGGATCGGGTTCTTAGATCTTAAGCGATTTGTTATGTATTTTTGAGATGATTTTTAGATCTACTGGATCACTTTGAAGGAAAGTGTACACATATCGATTGAGTATCGCAATAATAACAAAAATACAGAAGTATTTTATTGTTCGAAAGAACGAGAGCATTTTACAACTATAAAAAAATAATTGGCGCATACATAGAGAATAAAGAGAGGTGTTATGAATTCCACGAAATGCGGTGTTTACAGACGTAGCGGTAAGCTAAAGGTTCCGATTTGTGAGATAATTATACTATCAAGAATATTACATTGAATTCTAATAAATTTATGCGATAGCACAGCTGGAAAAGTTCTTTCTTGGAAATCGAAAGATGTGCCCTTCTTATTGGAAGGTAGATCAAAAAGAAATCTGATAATAATCGGTGGCACAGTTAGAATTAAGGCGTAGATTAATGCTAAATCACTATTTTCGAATAATCTTTACTACGAATGGGTTTACTTTATAAATATAAAAAGTATGCTTTGTATAAAACATACTTTTAAAGATTCAAACTTTTCCTACCGTTTGCATTGGAGTAGAATTAAAATAAAAGTGTTAATTACTTTATAAAAAATATAATCGTACACTAAAAAATGTGTTTTCTTTTCATTAGAAATGTTTGGACGCATATACGAAACAACTGTTTAAAAATATAATTTTATGGCTAAAGTTCGATTTCCATTGATTAACTTTTTTTCTTTCTCCACAAAATAAATAAAACCACTTTTTATCGGCTTAGTTTTAGACCGTGAAGATGCTTGTGCTAAGCGAAACCGGTCAGTATTTAAAAATTAGATAAATCAATCGTGGTTACAGACAAAGTTATTGTTTTATTTCAGTTAATATGTCAAACCACAAAGTGACTGCTGTCTACCAAAATATAAAATAAATAAATAAAACCACTTTTGAGCTTTTTACCACTAAGCACACTAATAGTACATACATTTTTGGCTTGTGGCTTCCTCTTAAACTAAAATTGATTAACCGCTCAAGAAAGAAATTCAGTATTTGAAAATGTTTGATCAATTTCACTCTAAGGAAAATTTGTGCTTACTTGGGGCACACGGACACGCCTTTTATCTCTTCAGTGGAGGAGAGTTCCGATTTCCGAATTTGTAACTAAACGGAATATCCCGAATTTTATCGGAGTCTTTTAATTCAATTCTAGCAAACCTGTTCAAATATTGTTTTTTATTTTATTTTATTAAATTATTTGATTATTATGATTGCAACTTGTTGATATTAAATATCATCCATCCATCGTAGTGTGGTCGCATTCTATGGGTACCTGGTCAGGGAGACGGAAGCCACAGGTTCGGGCATGTGGAAGATGGAATGCTGTTGGAAGGACGGTCATACTCAGATATTACTTATATTACATTCTCCTCTTCAACAGGGTGATTGTAATCAGTAATCACGAAATCTACACATTAAACAACGAAACTTCGGATTTTTTTTTTACTTAATTGAAATCTTTATTTATGATCTCTCTTGAATCAAGTCAAATCATGTTTGTGCTTTCTAACGACCTTACTTTATTTATTTTGTTTTTAAACTACGTCAATCTGATTTCTTTTTCTAAATGGTCAGATGATGATTGTGTTGCCTGTTACTGTTTTTTTTCCGTTGCAGTTGACAATCAGGAGAAATGCGAGCATGCAATGCAATTTTGATTTTTTAGTAGGGTATTTTTTTGGAGGGGGGCCACTTTGTTGATTGTAGAAATGTTCTTTTCTGTTATATTATTATTGTTTCAGTACTAATTTGCTAACCGAAACTTAAGGGGGTATTCTAGTAGAGGAGCATGAATTGTAGGTATTTTTTCAGGTGCAATAAAAAAAAAACAATAATATTTTTACACACCATTATTTTACCAAATGTTGATTAAACATTAAAGAATACATGAAAAAAAAAACAAACGAAAAAAGTTACAGGGTGTCGAACTGGGGGGGGTCTCAAAAAATGGCACGCCCTGGTTGACACGATTGTAACCCTCCTAGTAATCTAAAAAAAAAAACAATTTAATTCTTAATCCAAACAAATGTGGCTATGGCCCGAACTAGGAAAAGTAAAAAAAAGGAAATTCCCAAAATTGTTGGCTGTTTGATATAAAAAAGACATTTTTTTATCAGTTTTTTGACTTTCCGAATTTTTTAAAAATAGTGATAATTGAAATTTTGTTATAGTTTTAGTTAATGCGTTAGTGCGTTTAGTTTGCGATAGAGTAATGTATAGAGAAGGCTCACACCAAATTTCAAGTAAATTGGTTTGTAAAACTTAAGATATCGTGTAAACCGTCTCGAAAAAAGTAGTTTTGAGAAATACGCGTTTTAAGTTTTGCTCTATTTAGATTTTAGATAGATTCCGTCTAAACCGGTCGAACTAAAATGGCTGTAACTTTTAAAATAATTCGAATTTTGAAAAATCCTTTTAAGGAGATATTCTTGAAAATTCAAACCATCGAAATATGAAGAATTTTTATTCATTTATTTTTTTCTAGACTAGAATACCCCTTTAAATAAAAGCACGTAATTTTTTTTAAGTTAATTTAGTTGCAAATCGTTCAAGATGTCGGGTTTAATTTGCCTAATTCTCTTCTATTTACAAAATAATTATCGCAGATCTTATGCCAGATACTTTTTATCAGATTCTTTCGCCCTGTGGTCTCCGCGTTCTCGTTCGCCCGCGTGATGAATACCGTGGGACTACGGGACACTAGCCTTATTCGTATCCACGTGGTATTCACGGCTGACAGATGTAATTATGTAGATGAAAGTGTGAAGTATAAAGTAAACCAACACTTGTGGGGAAGGGAAGCGGAGTCAATTAATTAACATCGTCAAACCGTGTGATTATGATAATGCAAGTTATGAATATTTATTATTTTTTAATGACGTTAATTCTTAATACTAGAACTGTTTTACCTGGTTGTTTTTCCTTATGCTGCCGATATAAGGAATACATAAGATGAAGTTTGTTTTCAAGAAAATTTTAATTACTTTTTTCTACATTCTTAGACGCTTTGAAAACTTATTCGCAGCTCATCCGGTTTTTTTTATTCGATAGGTTTCTAGACTTGAAAACCTAAAAGTTTGTTTTCTTGTTCGTCTAACCCGCGTGCAGTTTTAATTTTGCCTTTATTCGCTAATTTATTTAAATTAAATCTTGCAGTCCAGGGAGGAGCAAAAATAACCAGTTTTTATTCCTTTCAGTAAATCAAGATTTTGTTATATTACTTATTAAACCCTACAAATACTGCAGTTATTGCAGCAGAATAAAAACTAAAATCCTACAACTCTATCTCTTTGATTGCGTTTTCATATCTCAACAGAGACCGCAGCTTTTTAATTAATTCAAATCAATCCACAGGTAGACGCTGTGAGTAGAGAATACAATCCCGGGATCCCGGCCCATTTTCGATCCCGAAAATACCGGGATTGCACTTTGGCTAATCTCGGGATTTTCGGGATTGCCACAATCAGGTCTAGTTTGCATTCCGTAATATATATATATATATTTCGTATATATGTATATTTCGGAGATTCATTTTTATTTATATAGATAGATATTAACTACGACGACTGAAATAAAATTTCCCGCAAATATATCAACTTAGTTACCAAGACAACGATTTGTTTTGCTTTTCGTCTGACGTTATCAATAACTCGCTTTTGTAAGGGACAATAAACTATAAAATAAATATAATATTTATAATTTCATAACGCCAGAGCTTAACATTATATACAGCCTTTATTACTCGCATATATTGTAGCTTTCTATTGGTGAAAGAATTATTGAAATCAATAATCAATAAATAAATAATGTTTAAGAACTTACTATTTTTGCTTTTATTTTATTTTATCCCAATTATTAACCACACTTCCTAATCTCGGGATATTACCGGGATCCCGGGATTACGCATCGGAAATCCCGTAATTTAAAAACTGTGAGCTCTAGCTGTGAGTTAACCAATCTTTTCACTGTGGTTGAAATCCGACACTTAGAAAATAATAATTTCTTCGTATTATAACTCCGAAGCCTTGGGCCCAGATTCCCCGCACCTACCAAGGGGGGATTAGCACCTGAACAGTATACAAAGTAATTCATTGACCTCTTTTTGCTTTCGCTTTCCGACTGCAGCACTTCACGGTCTGGCTCCTCTGGGATCCCCCTCCTGATTAAACCTTAAGAACGGTGGAAAGTTTTTTGTGTTCATCCTCCGAAGCGGGAAGGTGATTCGATTTCTTCGTCCTTCTGCGCTTGGGGCGAGGGAGTAGTGTCCTAACGAGAACTAAGAACCACCCTTACAGGCTAGACAGTCTTCGAACTCCATCCCCTTCCTGGGTCTATCTCCCACCCGCTGTTTGCTTTCTCTTTACTATCGTAGTGTACATATTTTATTCGGCCTTTAATAGGGTGGGTAGGTGTGCATCACGTGTGCGTATGACGCCAAGAGATGGACTCATCTCACTGTTCGACTGTGTAGTTTTCACCTTCTATCAATCTCCATATGATTTCTGAAATCTTGGTAAAAAACGAATTTTTAAAGTTTTACTAAATATAAATCCATATCATACATAATACGGGTACATCTAAATTATTGCCTCAGGAAAGTGAGACTGCTGATAGCGCCAGTAACTGCACACTTACACACATTATATGTAATTTACTAAAAACTTTCTCTGTTTCGATATCTGGCGTCTGTGGTTTTACCAAGACTCTATTAATACTATTCTGAAAGTATTTTTAACGATTTTTATTTAAAATTTTGATAAATCTTCTTTCTCTGGTCGTGATTTTAACATATTTTATAATATTATCATACATGTCTGTACTTAAGTAATTATTTGTCAGTTAATATGCCAGAAACAATTCATAATTTTTAATTTATTCCCATTAAGAACCTTCAGTATAAGCTCACTTATGATAGCAAAGTGCATACTCTTTTTATGTAACTGTTATGATATTATAGAAGTCAAATCTGAAGCTTATTTTTGTCAAATTGTCGTGAAAATGATTATTATTTTTGATTTACGAGTTTTAAATTCATTTATTTCAATCACTATTATTACGTTTTCCACAGTGAGAATTGGAATAAAAACTACAATATAAATACTTCTCACAATCCGTACGTTTTCCTCCTCTGTCATTATTCCTAACAAACTCTAAACGCCCCGGGGTTAATGACCCGAAATTGCGGCCCAGACGAAATAAATTATGTAGGAATTAGTTTTTTGTCAATGGCAATTTTAACTGGCTCATTTGTTCCTCCTGTAGCGATTTAACAAGAGATTAATTATTACGTACGATTTAACTGTAATTAGTACGACATCCTCTTCCCATTACGAATGGTATCAGAAGCCTTTAATTATATTATTTATATTTTTTACAAAATAAAAATTAAAATTAAAACAGTTTGAAAACTCCGCACGCAGTTCATGATGGTCATTATTACATTTTGAGCTGAAAATCATTGTACTGAATCAGAAATTCCGTTCAGAAAAAAGTTGTGCATATACATCGTGCCAAAGCTCACAGTGTGAGAGTCTTGCTGCTTCAGACATCAACCACAGTCAAAATCTCAATATTAAAGCTTCTGTACTTTTCGTTAAGAATTTTCGTTTCTTTCTCCAATCAGGTATTTTTATAGAAGCAATTTCCTTTCTTTCTCTATCTTCTCCCTTTATTTATTGCCCCCTCGTCATTGAATAAGAATGATTCGTGAAAGGCTTCGTTCTGGGGAAATTTAATTATTTGAATACCCTCAACATACCACTCGGAGATAAGTAATTCGGAAAATTTAAGCCGGTTTCCAGCGAAATTAATCACATTCAGACTTTTTTAATCCACTGTCGACGCCAGAGCTTCTTTCTTGTCACCAAGCGTAATTAAATTAATTATAAAAGTGCTTTGTACGGAGTAAAAATTCATTTGTTACAATGGCTTCCTACAGAAATATGTGTAATATATGATTCTAATGCGTATTTTGACGACAGTTTTCGAACCTGATTTTTTCGTTTTTTTTTAGCAAAAGATTTTTGTGGAAGCAACTTTCAATATAGGTACTGCGACGATAGCCAGCTTCCGATAGGAAAGGGCAATAGAAAAATAATACTCGTTTCTTGAAAAATGGTTGCGCAAGTTGTGGTCATGATAGCATTTTCATTTTATGTAACTTGTTTAAACTTAATTTTTGGTTTGTATTTCTAGTGGTAATTTTATTCAAACGAACGTATTTCTAGCGAATTTTGTAAACGTGACGAAATCCAATTTGCAACCATAACGAGGGGGTTGAATTTGCACGATAATTGCTTCTTAGTAATCAAACCGAAGTTAAGTTAGGGTGGCCACAGAACCGGAAAATCGGATTTTTTCCTGGTAGCGCCAAGAATCTTTTTAATGTGATTTCTTCCATTTTAATAAAATAATTTTCCACTATTAATGCTTACTTATTGTATTTATATCCAAAATTCCTCTCAGATTTTCGTAATTATTCGTTTTTTAATCTAATTCAGTGACCAAATTTGGTAAATCACGCAAAATGGTTAAACAATCTCCTTTTTTAAGTTTAATTTAATGTATCATCTAATACTTACTCTTTAGGTAATTAATGTCTTAGAATAAAGGATATCATAAGAAGTGCCTTTAGGGCATCTTTCGTGATCCGATTATAGGTACAATTTGGGCCTATATTTCCATACAAAACTGTGTTTCACCACGATTACGAAACTTAAATGGGATGGCGAAATACAGTTCGGGCGAGCGTAAGAGAGATAGACCGCGCCCCGAATGGTCTAGAACCAAAAGGCAGTGTCACATTGGTTTCCGTTTAAAGTTATATCAATGGCACTTCTAGTGTTATATTCTTTATTCTAAGCCCAGAGGTAAAACTGTATAAAATATTAACTGTCCCGAAAAACTTGCAAATATTCGGGATAAATCCATTTCTCGTGTCCACCCTGAAAATGGTCAGTTTAATTACAGAAATTGGCCCTTCATTTTAGACATACATAAACGAGCTATAAGAGGTAGTTGTTAGTAATACTAATATTAATGTGTATTTTTTTCACGCGACGCGTTGTACACGAGAAAGTCAATGACTTTAGAAAGGATTGTTTTTTACAAATTACGAGTATAATGTATTTTGTGAAGAGAAACTGTTTGATGAGATTCGCAATAAGTTTTGTAGATTTAAACGCCTAATGTGTGTACCGAGTGTGCCGTGGGATAAAAGATAAAGATATAAATTTGATGTTTGTAGACAAGCAAAGCATAAAATTCATTACGTATGCCTTATAACAATAGGGAAAAGTAAAGAACAAGTAATAATAATAATAATTGGATGATTTATATAGCGCCGTTTTTGTGAAAAATCACCTCAAGGGCGCTGCACAAACTTACATTACATTTCTAAAATCTAGAAAAACTACAAACTAGACCAACAATTAAAACAACTAATGGCTAAAAATTGCATCCACCGGTTCATAAGAAAATATATGTACAATGTCTCGACCAATGAACGCGATGCTTCTTAAAAATGTATACAGGACCATACTTACCTGGGAGGTCGCTTGAAATTAACACTGTTTATTGTCGATTAAGAAATTTAGATATAGTTCGCACGCAGAGGGCATTATTGTGTACACTTGTTATATGTTTTTAAAACTGAAATATATTTTAATATTAGTATAAAATACATTCTTTGATGAGTGTATTTTGGAAATCAAAAGCAACGTTTTATAGTGGGCGGTACAGTAGTACAAGGATTTGATCTTCCTAAATGTCATTCGTAACGAGACAGATTGATGTGCAAAGATTCAAGTAATTAGAAAATTAATTAGAAAAGTGTAATTAAGACATATCATAGAAAATAAAAGTATGATACTCTCAGATAGGTCTAGGATATGAGAGCCCAAAAAGGTAGGTTTTTAATTTGGACCTAAATTCTGTTGGGCTTGTTATGCATCTTAGTTCCGGAGGGAGTTTATTCCAAGCCTTGGGCCCAGATACTCCAAAAGCGCGATCTCCAAACTTTGTATTTGGCTTGCGTTTAGGTTCCATTAGTCTGCCTATAGCTGATGATGTTGCTGATCTAAGGGTTGACTAGGGGTACCACGCAATCAATGTTTTAAACTTATCAGTGGGAAGAGATTTTAAAGATAAAACCATGATGCCAGTCAGCTCTAGATTTCATCATCTTCTTCCCCTTGTCCTACTCGGGTCGGAAACCCATCGCTTCGAAAAGGCGTCGCAGGCATTGCAGGCTTCTGGAATAGCTTCGTCTGGGGCGGCCATTTGGATGTCTTCTCTCCGGATTTGACGCCAGTGTTTTATTCTTCTGGCTTTCTACGTATATTCATGTCTCCTCATGAGGGTAATTGTAGTGCATATGTGCCCTTCAACATATGTCGTTAGTATAGGCAGTTAAATTTAGCTTTGAGATGTCTCAGCAGATGTCATTAAAGTAATACCTTAGGAGAGTGGCAGCTGTCGCAGTTCATGCCTAATACCCGAACGGTTATGGAAATAGCCGATGATAACCGATCGACTCCTGGGCACCTTCGGTGTCGAGTTCCCTTGCTTTAGAATTACACAGCATTCATCAGAGTTGAATGTTCATTGCAAACCACACGATAACGTAAATAAAATAACTTGTAATCTCGATAAATCACGAGATTTATTGAAGATTTCCGAACATACGTCAAGTAAACCCAATCTTTGGGATTGAAGAACATTACAGGAATCAAATCTTGATTATAAACGAAAGCTATGGGTATGAGCTGTAAATTTTATCACCCTTAATATTATTAAATTTTATCCACGATAATGCTTTCCCCACTTCGTCAATTACAATTTTATTCTCGTCTTTGACGTGTATTACTGCGTACGTGCACTCCCTGAAAAGCGCATTGATGTGCTGTCTACGAACTTTATCCATTAATCTTTTCTCACCTGTCAACCCGCCCAAGCCATCCCAGAAAGGTTTGGTACGTGTTGTTCCAAATTGCTCGGAGTGGTATGACAAGTTATTTTCAACAGAAAACACGATGTTTTCCATTCAGATCTGGCTGAAAACTTCGGCCCGGTGACTTCATTTTATAGCCTCTGACTGCCGTGACAGCCGCTAAAAGGGTCACCTTTGTTGTAGCAAAGTGCTGATTTTGGTCATAGTCGTAAGCAAGAAAACGCGTCAGTATCTGCATCGTATTCACTAAATGTTTTTTAGATCACAAAAATTGTATTGCTGAAAAACTAAACGGCAAATATTTTATCGTTTGAGTACAGCAGTACTTTCACTTCGCTACTATGCATTATGCATAATTATCGTAGATTGCATCTTAGTAGGTGCACATTATTCTGAAATTTTAGAAAAAATTCTTCAGTAACAAACTTTTAACGATCAGTTTTTATACTGATGAAAATAATTTAATACATTTTTGCTGGAAATTACATTTATTTAACCACCCCCTTAAGCTAATTGGTTCGCTCTTGCTAACAGCTCATGTTGGTATCATAGAAAAAGTTGTGTCTCCCTTACTGTCGTGGTGGGAATATGATCTAAACCATAGGTTCTCAACCTTTTTTGCCCACCGCCCACTTTGAGAATATTTTCTCTTTTAGCGCCCCCCAACTGCCCCATCCTATTCCATTACGCTCCCTCCGTTGCAGGGGATATAGGATGGGACGGGTTTCTCTGGGTCTCCTACCGCCCCCCTGAAAGCCCGAAACGCCCCCCAATTTTCTCTTGGCCTTCTATCGCCCACGTTGAGAACCTATGATCTAAACTCTAAACCATAGGTTGTCCACCTTTTTTTGCCCACCGCCCACTTTGAGAGTTTTTTTTCTACGCGCCCTATTTTTTCTGGGTCTTCTACCACCCTCCTGAAAGTCTGAAGCGCTCCCTAATTTTCTCTGGGCCTTCTGCCGCCCCCCTGAAAGTCTGAAATTCCCACAAGGGCGTTATCGCCCACGTTGAGAACCTATGATCTAAACGGTGTTACAAAGAAAAAACACCACGCTTTGTATTCAAATTTAAAAGTAAACAGAAGAAATAAAACATACATGTATATATGAAATCAATGTTTCCGACCGCAGAAAAAATTATGAAACTTTAAAAAAAAAATTATTAATAAATAATGTGACGATAAAGTTTATAATACATTTGTTTAATAAATTATGTACGTGTTTCCAGTTTTTAGTTAGTTATAATTTTAGTTAGGAAAGACGTAAATAACTGAGTGTTTTTATTTTTTTTTATTATCAGTAATTTTAGTCAGGAAAAAATTTAAGGTGAGCCATTTTTAAAACTTTTTATGCTTGCATTAAAAAAATTTAATATTTCAAAATTGACATGTATATTTCTAACACTCTCTCACATTTCATCATCTTTCAAAAATTGTTTTTAGTTTTCGGAAACGTTCTGAAATATCTAATTTATTTTGATTTTACTGCAAATTCGAAATACTCTGAATTTCTGGCAGAATATGTTCGAGGCTTTGGGGGTTAAATGTACCAATCACCCTGTTTGGTTTCATCTATGAGATCAATAATCTGAAGCTGCACTAACGGTGCCTTATCATCCACTATTATATATTAGTGTATTATCCCTTTGAATTATTGTACGTATTAAGTGCCAGTCGACCAGTAAACACTGCACGAGATGAAGGTATTACCTAAATAAACATAATATGTTCCGTTACATGCGTCGTCTGTGAGACAGAGGGAGAGGGAGAACAGAGAGCAGAGCAGTGGCAGGACCCTGGTTACAATTTACTATCAGTAGTAGCGTCTAGCTTGGCAAGTACCCAGCTTCCAAAACGCGAAAGCGACGCCTTTACTACCATTCAGGACGCCCGGAAGCGTCGCTTTTATTACATACCACTTCCGGTTCTCTGTTGCTCTTAATAAAAATTGCTCACTGCAGCTACAACTTCTTTATCCTGCTCTTTTGTCTTCAATGTGCAATATTATACATTATGCAATATTATAACATAATAATATACCGCTTTTTCATTACGTGCGACGCGGATGAGAATTCGATTTTAATTAAAATATGATTAGTTTATTTTTATTACTGTTGGGACAATAAATAAATGTATTAACCAATTACATTTAATGCAGATAAATAATAATATTTTGATGATTTGTATAGCGTCGTTCTTTGTGGAAAATCACCTCAAAGGCGCTGTACAAATTTATGAAATATTTCTTCAATACTCTATCTTACTTCTAACTACAGATAAACTTGTGGCTAACGAATTGCATCCACCGGTTCTTTGTTCACTAATACAAAACTTACGTACAATGCATTTGACCAATGAAGGGAATGCTGTTTTCGTTATTTGTTTTTGGGGTGTTAATGCTGCGTTAAAATGTAGAAAATATACAGAACCATACTTACCTGGGAGGTTTCTTGAAATTAACACTGTTTTTTAGAGAAATTTAGATATAGTCTGCACACAGAGGACATAATTAGGAACAATGTTATTGGAAGTGCTGTTTTTCAATCCGGGCATATATTTTAAATACGAACATGTTTGCTAAAACAAAAGCAAAATTTATTTTTAACATCGTTATAAAATAGTCTACGAAGTTCGGATTTGCGACAGCTATGGTCATAATAGATAAAGCATTTCAATAGCTTCGTTTTAAGTCCAAAATGACAAACGTGGGAGCTACAAATATAAAAAAATAATAAATGCCGAATACAAAGATAATTGCCTTTTTTATCCGAAAAGCAATCGGAGACATTTAAATGGCGCCAATATGTGGCAAAAATCGCTCCAGTGGCTAAGAGGCAGATTGATGTGTAAGGAAGGCTTCGAATAATGTTAATCCAATAAGAAAAGTGTGATTAGATATATTATAGGCAATACAAGAATGATACTCTCAGGTAGGTATATTTAATTTAAGGATATGAGTAAGTAAGTTAAGTATGTAGTAGTAAAAAATATAATGTTCCTGGAAAACCGTCTGCTCCTTCAATAAACCGTCCATTTATCTTTCCCTCTTTACCCTCGTGTAATTTTCCACTCTAATTCTTATTGACAAGACACAAATTCTTTCTGTAATACTCGTTGGTTTAGATTGTTTCGTGACGAAATAAGGGTTGAATGAACATAATATGTACTTGGAGTACGTATTTGTTTACATTATTATTAATTTGAATAGAAATTCAACATTTTTTACCACAAAAGAAATTTATATCAGGAATAATAATTCTACTCCATTATAAAATTTCTTCTCAAGATTAAAGCTATAAAAAACGAACATCAAATGAATTATTAATAAAACCCATCTGAGTCACCATTCGTGTCTATTGTAAAAATATTTTCTCTCACAAATAATTGTTAGTTTTTTTTAACATAATTCAGATTCCTTTGAATTATTTTCGCTAACAAAAACTTACGTATTTTCGCAGGTGAAAGCGAGCTATCTCGTAAATTATCAAAATAAAACTTGGTGAATATCCATACAAAAACACAAAAGGGATGGTTATAACATCACTTATCATTCTTTTACACTGAAACAGTTAAATTATTCCACTACCGGATAAGTATAATTTATGTAGGGGACGAAAATTAAATTTCACTTTGTGTAATTGTAATTATTATGACGTAAACTTCCCCTCGTTTTTGGAAAAGCCATGATGGATTGAATATTTTTTTTCCCTTTGTTTTGAAGGCATTATATCCACCCTCTGCAGCCTTATTTTTCTTACGTAGGTACTGTAATATCATTATAATACTATTATGTTCCCCTAATGGTAAATATTATGTTCTTCCTACGCTCTGTTGACTGAATAAGTCTCTTTGTTTATATTTCGACGACGGCATTACTATTGTAAATAATGATATCGGGTACCAAATTCAATTGTTATTGTAGAGTTACTACTTATATCGATATATATGAGATTTCAGCACTCTTGTCGATGTATTTAAAAATTTTAAACAGTTGAAAAATTTCGTTATGTGTATATTAGAGCTCCATGGCTCAAGATAGAAATGACGTCATGATCGGAAAACAATTGTTTTCAACGTGAAGTTCTAAAGTCAGAAAGCTGTGCATTTCGCCAGATCTGACTGTTCGGAAGTTTTTGATCCAGACAAAAAAAGAGCATATTTTTTACCACGATGATGCAGTATTTGATATCGTTACTTTGTACGAGTATCGTGTGAGGAAGGACATTAAACATTTTTTCTTCAGAAAAATGGAACATGAACATGCCACCCTCTCCGTGTGTGCGTTGCTCCGAAGTTATACCCAACTTAGACACAGGATGTTCAATAAACTGAAACACTTTACTTTTCCATAAGGCGCGCGACGAAGGATGAGCAATTTCATATGCAATCTTTCACGTTTGTTCCCATTGGGGGTAGCAAGCTTCTAGTCTCATTCGGAATTCATTCTTTATTTTAAATCTCTCCCATGCATATAGAAATCCCACGCTCTGTGACACTACTTTAAATGCAATGAGATATGTGACACAAAGATTTGGTTTGGAGCTCGTAGATAGATACCTGAAAACTCCATCTACCTACGAGAAATGAAAAAAATGCTTCTCCTTTCTTCAATTCTTTAATTACTCATTAAAGAAATTTTCAATTTTAACTATTCGAGCGATCGCGTCAGTAATTTTGGATTTGGAAATTTTCCGCTCACTTAAAAAAAATCGTACCTCCGAATTTGAATTTGCAGACATGTAAACTGATTGTAGTACTATATAGCCAATGAATTTATTTTATTTTATTTATTTCTATACATTACAGTATTTACCTTTATAATTTTATTATGTTGGGTGTAAGGTAGGTTTGTGAAGGTGAAACTGTGGATAGGTATTGTTGTATGTTTCGTGAACACCTCACTAGGAGAACCTGTGCTGAGGTGTTTACGTATTTATTTATGTTTAAGTGTCTATAATCCATCCCTATTTTACCGTTTGTCCTATACTTTTAGGATTTATAAAAAAATAAAATGTTTTTCTGAAGGTTGGTAACTTTGGCATATTATGGCAACGAATCGCTCAAAAGTGCCCACTTGTGCCACTTTCCCACTTGCACCAAGCATTTGGAACTTTATGATGTACCTATTGACATTATAAAAATGGTTTAGCGAGATCCCGCTCGTGTATTGGAGTAAATGAATATTCAGCTCAATTCGTTTAATCATAATATTAATATTATTAAATCCTTATCACAGCTATCTTTACGAAAACCTGAAATTTGAAATTCTGCTGAGGAAAACGCGAAAGACAGATAGCAGACGCCAGACTGTTATTTTTCTGTCATTCAAAATTCTTCTTACATTGACTGCACCCCTTTGTTTTCAACCTGTTTTTCTTCCATCTCTTACTCGGGCAGCTTTCCCCTAAGCCGTGGGTGGCTGGATGGGTAGTGTTCAGACCTCGTCGGCTCCGGGCAGGTTTATGGGTTTGGGGTCCCTTTCGCGGCCGTAAAAAGGCCCTTCTTTCCATCCCTTCCGCGTGTATATTGCCAATACATTCCTGACAGATGCGAAAACCTGGAAACGTGGCAACGCCCACCCGGGAAAGGAATAACCGTATAACCTAACTGAACCTCGTCACTTTGTACTAAAAGTAGGCAACTTTGTGTTGCTATTTACGTGGTTTCCTATTTAAGTATTTTCTGTTTACGTGAACTGCACCATCAGGGGCCTCCCGACCTATTTACCCCATAAATAAAAATATTTTAATTTTAAAAAAATTGTACTTTTATTGGTTAATACATTATATAAAGATTTCTTGCCCGGTTCCCACTCAATTTTTCAGGTTTCTCTGCTAGCTATTTTTCGCATTAGAATTTCTTTAATTAGAGAGTTTACCGAATTCAAACATTGTCAGGTTATTCACGGCCCGAAAATCCTAGTCTTTCTTTTGAAACTGATTATAATTAAATAAATCTACAAATCATAAAATTTGTGTGCTGAAGCAAGAAACTTTAGAATGATTGTATTTTAAGTAATTCCAATTCGAGAAATGTTATTTTTTTAGCATTCTTTACTTCCTTGAGGTAACATTTCACAAAAACGCTTTTTAAATTGGCCAACAATTCAATTATTTTTTCCGTTAAAAAGTCGTTTTTCTCCGTCAAAAGTTTTCGATCCCTTCTCATTACCCGGAACTCGGAATGCTACGGGATTTATATCGGTTTGCTGAAAGGATCCCGACTGAGGAATATTCCTTTATCCACGAGGATAATGATCCTTGATCAGCCGTCGCCGGAGGGTATGAAGACTGAGGAGTTAGGACGAATGATCCACTTCACTGCCCCTGAATGTCCTGCGACGTTTTATTGGATTTAAATCATTCGTTATTTGACTGAAAAACGACCGTGACTTTAACGTATTTGCTGAATGTAGAATATCATTAGGATTTAAGGATTGATAGCTTCATCTGAAAATGTGATTGGTTTGCTAATATTCTTTTTTTTGTATTTTTTTATTCATATTCAGGCAATAAGACTAATAAGTCATTTCGAATTGCTTGGTAGCTTATCATGTGTATTAATCGAAATTCGTATGGATTATTATTGGCTTAACGAAAATATTAATAGTTATAAGAAATCAACTTCGTTCTGTTATCGTATGACGCACATTCTGTTACTACGACTGTACTATTTTTATTGCGAGTTCCGCGATTGCTTTATTAAACCTGTATTGTTTTATTAAAATTCACACATATTATGTAATCAATTCCTTTTTACTGATTAACCTTTAATTAATTGATTTTAAATGTAAACATCGGTGCTTTAAAAACAATTTTGAAAATAATATTTTTTTTAATTAGATGAAGACATTATGAGCGAAACTCAATTGAAAATCTGGAAACAGAAAAATCAGAAAAAGATATTTACACCTCTGGGACTCGAACCCAGGACCTCCCTACTTTCCGGGTTGGGCGCTCTTATCCACTGAGCTAAGGTGTCGATATCCAATTCGGTCACTTTTAACTGTATCATACTTCGACTAATGAATAAAAATGAAGATAATATGGGTGGTTCTTAGTCGAAGTATGGTACAGTTAAAAGTGACCGAATTGGATATCGACACCTTAGCTCAGTGGATAAGAGCGCCCAACCCGTAAAGTAGGGAGGTCCTGGGTTCGAGTATAAATATCCTTTTCTGATTTTTCTGTTTCCAGATTTTCAATTGAGTTTCGCTCATAATGTCTTCATTTAATTAAATATTACAGTTTGAGGTTTTACTCATAAAAAGTTAAAATAAAAAAATAATAATATTTTTTTTGGCTCAAAACATTCAATTTGGTTGTATAACCAACGCCCCTTCCGTAGGTCATTCCAAGTGGTTCGCTACTTTTGGTGACCTAGCAGGGTGTCCGGATTCACGGGGTGAGATTGATCTAGGTCTTGAGATTGGTTGAGGAAGTCAGTCCCTCTCGACCCATCGCTTTACACCGCAGTAAGATGGATGGATTTATATGTCAGACTCTCCTGGACACATTGACCCCAGTCTACCCACCAGAACTTCCTCTTCTCCCTTTTTCCGAAAAGACCCTTCACACAGCATCCCCAAAGATGACATAGGCCCTGAAGGAAATTATTTTCCACATAGCCTCCTGTGTGGAGCTAATATAAAAAAAAACTAATCTTGGCATGTAATATATGTCCATTTGACTCCTATCTCTTTACTCTTCCACACTCCTTTTGGCCTCTCAACATGCCTTAACTCGGGATATTATTATATTGTCCCACGGGCTCCGAGCAGTTGACTTTTGGTATGAAAACACGTAGTTAGTGATGACAGATGAATGTTTTCAACACGATTTGAATACCGTCCCATTTCGATTATTATTCGCTTCAACACTCCCCAAAGCTTTTTACTATATGACGTAGGCAGAAGGCACTAACAATCATTAGTTACCCTTGTCCGGGGGTCATCCACCCTACGTGTCTGCCACGTCCCCTGCCTCCGTGGACCTCCTTCCCTCCCACCCCTGGCTGCAATACAGCCTATGGCCCACCCCACCCCGCCCCCTTGCCAACGCCGCCCGCCATGACCAGCGATTACTCTAAAAGCTGAAAACTCTGATAATGTACCAACCTGGCCGCTACGCTGTGTGTTCCGAGAGCGGATGCGGTGCTTTTAGTAATCGAACGATATTTTAGTATAAACCGGAAAGGCAAACCTTTTATTATTTTAACATTTTTTATATAAAATCACTTGAGGTTAAAAAAATACACAAATCTGTAGTGACATAAAAGTTTGCATTTGGGGTATTCGTGGACTAATTTTTTTACGTTAGCTCCTCACATGAGACCCTGAGGAAACTAATTTCTCTTAGAGCCTATGTCATCTTAGGGAATACAGCATTCCCTAAGGGAGGGTCGGAGGGTTTTTTTAAGGAAAGGAAGAAGAGCATGTTCTGGGAAGGAAATAGATACGAAGGGTGGGTAGGAACCAGGGGTCAAGGGTGTCCAGGAGTGACGGACGTATGAATCCATCCGTAAGTTGAGCTTGAATGCTTGCCTTCCTTCGTTTTACAATCCAAGGGGACGCGCACTGAGATTTTGAAGTTTGAGAGGGTTATACGTTATAACAAGAACACTTATGTTTTAGTACTTTATATTGTTGTAAATTGTGTAAAATAATTCAGATGAATTGAAATTTTAGTGAGTTGATTCAGGCTGCAAGCTCTAGGGCTCTAGAATGAAGCAAGAATTTATAACGAAAAGGTCACAAAAAACGAGAGAAAGTCGATGTAAAGAGCATACACAAATGATAAAATGGACAAAAGTTGTGTAGAAGAGTAAGACGAAAGGTGACACAGACGTTAAATTTAAAGTAAAAAGAGTCTATAGATATAGTAAGAAGGAATAAATTAAATGTGAAATGATAAGTAAGAAATTAAGTTAAATATTAAACATAGGACAACACAACAGCGATGCTTTCAGTTAAGATTTTGAGCAAATTGTAGATACCATGTAATGCCCCGCAGGCGATTTATTTTTCGGTACTAACTTCGTGAATGTCAACGCAAATTCGCCAATCTTTGCATTACATAATATTATCCATCTTTATGAAAAGTGCTGTTCCTTATTATAAAGTTGTCGGATCACTGTTAGCTTTAAACATTTTATTATTGTACCGCCAGCGTCACACTGCGGTTTCAGGAAAATCGAAACAACTATTAGGCCCTTCCTGTCTGGGAATTTGTACCCAAAAGTCGATATAATGTCTGCGAATCCTATACATCTACATCGATGCTGCGAACGAATTGCGTACGTAGAACACAGTTCGGTTTCGTCTAGTCTGGTGACACTCCTAGCTATCAATGTTACGATATCGATTTATCGAGTATGTTCTTTATAAGTCTATTTATAAAAGAATGACACAACTCGTTCACCTTTGCATCATGCTTACTGTATACGCTTTGTACATACGTTCAGATGAGATTTGCCATTTGCCAAACCTCTGAACATAACATAACATTTGCACATCTCTTAATATGTAATTGGTGGCGTCTTTCCATAAATGAATTATTTAATATGAACTTGGTTACGTTTTTTCATGGTTGATTTAATCACGGAGAAATCCACTGTCATAGGCACTGAGAATTAACACATTTTATTCACATTTTTTACTCCAAATAATGTCAGGAATCACTGGTTAAAGTAAGTCAAGTACGTTCCTTAACACCTGTATTGTAAGGTCTTATTTATCCCGTTAATTATATAAGAGAATTTAATTATCCCGTTAATTGTATAAGAGAATGGTCACCGCCACCTATCAATCTTTATAAGAAGCAAGTTACGACCTACGTTCATTTTGTATGCTCCATGATGACGTAGATACGAGCTCTGCCTGGGAATACTATTGCTGTCATATCAGAACAAAGCCAGTTGAATGAGCCCCTTATCGTTTAATTTAAAAATAAATACATTCTATTACATATAGCTATTTTTAATTTTATTTGATTCATCTTGATTGATCGTCCGGAATGCCTAGCTAGCTACTGAATTCGATATTCGATGCCGAATTACTTTGTGTATAAAATTTCCAATTATTATTTCTCGATACAATTCCTTGTTTTAAAATTCTCTTTGTTTTTCATTCGAGCCAATAATAATATCAAACGATTCCGTCTTATGCTGCGTATACATTTGCGAACATGAGCGCCAGCCGAGCCACGAATTGTGGGAAAGGAATTTGCGACTGTTCGTTTCTTTCCCATAATCCGGCTCGAAAATTCGGATCGCATGTGTATACGCAGCCTTAAAAATACAATTTTCTGGAAAGCTAGTTTTAATTTATCAAATCATTTTTGAAGAACAAGTCTAAGATTTGATATTTTTGTCATCGGATACTATTTGTAATGATGATATCATCACAAATTGAGAAGATAAACATTGTGATTTTGAAGTGTTGATTTTATGGATTCTTGGATTCTTGGATTCTCAATGTACAAATACCTAGTACAATTTTACTACTTTTAGTAGCGCAGACCCGTAAAAAAATCGGGGGTTATTTATTATATTTCCAATTTTGAAAAACACAATTTTTATTATTTTTATTTTTTATTCTTCATTTTAAGCACAACTTCATTGTCAGCAGGTGAATTTAACAATATTAACACTAAACCGCAAATATAAGAAACCACAATTTACAAAATAGATACAGAAGAATAAATTTTAAGTAACTACAATACAAATGCATAAAATACACGGACAGATAGATATAACACAGGCAAATTACTCATAGTCATATTTATACATAAGATCCATTAGCAATTTTAATTTTTTTTTTTTGAGATCGCCGGTTCAATTTGATTCGGTTTTTCGACAAGATAAGTGGATGTCCGTTGCCCGTATTTTTTTATAATTTTCGGAACGGACAAACCCCCATTTTTACTAAATCTAGTGCCATGTGCATGATCTACTTTTTCTCATTTTAAATTTTAAAATCATTTTCCGTTAAAATATTATATTTAAGGGTAGGCACTTATTGCTTCTCAGAATTATTTCAAACAAACGTTTCCAATTTTGAAAATGACACTCAAATTCAAACCAAATCTGAATTATTGGGTTCATTGAACCGGAGTCACAAACACGCAAACAGAATTAGTATTTTTAATATCTTGGCTTGACATTACATGTACGTGGTAGATACGGTAGGAAGAGTAAATGTTTGAAAATTTTTAATATTTTTTGCAAAATCGCTAATAATTAGCGTTCTACCTCTAAGTACGTATGTACCAGAAATGGGTTGTTTTGGGTGCTGAATTTCCAAATATATTTTCCAAACGTACGAATGTTGTGGCTTTCTAAACATAATATTCATTTCTAAGTGTCAAAATGTAAGATTAATGACGCTCACGACTGGAAATAAAATATATTTCTGCCATCGTGGTAATAATCCTACCATTTCGCATTTCGAAAGAAGTATCAATCTGTCTTTGCTTAATTAAGGTTAATGTTATGCTATTTTAATTAACCCTGTTTTTTCCTGGATGAGCTACCTAAGTAATAAAATTTTGTCATTAATTATTTTCTGTAGGTATATTTTAATAATTAAAATTATCAGAAAATTAAATCTTTGCGTGTTGACACGACAGTTAACAAGAATGTCTGAAGTACTTTTGTAGAAAGTTATATTTTTAGAATCGAACATTTTATTCCCTTTCATTAATGTACTTGACTCTTTTGATTTAGTGCCTGCTCACAGTTTTCCTGAATAATATTACGAAATTATCCTGAAAAAAATTACGAAATTAAAGTGTTCCGAAATTTCGTGCTATAAAATTTAGTTTATTTTTATTATTCATCTTTATTTAAAGTAGTAGACAATCATCACCGTAGTACCATTGAAAATATAAGTTGGTTTTGATTATATCTTTTATGTTAAGACTAGTTAGTTCCCGGCACGCGTTGCAATGCCACTAATAAAGAAATTGTTTCTTCCTGCATTCGTCTCGTTCGTCCCGTTCCCCTTCCGCCTCCCCTTCCTCTCCCGCGATCCCCTTCCTTCTCCCGCGCTCAATATATTCGGTCCCGGTACATTCATATTTTCAAACAGCTCGCGTGCCACCTAGTGCAATTTTTTTTTTTACAAACTTTCTATTACAAACATTAATTTTTGTATATTATAAGAACAATCAATCAAATTTGGTAGCTAACATAGCTAGATATTTAAAATAAATATAATTTTTAATTAGATTCAAAGTATTCGATTTTAGTAAGTAGTAAAGATGAGTACTTCAAATAAATTCATTGATTTAATTGATTTGATTAAAGTTTAAAAAATTGAATTTTGATTTAACAATCGATGGTTTGCAAAAAATCATTCTCAAATGTGACATTTTTGACAGTTTTGAAAGAGTTTTTGTAATGATTAAAAAACTAATCAGATGTAATGTCATGTGGTTGCAATAATCTAGAAACCTTTTCGAGGATGGAAAAAAGGTATTTTGAAAGTTTCAAACATTTCCTATGCTTAATATAGCATTACATAGACAACTCTAACATCCCTGAGCATATTTAAATTTTTATATACAGAGGGATATCTTGGCTGTTAATTCAAAACTTGGTGTCTAATTTATATTTAAGATACATTGTGTTTTGTCTAATGGCGTGGAAGTGCATTGTATAGTTTTTTTTGCGAAGTATCTAAAATTTCTTTGACCAAAAGTTGTTTCAGCAAAAGAGATAAGTAAGAGATTATGCCCTCTGGTTCTAGTAGTTTGCTTAGACTTAGTTTGCATACGAAATTTCGCAGGAGGTTCGTAATTCGTAAGGATGGTGTTTTAACTTTGACTGAAAAGCTACCGGGCAAGCCCTGTCGTATTCTGAGAATTTCCACAATGAGCCACTTGTTTACTACAATCTGCATACTTTCCGGAGAGTAAACAAGAATTGTGGCACTTCGTACAAAAGTCTTACAAAATATATCTGATTTCCTTTCTCTACTAAACTTGTGGTTTATCCCTATTTAGTCGTGGATGTATTTTACTTGATATTTCACTTCAGTTATTATTTACCATGGAGATTTCTTGAAACTACGTTCCCGGATGTTGAGTGTACTGCACACTTCATTCAAAGGTCTTTATGAAAATATATGATTAGCATTATTATTGAAGTGATCGTTTGTCACTTTTCAGTCGGTGGATGCATTTTTACTTGGTGTTTCACTGCATTCATAAATCCAGGAGCTTCTCGGAACTACGTTCCCGGATTCTCCGTATTTGCACAACTACTACTGTATTCGCATTTGAACTTGACCACCAAACACCAAATAGCTTAATAAGTTCTAAGTAACTCAACCATTAATAAAATTATTTCTGGTTGTCGAGAGCAGAATTACAAGGCGGAGTTCACTTGGGAGTTCTTAATCTTCTGATTACTTGCTTCGCTTACCATACATAAACCCATTAGGCCTCGGGCATATTTTGTCAGAAGGTTAGAAAATTTCCGCCTTGCAATAAAATCCAAATAAATGTAATATATCTGAACGTATCCGAAAACTAAAAATTGTTTTTGAATGGTGATGAAATAAGCTTTAAAATGTTATTGTAATATAAATTTTGAAATTTTGAATGCAAACATAAAAAAGTTTTTTAAATGACTCAACTTATGTTTTTTCTAAATAAAATTACCGATAACGAAAAAAAAAACATACAGATTTTATTAATCAAATGTGTTATAAACGTTATTATTAAAACAAAAAAATTAAGAATTTTCATTTTTTTTTTCATATTGTGATCGAAAACTTTGGTGGATAACTTCTGATTCAAATAAAAAGCGTTTTGTTTTCTCTTTCTAACACCGTTTAAATAAGATCATTATTATCCCTCACCATGATAGTAAGAGAGATACAACCATTTCTGTGAGCCCGTGTGTGCTGTTCCCAAAAGGAAACAAATTGGTCTGAGAGGTCAAATTAGTCTAATATATCCTTTTTTTTATCATTTTCCAGAAAGGTCATAATTCGGTTGAGTGTCAGTCTAGCATAATTTAAAAGATAAGCGTTATTAATACGACATGTGAACATTGTGAAGAACCAGGTGGGAATTGCTGCATTTCCGCTTTAAAAGTTAGTTTCAAGCATTGTCTAACTGTCAGCTTGGCTGTCCCTGGGGAAGGTAAATGTCTGTCATGTTTAATTTATTAAAACGGTACCTAGCTAGATCTCTTATGTAAATTTAAGTTGAGTTGTATAACGTATATAGGTATAAAGATAATGTGAGTGCGTGGTCTTAGGTCAACATACTATATGTTAAGTACAAAATTGCGAATTTCGCGGGCAAGTATTTTGTAAACTCTTTCATTAGCACCCCCCACACGGACACTTCGAAGCGTGCCACTTCTGGCTGTCGCGCAGAAAAGTAAAGACCGAAAGTAAGATAACGGTTTATAGCGCAGTTAATTCATTCTGAGACTTTTCTGCGCGGCGGCCTGAAGTGGCGCGCTCAGAAGTGTCCTTGTGGAGGGGTATTATTGATGATAACTCTAATTACTCTATTTTACGCAATTAATCCACCCTACCAAATAAACCAGTAATACATAATTAAATGAAAAAAAATCACTTTGTGTACACCACTTATTTATTTAATCAAAATTTTCAACGTGTTTCATAAAACCAATGGTTTCTTCGACAGGATAAAATTAAAATTATTATTTTATTTGTCGAGTAATATTTAAAAAAAATCAAATAATTATTTTATTTAACCACTAATTAATTAATTTAAATAAATAAATTTAATTATTTTATTTTATTTAACCACCAATTAATTAATTAAAATAATTATTTTAATTTTATCCGAATAATTATTTTAATTTTCTCCCAATTGGTTTTGAAACATGTTGATAACTCTGATAAGTGGTGTATATCAAATGATTTGTTTTCATAATTAAAGTGACGCCACAAAGTGAATTTGCGAATATTGAACTATAGTAACACTTATTAAGATTCAATTTACAGATAAAATTATAAGTTTCAAAGCGTTCTGGGAAATCTCATATTTTCACTTATCATATTATTTATTATAATTTAACAGAAATGTTTTATTATTTATTATTTTTACTTTATGAGTAAAACCTCAAACTGTAATATTTAATTAAATGAAGACATTATGAGCGAAACTCAATCGAAAATCTGGAAACAGAAAAATCAGAAAAAGGTATTGGCACCTCTGGGACTCGAACCCAGGACCTCCCTACTTTCCCAACCCGGAAAGTAGGGAGGTCCTGGGTTCGAGTCCCAGAGGTGCCAATACCTTTTTCTGATTTTTCTGTTTCCAGATTTTCGATTGAGTTTCGCTCAGAAATGTTTTAGATCAACTCCATGGCAGAGCGATTAGATAGTTGGCACTTAGCCCAGGGTCACGGTTTCAAAACCCGCAAAATTTGTATAAACTGAATTTAAATAATATTTAAAATATTATTTTTGCCTATAAGATAGTTCCAATGTTCGTTTTCTCCTTATCTTTACCCATTTCTTTCCACCTTTCAGCATAAATCCCTTGCATTCAAGTAACTCCAATGTAAAAAGTGCAACGTTGAAAACAAGATGAATGACGTTGTGAGAGTCGGGTATAGTAGTTGATATTATTATTTATGAATGACTTCACTGCACCGCTGAATCATCGTGTGATTAATTTGTTTTGTACTTTTATTGTGTTTTATGAATCACATATCATTGTCGAAGTTCTCCTTACAAACGGTCAATTAAGGGACTTAAAATTATGATGGTAGCGCATTACAGTTGATTGTGTGAGTGTAGTAGCTTCATGTTGTTAAATACAGTGGCTTTATGAGCAATTCCAGAGCCCCAAACCAAATAACATCAAATTATATATTAATATCAAACATTCATTTTTGGGGTATTATGCCCTGAGGAAAATAATTCCCCTCAGGGCCTATGTAATCTTTGGGTATGTTGTGTTGTGGGCCTTTTTAGGAAAGGAAGGAAAGAGGTATGAGGGGTAGTTAGGAATCTGATGGTCAGTGTGTCCTGGAGTGACGGATGTATGAATCTATCCTTCCCTCTGCGGCGCAAGGCGATATCCCGAGAGAGACCTGCTGGAGAGGTCAAAGGGTCTCCCTCAACCAGCTCCCGATTCGGCCTGCCACGCACCTGGTGGGCGGACGCATTCATCGCCAACATTCGGACAAACCTCACCCCATGAACCCGAGCACCCCTGCTAAGTCACCAAACGTAGCGAACCACTTGGGTGACCTATGGCAGAGATGTTGGTTATCTAATAAATCTTTTATTGGATAATCAACCCTTTTAGAAAGATTTATTGGATAACCAACACCTCTGTCATAGGTCATCCCTGGTGGTTCGCTACGTCTGGTGATTTAGCAGGGCTGCCCGGGTTCACGGGGTGAGGTTTGTCTATGTTTTGACGGCGGATGACTATGACATACTAAACCCCAGATTCCTACCCACCCTTAAACCCTTCCCTTCCCAGAACTCTCCTCTCCTTCCTTTCGTTAAAAAAACCCTCCACACAGCATCCCCAAAGATGAAGTGTTCCCTGATGGAAATTATTTTCCTCGGGGTCTCCTGTGTGGAGCCAATGTAAAAAAAATCCAATAAATGGTTTCTGGAATGGCGGTATCTATAACCGACTCCCTAATTAAATTTATTGAGACTCCTTCCATCCTAGAAAAGGAAGAAGAAAAATAACTATGTATGCTGTCGTCTGGCAAATAGTAACATTACTTTAATAGCTTTGAATGTCATGACACGGGTCATGACAGGTCACTTACAGGCAGGTAAAAACTTGTTTCGAATTTTGCGAAGATTTTTTGCAGCAGGAAAAATAATAAACTTGCTTACTGCAAAAGTGTTTGGCTACCTTTAACCCGTCTAATCGCAGGATACCAAATTGTCCCAAAATATCATAATATGCCGTTATAATAACAGGAGACCCAAATTGTCCCAGAGCGACCGTGCATTATTAAAAGTTTGATATCCCTCTTCCTGTCATGCGCTCATTTGTGAATGTTAGAAAGCGAAAGAAATAATGCTTCTCATTGCCCTAGGAATAATAATAATAATAATAATAATAATTGGACAATTAAAGTTTTTGTGAAAAATCACCTCAAGGGCGCTTTACAATTTTTTTTATTCTTAGGATCTACCTAATTTTATTATTTACAAATAGATACAGAAACATACTTACCTGGCAGTTCACTTCCGAATATACAAGCTAACGTTGTTCAGATATTTTACAAACCCGATCATAAGTGACAATTTTATTTTGTGACGTAACACAAATTTAATTTTAAAATAAAATTGTATGAATGTGATAAAAGTGAAGTGACAGTTTTATTGCAGTTTATTCTATTTTACGTAAGTACTTTAATTCGAATATTCGCAGGTATGTGTTTTTAAGCCTATTGTATTTCCAATTTCAAAATTTAAATGTTTAAAAACGAAAATGTTGATTTCTAAACATCGGAAAGATTGTTTTATTTAGATTGTAGAGCAATTTATGTTTTTGCGAAAGGGTTAAAAAATTACCACTGAAAACGAAAAATTAATTTTTATTTCTTTTATATATTCAATTTTTTTTTTTTTAAATATATTAAAGAAATAAAAATTAAAATGGAGTTCCACGAAATAAACTTGATAACAATAAATAAGAGGAACAATTAAAATGCGTGGGAAGAACCGGGAGTTTTGCGCGCAAACCTTGACAGGCAAAAGTTCATAGATATTATTTTCTTATTATTCGTAGGGTTAATATACTATGTAGTATACTGTTATATACTACAAGTAAGTTAACTAGTAAGTAGTTAATATACTATGTAGTATACATACTATGTAGTATATTAACTACTAACATAGTGGTAGTATATTATCACACGGCCTGGCATGATTTCCCGTCTCGTGTAAATATTATTTGGTAAATTTACCCATTTGTTAGTTAGTCACGAATGACGTTATTCAAATGAAAATACATGTTTTATGAACAATTGGAAAAAAACAGCTGTTTAAATTCTCAAACATAAATATTTTTTGCAGTAGTTTATTGATGTTTATATTGTCTAAGACGTCAAGGATGCATAACTAAAAATTACTGATCATTTCTATTTTGATATAAGGTTGCATCATGCAAAATATAGCCATGTTTTTTTATTTATTATTTTTTATTGATACTTAGTGGCACTGCTCAATTGTATATCTTCTGTAATGAATTATTATTGTTTTGCTATTAAATATTTCTGTCTCCAATTGGTAATCTTCGTATATTGGCTTTTAACAAAGTTTTTAATATAAATATATTTTTATATTGAAATAGTATAACACAATAAAATCGAAATTAACTTAAAAACTCCCCGACATCTTAAAATGATACCTTGAAAGTATTCAGGTAATGTATACCAATTTAAAATGTTTTTTGTGTTTAATTCGTGGAACTGCATTTAGTTTAAAAGAAATTAATGTAGGTAAGTCAAATTTAATAATATGATGTTCTGGAAGTATTTTAGTTTTTTTTATTATAGTGATTGCTGTTTCGGCTTTCAGTTTGAAAATGGCCTTGAAAGCCGAAACAGCTTTCACAATAACAAAAAACTAAAATACTTGCACAGCTTAAAAATAGCATTATTAAATTTTATTTATATAATTTTTTTAAATTGTAGGTATTTCAAATCAAAATGAGAAAAACCAGCACCCACCGCAATGTCTTTATGTCAAAGCCTACCAGGTTTTTACGCACTTCTCCACATATTATAAAACAAAGTCCTCCGCCGCGTTTGTGTCTGTTCGCGATAAACTCAAAAACTACTGAATGGATTTTCATGCTGTTTTTACCAATAGATAGGGTGATTCATGACGAAGTTTTAGGTATATAATTTGTCAAGGTTTTGTGTAAATTGGTTGAAATATATAATATATAAACGAGAATGTCTGTATGTGGTGGACGAGCGGGCTGGCAAGCGGGCGGTGTGGATTTGATTTGTTTGCAAATCTACAGTTTTATGCCGAGGTTGATAAAATTTTGCACATGTTACCTTCAAAACAAGAGGAAGTCACTGTCTACATTTGATTTCGAAAACTCTGTGTAAGGCCCGGGCATCGCCGGGGACTTCAGCTTGTTACAATTAAATGTAATGTTTATTTACTGATTAATTTCAGGCAAATTGACAGCTTACATTTCATCATCTTTGTCATCAGTTTGTACATGTAGCAAAAATAACACCAATTGGGTATTCCATCTTGTGACTTTACCTCTAATAAGACAACTTATAAAAAAAACGTATAAAAAAAGTAATGTATTCATTTGAAACTAAATCGAACACAAATCATGGTCCAATTTCACTGCGATTATTCGAAGGTTCAAATACTGTTGAAATCTCTTTCTTATTATGGTCGAATTTGAATCGATGATTATTTCTGTGTTATTATCTAATTATTTTTGCTATTGACTTTCTTATCGCTGCATTTCTGCATACACGTTAGCAACAAGTAGTCGACACTTTATTTAATTTAATATTAAACACAGCGATAACATCGATAAGCAGCTTCCTACAGTGGACAATGCGTGCATAAATGCATTTTCACATTAAATTACTCGGGTCATTTTAACGGAGGAACTTGTCACTCGAACGTTTTGTTTTATTAGGTACTTGTTTTCATAAGTTATGATTTTCTTGTACATTATGGCTTTGTTTGTTAAGTGTGGGACGATTGGCTTATCTATCACTATCACTAAATGTATAATCATTTTGTGGTCTTTGGTCAAAATATTAGTCATATCTGCAAAAATTACAGTCCTCGGGACGACACTTTGGAACTTTCTGTTGTTATTTTTTTTTTCATTAGCTCCACACGGGAGGCCCTGAAGAAAATGATTCCTCTCTGTCATCTTTGGGGATGCTGTGTGGAGGGTCTTTTTAGGGAAAGGAAGGAGAGGAAGTTCTGGAAATAAAAAAGGTATGGAGGGTCTATGGGAATCTGTGGATCAATGTATCCAGGAGCGACGGACGTATAATCTACCTTTCCCACTGCGGTGCAAGGCGATGGAAAAACGTAAAGAAGTAAATAAATTAAACTTGTCACATAAATACCAATTTTGCATTTTTAACGACGTACCACCTCAGTTCATACGTTCATAGGCCATAGATAATTGTGGTCGTAAATGTAGTAGGTACAGTGTAGGTATGTGTAAATGTAAATGTAGGTTCCAGTGTAGGTATATACATATATCTTAAACTATTCGCAGTACTGCGTATGCCGTTTAAACTTTCGAATTAGAACAATGGCAGTCGATTTGAAAATTTTAACAACCCTATTTGGTTCCGGCTATTATTTTACTGTAAGTCCTATTATACTTGCATACGCAATAAAGCACGCACGACTTTATTCTCCACGTCGATATTATTAAGTTGTTGATTTAATATCGGCCGTAGTTTTGCTAACGAACGTTACATATTTAGCTATTAAATAACTTTATTTTATCTCTCATACTTTCAGTTTAATTGTTTATGTAATCAGCCATTCAATTCCGTTTCTTGTTGAAAGTGAGAGCTTAGTTACTTCCTTGATATCTATGCCTTCCTCGATAGTGTATGAATTCCTCTGTAGTGTATGTTTTCCTCTATAGTGTATTCTTTATAGGGTACTCATATGCATTCCTTCATGGTATAAGCATTCCTCTAAAGTTGTGTATGTTTTACTCTATAGTGTATTCATTCCTCCGTAGTACATACGTACATACCTCTAAAGCAGTGTATGCATGTATAGTATATGCATTGCTCGACGGGATATATATTCCTCTATAGAGTCTATAGTGTATAGAGGAATACACTGTATGCTTTCCTATATAGTGTATACATGACTCTATAATGTGTACAATCCTATATAGTGTATTCCTTCCTCTATAATGTATGTATTCCTCCATAGTGTAGGCATTTCTATACAGTGTATGCATTCCTCTACACTGTGTGCATTTCTTTATGGTGTATGCGTTCCTCTACACTGTATGCATTCCTCTACAGTGTAGGTGTTCATCCATAGTGTATGCATTCCTCTGTGGCGTACGCATTCCTCTACACTGTATGCATTCCTCTATATTCTATAGTGTATGTATTCCTCTATACTGCATTGTAATAAGGTGTGTGCATTCCTCTACAGTGTATGTATTCCTCTATAGTATAGGTATTCCTCCATAGTGTGTGCATTCCTCTCCATTATATGCATTCCTCTAGACACCGTATGTATTCCCATATAATCTATAGAGTATGTATTCCTCTAAATAGAATTCACACACTTTTAAGGTGTGAATTCTATATAGAGGAATACATACTCTATAGATTATATGGGAATACATACGGTGTCTAGAGGAATGCATATAATGGAGAGGAATGCACACACTATGGAGGCACACACTATAATGCGAGGCTTGGGAAAAGTTTATTGTAGACTTATTCACGAGGGAAATCAATGAACATTCATTTTATTGTTCTCCAATACAACGCTGATAATCCACTAATTGTAATGCAGAGCTCACGTGCTACTTTCTGCTATGACACGATTTTATAAGGACCATGTGGTTTTAAACGTATTTTATTATTTACTAGTTTTCAACTAGAATTTCAACACCGTATTTTTCACAATTGAAAAATTGTATCTAGCAATGTGTTTTGTCTTATTTATTGACATTTTAATTAATATTTCGAAGCTCCGTAACTTAAGTTGAGTTGAGAGCTGAAAAGAGTCTGTTGACCGTGAAATTAACGTCATACATGTTCCAAGTGTTTTAGAAAACAGATTTATGCTTTGCCGTTTAGATTATTATCAATGGTCCTTGATGTTTGCTGTAATAAAATGTATTTTGTTCATTTTTAAATTTTATTTAGAGGTAATAAAATCACTGTCACATTTCGGTTTGGTCCAACCATAAAAATCATAAAAGGTTTGTTTTAATTTATGTGTCGATTACTGTAGATCAGTGGTTTTCAATCTGTGGTACACCAAATTGGGGTTACGCAACATTATGTAGAATCGCTGGTTAAATTGCCCGAAGCCGCATTAATTAAACTCTGTATTAAATTGCATTCATTGTATCTATTTATGTGACTTGATTGTTAAATTCATTTAATAATGATAGTATTAAAAAATTAAAAATGAAATGCGTCTTTATACGTGTAAAAAAGAAAGATCGAGGGTACGGGAAGCAACAAATTTGTAGTAAGGTCAAGAGGTACGCAAGCGCAAAAAATGTTGAAAACCGCTGCTGTAGATCATAGGTTCTCAACGTTATATTGCCCACTTTGAGATTTTTTTTTTTCTAGAGCCCCCAATTTTTTTGACTTGTTGGGGGGAGAGGTATAATATTGGGATGATATCATTTCATATCATCACATTTAATGTAGATCTGAATGTAATGGAATCTTTCATTTTAATTTTCATCCACTTCCCGAACTACCGAAATATGTGAATTTTCGCACACGTGATAAAAATGATTACAATGCATACAATAACAAAAATTAACCAATATTAATGTTTACTTTGCTTTATTACTTGATCAGCGTATTTTTGGCTTTTTAGACCATTTTTTTACCTGCCCATGCCCTCACTGTGCCATCTCAACATCCCAAAATTTTCTCTGGATCTTCTACTGCCCCCCCCTGAAAGTGTCAAATGCCCACAAGGGGCGTTACCGCCCACGTTGAGAACCTATGCTGTAGATATTCTAAAAATGTTTTCAAATATCTAACCTATACTATGATGCAATGAAAGCTGTCTTGATTATTAAAACGTAACTTTGCTTTTACTCAAAAGCATAATTTCTTACATAAAACATAAGGTTTATGACCGAATCCCTGTGTGGTTTGCCGGGCGATTGGTACGTACCAACTGTACAAACCTCAAACAAATTACGCAATTTGGCAATCTTGCAAATAAAACCGTTTACCTGGAGTAAAAATACAAACTGTATGCTTTATGGCGTATTCATAATCGTATTACAACTGACCAATTCCCCGTCGCGTGTCTAAAAATCAGCTCGTGCATCCAATTTTTTATTTTGTACAAGTTGTTAAATTTGGAACTTTGCCAACCTTTCGCAAGAAGGTCAATAAATAGACGAAAAAAAAACAGATTTAACTAAATGTCAAACGTGTAACGATGTTGGGCTCGAGTTTTGGACGCTGGTTCTTTGAATTACCTTACGTCCAAATACCGGTAGAACCAACTTAGGTTTCTCTTCCGTCAGATTGCATGTTTTGCAAACTATCTAAAGAGCTTAATCAATAATTTTATTCCCGTTTTAGCATGATTGAGTCAGAGTTTCATTAGTTTTTTGTTGTATTATAGAAAAAAAATCCCCGTCAGAGTAAATAAATAATTACAGATTCTAGATTCCAATCACTTTCATCGTTGGTTTTTTTTTTCAATGTCAAGTGAAATTCAAGCGTTTGCCACTTTCCAGTAATTGGAATCGGGCAATTTCGTTATTGGTTTATTTATTTGTCAAATTAATTTACCTACATCCTGCATTTTTTTCTGATTGAAAATTTATCGTAGGTTATTGCAATCATCATCATTCATATCTCAAGGCGAAATTTAGCCTCCTTCACAAATGTTCTCCACCGGTTCTAGTTCGTAGCCATTCGTCTCAATTCCTCAGAACCACACAACATGTTCCAATCTTCTTTCTGGCAGTCAATTTATCTTTTCCTCTGCCTGCCTCTGGATCTTTATTGGGGGTACCAACTTGGTCTTGATTCATAATATTCCACTCCTTTTAATCTGGAATTCTTTCCACACGTGTCAGCTCTTTGCCGTCTTTGGAATCTATAAATCTTAAAATATATATGCAAATGATGTTCCCCATATATGCTTTTTTCGTTATCTTATCCACTCAAGCGATAGCTTTCCACATTTGAATAGCTGTAGATAGATGATTTTATATGAATTAAAATGAATTTGTATTGAATTTCCAGCTATCATCCAATATAATATGTCTAGTCGCTAATTTGATTAAGCTCTTATTGAATACCAAAATGTTAGTCTTATTGTATATTCTAGACTCGATAATGTTTTGTTCCACGAAGTCTGCGTGTAGACATCATTTTAAATTGTTTCCACCTTCAAAATTGCATTTTTGAATATCCGTGACTTTAGACATTCCAGTGGACCGTAGACAACGTACAGCAAAAGTAATATCCAATATTGCCCCAAGTAAGTACAAGGTAGCGCAAAAGGCATCACCCTATCGTAAGATGCCATAATTTTTGCAAATGGCGACAAATGTCAGTTTAGTTTTGACAGATACAAAATACACGTCAACAAGACACGAATCGCTATACTCCACAAGAACGCGGAAAAATGGTTTTGGTGATTTGTACCGGCCGGTTAGATCGCCCCATTTAACCGTTCCAGATTTCTTTTTGTGGGGTTTCTTGAAGTCACGAGACAACAAGACTCTTGAAGCCCTCAAAGAGAATATCCGTAAAGAACGCGAGAACCTATCGCCAGAAGTTCTGGAGAGATTGATGGAAAATTCCAAAAATCGGGCCCGTGGTCATCAATTCTGGCGGCGGCCATCTGGCCGGAAAAAAATTAAGACATCAAATAAACACAATCCAAAACCAGAACCAAAATTTTTCATTAATAAAAAAAATTACAGCTAAAGAACATCGGGTGACAAGTTTTGCGCCATCTTGTTTACCTAAGTTGGCACAATTTCGGCAACTGCATACAGAATTCATGCGTTTATAAATTTAACGATTTAAAAAAAAATCGAGTGCAATTCACACGAGATAGAAGTGAAACCTTCATCCACACAATCTCAACCAATAGGAGCCTTAAAAAGTGAGCTCATAATCAAAGCGGCCAACGCGCAGCTTGATGACGCGCATACATACGTACGTAAGGTTTCATTATCTGTCATTCCCTCGCAGGCTAAATCCTATAGATGTATGTGTTTGTCTCTTTTTAGTATCACTCATTTCCGTTTTCGAGTTTCAAATCAAAACTATGCTGAAGAAGTTTCACTTAAAAAAACATATAAAACCTAAAAAATATGAGATCAGCGGTGAAATATAAGTGGGTGCGTTGGCTGTAACTTAATTAACTTTAAATTACAGTAAGCAGTTTACATGTTTCCGTGTTAATTTTAGGAACTATGATTTTTGGAATGAGCGCGGCCAAATCCAAAATGAACTAACACCCGGAAATCTATTGCTCGAGTGGATTGAATAAGCTTTCGACATTCAACACTTGAGTGATTAATTAATTAATAATGCCCCAATATAATTTAAATAATTAATTCTGAGTACCTGGGGTAATGTTGATTTAGCTCAAATTATAACGGTTTTGCCAGCTACCTCCCCTAAATACACGGGTGGCAAAACTGGTTAATTAATTGTTGTTTAAAATTCGTCCACGCGTGTCGTTGTACCGCTTGATTATAACAGGCCACGTGTCGCGTGTAAATTATTCACGCGAATAAATAACACCCCGCGTTTCAAATTCAACAAAATTGTTATTTATTCTTAGTGTTTGTTCAGCCGAATGTGTTTGTTTTTCAAATTTATTGTCAAGAAACGTAGTCCTATGTATTTACGTAATATCCTCGTTGTTATAACTGGCAGAGGATGGTTGAAAGATCCGTGAGAAGTACTTGTGATAAAACCATGTATGATCGTATGAGAAACGTGGAGATCAGCAAAGAATGCAAGGCTGATGTAACCAAGATTAGAAAAGGGACCCTCTGATGGTTCGTGCTTGTAGAGTAAACGAACGAAGGAAGAAATGTTGAGATAATATTTATGACGCATTCGTCAATGGTAGAGGAAGTCAGGGACGCCCGAGGAAGACATGGCACGATCAAGTTAAACAGATACTTGAGAAGCGCCATGTCAAGGGTCATAATAATGGTAGAGTATGTATTAGACGATATATGAATATGAATGAGACAAGACGAGTTGTTTGGCGGTCATAGCTCTCTGCTTACCGCTGCGGTGAAACGACATGGGTTAATTAGTTAGTTCTCGTTGTTGTTCGTAATGATTCGATGATTCGTTTAAATAAAGTATAAACTAATTGGAAGGCTCCATAGACATAAGAATATTAGTAGACGAAAACAGATAGGAGAGGGGTACAAACCAACTATAGCGGGACGCAGAGGGGCAAGATGACTGTGATGATATGTGATTCGTCAATAAATCTGACAGTATATAGGCATCTCGCATTATAATATCACCATTTAGTTCTTAAAAGTAAAACCTGTTTTTGAATGAATAGACCTTTTTACATGGGAGCGCGAATTACTCGCCATGTTATGAACAAATTTGCTAAGTCCAAATACGGCAGTAAAGTTCGCCTGTTTTCAGAGTCGAATATTTTGTTTCCGTATTTAGTTGAGACAATTTTACAAATGCTTCATAATTTACTTACCCCAGTAAACACCGACGAGCAAACTTGAGAAACGCCTCCGTATGTATATGCTACTAAAACTGACCTTTTTATATGACCTGAATAAACTTAAAATAAAGTAAAATAATGATTTCCTATGGGATGTAATACGACAATTGGGTTTATTCTTTTTCTCTTCTATTTTTACACGTTTTTATAGCACAAGCCACCATCTTTGCCGTGTTATTTCGTAAAATGTACCGATGAGAGCTCGACGGTGGTTCGCACAAGAATGACGACGTCACATTTTCCAGATTCGCTCTAGGCCACTCGCGAGCCCAGCCGTCTCCAAATGGAACAGGTATAGGGAGGGGTAATAATACGCTTTTATCACTTAGGGCAGGTTTACTAATATGTCTATGGAAGGCTCTTATTAATGAAACAAAGTCAGGAAATGAAATAAGAACACCGCAGTGAACGTTTTTGATTATAATTTGCTCAAATTATAAAGTAGGTAACGAATAGTTCTTCATGATTCATTATAATAAAGTTTGAACGAATCAGAAAACCATGCGTACAGAGAATCAAATTGGGAGCTAAAATTATAACACTGCAGAAAGTTTTCTATTTCTAGACGTTAAATTAATTCGGTTCCCTTCATTAGGCGAACGCTGTGGAAATTCAAATGATTAAAAAATCATCATAGGATTTTACAGTTGTAAAATTGTTATTCGCAGATGCCAATAATTTCTTTAAAAATTCGCTTTAGTTGACTCCTGTGTCGCGATGTATAATATACTAAACTTTTGATAGGAACTGTCGAATGGAATAGACAACTATCAATTACGTTCTCAGTGCATTAGTAATGCCGCCCCAGATTTAAGTTGATTAACGAACGTCAAACGATTCTGATTATTTCTAAAGGTTAAAAGTATCTATCGGAGACTGAAAGGTTAACAAGGAATTACATTTGCAAGGTAAGGCCACTCCTCAGTCCTCATATTATATAAATCAAGCGCATTCAAATCCTGTAACCAATTGGAAAGGAATTTATACCATTTATTTAAATACTAGCTTTTACCCGCGGCTTCGCTCGCATGGTATTAGGGGGAAATTACTGTAGCGTTTGCACTTATCAATTATCCTAATTCCCCTCCCCCTCCCGCCTACCCCCTCCCGCCTACCCCCTCCCGCATTCCATACCTTCATTCCCGGTACATTCAGTTTTCAAACAGCTCGCATGCCACCTAAATTTCATACTGCCAGAGCTCACCAGTAGTAAAAAAAAGAACTATCCAGTTTGGTGCAGTTGTTCGGAAGTTATGCGCGTGCAAACATTTCGGAGATTCATTTTTATTTATATAGATAGATGTTAACTACGATTTCCCGCGAATATATCAACATCGTTTCCACGGCAACGATTTCTTTTCTGACGTTAGCGATAACTCGCTTTTATTAGCGAAAGAAAACGTATAATAAATATAACATATTAATATTTATAATTTCATAACGCCAGCGCTTACCATTATATACAGCCTATGTTACTCGCATGTTATGTAGCTTTCTATTGGTGAAATAATTTTTAAAATCGGTTTATTGGTAACAAACAAACACGCGCAGTTTCGCGCTTAAAATATTAGTATAGATTAATATTAATTAATAATATTATGAAATAATGTGATCACTTTTGATGACTTTTCAAATGAGGTGTTGAAGTTGCGTGATTCTGAGTTGTCTGGCCAACTTAAATAAAATATCACACCAACGATCACGACCCCGTCAAACAAATCGACCAGATCGTTAATTTCAAACGTCTCATCAGTTCATACATAATGCACGAAATAAAACATGACGGCCTCGTTTATAGTTAATAGATCATAATAATAACGCATTAATAATGCCGTACGGCGGGAGTGACGTCAGAGTGGCTTCACACATTTCACGAATCGCGTGAGAAATATTGGGAATGCGACGTGCCAAACTTAATTAAATTGCTGTACTTTTCATTGCAAAAGCAGTGGGCAATTTGACCGAGCTTGACGTAGTCATTATTTATTTATGCTATACTTTATCTATTTTTGGGCTTATAAAAATACTAATAAAAAATACTCGATTATTTCAAAGGCTGTATTGTTCTGCACGCAGAATTTAATTGAAGCATCTTTAAGTATTTCTAAGTTATCTAATTTTCAAACCAAAAACCACATGATTTTGCATTGCTTAGTTTAGTAGTGCATCACCTTAATTAATAATGTTTGTATTTTCTTCACAATCAAGCCGCTGCTATCCGAATTTCTACCGATTTCTTACATATCTCCCTTAAACATTTGAAGTTTTTAAGCTCTTAAAAAAATATATCTTATTTTTGAAGATAATATCTAGATACGTTCCAAGCCGAAACTCAAATTAAATTAAATTCCCTCGATAGAAAAAGATCGCTAAGTATGCTCCGAAACTATTATTAACACGTTTTTATTTTTTTATTTATTAAATAACAGAAAAAACATTTTGTACAAGAATTTGAGTAGACCCACAAAGCTGTCATATGGCACCTTGTGTCTGCAGGTTCTAACAATTTAAACATTCTTAATATAATATCTAAGAAAATATTTGTTTAAGGAAACATTAGAATAGATCACATAGTAGTATTAGATAATTTAACTTACAACTATAAATATATAAGATATTTCAATATACCTACCTTATAAAAGATATGTAGGCAGCTATATTAAGATATTCAAAGATACATGGAGTTTTCGTTCATTAACCATAGTTTTATCATTTTAGGGCTTAGTCTCTCATTTTTTTTTCAAATTTTATGTTTTTATTGATTTTATTGAAAATCACTGGTATTAGATATTCAAGAGTACGGCTTCCATATTTATTTAATATTCGAGGAGTTTTTAGGCCCTTTCCTTCTCTAAATCTTGTGGTATGTTTGTGTACAAGTAGGTGTTTGTAAGGGCTTTCCCCCATATTATCCATAATAGTAGTGAACCAGTGGAGACCTTTTATTGTAAGTAGGCTCTCTGAGCCATACAGTAGTTTTAAGTTATGTCTCTGTTTGTAAATCTTTGTTGTGACAATATTTTTTATTATGGCGGTTTGTAAATTTTCAATATATTTAATGTAAGTAGTGCTTGCATGTCCCCAAGTTCGAATACCATATCTAAGGATGGATTCGACCATACAAAAATATATGAGTTTAAGAGTACAATGAGGCAGAATAAATTTTAATTTGCAAAAGTTACTAGCTAAGGAAAATATTTATTTATTGAATACTATATTCATTTCACTTATATTAGACGTTATATGTATGAAAAATTCAGTGTTTCTTTAAATGCTTTTATAGATGTTCTCCACGAGATTTTTGCTCTATTTTAAACTAGTCATGTTTTATTTAACATTTTCACAATTTTCGCTTCAATTTTATCGTTTTAAATATTAGCGCGCTCTCTCCAACATTCGTAATTACATATCTCTCCATCTTCTTCTTATTGAGCGGGGATACGGCGCCTTAATAATACGTTTGTTTTTTCAGCCGAACAGAGCAATATTTATCAGCACTATAAAAGTATACATCTATAAAATTACGTTAATTACAATTAAAACATTTTTTTCGCACATTATACTGGAGAAACGCCGAGACTGTACATGGCATGCCATAATACAATTATGTATTACATGTTATTTTTTCTACTATAATTAATGTATTAGAAGTCAATGACGTATTCATCTTACGACTAGAAAAAAAATAGAGAAAATATTCATTCGATCCCATATTCATCGACGGCTTCTGGCAAGAAAATCCGTAAGTAGATTTTTTTAACCTTATTTGCCGATAATGTAATGCCTTTTTACAGTAGTTGCCCTTACTGACATAGCTGGCATGACCAAGATGGATTAAATGGAGATCATTGTCAAGAGACGCCATAACCGAGTTACGTGTGCGATACTGACGATTTACGTGTTTTCTAAAGAAGTAGTTCGCTTTCTTATTGTGTTATAATTATAATACTTACAAAAAATTGAAATTATTACCTAAATAGAAGTAAACCCTTCTTCAAAATAAATGTTTCATAATGGGTATTTTCACAATCTATGAATACCGTTAAGATGTGAAAAAAAGTTTATTTTTCTGATTCTGATCATTGTACTAAAAAATGTAATTTTAATATTTTCATTCATATATTGATTTGAAAACCCGCACATTTCGAAACGGTTCCAATTGGCTACAACGTCATTATGACATGGAAAACGCCACCGACTGGTAAGACGCCTGTCACCAACATTGCCCAGCGTGACGTCAACGCCGCCGAATTCACGAATCAAAACAACCGCTTCGTTTTGGCGTCAAATGGAAAATTGCTCATTTTAAGTCGTTGTAGAAAATTTATTGGTTCACATCAACATAAAATAAAAAATACTTTTACTATCGTAATTTTTTCCAGTAAAAAATAATGAAAATAATATTAATTATAAAGTAACATGCGTACAGCACAGTTTTGTGTTACTATACTACAAGTGCGTAAAATACCCTATTATTATGTTTAGATTGCAGCAATATCATTTCTACAAGCTCTAAAATATGAATTTAATTTTGAAAAACTTTAAACTTTTTTAATCCAATTCTCGGGCGAAATCGGGTAGTAATAAAGCTTGTATGTTCAATGCAACATGTCGGCAAGTAAGCAATGTCTATATATATTCTAGATAGCTCAATTTAACCCTCATAAAGTCGTTCTGATTGCTTCATTAATTTTCTTCTGTTGACACGTGTACTTATGTCACTAATTTAAAAAAAATAATTACCTTGTCAATAATAAATTCGCTGAGGCCCCTAACTGGGGTAGACAATAAATTATGAACACAAACGTTGACACTTACAAATTTGAACTGTCAAAGTAATCGATTAATAATGATAATAACTGTTACACGCTTTAAAAAACAATGGAGACGTAGACCCCCTTTTTTATGTGTTCATTACACAAGAACCCCAATTGCTCCGCTGTCCGGAGCCAGTGGGACTACGGCATCCCCATTTGTGACATATTGTGAGGCTGAAGGGAGTTGGACAGTCAAGTAAGTAGATTATGAGAAAAAGGATGGTTAGTATAACGCTGTTAAGATCTTGTCACCAAACACGGCTTATTCCATATCAAAAGTTTCGATTTTGAATGGTTGCCTTTTCTAGGGCAATACTGAGATTATCTAGATAGTGGGAGTAATTTTTAACCCTCCCCAACAATATTCACCTATCGTTTGTTTACTTGGGTTCCCCTTTATATTATACAGTTCTACACCAGTGCTTCGCTTCTATTCCTAAACACAGGAGGTGCATTTTTCGTTATCAGCAAAATTTCCACAACGTTTATTTTCTGAAATAATTGCTCAACCGAATGGAGAATAAAACCGGATCAATATTTCATACCTCGCATAGTAGCAGCTCGCTGATACGAATATTAATATATAATGAAATTGACGGCCTTCTCATATCCTGCTCGAATTGATTGATTCTGATACGGGCAAAGTATGGGGGCACTAATGGAAAATCACCCAGAAGAGGTGTTCTTTATGGACTCTTTGATAGGATCGAGATGTAGCGTGCTGTATGCTGCACTTGTAGGGATGTTACCATTTGCATAATTGTCTGCAGCGGGATACCGTGCCTTAAGTGTTTTTACTCCATCTCTCCGGTCTAATAGAGTTGCGGTAGGCGCTCTGTACACTTAAAATAATCAATTCATGACACGTCTTGGTCATCTATTTAAATTATCCTTAATGGATTCCTACTTCAATGGTATTAGTCTATATTTTTTCTGCTACCCGGCTTCGACCCAGATTTAAACCATTTTTTTTGAAAACTTTTCCATGATTTTAGAGGTTTGTGTAGGTAAACAATATTTTTATTTATTTATTTTAGCTATATTAGGGATTTTATATAAAAAAATATTACTTTTTTGTGTAAACATTAGATCAAAGATCAAAAGGTAAAAAAAGATCAAGATCAAGGTTATTATTTATTTTGCTAGAAAAAAACGGCTTTAATTTATTATAAACTAGCTTTTTAGCCCGCGGCTTCGCTCGCGTAGGTACCCCTACTGAGGTAAATTACTGTAGCGCTTGCAGTTATCAATTACCCCCCCCCCCCCCTCCCGCATTCCATACATTCATTCTCGATACATTTAGTTTTCAAAAAGCTCGCGTGCAACCTAAATTTCATAATGCCAGAGCTCACCAGCAGTAAAAAAAAGAATTATCCAATTTGGTTCAGTCGTTCGGAAGTTACGCGCATAGGTACCAACATTTCGAAGATTCATTTATAGATGATAACTACGACGCCTGAAATAATAAAAAAATATATATATCAACATCGTTTCCACGCAACAATTTGTTTTCTGACGTTAGCAATAACTCGCTTTTGTTAGCGACAGAAGAAAACCTATAAGAAATATAATATATTAATATTTATAATTTCATAACGCCAGAGCTCACCATCATATACAGCCTATAGTCTTCGCATATAATTTGGTTTTGTATTGCTGAAAGAATTTCTAAAATCGTTTTATTGTTTTATGCGTGATAGCGTGACAAACAGACTCAAGCAGTTTCGCATTTATAATATTAGTATAGAAGTATAGATATAAGCATATATAGGGTGTTAAGGGAGGCACTTGACTTACCAGTGATTTTTGAAATTGGACAGTTGGAGGCGGGTTATTAGTTGGTCGGTTACTCGACTGAGTGACCAGTGATAATTACGTTGACCTAGACATTCCAAAATGCAAAGCTGGATGAACACTGTTAGAATGTTTCTGTTGCTTCAAATGTTATCACAAAAAGGTTTTCCACTCTATAGTATAGATTTTCCGGTGGTCACGACAAAAAACTTTTTTTTGCTTACGGTTAGAGCAGCTTTGAAATTGGAAAATACATAAAATGTTTTAGAGCTATTTTAGTGTTGCTAATGGATAAAAGCTATTACGACGTGTCAAAATTTTTAATGTGTTTACGTAATATTTTAACGTAAAACTGCATCCGGCATTCGTGTATATGTAACTTTAGTATTTCTAGTGTCATACGTCATCATGAATTATATCAATTTTGTTGGTCAATCAAGAGTGGTAGATACTCTCAGTAACACCATTCAGAACTGAAAAGTTGCTAGAAATGACTTTAACCGTGTGAAGCGTTTTTTATGCGGTTTTGAGGGTATGTCGAAGGACCTTGAATGTTGCGTGTTTTTTGTGTGAAATGGGTGTGAAGACCACTGCACAACGCAGATAATATGTACAAGGAAAGGAAAAAAGGACTTACTGCGCTTCTATTTTCAATCCTGGCTGGTTTATTGTGCACTTTTATGATTACATTAGTCGCGGTATGCGGTATGATGTATGCGGTATGAGATATGCGGTACGCGGGATGCGGTATAGATGTTTGTGCAGCGAGGGTCGATTAAAGATTAACGTGGGTAAAGCGAAAATGATGGGTCTAAAGGGAAGGGTAAGAAGGATATGTAACAATACTAACTACAAGTACAGAGTCATGATGTATAGATGTACGTTGTGTAAATGCCCAACAACCGTGTGTGACCAGATCTGAATAGCCAGGTAATTTCCAATCTTCCTCTTTTCCATCTATTTCCCCTCTCCATGCCCTTTAGCCTCACAACATGCTCAAATTGGGGCAAATCGGCTAGTTTCACTTCAGGGCAGTTTGAACTTTGGTGGGGTATTCTCATCACTAATGGGAGTATTCGGTTAATTTTGAGAGTTGTTGCGTTAATGTATTTCCACGTTTCATATCCAATACAATTTATTATTAATTTAACTCCCAATTCCCAAACATTCCTAATTACAGGAGTTCCTAGAACCTCTTCAATAGGGGTGAGGTGTTATTAAGATTTGCTGTGCTTGTAATGCCATCTGTAAGCTTCCGTCTCTACCGAAAACATCGAACCTCCAATACAACATGGGATATGTATATATTGTATACGGTGTGAATAGTGTATCTAGTTTCAGAAGTATAGTAATTCAAGCAAAGCTGGTAAGTTGGCTCATCTAATATTATATATCATGCCTCGGTGACATCTTATCCCAACTCGTATTTATTATCAATGACGTGAAATACAATTGAAAATTTGGCGTACATTTTGTCGAAGACTAAAATGAAGAAAACCCTTTGATATTCTTAGGAATACCTCAGGGCCCTGTCTTGGGTACATGCGTAATAATGTTTTAAAAAAATCTGCTTTTTTAGCATTTCGTGAAATGTATTTTCTAGAGCGCTTTGCAACCTAGAAAAGTGGTCATGATACTTGCAGAGCCATCCTTCTGGATTTTCTAGATGAACGCAATTATGTTAAGCTCGTAACGTCACTTCATATTTTTTTACATAATATATATTTTTTACATTAGCTCCATACAAGAGACCCCGAGGAAAATAATATCAGTCGGGGCCTGTGTCATCTTTGAGGATGCTGTGCTTTTTTAAGGAAAGGAAGGAGAGGAAGTTCAGGGAAGGAAATGGGATGGGTAGGAATCGGGGTTGTCCAGGAATGATGTATGAATCAATCCTTTCAACTGCGGTGCAAGGGTAATGGGCCGAGAGAGCTCGGCTGAAGAGGTCAAAAAGCCTCCCTCAACCAGTCTCTCGATCTGGTTGCAAGCAGTATGTGAGCAGACACATCTTTTTTTTTACAGTTTATTTTTTTTTATTTTTTACAAAAAAAAATAAATAAATAAGAAAATATGTCAGCCACTACTTGTTATTCGATATCCCTAAATTAAATAAAAAAAATGTTTACCAAATAATGTCAACGTCTGTCAACACTAGAAATTAGAACACACAACGATGTGATCTCACAAAGATGAATAAATAAATGAACGAACACTGAAACTGAGCACTATTTTCACGCGATATATTTGCCGCCAGGATCTCGACAAATCTCACGTCATGAACCCGGGAACCATTACTCAGTCACCAAACGTAGCGAATCACTTGGGGTAACCTACGGCAGAGGTGTTGGTTATTCAATAAATGGTTCCCGGGGCGGCGGTACCCTTTCCGCTTCCCATATTGAAATCATACCATTTAGACCCTCGAAAATAAGTTTATTTCACATTTTTCAATTGTCATAAGAGTTTTCGAAAAAATACAGTTGTAATCGGGCGACGCGGGATAGTAACTACCAGTTATATCCAACCCGCACCTACATTCTCTTACAAAGTAAAAATGCGAATCTCGGCTCGAGTGACTTTTCTACTATGCTCGAGGCAGAAAAATCCTCGAGGACATAACAAGTGCTAATATAGATCCGCACAATGGAGATGCAATCTGGCGGAATGACCAACTTTCTGGAGACGTACGTATTTTTATCGTTCTACCCTGATTAAGGGCGTTTCTCCTCGGATTTTCGATGAAATATGGGACGTAAAAACCTCACCGTCTCGGATTAGGGGATTGCGCCCAAATTCGCAGTTAAACCGGCGGCTTTTACCCAACACCACTGACCGTGCCACGGTAAAAGGGTATCATAATTTACCGCGTTTGGTTAACGATGGATAAACTGAAAAAGATATGTGCGCTCAGAGATGTATAATTTATTACCCTGGTGTCGTCGTTTATCTATTCTGTATCTTATTCTATGAATTTTGCTGCGAATCCACTGCTGCTGATTGTGCGGTGAATAAGATTTAGCGCTAATAATTAGCGTACGACGTTTGCGAAGATACTTAATATGATGTTAAAACAATTACAATCTCCTGAAGCTAAAGTCGTAATTAATACGTGACTCTTCGTTGTTGTTAAAACGTCCCAAGGGAAAATTTATATGTTTTGTAGAAGAAGTTTAGTTACGCGCAATTATTGCTTTGATTTATGTTAGTTGGTAGAATGTTGAACGTTAATTTATTACGTTAGTTATTCCCATTCATTAGTTGAGGTGTGTAAAAGCAAAGGCAGCAAGCTCCCACTTTTGTGTTTTTGAGAAAAAGGCAAAAAACACATTGCTATCTTTGCTTTACGTATTTTGATGGGAGGAAGCTGAGTTTGCAACTAACCAGATTTGCAAATTTATTTATTTATTTATAGCTTCTTCACAAGTTTATTCATTTAAGCATGTAATTATTAACCCCACTAGGGCTAAATTGAATTTAGGTTCTCAATTCGAATCTCTAAGCTGCACTCACAACCTTTTTTTCGATTATTTAGAGATTGTTGCCTTTGCGTTTACATACATCAATTATTAATAATTATTGTTTTCATTATTAACATTTTTTCAACTATAGGTTATTTTATTTTAGGCCTTCCTGAGACACTAGGAAAAAAGGTTACATACTACCGTTACCTCGTGTCTTATTGTATGTTAAATAAAGCTTTGAGCTTTAAACCCACTCGTCTGCATTTTATTAATATGTTTATTACTGCTTTAATCTTCAAAATCTTTTGATTTCTTTTACTTTGTATTAAATCAATTCAAATGCTTAAGTCGTTTTCCGAAAATCCCTGGTTTTGACTCTCAAAAATACTGAAATTTAGATATAACATTCAGTTCTTCAAGGAATTTTATTAAGGGTAAACATAAAACTATTTTATATTTTAATAAAAAAACAAATATAAAACTTATTTCCACTTTTATTTCTTTGACCGCAACCGGTTTAATCTCGTTAAAGCCTTCTTCAGACTGGTCTACTGGTCAACCAGTCTGAAGATGCGGACCAAACCGTTTATTAATATTCCATATGTACACCCGCCAACAGTGCATTTTAATATTTTAAAGCATATATTGCCAAAAGTATTTTTTCCTAAAATAATTAAATTAGCGCCTTCTACTAGCAGTTGATTAATTGTGTACCCTTAAATCAATTAATTTGTCTAGCAGCATAGTACAGTATTTATATTTAAAAAAAACTTCAATAACAAAGAATAATTGTCAAAAAGAGAAGTTTCGACATGAAATTAATAAGGTTTTTGTTTTCTTCATTTGCAGCAACTCAAAGATGAACTCGGTGAGATCAACGCCGAGATGGAGACGCTGGAGGGGTCGGAAGAGGGGAAGCAGAAGAACAAGGACAAGCAGCTCACCATCGGCAGGAAGAAGTTCAACATGGACCCCAAGAAAGGTAAGACAACCACCCTAAAAAACATAATTAGATTAGGGCCGCTTATATTGAAAGGATTGCTCGGAATCGACGGACTTATGGGATCCCCAACTTCGAGAGCTTATTATCTTACTAAAAAACTTTTTTTTTAAATTTACTTAACTGATACAAGTATCATACTGTAGGGTAAATGGTTATTTATGGGTTGTGTAAAATTTAAAACACGTTTGTTAAAATGTTCGTTTAAAAGGGTACCTTAACCCTTCAGAATTTTGGCGTATTTTTCAGATGAAGAATTCAGAAATGGAATATTTCTGAACATATCCGAAAACTAAAAACTGTTTTTGAGTTACGCTTTCAAATTTTATAATTCAAAATAAACATAAAATTTTGCATGCAAACATAAAAAAGTTTTAAAAATAGCTCACCTCACTTTCTTTCGCTTTTTCTAACTAATGTTACTTACTGTCACCTCACTTTTTTGTCTTTTCATACAAAAATAATTAATAAAAAATTCTCAGTTTCAATTTTTTTTTCAAATTGCGATTCAAAACTTGGTTTCTGGTTTCTTAAAGACTACAAAGCGTGGTGTTTTGCCTTTTTAAGAATGTTAAATTATTTTTTATAGTCTGTTAGCCCCATAAAACAAATTAGACCGGTCCAATAACGATAGTTTAATTGTTTTGCTTTTAATAATTAGCGGCTCTGGAATTTTCGTTTTGCCTCCGCATTCTGCCTCGTAATGATAAGTTATCGTCTGTCATTGTTTAACGTAAATATAAGTAAATGGTTAAGGATAGAGAGAGGAAAGTGAGGAAGTAGCTGGATATTCACATTTTGTTACTTAACACAGCTAAAGTCATTTTAAGCAACGTTTCTATTTTGACATTAGTCACTCCGAAATACAACGAAACATTCATTTCCTTTTTGTAACAAATTCTTATTTAATATATTTTACTCTCACTTTTTAACTCGCCTCACAGAAAAGAATATTTCTGTTCCTCCACGGAGGTCATTATTATTAATAAATTTATTATGAAGGCACTTACTACCTACGTAAAAGATTGTAGTCAGTTTTAATGAACAGCTCACCGTGACTTAATGATGTTCGTTACGTTAATGATGCATCAAATGATACTAATGATTGCAGTTCCTTGATGTTTCTTGATGTATGTGCCAGCACGACATTCATTTCGCCCTTCGAAGGTATTTTCCAATAATTGACAACGAGCAAAGCGTTCGTCACTTGGAAAAATAGTAAATTTTTTTCAATAATACTTATAATATTATTTTAAAGTTTCAAGTCATTGCTGCATTGTACAACATCATTGTGTTTATTTTAACTTCAGCCCAACACAGAAGGCCCCGAGGAAAACAATTTCCCTCAGGGCCGATGTCATCTTTAGGGATGCTAAGCGGAGGGTCTTTTTAGGAAAACGAAGTTCTGGAAAAAAGTGTGAGGGGTGGATAGGAATCTGGGGGTCGGTGTGTCCTGGAGTGACGTATGAATCCACTCCTCCCACTGCGGTGCTGCAAGTCGATGGACCGAGAAAGTCATGCTGGTCAAAAGATCTTCGTCAACCAGTCTCCCGATCCAGCACGCCACGCACCAGGTGGGCAAAAGCATCGTCGGGCAAGTTAAGTCACCAAAAGTGACTGACGAATCCATTCCTCCCACTGTGGTGCAAGGCGATGGTTGGAGAGAGTCCTTCTGCAAAGGTCTCCCTCAAACAGTCCCTCCCGATTCAGCACGCCACGCAGTAGATGGACAAACGCATCCGCCGCCAAGACCTAGGCAAACCTCACTCCATAAACGCGTGCACCCCTGCTAAGTCATCAAAAGTAGCGAACCACTTGGGGCAAACTACCCACGTACCGAGGCGGCGGTACCCACACCCGCCTCCCAAATTGATATAAGAAAGCAGATCATAAATTTTCGATTACTTCCATTATTTCCAAACCCGTGGAGGTGTGAAACGAAGATAAAACAACAAAATGAAAATACTCGCAAGTATTAGGTGCAATATTATATTTTATGTAATATCAAGATTTCTTTCACGTAAAAATGACGATAAATTTCCTCTGCCACTCCTCGCTATCGATCAATGAGGGCTTACACGTTCAAGGCAGAGCGACCATTGTTATAATTTATCACTTGAATGTCCAATCCGTGATAAGTACCCGCGCGACGCATTGGTTCATGTTTCTCAAGATGGAACACTGCGACACGTAGATGGATATCATATTTAAAAAAAACCTGCACCTAGAGGCGCCCTAAACGCTACAAGGGCTGTAACGCAGATGATATTGAATTAACTAAGTTAATATAATTTACAGAAAACAGAACAGAATATTTGCACAATTTTTCACACAAAATAATACTTTTTTTTTTTTTACATAAGCTCCACACAGGAGGCCCTGAGGAAAATAATCTTCCTCAGGGCCTATTTCATCTTTGGGGATGCTGTGTGGAGGTTTTTTTTTAAGGAAAGGAAGTGGAGGAGAATTCTGGGAAGGAAAAGGGTTTAAGGGATGGGTAGGAATCTGGGGTTCAGTGTGTCCTGGTCATCCGCCTCCAAGACCTAGACAAACCTCACCCCATGAACCCGGGCACCCCTGCTAAATCACCAAACGTAGCGAACCACTTGGGGTGATCTATGGCAGAGGTGTTGGTTATCCAATAAAGGTTCCCGGGGCGGCGGTACCCATTCCCGCCTCCCAAATTGTAAAATATAGGCTTTGTGAAGCTAAAAATATTCAAAAACAAAAATTGCCAATTTTCTTTATAATGTAACTAGCTGGGATACCCGGCTTCGCTCAGGGAGTTGACATGAGATTGAACTGACGTTCGAACCCACGATGTTCTGGAAAGTTGTGTTTGTGTTTGAAAACTGTTCTAGAAATTTCTAGAGGGTGAAACTTCCAGCTCTTATATCTTCAAAAGCACGTCCTTCAGGAAAAAACCGGAACCTTCTTCATGAATGGGGGGTAGAAGGCTGCCACACCATATAACTCGCTTGATCGTACCGTGACTCGTTTCTGAGTTTTAGCGGGACGCACGATTTCATACACTTTCTTTTATAATATATGTTGATTATATTTTTGTTGTTAGGGAGACGTCAGAAATTTACCTTTCGAAGTAACGCCGTTGAAAAGTTATGCCAAAAATATAAAAAAAAGAAATAAACAAAATGACACAAGTTCTTTGTTTAAAACCATACTCGGTTGTACTCAACCTTCTCCAGGGCAATAAAGTACAACCGAAACCGGTCGACGAATATAAATTAAAATATAAATGTTGTAAACAAAGAACTTGTTTCATTTTGTATAATGTCAAGCCACAAAGTGTTTACTTTCTTCTATGATAAAACAAATAATAATAATTTCGAATATAGTATTAATCGCTGTAAAAATAAAATGATTTTCTGATTATAGGTAGATAGCTACTTTATCGCTTTCAAAGCAAATTAGATTTCATTGCGCGGGGAGATATTTCACATCACAGGCAACCGAAATTAGTACGTTTAATTGAAAAGCTCTAAGGCGTTCTTGTTCCGACGAATTTCATTAAATTATTCTTTTCTGCTCATGATTTTATTCGTCCGGGGCCCATCTAGCACATTCTGCACCAAAGACAGTGAGTGGTATTTGATCAGTGCGCTCTTCCCGAATTGACCTTTTCCAAGGGTCCTTGCGGCGGTCTACCGCGTTCCGGTAGTTTCACTGCCCGGCCGGTCCGCACTCCTCTCTGACTCCTGGACAGTGCCCTCTGGAGTGTGGGCGGACCCGCTGACCTTACTGACCCATTCGCCCTGGGTGTCGACATGGCGCGGGCGGCGGCTTCACTGTCACTTTCCTCCAGATAATTGAGTCATTCTGTTGTTATAAGTCAGCCTTGTGCATCACTGTGTGCAGTTGATTGTTCGTAGAAATGCAGTTAAATCAATATGATTCAGAAGAATAAGTGAATGTGTATTGCGAATGAGAAGATTTATAAAGAATGCTTGACCAATTTCAGCGTAATAAACATGGCGTGTTCTTGTACTCGTGGAGCGGAAGGATGGAGAATGGAATGTTAAGAGAATATATGACGCGCAATTAGATGGAACAGTTAGTCGGGGACGCTCTAGGAAGGTTTGAAATGTTTACGTGGAAACAATAAATTTGAATAACAGATATTTTACTAAACTGTTGCCGTCACTGTCGCTGTTACACCCCCTCCCATGAGCGTAGGTACGGTGTGGCAAGGTAGGGCGTTTGCCCCACCCTGGCTGACCGATGCCTGACCCCTGGGATTGTCGACCGAGACCCGTTTTTAAATTTTCAGCACTTCATATGATGGATTTTCCTCCTTCCGTTCATAATCTTTGTATTCATAGAGCCTAAAGCATGAATATGTTGTAGAAGGCTGTAAACCTGGTTACGTCCGTGCCCCCTCCTCCCACAACGAATACTGAGGGAAAGGAACAAACATCTCAGGTTAATTATACCTAAGTAAAATCGTCAAAATTTAGGTTTTGTATTTCCTGCTTTCTCCTCCTAAACTGGACCGGTTTTTTTTTCACCAACTGTATTAGAAAAAAACATTCTACGTCTGTACATTTTGCTTTTTTTAAAAATAAATTGTCAAATTTGTACCGACGATATGGATGGCGTTCAAACTAGGCAATTTTAAGAATTTTTGGAGAGACGTAATTCACGAAATAACTTAAAAAATCAAAACGTTAGGACCTGCACCACTAGGTTTATATCTATATTATATAAAAAAATGTTTGCACGAGGGTCAAAATCCCGAGAGGAAATAGAGACATACGCGATCATCTTAAGATTTACATAGTTTAGAAATGGTTTTAGTTTTATTTAGCCATATCTACAGATTCAAATATTTATAAGCTTTTTAATTTTCCTTATCTCATCCTACTTTATTCCCACTGACTTCGAATTCCTGTCAATAAAGTAAACCACAAATAAAATGAAAACAACGCGGCAATAACCATTTTGTATTCGTTTCCAACGAACATTAAATGGATGCCAAGCTTATTACTTTTAATTATTTAATTTTAATATACGATTTTTATCAAATATTTGCTTTCTTGGTATTTGTAATATGAAGGTTTTTTTACAAATACCAAGAAATTTATCTTATATGAGTATGTTTTCCAATTAATTTAATTGATCGATACCTAGGTACCTAGAATGTTAATTATCGCGTAGTTCATTTTACACGTGACGCGCTTACACCTAACCACGGTTTAGGCTATTGAATTCCTGTTGTTTAATCTTCCGTTAAAATTAACCTTCCATTAAATGGGAGAAAATTATCTCACCGAAAACCGTACTAAAGCTCTTATTTTGTAGGTTTAATGGGGGATTAAACCCTTGTTATTAATTAACTCGGATGACTTAGCTGAAAGTGAATTCTTAATTAATTATATCATCTTACTCTACAAACAATAACAATATTGCAAATTCTTGACTTTAATTAGAATTTTATAAATATGTAGGTATTACGTCGATCATGATTGTGAGATAACTTAAGAACTGCTTTTCTATACTTTTATTACGTAAAAAGAGTCGGCCCCACCTGTATTTTATTATTTCTATTGGGCGATATGTAATAAATAACACGATTAACTTGATACACTTATCTGTTATTATTTTTGAAGTGAAACTTTAGTGATTTGAAATTCGGGTGAAACGCAAGTGCGTCACTAAAATTTATTATTTGATGGGTCCTCGGTTCTAACATAATGCCCTAAATTCGCGCCTCGGCTCAAACCTCCCATAGCGCAGCGGCTAAGGCGCCTGACAAATCCAAGTGGCCAGAGAGACAGACATCCAGCGAATGGAGTTCGAATCCTATGAAATCCAAAAAAATTAACATTTTTATTTCTCTGAAATTAATATCCAATCTTCAAACCACTTTAAAATTAACCGACGAAAGAAAATAAAATTACATCTAGCGACTTTCTAGTTTCACTTCTACCGCGTGTGATTCGCACACTCTGATTTTTTTTTTAATCATCTGGTAATAATTATTGATCGCCGTTTTGCAGTTTTAAGTGTAAAGTTTTTTTTTGTGGCTTGAAAGGTTTTCCTTTTTTTTACGTGAGCTGCACACAGGAGGCCCTGAGAAAAATAATTTCCCTCAGGGTCTATGTCATCTTTGGGGATGCTGTGTGGAGGGTTTTTTAAGGAAAGGAAGGAGAGGAGAATTCTCGGAAGGAAAAGGGTTTAAGGGGTGGGTACGAATTTTGCTCACCCCATGAATCCAATTAAATCTCAGTTAGTGAGTTAGTGTCGTCTGGCTTACTTTGTTCCAAACTAAGTAGGAATTATTGTAATCAAATTTTAGGGGGAAGTAACTAAATAAGTTAACCAGTTAACGGAATACATGCACTAACACTAACGAGGTACTGCACAGCTTAACCGGGGACTTCGTATAATTTATGAAAGCGAACTTCCGATTCTACGACATCTTCTCGTGAATACCATTTCTATTCAAATTTCAACTCTAACAGGAGTAACCAGGGTAGTTTGATGACCTAGTTTTGATATTTTTCGAATAAATTTCGCTGAGAAAACTTGTAACAAGAATAACGAGAAAAATTATGTAAAGCGTCTTGAAACATGTAAATATAGAAAATTTCGCTTAATTGGGACACTGGTTTATCGAGACAGCCGGTTATTTGGGACAAAACCCAAGGAACAAAAATAAATATTAATTTACTTTGGTTATCTGGGATACCATTCCGTTTAATTGGAATAAATTCCGATTTGAAATCGGTGCAAAACGTCTCTCAATAAACGAATTTTAGTTAGGAAAGTATGTGCGCGTAAGAGGAGAAGGAATGCCAGATTTTTCAAGATTGGTAACAAGTAATTAATTATATGAAAAAGAAATTAGAGGAGAGTGAAAAACCAATTTTGAAGCAGGAAAATGAAGGTTGACCTAATAAATAATATTTATTTATTTTAATGATAACTTTTAATGTACACAACAAATAAAAATGGAAGTCTCCCTTTATGTTCCTACTTAAAAATGTGTTTTTTCATTAACCTGTAAAAAAAAATTTTCTCATAGGAGGTATCCGCGCCCAGCGACGATATTTGAACCTATAGTTAGTACACAATTATTTTTCTGCAATGAAATATTTTTTAAACACATTCGAGAGAACTGGAATAAATGTACATAGTATATTTAATCCAAGTATTTTATCCCAAATAAGCGGCTATCCCTAATAAGCGAATAAAAATACAATATTTTTTTATCTCCCTTGCATTCGCTTATTTGGGACACCAGCTTATTTGGGATAAAATGATTGGGTCCCAATTAAGCGGAATCGACTTTACACATATATTATTATGGCTGTACATTATAATATCTACTCCTGTGCATACATTTTTATGGAAATTATTCGATATTTTCTGGTTTTTATTTTGTAGCTAAAACCTTACTGGAATTGAAGGTATTACGAGATTCCTGAATTCTATTTATAAATGGCAAACATCGTTGAGAGACGGGATCCGTGGTGGTATTTGGTGAACGTCGAAACAACATTAGTAAACATGCGAACACCTCAGCACAGGTGTTCCTGGCGAGGTGTTCGCGAAACACTACAATAGTTAAATTATTTACAGTGTGCATCATTCTAACTTCAAATGCATTTTCTGAATAATTGGGCGGATTCATGTTTGTTAGTTCGCTTTAAGATTTTTTCAATAGATTTCATTTCTGTAAACAGAGTAAAATAGGTAAGATCACGAATTTTAAACATCGTTACGCCCAGTTTTGCAGTTTGACCGACTTACGCCTGCATACAACTTACTATGTAGATTTGGTCCACACATATTGCGTGGGTGACACATAAATAACACGTGTATTTTATAGCTTGATCGACAATGAAAATAAATTACTACCAATCAAATAACAATATCTTGAAGCTTGCGTGTTAGTCGCTTGTGCTTCGGGAAATGATTCATTCATAACCTGCTTTTCAATACATATTAAAAAATAATAAAAAATCAATATAATATACAACATACCTACATCTAGAATCGATGATTTTAAATGCACTGTGTTGTTTTCTGCTTAGGTATATTTAAAATATCTTTTTAATGGGAAATCGTCAACACGAACTAAAAGCAAACATACTTAATGTATGTAATCTTTAAAAAATGCTGTTGATAGTATTACAAATATAAACTATTTTTTAACTTTTTTTGTTAGGGCCCTCACTAGACAATGGACTATATTGACGAGAAATTATTGTTTATTAATTTAATTTGTGTTTTTAATTCAGTATTGTTAATTCGACGGATTCGGTGGTCGAGGCGTAAGGCTCTCGACTAGCAGTCCGAAGATCGTGGTTTCAAATCCCGGTGTGCGCACGTAAATTTTATTTGATTGATTTATGTTATTTCAAAATTTAATAATTAAAAGTAATAAAAGGTATATTTGTATATTGCGTTCCAATGCGGAAGATAACATTGACCTAGTGTAAGACCACCATTCAGAGTTGAAACGTTGCTTGAAATGGCTTTAGTCGTGTTTTGGGACCAGATCTGAATAACCAGGTACTCCATATCTTCCTTCTCCTTATCTTCTCTTCTCCTCACCACCTTTAGCTCCTCACTGCGAACCTCACAACATACCCCAATTGAGATGCTATAGTCTCACTGACTCCAGATGGTTGGGAGCAGTTGGGATTCTTGTGCGGAATTCACATGTACGATAAAAAAGCGGGTCAGTTCTCGATTTTTTCAATTTTCAAATTTCATTTCAAAAATTATTATGTGAGGTTGTGAAATATTTTTTTACTAGCTGATACCCCTCATGCGTTGCGATGCCATTCAAAGAAATAAATTGATTCTCCCTGCATGATTCTCCTTTCCCGTGCGTCCCCGTTCCCTTCCACCTTCCCCGCCTTCCCCCGCCCTCGTCTCTTCTCTCTCCGCGAACCCCACTTTCCCCTGCCTTTCCTCCCTGCCGCTAAAATATATGAAATACGTACATTTTCATTTATACAAATTTCATAACGCCAGAGTTTACCATTATATACAGCCTATGTTACTCGCTGATAATATAGCTTTCTATCGGTGAAAAAAAAATTTAAATAGTAACAAACAAACACACTCACTTTCGCATTTATAATATTAAGTATAGATAGATAGTGGACATTTAAAGAAGTTGACTTGAGAAATTATAATTATTGACATAGCTAACGCGAATGCACGCAAATGTGAATGGTAGACGAAGTCGGGGACGCCCGAGGAAGACATGGCACGACCAGGTGAATCAGATACTTGAGTCGGGCGATGTCAAGAGTCAGAATAACAGAAGAGCATGTATGAGACGATGTATGAATGTGAACGAAGCAAGGAGTGTGTGCCAAGATCGAGTTGTTTGGCGGTCCGTCCTCTCTGCCTACCCCTGCGGGGAAACGGCGTGATGGTTAGTTAGTTAGTTAGAGATAGCTAACACCCCTTAAGTCGTCTTAATTGACTTCTCCGTCATTTACAATCACGTCTGTTTCCCGCATAATAGCTTGGAATATTCAATTACGCATTCAACCCTTGCCTTCAATACTGGCCCTGAGATGATTCCAACAGCCTCTGATGATATTTTCAGCGTAATGATTAATAATCCAATTTGGAATGGGCCCTTCTCTAATCAAGATTCTGTGCCCCAAATATCTGCTGTAATTACGCATTTGTTTGTGTAAATTCGCTTTCAACAATGGTTTTATATTCTGTTTTCGCATATTTAATTATTTTATCTCTTTTTATGGCTTCTCGCCTTCGCAAAGGAAATTCGTGGATAGGCACCGAACCGTGAATTTTCTATATTCTTTATTTATTAAAGACTAGCTTTTCCCCGCGGCTTCGCTCGCATGGTATTACGGGAAATTACTGTAGCCCTTGCACTTATCAATTATCCCCCTCCACCCACCCCAAACCCTCCCGCATTCCATACATTCATTCCCTTACATTCAGTTTTCAAACATTTCGCCTGCCAACTAAATTTCATAATCTCAAAGAAAAAAAGAATTATCCAATTTTGTTCATTCGTTCGGAATGTATACGCTTACAAGCATTTCGGATGTTTATTTTAATTTAAATATGTGCAAGTTTGTAAATATAATAAAAATAACACTATTTATTATACAGTCTTTATAATCATTACGAATTATATTTTTAATAGTAGGAACTCTCATCTGACATTTATTCTTAAACATAAGCTTGTCCAAAAAAAACAAAACATATTCTAATATTTGAATTTTCTGGAGCAGCAGCCGACCAGTAGGTTGGAGGCTAAGTACCTACCAGCATAGAGCCCACAAATATATCAACATCGTTTCCATGGCAACGATTTGTTTTCTGACGAAGCAATAACTCGCTTTTGTTAGCGACAGAAAACGTATAACAAATATAATATATTAATATTTATAATTTTATAACGCCAGAGCTTACCATTATATACAGCTTTTAGTCCTCGCATATAATTTAGCTTTCTATTGGTGAAAGAATTTTTGAAATCATTTTACTTTTTTTTTTTTGAAAGCGTAACAAACAAACTCGAGCAGTTTCGCATTTATAATATTAGTATGGATTGTATCCCTTTTATGCGAACCGCCATTGTCGGATAAAGTGTTCGCTTTCAAAGTTATCGACTCAATCAGGGAATCAGGCGGCTGTCAGTCTATTAAAACACTATTTTCATTCATCGTTTGTTTGGCGGTCTCTTTATTCCGTTATTGTGATGGGGGCGTGATCTCTTAATCTCTATTTTCCTTATTGATCTTAATTAATCGTCTTTTACGACACATTATTTATGAATTTGAGCAAAACTTTTCTAATTGTAATTTATTTATTTTATTTGGGAATTGAATGGGAGTTGAATTTTATTATGTTTTAAATTAATATACCAAAAATAATACATATAATCATTATCGTTTATAAATTTTTTTTAAAATGTTTTTTTTTTTTTTTATGATTTTTGCTTTTAATTTTTCTACGTAAATTTAATTAAAATTAAATTTAATAATGTTATCTTTAAGTTCTTATGACCGTCTGGTTTGAAAACGGCCTTGTAAGTCACAATAATAAAAACTAAAATAGCATAACCTTAATAACTAACCTCTCCATGAGTATAATAATAATAATAATAATAATAATAGTTTATTCCAGAATATATATAATAATAATAATAATAGTTTATTCCAGAATATAGACGAAACGATTCGGCGAAGCGTATAAATAAATGCCCAGAAGAGTATGGATGGACGAAACGTTTCGTCCGCGGTAATTATTCAAATACCGTCATATTTAATTAAACTATTTGACTTGCAGTGGCTTCTGTTGACATCTGCACGTAGTTTGTTGAAGTTTTGGAAGACATACCAACAATACCAACTTAACAGTTTTAGTTTAAAATTATTTTTGCGTCATTTAGCGGTCGCCAGAGACATGTTTTTTTTGCGATGTTGGTTTATTTTCGTGGATTGATGTCGACGAAGTTTTAATTCAAATTATAATATTATTTTTAGTTAATCTATGATAAATTATAAAAAATATTTAAAAAATTAACCAAAAAAAAAACAACTCACTCCTCACGTACAGTTTTGTTCGCCAAAACTCACTCGCGGAGAGGTTAATTTACATAAAAAAAATTAAATGGTTACCTACAAATTAAACATAAAAACAATTAATAGATTTTGTCTTTATGATAAAAAATCCAAGAAAGTCAAAAGAGAGGTGTGTGGTAGTCTATCCTCTCTGCTTACCTGTGGATAGTTAGTTTGTGAGTTTATATTTAATTCGTTGAATCTATTAATTTATTTATCAGTTATAAAACCTATTTCTGTTCATGAAATTTTCGGTTTGATTTTTTGCATTTTTTCAGAATTAAGTCAACTTAACTTTGAAGAACGGCAAGCTCTGGCGTCATGAAAGTAGTGAATACTGCTTAGTTAAAGACATTGATAGTTTAAATTTCAATTTCTCAGTATTTTATGAATTCTTCACAAAAGCGGCTCTATTTGTAAAAATAGATATACAAGTATCCACCCACCTTTAACTCTTTTATTAGCTCGCAAACAACCTTACTCAAAACAAAGCTGAATTTATAAAGCAAGTTCACGCACCACTACCACAAGCCAGGCCAGTTCAGACTATTTATATAAGATCTTTCTATACATATAAAATGTTAGCAGCCAAAAAATGACGTATAACCACTGGCGTCAGAAAATATAGACGTGTCCTAACATGATATCCGGGTAGCGATTCGACGAGCTGGAGACATACCACGTGACCATAATTTTGGCACCATGAAAGTTCAGAATAAGTATGTTAAACGCTGAAAAGCCCACATTAAAATAAACAGACCCTGCGCAGTAAAGTTCCCTAAAGTAAGGCAACGGTTGCAGCGAAGTCCTTTGCGGGACTTTTTTGCGAAGGACCGGAATGTTCGTAAAAATGATTAAAAAAATCGAATCGCCTTTAAATCGGCATTTTTATATGGGCTCCACACAGGAGGGCCTGAGGAAAATAATTTCCCTCAGGGCCTATGTCATCTTTGGGGATGCTGTGTGAAGGGTTTTTTTAAGGAAAAGGAGGGGAGGAGAGTTCTGGGAAGGAAAAGGGTTTAAGGGGTGGGTAGGAATCTGGGGTTCAGTGTGTCCTGGTCATCCGCCTCCAAGACCCAGACAAAACTCACCCCATGAACCCGGGCACCTCTGCTAAATCACCAAACGTAGCAAACCATTTGGGGTGACCTATGGCTTGCTACAAATAAGTGAGGATTGTAAATTATAACACATTTGTAAAGTGTCGTACTAAATAGTGAAACAAATAAACAGTTTTGGAAACAAGCCCGAACTTTTGTTCACCCGGTTTGGGATTTGTAGTTCGTTTTTTAGGCAGCCAACAATTTGCGCGCGAATTGTAAAAAGAACTAATAATTCGTAAGCAGATTGTATTTTCGCCCTTTAAATGGTGTTATTACAATGCGAGGTGCTTGTATACTGTCAGATTAATTTATTGACAAATCACTGACGGGGAAACGCCACTCCCCCTGCTCCGCGCAACTTGATTTGTTCCATTCGCCCTTATGGGCAGCTCTATATCTTCCTCTGTTCTTATAACTTAATTTACAGGAGGATCTTAAAAATAGGCTACCAGCTATGATAAAACAGGTTCCTGGCCTGGGTCGGAGTGGTTTTGGATCAAGCCGCTCGGTATTAATATCTCAGCTGCCTCGGGGTTAAGTTTCAGTTGAAGACTTCCAAATTTCTCTGGGATAATTTATTTAAATTTCGGAAAAACTCCCCCGGGTTTCTTTTGATACTTCCGTTATTTTATTTCAAAATTACTTTTGATCTTCCTGGCAATTCTCCGGTGTCGCTTTGCATTCAGATCTGCCTCTCTATTTCATATTTTTACGTTTCTCTTAAATATGACTTTTACTAATGGCTTTCGTTCGTGCCAGCATCTTTTCACTTGTCATTTTTTGTATGCTTTTCTGGTAGATGACTGACGCAAAATACAAGCGAAAATAAAACTGCAAGTTTTTGCGATACTGTACCGTCACAATACTATTGCGCATGCCCCTCCTAAGCTAACATTGCAGCGGTAGATACTTTCAGTATCGCCGTGGTCGCTCTGGCGAAAGACCGGCATTCAGAATCGAAATTTTGTTTGAAACGATTTTAGAAGTGTTTGGTTGAATCTGAATTACAATTCTTCCTCTTCCCTTTTCTTCCCCATTCCCTTTAGACTCACAACATACTCCGATTGGGAATGCCATTATCACACTCCGGACAGTCAGGGTAGTCAGTTGAGACTCGTGTGCGGCGTACACGCGGTAGAAGTGAAACCTTAAGAAAACTTAGGTAGACGAGAGTGGGAAGGCTACGAAGCACCCCACAAAAAGGAGACCGATCAGTCTATATCATTCTCTCGCAGACATAATTCTGTAGATGTATGTGTTTCTCTTTTTAGTGTCACTTTTTCGTTTCATCGAGTTTCAAATCATACCGGTGCCAAAGAAGTTTTCACTTCAAAAACAGAGTTCCTCTTCTTTTTTTGTATTAGGTATATATTTGGCCGATCACCACATAACTCTATTTGTTAGTTAGGGACCATCCATAAATTACGTCACACGAATTTCTTGTTTTTTTTACCCCCCCCCCCCCCGTCACACATCGTCACATTTGTGAGACCCCCTCCCCCCTAGTGTGACGTCACATATTTAGCAATTTTAGGTACATGTAAAAAAAAATTTGCGTTTTAATAATTTAGATTTTTACATGTGACGTCACAGAGCTGATGACCCCCCCATACCCCTTGTCACACTTCTCTATTCCCCCCCCCTCCCCCCCAATGCGTTCGAGCACAGCATGTTGATTGTCGATGCAGCCACGCAAAATCCTGCTTTTATTGATTATTATTTTCGATTGTATTTTGCATCTATACAAAATTCATGTACCGTTTCGCTTTACATCAATAAATTAAATTTTTACATCGTGGCAAAGACCCAGCTTGTGTGGCCTGCGCTCGTGCCGAGCCGTAAAATGTACAAATTATTAATCGCAGTATCAGAATTTTATGACATTAAGCCGACCTGAAGATTGGGCAGTAAAAATGAACGGAAATTCTCCATCCAGGGCTATACGCATAATATTTACATGAGCTGAGCCGAGACTCGGAAACCTCAGAATGCTGATTTGCGGTGTAAAACCCAATTTGATTCCTTACGTCCCATTTCCGCATTTCCTCATTTGTGCGCAAATAAATCTCTCACGCGTTTCTTACACCATTAGGTTCCTGTTTCCTAATGTTCAGTAAGAAAGGATTTCCACCAAAAAGTCTTTTGATGCGTACTGTAACCATTTCCACAATTTTAAAAAATCCCTACAAATTGAGTGAAAATTTAATATCCAGCCCCCCTCTAGCAGAGCACAATATGCTTTTTATCGATGTGTCGAGACTGAGAAGCAATTTCGGTTCTACTCAAGGATAAGGAATTGTCCTTAATCTTAACGCCCTTTTCGGTGTCATCCGAGAGAACTGGAATCGCAGTTAACGTTAAAGTCGTTCATAATTTGGAGGTAAAGGCGCGGTATACCCGTTCAAAAAGAAGAAGATGGAAAGATATGTAAATATGAATGTTACGGAGAGCGCGCTAATATTATAAGTTGAAAATAGATCAAGAATCTCGAAATATTGTGAATTTTTCCATACATATTATAACTTGTAAAAATCTGAAAAAAACGTGGTTATAATAATTTTCGGAGCATACTTTGCGATTTTTTTCTTCGGCGTGAGGAAGGTATGGATATTATCTTCAAGAATAAATATATTTTTTTAAAGACCTTTAAAACTTAAAGTATGGAAACTATATAATAAATCGGTAGAAATGCGGGAATCCGGGCCTCAAGGATAGGGAATTGTCTTTAACCTTAAAATTAAGGCCCTTTTCGCTTTCATCCGAGAGAACGGGAATCGCAGTTAACGTAAAGTCGTTCATAATTTAATAATAATAATAATAATTGGACAATTTGTAGAGCGCCGTTTTTGTGAAAAATCACCTCAAAGGACATAATGTTAAGGACAATTTCTTATCCTTAATTATATCATGCGATCCAAGAACACGCTAATTTGCGTAGGTACTAAACGTTTGTTTATTTATCAATTTTTTAGTTTTGTACAAGGGGATTCCTGACACTCTTGTCTAATTCAAACCCCCCACCTTTCCGAAATTGTGTTTGTCTGAAGTCTTTGAATTTTGCTGTGAATTTTCATTATAGAAATAGAACTTTTTCATTTTAATACAAATATTATGATCCTAACCTTACGTTCTTTACTATTTCAACTTATTATAGATTACCCTTTTATATTTCCTATGCATTTTTCTCTGAAGAAAATTCTTCGTGCAATCGCTTCATAAATTTAAATTCTTTCGTACTTTTTTCTTGAAAGTTCTTTTATCTGCAATATTTTAAATTTAATATTCCCGCTTTGTAGACTTTATGACTTCTACTTTGAAATTTTGCGAATAAATTTACATTTCAATGAATATGTCGAAATCTTAAATTAGTTGAAGTAATTTCGTAATGTAACTATTATTTGTGGGAAAATTTTTCCATTTTTACATTCTATTTTCAGATTTCTATAGTTTTTACACCAACCATTTTTTGTCACAATGCTTTCGATATTATATACATATATATATATTATACTAGCTACACAGCGTTGCTGTGACGTGTAATCGAAACACATCGCCATCTATACTGTATTATTACCCAACCTAGATAACCAAGTGTTGTGTCGATAAATTAACTCACACCGCCATCTGTTAGAAACTTATGGAACTTACAAATAATTACAAAGGATTGTCCTACATCAAACATTTAATGAACATTTTATTCGCATTAATAAATATTGACGTTAATAATCGAGATAAAAACTATCCTATATTTTAAGTTGGACCAAATTGAATTACATGCAGTAATCCAAATTTCATAAAAATCGGTTAAGTAGTTTCGGAGTTTATCCCGAACAAACATCAGGCATGCGTTGCTATGCAATTTAATAAAGAAATTGTTTCTCCTGCGTGTCTTTCCCATTCGTCCCGTACCTACTCCTTCCGCCTCCCCTTCCTCTCCCGCATCCTCTTCCCCTCTTGAGTTCCCACTCCGCCTCCTCCACCTACCTTCTCCCCACTCCACTCCCTCCCTTCCCCCGTTCCATTTAGGTGATTAATTTTTAGAGATAGATATTAACTACGACGCCTGAAATAAAATTTGCCGCAAATATATCAACATTGTTTCCACGGCAACGAATTGTTTTGCTTTTCTTCTGACGTTAACAATAACTCGCTTTTGTTAGGGACAGAAAATGTATAATATATTAATATTTATAATTTCATAACGCCAGAGCTTACCATTATATAGAACCTATTTTACTCGCATTTAATGTAGCTTTCTGTTGGTGAAAAAAAAATTAAAATCGGTTTAGCGGTTTATGCGTGAAAGCGTAACAAACAAACACACGCAGTTTCGCATTTATAATATTAGTGTAGATAAAGACATCGTTTCTGGTTTCTTTGAATTGTTGAATTTCTTGAACCTGTTTTTTCCGAATGCGAATTAAATGCAAATACTTGTTATATTCCTACTATTGCCGGCAAATCCGACGTTTTGACATTAATCTCCCCGAGATAATAATTTCTCTCTGCCAAACTGCTAACGAAAGTAAAACAGCATTTTGAAGATTTCAATCTTGAAGAAGAGATTTTATGTATTAATCAATGTTTCTTACTACAGTTATAGAGAAGCAATTTGAGAAAAGTGTCTGCAAATTAACACCGAGACTGGTATTTATGATTATACCCGTACAGTCGGTTGAATTATCAAACCTGACCGTTTATGTAAATATACCTTTTTTGCACTTGTTTTAGATATTCTCATTATTGGCTTGGTGAAAGATCTTTAGAATTTCCTTTAATTTTGTTTTGTGACAGGATTTGAATAGTAAGGTACTTTCTATCCTTCTATTTCGCCCCCCTCGCACCATTACTCTTCCCCAATGGGGATCTTGTGGTTCTTCTACTGGCTCAGGACACCTAGTATTGTATCGATAACTTTTGGTAACTTCTCGAAATTTTGGGAAATTAACGAAAGTTATCGATACAATCCTTAACGATCGACCATGCTATTGGCTAATGAATTAATACTGTTTTGCGAAAAATTATCTAAAAGTGTAATTTTGTAAGGGATTTTTTAGCCACGTCGATTAGAGAAGTTTCTTAATTCCAGAGGTAGAAAAATACTTTTCCCATTACATTAAAATTTTCTCCGTTTTTTTGTTGTACTTAATCAGTGATTCCCAAAGTGGACCAGGTGGACCCCTATGGGTCCACGGGAGACCCGACGGGGGTCCACGTAGGCGCGATAAAGAAATGGGGGTTCACACAAGTTGTAAGTGGGGGTCCACGAACTGTATACTAGAAATGTACCAGCAGGGAGTCCTCCGTGACCAGTATAATTTTGAAAGTTGTCTACGAGAAAAAAAGTTTGGAAACCTCTGTACTAAACAATGTGGCATAACGTTGATCAGTGATACCCAATCTGGGCAATTTCGCCCATCAGTGGACCAGTGGGCGATTAAGTCGCTTGTAGGGCGAACAAGAGTGAAAAGTGCTTTGATGGGCGATTTTCTATTACGATTTTGGACTATCGGCGTACTTTGCATCTTTTTATTATAAACACTACATAATTCAGCACTTTTTATTTATTGAGATCTACATTATTTGATGCAATTCAAAGGTTTCTTATTTATTTACTTGACATACAATAACTTTTTTCTTCACGTTATTTGATAACGTGGGCATCACTGGATGCATTGGCCGTAATGAGGAATGTGACTTTCTGAACGATAAGAAACAACAGCATTTATTGGTTTGCACTTTTGATAATAATAAAATTTTCGTCTGCGGCGCTTTTTTTACACGCTTTATGATTAATAAGGGGGATGCGTTGAAGAAAAACATACCTAATTTTACATAAACGTTGGCAACCTCTGACATAAACACACAGTTTCATAACTAAAAGCCGAAGATATAACACTGTTCATCCAAACTCTCCATGAAGATTAAACAATAATTGCATTCTGGAAGATTTAGCTCTCGAGAACGCCGAAGGTTTAATTTGAAACATTCCGAAACTTTGGATCACGAACACAAACATAGGATTAAAGTTGGCTCTGTTCTGCCGAAGAGTAAGTAGGCGGTTCCAGGATACGGTGTCCTAGATTGGTGCGGTCTTATTACGACTTGCAAGATGTTACATCCTTTCATCGTGCACCTATTACGTTAATGGATTAATGTATGTGGTTTTACTTGGATTTAACCGTCAACTGTTTTGTTATTCAACTCTTCCTTGGTGCCAGACAGACCTGTCAAATTTAGTTTGATCTTTGACACGTGTCAAGCTTCGTTTCCTAAAAGACCGGCTTCCTTTCCTGAAAGAAATTTGTATTCATGAAACGTTCTTACTTAGAATTACTTCGAATTCTTTTAAATCCTTTTGTTAGTTTAAGCCGAATTTCTAATAGTTTTTTGGGTTCTTCTGATATAATTGAATAAGGCTTTATCTTGATACTTTTTTTCAATCTTTGTGATGATAATACCAATTTCTTTTGTTACAATAATACTCCCAATGTTTCAAAGAATCTATTTAACAAAATATGCATTTCTTTTATTCGGTTTGAATGTAAATAAAATTATTTTAGATACAAGTCTCACCAGAAAGGAATTCAATTTATTTTTAACCATAGACCTATATTATAGATGGCCGGCGTGGTCTAGCGGTAAGGCACTTGACTCGCAATCCGAAGGTCGCGGGATCGAATCCCGGTGTGGCAAATAAATTTGTGGTTTAAAATAATATATAGTATATTCGCGGCACGTTCCAGAGTGGAAGATACTCTCAGTATCGCCCTGGTGTAAGATCACCATTCAGAATTGAAACGTAGCTTGAAATGGCTTTAGCCGTGTTTGGTGACCAGATCTGAATAGCCAGGTACTTCCCCACCTTCCTCTCCCCACTACCTTTAGCCTCACAACATGCTCCAATAGGGGATGCCATATTCGCACTGGCTCCAGACGAGAGCAATTGGCTCTCTTGTGCAGTATTAATATCGACAAAAAAAACAATCCCGATCTGTCGATTCCCGAAATCCCGAAATTTCGATCTGTCGGTACATAATAATATTGATATAATCCATATAATCGGGTAATACATAGTTATTTCTAATCATCATCATCAATCATCATCAATATATTAATACGTGAAGCCAAAACTTTGTACCCCTTTTTACGAAAATTGCGCGGACGGAGGGGTATGAAATTTCGCACACTTATAGTTTATATAAAGGAGGAGTGCAGAATGCTAATTTTTTTTATAAATTATGCATAAAAATAGATTACGGTAAAAACAGGTACGTCCTGATACACTCTGTATAAGAAATGGGTCAGAGATAAAATTATTATAACAAAAAAGGCTTCTAAGGTATGCCTATTTATGCAAACATTTATTATATTTATTTCATAGCGCATAAATTTTTAGGACTATTTTCCAGTTCCCCAAATTTGTTTAATCCTCACTTTACTTTTTGAAGGAATTCGTTATGTTGAAACATTTCCCGGAATGAAATGTTATGCTTGTGTAATTCTTGTTTCCGCGCTGTATTATTTCTAGATTTTATCCAATTAGCGTTTTAATACATTTTACGTAGAAACGTAGGTACTTAAAACGTATAAGTTTCTCTTGTACTGTTTTTGATAACGCTTATTTCCGGCCTCGTAATTTTAATTACACAAATATAACATTATTCAGATTTACTGAATTATGTTTCCGATTTACTTCGACGCCCCCTTTCTCGCGCGTACCTACTTGCGTACAATGCATCTGAGAATTGGTACACGTTTTCTGGCGCAATCTCAACAATGGAAGCAGTAAATAAATTACAGTTTGCTCATCCCACCGGTGTGGAAAGAAATTTTAATAGTCGAAATTAGCCATGGCAGCGCTAAGATCATTACAATTTCATATTTCAATACTCGACAATTACACTTTCCCAACGCTGTCAAAATTTAGTTCCGAGAAAAAGCGTGTTTGAAAAATTTACAATTTGTAGCTTGGGCCGTGTAGAATGCTGATAATAGGAAATTGACGATCTTCTTTGATGACTCTTCCGTGTAATTCTCTAAAATCCGCATCGTATAACTTTCTTTCAATTCTTCAATGCTCTTGTTAGATTTTTATTTTATTTTTAATGATCTTGAACTACTAACTAATAAAGCGATAAATCCTAGTTCGTTTTGAGTCAGAAATTACCGGTCTGATCTTGATTGATCTATGGAGCATGGCAGAAAACTAATGATTTCGAATTCATAAAATCATTAATCCTAAAGTCTTTCATTCTTAATCCAATGTCCTCAATCCACTGCTCATTCAAAATAAATATTTAAGCCCTTTGCCCTCACCACCCACACCAATAAATTACAAACGTCGTGATTCCATGATGTATTGTCTTGCGCTGTCACTCAAGTCTCTTGCAGCTCTAAAGTAGGGCGTGAGGATAATGCCATGATTTATTATTCTAGGTCTTGCCTAAACTTCCTGCCTCTTCGCGTTCAGCGCGTTTTGGCGAGGCTGTATTTTATTCAAAATATCGAAACAGCGTATTTCCAAGTCATTATAACAGCGACTTTTGTCTAGTGGTTGTTGAAAAGTATCACTATTAAAATTCTCGTAGCGTAGTATGCAAATTAGTGAAAGAATTAGCATCAATCATTTATGATTGATCACCGACGTCGTATTGACATTCGTGATCCATACAGAGCTGAGTTCCAATGATGCAAAAGTATTTTAAAGCAGCATCTTTAAAAGTACGTATTTTGACACTTTTGGCATCGACCGTAGTTAACGTCTCAATTTGAATATCTGCAACAGTAGTTCATTTATTTACCCCAATCTAACCTCTAGTATTCAAAGATATCTACCATGGATTTGCTAGTAGCTCATTGCACTCGCGATTTTATGGCATTTTGAACCTTCAAAAATGCTCTCATAAAATCCTAATAATATCCTACGAAAAAGCACGTCGCAAATTCCGTGTCAAATGTCACCATTTTCCTTTTCAAAAGTCGTTGTAACTGTATTTATTTGCAGGAAAGCATCGAAGACTTATTTTTATTGCGAAGAACGCTTATTTAGCTGGAAAATATGTAAAACTCAAGAATATTTTGATATTTCTTCATAAAAAAAATTTTTGTAACATTAGAGAAAAAAAAAACATTTCTCAACATAAGAAGCTATCTTGAGGAAACTATGTACAAAAGATAAATTTTTTTATAAATATATTAACATATTATCTGGTAAGACGATACAATTTATACAAATATCAGTCATCACATAAATAATAGTGACAGCCAGCGCATAGCGGACCGCTAAAGGGATAATCTGTTTTTTCACCAAGTTGAAAGTGAATATCCGTCAACTGCCATATTTCTCAATTGGGTAGACAATAACCAGCCAGAACACCATCAATAACATTTCCTCATTCCGATCACGATATCTGGTAAACGCTTTTGGGTAGTTAATCTAGCTACATTCCTCCCTATCTCTCGGGGTGTCCCTCCGAGTGTACAATTTGTACAAGGTGTATCCCTCTCCCGGATTTTTGTATTCTCGTCAGACTCCCGTTTTTCTGGATCGATCGATAGGCCTGACACTCTCATTGCCGTTTTTTTCTGCTAGAGTTTTCTGCAACTTCCTATACAGATTTCACCTTTCTTGCAGAATACGAGAGTTATTGATATTATCATTTTTTATGTTTCTTGCTTTTTTGTTGTTTGAACTTTGTTATTTGTTCTGTTTTCATTATATTGTGTTTTGGAAGAACCATTTCATCTAATACTTTTGTAATAATGCTGAAAGGTACCCACGTACAAAATTCTTCTTCACTAACAGGTTAGGCCTTTCCTTTGTTTATTTCATTTTTATTCATATATTTTACTTCTTATTGTAGGTACTTACTTTTCTTCCATATTCTTTTTTACGCTCTGTGCAAATCGACAACTGTAAGTTGGTTTTTTATATTTCCATATTGGCTAAAAAAAATAACTTGAATTTCTCGAATATTTTTTATGAATATGTCCTATGAACGAAATAGTTTTTCCGTACCACATGTTCAAGTTGCTAAATGAAAATGCCAGATGTCCAGTCACAAAGGATAGTTTTACTTAGTGACTTCTGCATATGGTAGGTACTTTAGATTTTCGCTAGAATGGCACAGCGCCATCTGGATTCAGGGGGAATTGTCAGAAGTGTTCATAAATGTTAATGGTGTAACTTTCTATAGGTAACAAAGTCCCAAGTAAGAAAATCCCATGGTACATTTAGCAATAAAAAATAATTTTATACACGGACGAATATTACACTCTAGACAGGGTGTTAAAAGTTAAACTTGACTTTCTTTAAACAGTGATTCCTGACATTTTGGAGTAAAAAAATGTAAATGAAATTTTGGTCTTCGGTGACATTTTTGATGTTTTTTTTTCAACTTAAAATCTAAGAAATCATCAGGTATTGAACAGGTAGGGTCAGAGTGAAGGTCTGTTTGGTTTCTCAGCTGAGTGACCAGTGATGGCTCGTGGATGAAAAAAAAAATCTTCACCGGAAATCAAAATTTCATTATCATTTTTTACTCTAAATACTGTCAGAAATCACTGTTTAAATTAAGTCAAGTGCGTCACTTAACACCCTGTATAACACTTTTTATTATTTCTATTTTAGGACCTCCTGTCAATTGCGTTGAAAATGTATTGAAACAATTTTAACCTTTTTCATTCTTGATCGTTAGTTTGATTGATAGGCTGAAACCGGTAACGGCCAAAAATAAAATGTTTAAAATTATTTCAATGATTAAGAATGTAGGTACGGCGCTACCTCTGCATTGACACGGACATCGCGTAGATTCTGCACTCAGAGTAATAATATATTGTTACTCTAAGATTCTGCAACGGTTACAGTTACAGCTCGCTGATGAGTACCCGGCTTTATGGAGAAGCCTATTTACTCGTCGACTATCTTCCATCATTTCTGCCTATCCTTCCCAGGGGAGCCGATCAAGTTTTATAAATCTTATTTTGAATGCCTCTTTAGAAAATTATTTAAGTTCTTGGTTGTAACATTAAAAATCTATGTCTGCCAGACACCATTTACTTTCATCGCTCCGAATATTCGTCTCAGGATTTTCCTTCAACAAAATGTTGGCATATAACCAAAAAGTCGGACGATCTTTGTTTTTCTCGTGACATTTTGAGCTGATACGAGTTCTTTGGCAGTTTTTCTATCATATTACTATTTTAACATGTATCTTTGAACATAATTCGTTCTAAATACCTAAGTGCTGGTTGAAACATATTAACAAAGCATCGAATCACAATAATATGTGACTTTATGCTTTCTTAAAAAAAAATTGTCCATAAAAAATATATTGTTATATTATTTAGAACACCTGCTTTTCAACACCATGTAAAATTACGCTTTACTGTCCCACATAGATAGCGTGACGATAAGTTAGCCATTGTTAAACATTAAACTCGGTAATTGAATATTCATTTTTGCGATTTCTGTTTCTATCGATTATGTTTTTTCCCCCCTTTCTTTTTGCCGATTACTGCCGCCGTTAAGTTGCGGTTATTGTTTTTATCGCTATTGTTTTTTAACATTCGCTCAAACAATCTATTATTTTCCTTTCCCATTCATTAACGGGAGATATCTGCTGACAATAGATACTGTATTTCCTTTCTTAACTAAGTAACGAACCACGATTATCCCCAGGCTCCCTGTAGCACAAGTAGTGACGGGCGAAATCGAGATATCTCGTTAGAAATAATCGATTATTTAATCGAACCACTTTAAACTTAAAAAATATTTCATTAAAATTCGATACGAATGAATTGTCTCAAATTAGATCGACGATTTAATTTCGTTATCGATGACGCTGTTGTTTATTTGAACGGAAAATAATTGTCGTTATTTTTTTAAGAAGAAAATTCTGGCGTCCAACAAAATTTTACGTCGATGCCGGACGTCGCTGTATTTTTAGGGAATTCAATTGTCCCTCGTCCGTGTACGAGTATTTAATTCGATTACGGCAAAAATTTAATCATTCGGTTATATCCGTCACTAAGTACGGAGACCTTTGATTAATGATAAATAAAGAAAATGCGAAATTCAAATAAATGATTGTTTCTAGATGATTTTCCACTTTCGCGTCATATAATTAAAAACTTTTTAATCTGACAAAATTAATATTCAAACATTGAAGACAGTATTAGCGGCTCTCAAGCGAAAATTTGAAACAGAATTTCCTAGATTCGACCGTATTTTTTTCTGATTTTTCTATTTCATATTTTCTCTTGAGAGTCGTTAATATTGTTTTCAATGATTAAATAAAAAATTTTACTCATTAAGTTATTAAAAAATATATATAATATTCCGTACTATAAGCAAGTAAAACAAAGACAAATTACGACAAATTTTTAATTATATTTACTATGTCTACAAAAGACAATTTGTAATTTCTGTAGTGTTGATGAAAATAAAGGGGGAGGGGTGTCACGATAAACAATTAAAATTAGTAGCATAATAGAAATACATACCATTTTTTACAACTTTCTTTGGGTGTTAAAAAACAAGCGTTTATAAGAGACTAGTATTATTATGTTGGTAAATAACAGAAAAAACGTTACGTTTTCCTGTAAAAATAGACTAATAAGTAGAAAATTTAAATTAAAAAAATACAGATGTGTGTATATTTTTGCTATTGTCATTTTTCAGTTTTGTTGGATCAGAGAAATTCTAAATGATGCTTTCATCGTGTTGTACCTACATGCATACATTTTTGTTTGTGGGCTTTTTGCTTTTGTTGGCACAGAACTAAAACTGCGCACGCCTGAGATTAAGTACGTAGATATTCTAATGACCGTGTCAGACTTTCGTTTGCGGTTTTATTTTACCTTTATGTGGTTTATGTTTTTACTTTCTTCTTCAACAGTTGTGTTTGTCGGTTTGTTAGGTTCCTTGACTTACACTAATAGTCATGTTTTAATAAAAGAGTCGAAGACAGTTCTATTAGTAATTTTTTATCAGATAAGTGATAGATCAAGGGGCTGAGTCAAAACCTGATGATTGAAAATAAAAAAGTCACTCGAACGGCCTAAGTTACGACGTCATGAAATTTTAATAGCTTTTCGTTTAGATTTTCTAAGTCAACCCAACCATTTGCACAAAACATCGTAGTTTCCACCATGATCTGTGAAATGTTTTTGTATATTTTATTTTTACGTGAATACCGTACATGAGTCCCAACTCCTCCTAACCGCCTGGAGCCAGTGAGACAGTGGACCCCCAATTGTTTTATGTTATGAAGCTGAAGGAGGGGAAAGAGGAAGATTGGGAAGAACCTGGCTATTCAGATCTGGTCACCAAAAACTGCTAAAGCCGTTTCAATTCTGAATGGTGGTCTTACACTAGGGCGAAACTGATAGTATCTTCGCCGCAAATATTCCTTACAGCATTTTAAAAGATTAAATTGTGAAATAACACAGCTCAATCAAATAAAATTTGCTTTTGCATGCCGGGATTTGAACCTGCGACCTTCGCATTGCCAGACGAGAGTTTTAACCTCTTGTCCACGGAGGTCGTTAAATGTACGTCAATGTACATTTAACTCTCACAAAAAAACAACAAGATGCCTTATTGTTTGTTCTATATTTGTTAAAATTGTTTAATGAGAACAAAAAAGCGAAGTTAAGTCATTCTGAAATTTATGAGAGTTTTCAGTGAAATCAATCATATTCAGAGATTTTGTAAACTCCAACACTGTCGACGCTAGAGGTTCTCATTTTACTTTTGCGTAAACAAATATATTTCCGGTTCTCTACTCAAGCATTGCAAAAGAGAAGCTCACGTAATTAAATACTAATTTCGGTTCTGTGTATCCTGCGTAACTCTGGTTCGGTGCGCTCAAATTTACTTTGAATTTAAGTGTCACTTTTAAAATTGGAACTGCTTATGTGAATAATTCAGACGAGCGATACAGTACCCACCCACCTATTACGTATGATATTTTCAACAGAAAATTATTTTAATTATCATCTAAGTTTTCACGGGTATGCGCTGGTAATAACAAAATAATAATAACATTCAACACCCTATGAGACATTTTAACTGCCCAACCGGTCTCCCCGACCCTACCTATCCAATACTACTGATTTTTATGTTTTAAGTTGAAAATTAAAAGTACACCCCGAGACCAAAATTTCATTACCATTTTTTACTCCAAATAATGTCGGGAATCACTGATAAAAGTAAGTCAAGTACGTCCCTTAACACCCTGTATACTTCGGCAAAATATCGATTATAATTTGGTGGTTGGTTTGTGCGTTTATGCCGCCTTAATACCACGATAATAAGAACGGTTTAGGTGAAATCGTCGTATAAATTTCACCTAACCCGTTCGTATTACCGTGGTATTATCTTATTCTGCGATTATGAGTAAGGCGGATGGTGTAAAAGTGTTATTTTTGTAGTTTGGAAGGGAGTTTGTCTGGGTAGAAATGGGTTCCCTCAAATTACTACGCGCGTATAAATAATCTTTATTGCACAACGGAGTTAAAATACGTGTTGACTGTTTAAGAGCTGCCTAATGAAAGAGCGAGTGCTACAATTGCAATCCTTTTTATACTACAGTATCTGTTGTCTCGTTCTGTACCCTAGCCACTAAACATTCTTAAAATAACATAATAAAATAAATGTATAATTTGACGGTTTGTATAACATAATAAAATAAAATAAAAAGGTGGGTACCAAATACGATTTTTTGCGCTTTCCAGTTGTTGAAGCGATTGAATTCATTAGTAATACCTTTGAGAACTGCGTGGAATTCAGATTCGTGTAAAATCCAAGTGAATCGCCTCTAATTGAATCTTAACTTTCGCAGTCTGGCTATTAATGAGTCGGCGGAACTCGGGAAGTTATAAGATCCGTGTCGTATTATTAATATCGAATATTTAATGGAAGTCTCGGACAATCGGTCGTCGGCTGCAGATGAGGTCGTTAGCCAGTCAACCCAACTTTAGGGGAGTGGAAGGGGCGAGTGAAAACTGTCAGGGTTAAGATGGAAAATTAATATTTATTTTTAGATTAAGGGTGACTTGTGATTTCCTCTGCCAAATGTGATAATTTTGAATTAATTAATAACCTATCGCTCGTCCCATCTCAAAAAAGTTAATTTAACAGGAGAGCAAAAACAAATGATGACGATTGATAAAACAAGTGACACGGATAATCACCATCACTTTACTATTCAGAAATAAAAATAATAAAATTTTATAAAATAGAAAATTACGACTTACGACCCTTTTCTACGGGATGTGCGGTATATTATTTAGAGATTTATTTTTGTTGTTAATTATCGTATCTTAGAAAATATTCTGCATGATTTCGAATTTAGATGATGTTTTAATCATTATTAAAATGCTCTTAATGTGAAATAAGTACCTGCGTAAAAAATCTCTTTCCAGTATATAATTGTCTCGTTTTATAGACGGTTTTTGATGATTTTTTGGACTATATACCTACGTATTTTCATAATTTATTATTGTAGGTAGATTTAAAAAAAGATATTTTATTTTTGCCACATAAAAGTTTTCAGCCTATGGCATCCCCCTTAGGGTATTTTGTGAGGCTGAAGTAAGTGGAGAAGGGACGGAAACAATGAAACAAGGAGGAAGGTTGAGAAGTTCCTGACTATTCACCAAAACGGCCAAAATCATTTCAAGCAATTTTTAGATTCTGAATGGTGGTCTTTCACCAGGGCGATACTGAGTGTATCTGCTACCACTCTATTCCGATTCCTAAAGAGAAAGGACGTGATTGTTATTTTGTTAGTTTAATTAGCGTTAGTCATTCTGATGTTTGTTTAGAAGTTTTCTTTGCTCGCTCTCTTCGCCCTTTTTCATCCCCGCCAGTTGCTCAATCCGGGCTTTTCTCAGGGGTCGTTCGTATTGTTCGCCTTCCGCGCGGAAGTGTCGGTTCCACGACAAATCAGAATGCTTTTGAAACGGATCGTTGAAAATGATGAAAATCTAATCTAACCTAACTAGTGATGCGTAGGTTCCGCGTTTTGCTGGAGGCCTCCGAGGAGTGGTTCCTTTCAAACGAATTATAGGAATGGTTCTGGGTTCCGAATTTTTTGTACTGGTTATTGGGAGGCGTGGCGGGTGCCGGGATGCAATATCTAATATATTTCTAAGTGATCAAATTTTCAAACCAAAAACACATGATTTGCTTTACGTAGTGCTTCGCATTAGGTTTAAATTACAGTAAAACATCCGTATTTCTGTAAATCTTTTAAAATAAGCCTTCAAAAGTAAATTGTAACTATGGACGTTTTATACGTGTTATTTGGCTTGGAAACTATAGAAACTTTTCCAATATAAAATTACGAATGATTTCCCTTGAGGAGGGGGAGGGGGAGTGCTGCCAAGGGAGGCAGTGTGGCTCCCTTCCTTAGATTTATTCTATTAGTTTTGCGTCTTCTTAACAGGCTCTTAAAAGCGGAAAAGGGTTTGGCCATTGAGAAATTACTCCCCCCTAATGCGATTTATTATGGGAGGTGCTGAAACTATTCCGACATCAATCTCCCCATCCCCCCTTCTCCCGTCGACCTTTCAGATATTATTTCCGCCGCGTTTCACTGGTACTCTGTATCCATTGTTTTCCCATTTAGCCTGAAGTCTATAGCCTACTTCACACGATTCGATTATTATTGATCAATATTTTTCGATAAAAAAAACGAGATATTGATCATGAGATTCCCACGTTTCTCTTTAAATTGAAGTGAAATTTTTAATTAAGATGGCATCAAGAGAAGTGTTTAGCACGCGCTACTCTTTTTTTTTAGATATTTTAATAAAAAATAATGAGTAATTTATGGTGGTGACAGACCAAACCGCTTTCAATAAACCTGATAATTTTTTTTAGTTCAATCAGATATTGAATTTGCCAGAAGATTTACTCCAGTCCGAATGTGGGAGTCATCAATCAATCTGACACCAGATTGACTCCTTTGAAAGCTTGCTTTGATTGTTTAAATTATTTAATTGGCTTTCTTTTTTCACTCAGATTTATACTGTTTTTTGAATAATAATAAAATGTAAAAGTAATTGACCGAAACACCTATTTCTAATATGGAAGATAACTTCAACAACTCTTAACTCTTCAGGCCTCGACCGTATTTTGTCAGAAGGTCAAAATATATCCGCTTTATAACAAAATCCAAATGCTTAGAATATTTCTGAATTTATCCGAAAACTAAAACTGTGTTTGAAAGGTGTTAAAATATACTTTCAAATTTCATAAATCGAAATAAACATAAAATTTTTGAAATATTATAATTTTGCATGCAAACATAAAAAAACGTTTTTAAAATGGCTCACCTTATGATTGTTTTTTCTAATTGAAAGTTTTGATAAAGAAAAAAATAAAAACACGTAAGTACATATTTTATTAGACAAATGTATTATAAAAGTTACAATAACCTCACTTTTTTTGTCGTTCCATGTAAAAATAATTAATAAAAAATTCCCAAAGTTTATAATTTTTTTTTCAAAAAGCTTTCCGAAACTTTTGTTTCATAAAGGTCTTTTTACTTCTTTTATGGTTGAACTTTTATATTTGAATACAAAGAGTGGTGTTTTCGGGTAGTAAGGGAGACCCAGCGATTTCTATGAGACCTGTATGAGTTGTTCCGAAAAGCCAACAAATTAGCCTACTATTATTACATTCGGTCATTTTCAATGTCATACTTCGATTTGAGAATTACTTACATTCATTTCCCATGTTTTATGGCTGCCATGTTTGGGGGGGGGGGGTATATGGGGGTCACCAGTTCTGTGACGTCACATGTAAAAACCTAAATTATTAAAACACAAAAAAATTTTAGATGTAAAATTGCAAAATATGTGACGTCACGCTAGGGGGAGGAGGTCTCACAAATGTGACGATGTGTGACAGGGGGGGGGGGGTCAAAATATCATGAAATTCGTGTGACGTAATTTATGGATGGCCGCTTACAAGAGATTTACAAGCTTCAATAAATTGAAGCTTGCCTATTGAAACGAATATTATAAAAAATGATTTTCTGATAAAAAATTACATTTTGATGTTATGTATCTGTCTAGTCATATTTTAAGCCATGTTAAACACTCCAACCAGTTGAAACTAACCCATGTTTCCTTTTAATTTACAGGCATAGAATATCTGTACGAGAATGGCCTGCTGCAGAGAAACCCTGAGGATGTGGCCCAGTTCCTGCACAAGGGGGAAGGCCTCAACAAGACAGCCATCGGAGACTATCTCGGGGAGAGGAACGACTTCAATGAGGCCGTTCTCAAAGCCTTTGTAGACCTGCACGACTTCACGGATCTCATTCTGGTGCAAGCATTACGGTAAGCATCACATATTTTATTATAGTTCAACCAAAATCAAAAAACTGTTCTCTTGAGTTCCATGACAAATCTCCATTCCATGACGGCCTCCATGATCAAGGGGTAAGGCTCTTGACTAGCAAGCTTGCAAAATCGTAAATTTAATTTTTTTAATTTGAGTTATTCAACAATTTGTTTTTTTTTTTAAATAATATCTTCCAGAGTGGAAGATACTCTCAGTATTTTTCTGGTATAAGACCACCATTCACAATTGAAACATTGCTTGAAATGGCGTTAGCCGTGTTTAGTTACTAGTTCTGAATAGCCAGGTACTTCCCATTTTCTACTTTCCATCTCCTTCCCTTCCCTTTAAATTTTTTTGTCTCCAAGGCCAAAACAAATGCTTTTTTCCCCCAAGGCGAAAACTCCTACCCATCATCAGTAAATCATATTTTTATTACTTCTCACGTGTTATTTTTCCCACCGTTGGGGCGCCTAATGACTTTGAACTTACCCTTGAGTTACTGCTTTATTGATTTTCATTTAGTCACTGGTGCCTCATTTTATAAACATTTCTTATGCCTGGCTGTTCTTACAATAATGCGAAAGGTATTGAGAATCATTTATACTATTTCGTATTGCATCGCCATTACAATTCAATTATTATTCAATCATTTTGTGAGCGCTTTTTTATGCATTATGGTACCAAGCCTGGTAAAATGAAATAATTTACATAATACCTTGATGGTTAACGGTCTTTTTGAAAATTCTTTTTATTACTAAACAATATTATTCTGGACCGAAAGACTCCTGTCTCACTCCAGAAGATAGGTGTAAACTTGAGTGTCAAACGGTTGTCGTGAGAAATGCGTATCTTGACCGCACTGAGAGACGGCCTTGGTTTTCACTTGTAAATTTTGGTCCTCCATTAACAAGATAAAGTGCTCCCATGTAATGCACATGTAGAACCTTAACCCTTTGAACCCTATAGACTGGTAAACCGGCCTGATTTGCAAGGCATATATCCTAAAGGCCGATTTACCTGCCTCGACATCTATCTTTATTTCCCTACAGCCCGGAAAACCGGTCTTCAAAAAAAAAACCGATACAATAGTTTTGACCCATTAGCGATGTCATCGCTATGACATCATAACTATCGTATCGAATGCAGGAAGTAGGGGAGAACTTGATTAGAGCCTTAGGGTTCAAAGTGTTAAAGAGTGAGCTATGTGTGAATGCGGTGCGGTGCAGACCACCGACCTTATGGTCAACTTATACCCGCTGCGTTTATCTTCGACATAATAGATGATTGACATTAGGCACGCTTTGGCACCACCGTAGAGGGGTTAGAGTGACACTAAGGACGGGTTGTTTCAAAAAATTTGATGGATTCATCAAATATTTGAAGTTAATTTTCACGTTCTGCGTAAGTTCTATTCAAGTTCTGTGATGATTTCAGTTTTGTGAATCAACTGGTCTATAATGATGTAATAATAGAACTTTAATAAAACTTACGCAGAACGTGAAAATTGACTTCAAATATTTGATGAATCCATCAAATTTTTTGAAACAACCCGTCCTAAATGTCTACTCTATATGTGCGCAGCGTCTGTGGGTTTCAATGTAATATATCTATCGAACCAAATAGCGTGGTACTCCACAAAGGTACTTATGATAGGTTATGTTTCATCAGGTTAGTTGGGATCCCTTGTGTTGACACTTACGTATTTTAACTACGACCACAGGCATCAGTTAATAGTTTTTTTATGATTCATTCATACCGCGGCGATACAATCGATTAGTGAGTCAGATGATTTAGAACAACAATCAAGGTAAGAAAAATCACATTAGCAAATGGCGATATGACAGCGACAGTAATTTCCATCATAAGAATGGTTGAATTTTCCCAACTAAACTGGTTTGATTGCTGTCGGCGGGCGGCGCTCGACAGAGCTCGTAGATGATATCCAATAATAACAATATAGTTGTACGTGTGTGGCGTATGTGTGGTAAAACCATGTATGAACGTGTGAGAAATGTGGAGATCCGCAAAGAATGTAAGGCCGATGTAAGCATAATGAGTAAGATTAAAAAAGGGACCCTCGGATGGTTTGGGCATGTAGAGCGAATGAACGAAGAAAGTAGTGTAAGAAGAATATATGATGCAAATGTGAATGGTAAAAGAAGTCGGGGACGCCCGAGGAAGACATGGCACGATCAAGTGAATCAGATACTTGAGTCGGGCCAAGTCAAAAGTCAGAATAATAAAAGAGTATGTATGAGACGATGTATGAATGTGAGTGAAGCAAAGAGTGTGTGCCAGGACCGAGTTGTTTGGCAGTCCGTCCTCTCTGCCTACCCCTCCGCAGGGGTAGGCAGAGAGAAACGGCGTGATGGTAAGTTAGTTAGTTAGTTGTATGTATCAAAATGAGCGAATTCGCAGAAAGTTTTTTGTATTCATGCCAATACTATTGGTGTCAAAACCAAGCAGAAAAAACCTGGGCATTACGAAACAGCTGAGGTTCGCAGGGTGATGCCTGAGACCTAAATTGGCTTGCAGACCTAGATGTTACCCTTTGACCCCCCCCAATACCATTCGTAAAAAGATGACTAAAAAATGTTTTTGTGTAATGTTGCAGTCAATTCCTGTGGAGCTTCCGTTTGCCGGGCGAGGCGCAGAAAATCGACCGCATGATGGAGTGCTTTGCTCAGCGCTACTGCCACCTCAACACGGACATCTTCACCAACACGGACACTTGCTACGTGCTCAGCTTTGCCATCATTATGCTCAACACATCACTGCACAACCCCAGTGTCAAGGACAAGCCCACGCCCGACCAATTCATCAACATGAACAGGGGCATCAACAACGGCGGGGATCTTCCTCAGGAACTGCTCTTGGTAATTATTATTTTATTATAATTCACATTCTCTGTCTACTGCAGCGAGTGTCCTGTAAATAATTATTTGAATCACTAACCGCATTACTCTCTCCGTACTACCGACTCTCGCGACCAGCCTGACATCCACGAGTGGACGGTTTATGACATTTCTACATCGACCGGACTCCTTACACGGCACTCTCCAGGCATCTTAAATTATTTACCTCTGCTTATTTTGACTCTTCCTTCCAGTCAAATTAATCATTTGGATACTACATTACACAAGTTGTTTTTGATATTTTTAGTAGGAACCAATAAAATTATGAAATGGCATAAAAAGTGTATCATTATGGGAAATTTGTTAATATTTCTTCTACCAGGGACAATTTTTTTTACGATAGCTCCACACAGGAGGCCCTCAGGAAAATAATTTCCCTCAGCGCCTTCATCATCTTTGGGCATTCTGTGTGGCATGTCTTTTAAAAGAAAGGAAGGATAAAGGGTGAGGGGTGGGTAGGAATCTGTGAGTCAGTGGGTCCAGGAGTGATGGATGTATGAATCCATTCCTACTACCGCGGTGCAAAGCGATGGGTCGAGAGAGTCCTGCTGGAGTGGCCAAATGGTCTCCCTCAACCAGTCTCTCCCGATCCGGCATGTCAGGCAATAAATAGGCAGACGCACCTGCCACCAAGACCTAGACAAACCTCACCGCATGAAACCACTATGACAGAGGTGTTGGTTATCCGCCTCCTAAATTGCTGGCTTACTGAAAACATATTTTTTACATCTGTATTTTGATAATTTATTTTTTTCTATGTTTTCAGTCTCTATACGATTCGATAAAGACAGAGCCATTCAAGATCCCAGAAGACGATGGAAATGATCTGATGCACACATTCTTCAACCCTGACAAGGAAGGCTGGTTATGGAAACAGGGTGGACGGTAATATTTTTTATCAATTTATCATTTCTTTATTAACTTCTCAGGACCTTTGTCAGAGGTTCAAAATATTTCCGCTTCACAATAAAATTCAAATAAATGGAACGTTTCTGAACATATCCAAAAACTAAAAACTGTTTTTGAAAGGTGATAAAAATATGCCTTCAAATTTTATAATTCGAAATAAATTCGACGGTCTCGAAGAGCAATGTCGGATCTGCTAAAAATTGAAAATCGTTCTGTATTATTTATGTTGATTTAAAAATCCGTATTTCCGGAATTTTGAATGAAATTCAAAACTTCAAAACCACACCATATTTCTTAATCTCAAAAACATAAAAAATGCAGAAACAAATCTTTAAACAGCTCTACTGCAAAACTACAATATCGCACATCCGACATTGTTCTTCGGGACCGTCGATATAATTTTTGAAACATAAAAATTTTGCATGCAAACATAAAAAAGTTTTAAAATTGGCTCACTTTACGTTACTAAAATCGTTATCGTCACCCCAATTTTTGTCATTCCATGTAAAAATAATTAATAAAAAATTCCCAAGTTTTTTCTTCTTTTTTTTTCAAATTGAGATCCGAAACTTTGGTTTCATAGAGGTGTAAATCTTACTTATTTCTTGGTTAATTTTTAGATTTAAGTATAAAGCATGTTATTTTCTCTTTCCAACACCGTTAAGATTATATTTCTCACTACAATAGTAAGAGAGACACAATGATTTCTAATAAACCTCTAGTTGTTCCGAAAAGCAAAAAAATTAGCCTGAGTGGCTAATTAATATCAATTAAATTCTCTTGTTATTTTTCTTTTTATTTATATAATATAATTTTTTAATTTAATTAAATATTTACTTTAAAAAAATGAGATACCTCCAGAAATCCAAAAAAATTATATTGTTTAAACCATTAATGTAAGAATTTTTTGTCATTCCTAAATTTTTATTAAAAAAATTTATATAATAAATATTAAAATATTGTGTCTGAAAAAGGATTATTTTGATAGAATAAATCTTACATATTTATATTTGTCTTTATTGACCCCTCAGGCCTCGTCGATATTTTGTCAGGGTCAAAATATTCCCACTTTACAATTAAATCCATATAAATGGAATATTTATGAACGTATCCGAAAACAAAATACTATTTTTCTATGAGACCTATGAGTTGTTCCGAAAACCGAACAAATAGACTTTACGGGTTAATTTTCAAATTTTTAGTTAATTTTCGTAAAAGCAGTACATCGTGCTTTGTCATTATTATACCATTTGAAATAAATAAATGTAATTCATGAAGTAAAAATAATAATTTTCTTTTGATGTTTTCAGATACAAATCCTGGAAAAGAAGATGGTTCATCTTAAATGATAATTGCCTTTACTATTTCGAATACACTACTGACAAGGAACCGAGAGGAATCATACCACTAGAAAACATATCCGTAAGTGAAAGATTTCAATTTCGTGACACAAACTATGCATAATTATTTCTATATTTATACTGATTCACTTGGCTGTCTCATACGTGGATCCAACGGCGGCTATCCCTGTACGTGGATTCTCATACGTGGATCCAACGGCGGCTATCCCTGTACGTGGATGATACATATTATGTGATCCATGAAGCTTCACTGAAACATATACATTGTCTCTGAGAAAAAATGCATTGTTGAAACGGGGAATAATTTGATGGTTTTTCATAAAACATAATATTATATAGAATTTGAGTAGAAATTTTGAGTTATGTAGAAATTTTGTATTATGTATTTATATGTAGAAAAACCCAAGTTGTTTCTACAATTTTCTTCCTAACATTTTGATAAGCCGCCGATATATTAAGAGTGAGTGAAATATCAATTGATTGTATTGGAGGTCTCATTAATATTCCAACTAACTAACTGCAAAATTTTAGGGATCATATCTGTATGTCTACAATTTATCCCTCTTGCTTTCAAACATTGTGTAAATATTATGTGACGCGTAAGGTCGGAATAGTGAAAACTCGACTTATAACAAGGGCGTAGGAATCTAATGAGTAGGATGGTGTGGTGTGTAACAGGCGCGGTCCCTCCATACATACTGTGGACACGGTGCTTACCGTTTTTTCTAGGCTTATAATAAATACAATAATAATTATTGTTTATTTATTCCGAATTATAAAGCTTTGGGCTTATTTTTTTCCAGCCGTAAACAGTACAAGATACTGCAATTTAACGACACCATCCCAATCTCAGAGATTAACAACACAATGCGACGCACGGAGCTGGTCGAAATACATTTATAAAATACTTGCTCAAAGCTCGAGTGTTGCGTAAACACACTAACACCAGTAACAGTGGATTCTCTGATTTATTCCGTATCCACGAAGCTGGAAAGAGTTTGTTATTGGCGCATGCGCATTTAGTCCCCCATGTCTAGGTTTGCCGAAAGTCGAATACGCACTAGACAAAAGCATCCAATGCACAGAAAACGACTTTAATAGTCGTAGGCGTAGTGCACAGAGTAACATAGCATAGTATGATTAGGGATTAGTTTACGTGGCCATTTTTGGCAGTTTGGCTTGAATAACTGAAGCCGATTGATGCATTGAATATCTTTCAACATTCCTATTAAATTAAATTAGTTTTGGAACTGTAATAATTGATGTGAAGCGTAAATGATTTACAGAGCTAATTTGATTTTCTATTGTTGTAAGTAATTGCATCTCATTGGTGGACGTCAGCACAAGCATCCCTTATACAAAAAGTCACCGACTGCCATTTGTGTGTGTCTATATAATTAACCTTACTTACCTTTCAGGTCCGTGCTACATGCGACAGACAGCGTCCCCACTGCCTGGAGTTGTATGCCAATTGTGGCGGAGACTTGATCAAAGCCTGCAAGACAGATTCAGAAGGAAAAGTGGTGGAAGGAAAGCACACTGTTTACAGGTAAGATACCATTATAATTGGTCAACCTTTTCCACAGACCGAGAATGTTTAAAGTATACTCTGCAATAATTCCACATTTTTTCCTGCTTTTCTGTTAATTTTCCACAAATTACACTTATCACATTGTTTTTAGACACTTATCCAACCAATTTCCAAACTTTCTTAGCTACATCCTGACAACTAAACAGGTTGCGTGCCGATTGCGCGCCGGTGCGCGCCCTATAGCCGGATAAAAAAAAATAAAAAAACCTTTTTGATATGCGATTTTAAACCTTATGTATAAAGAAAATGTATGAAGAACAAGGTCAGAATCGCTTGGGGCATTCTTGTTCTTGACGTAACAGATATAAGGAACACACCTAGCCACTCGAATTATTATTTGGAACATTTTCTCTGACTTTCGAAATGTCACTTCTCCCGCAATTTCAACTGTCAAACTGGGTGCGCCGCGGGTAATAAAAATATCGATAAACCTATCAATTTGTCAAATAAACGCAAGTAAAGTTGTTTGTAGGCGTAGTTTAATGTTCAAGGAACGTATTTTGGTAAATATTATATATCAGAGCATAAAATTAACCCACAAAATTTACGTCAAAAGTCAAAACATCACAAAATTTTCGTGTTTCATCCGTAAAAACCGAGGCATTCAACCGGTTAAAAACTGTTTACAATTAGTTTTTTAACCAAAGTGAGACTACTAAAAGGGATGTCAATAGTCACCATTGTTACCTCGACGATAATTACTATATTTTCAGTGGTCATCATTAGTTATAAAAAAAAGCCAAATGTTTTTTTACTCCCAATATTGCAAAGACACTCATTGCTTTCCTACACGTTTTCCCGCCAATAATCTAATAATCTGTCACAACCAACCCCTTTATTTCACTTTAGAAATGGAACACATTCAAATCAATGAAAGTTTTTCAAGGAAGTACCTGCCTCGTTTTTGGGATGTATTTTGAAATCTTTTGTTATTAACTCATATATTTTTTTTGTTTGCAGAATGTCAGCGGCCACTCAAGAAGAACGAGACGAGTGGATATCCCGCCTGCAAGGCTCCATCAGCCACCACCCTTTTTACGACATGCTGGCCAATAGGAAAAAGAAGGCACAGCACGCCGGGGCAATCGCCGCTGCACACAATGTCCAGCACTGAGACTGAACATCTCAACACTTTCTACTAGTTCTCGTCCGCTAAATCTTAAACTTACTGGCTTCCAACTGATCAAAACAGAAAGAAGGATAAAACTTTACTTGCTCCAACCGATTAGAAGTGATCCTTGGGCAAGAAGAATAAAACTACACTTGCTCCAACCGTTTAGAAGTGATCCTTGGGCAAGAAGAATAAAACTTCACTTGCTCCAACCGATTAGAAGTGATCCTTGGGCAAGAAGAATAAAACTACACTTGCTCCAACCGATTAGAAGTGATCCTTGGGCAAGAAGAATAAAACTTCACTTGCTCCAACCGCGATTAGAAGCAATTGTTGAGTAAGAAGGAAAAAACTTCGCTTGCTCCAACCATTTAGAAGTGATCGTTGAGCAACAAGGATAAAACTTCACTTGCTCCAATCGATTAGAAGCAATCGTTGAGCAAGAAGAATAAACCTTCAGTTGCTCCAACCGATTTGGAGTGATCGTTGAGCAAGAAGAATAAAACTTCACTTGCTCTAACCGATTAGAAGTGATCATTGGGAAAGATGGATTAGGCGGACTCTCCTATTCTATAGAAAGTTAAAAAATGAAATTAAAAACTATAAAATTGGAGTGACGATCCTGTGTTGTAGTAATATGATGGCATACAAATACTAGTTAATGCCAGTTGGTTAGTGTTTCGTGTCATTATTTGTGTTAAGAACCATCCACGTATTCTACATCTTTGGGGGAGACGAGTCGAATGCTCGTAAGGATCGAAAAATCAATGAATTTTTACATTTATTGAAAGTGTAAATATTACTGGAACGCAATTGTATTGTTGTTGCCTTTGTGAGTCGTGTCTACTGCACAACTTAGATATTTCCATTAGTAAAATAGTTGGTAATTGTGTAATGTGATATCTGGGAAATTTAACTGCGTTTTTGTCCGTTTTACATAATATTTTAATGTGAAGTATAAAACTAAAAATGCTTTTGATCGCTTATAAAACGGTCGAAAAATAAACACTAGGCTAATGTTCTAACACTAACATCACATTATTGTTGTATATTTAGATGTAGATTTGTGTATTATTTATTTGATGATATTATTATTTGATCATTAGACTTTCATTGTCTTTTTTGAGGCAAATTTATAACCACATAATATTATTACTTCAATCATTGAATTTGTATTTTTTTTAATTCAGTTTATTTTACAAAATTTTTGGGCATTGCTCTTGCAAATGTGAAACTTTCTATTTATTTGTGAAATGCATGCAATTATTGTATGGTAGTTAAAATAGAACAATTTTGTTAATTAATTTTCCAAAAACGTAATATACTGTGTCTTGTGGAATAATGATTGGCTCTATTTTAATTTCCAGTTCCAAAAATTCTCCTTAAATCTTATAAAAAAACAAATTTCAATATTCAACAACCATATTTTTAATTCTTCTTTCGTGCTGAAACCATGAATATTAATTGAACTTTGGGGTAAAAAGCAAAGAAGTTTGAATCCAACACGTCACAGTTATGCTCAATAATTTTACTATTTTATTTTGACTGAAGAGAACATAAAACAACATTGGCTTAGCTAAGAGGTAGATTGTTTTTCAACAGCTTAAGGCCCTGGTAGATGAACAACTTTTTACGACAATTTCTTGCCGGCAAGGTATTTCCGTACTTTCGGTCAAGTTTGTGCAAGATTGTCGTGTAGTCCCAATTATCATTGACGTATTGCCATGTCTTGACGGTGAGTTCGCTCGGCTACTGATACAGTGAAACCCTCTTGTGAAGTTCCCTAAAGACGTTTCGTAGCTTAAGAAATTTGGTTTTTTTGGTCCCTCGACACGAAATTGGCCCAATTTTTCCTACGTATAAGGTTTTCCTGCTTAAGAAGTTTGTTTTTTCCGATCCCTAAGAGGGTTTCACTGTATTACAACAGCATTGCTGGATCATTTTTTTTTTTAAATTTCCTTTTCGCTGTGTTACATTTCGTATTATGTATTCGCCACCTTTCCACTACCGAAACTGTCATAATTTCGAGCGCGATTAATATTATTAAATAATTTCGCAATTTTTTTTTCAACAAGTCTGGTGGAGTTATTGCAGGATATGTTTTTTTTGTGTAGTGAATATTGAAGGCCAAGACAATTGTTCAGAAATAGGCAGTTTATTTTGCTCATTTACCAGCCTTTAGAACAAGGGTTCTCAGTCGTTTTGAGTTGTTGGGACCTACTTTTTCCTTATTTTCATCAAATTCTACCGAGAGTTTTTTTTCTCTTTATTTCTTGTTCTACAAAACTTTGACCACTAAGCCAAATAAATTACTTCATTAACAGATAGCACAAATCCAGCAAAGAATAGAATATTTGGGGTCTTTGGCTTAGATCGTTTGGGAACTTTTGGCTTAGGTCTAGAGTTGGTGAAGGACATTTGTGAAGAAGGCCGAATTTCATTCTCGGAATTTAACGCCATGATGACGATGGCTGATTGCAGTAAAAGGGTTAAGTGACAAAATTCTGCATACATAATAATGATAATAAATTTTCAAATAGTGTCCAATTAACCAAGATTTGCTGTCATAGTGAAAGACTTTAAACATTTTTAAAAGATTTTTTTGTCAAACTTATTTAATTGGTAATGTTACGATTGTATGATTATGTGGTTATTATTCTCCATTTGTATATAATATATTATATTGTATTGTGCTAGCTGTAGATAACACTTACTGGCTTATAAAATAAAGATATGGTTAATGGTACAATAATAATAATAGTGTAATTGCTGTACTGTTTTATAATACTGTCCACAAGGAACTGATTTGAATAACAATTTCGAATATAAAAATAATTAGAATTAAAAGAACCCTTTTCTGTGAATTATTTTTATAATATATTTATTTTGAATTTGATATTTCGATATTGATTAAATTGTTTTTAACTAAAAAGAAGCAGAGAATGCAATAATAATTTATTATCTGCATTTGCAAAAAGATTGTTTATAAACAAAATTAATTAGTTCTTTTTAGTTATATTTCGTAATTTTTTAAATACAATGTTTTTTTGTAAGCACTCCAATACAAATTCGATTCTTTTATTGAATATATTTTTCAAACAATATTATGTACTCAAAAAATCTGCTTCTCTCATTAGACATCACGAGAATTATATTTTAAATGTGTTCACAACTTTTTAGAACAATCTTCGATAGTAATAATAATATAATATATCTAGATATGTATTTATTAGTTTCCAAGCCAAAAGATAAATCTGTCTGCTAAGGTAAAGCCTGTGTCAATTTTGTCAAATTAATAGTTCTAACCAAATACTATGTTAATAATGGAATACAACAGATTCATTAAATTTCACTACGCAGTTTTTAAATTAATTATGAAATAGGCTTTATCTATCTTCTTATTCAAATATAATTTTCGCATCTGTTAGGTACATTTTTAGTTTTGATTAATATTAAGTATGTATGTATTATACATAACTGATATGATTTGTATATAATTGATTTTAAATTAATTTTTGTGTGTGTAAATATTTTGTTGTATATCTAAGTAAGTTGTGTCCATCAATAGTTAATTTGTAAAATATTAAATTTATTTATTGTTGATTGCCTGTTAGATTCAAAAGCTTTTTATATTAGTAATATATAATAATGTTTCAGTAGGTTAGTGTTAGCTTTTCGAAATAAAATAAAACACTGGTGCCTTTGGTTGACATTTTTTTACCCAAGTGATGGCCATTTTCCACGAATTTTATAAAAAAAAATTGATGTAAATATTTTAGCTGTATACTGCCATCACGTTAAAGTTATGAAATATTAAACTAGGTAGGAAATATTTCTACAATAAACAAGGAGATTATGTAAAACATTGATATTTTAAATATGTATTGGAAAATTTTCTTTTACATTATCAATTTTTTTAATGTTCATTAAATTTTCCCTGCGAAACACATCACATTGTAATTCTAATTTGAAATTCTGTTATAGAATGAAATCGCAACTTGTTACTAAACATGTTAATATATAATATCTCAAAGGAGATGCATCATATCAAAGTATGGCAAATGTAAGATTGTTTTATTGTAATTATTATTTCATTTGTATTATTAAAAAGATATTTGAAAATTTTGGATTTTATTTAATTTATTTTTCCTAGAAACCTATTTTATTCCATAATGCTAGTCACACAAGAGAGCTATACTCTCATCAAGGGCAAATATAATGAGGGGGTTCAAACCACCCCCCCATCGGCATCAGTTTAGAAAAAAAAATTATTTGTGGATGTATATTCCTGGAAAATACAATAATATTAAATGCACCATCTATCTCTTCAATGTGATGTAAATTATAATTTGTGGTAAGTAGAGGTCCCAAAAATTTACGTAATTAATTTTTCAACCTTCTCCCTAGCTCCCCTGGATCGAACCCCCCCCTGTATGAATGCTATAGCTATGTCCTTGACTCATAATACAGGTAACCCCCGTTGATCACGGGTGATGCGTTGCAGACATGGCCGCGATAAGCGAAATTCCGCGATCAACGGGGGATTTAAAAAAAATATATATTTTTCAGCTGATTTTGCACCAGCCAATTCGCCAATCATTTTAAGGCGATGCAAATTCGATCATTTTTAAACCGATCAAACCAACCTTTACTTGCTTTAAAAACTTCTTCTCCATTTTGAGATTTTAAATGTTCCCAAAGACTTACTGATTTATTCATAATTATTTGGGAGCTCAATGGCATTTCATCCCTTAGCTTACAACACCGCATAAGTCATTTTTACCAACTTTACAGGAGACGTAAAAAACTGCGCGGTGTTGAGAGGCCAACCGACTTGCGCGCTGTCACTACTTTTTGAATTACGGCTTCTGATTGACTGAAATCTATATCATGTGACCAATGGTTAGACGCGCAATGAGCAGCTCCATCTAAAGGCATTAAAATGTGAAAACCGCCAATTTTCGACTTGAGCGGTGTTGCAAGCTAAGGGACGGTTTGGTGTTGATTTAGATCCTCTATCCATTTGCTTAACAAATTTACCATTTCTGTCATCAATAAACTTCTGGTTCGCGAAATTTTTCGCTGTAATCGGAGTAACGCTTTCATCAGCCTTTTTTAATTTTATCTTTTTGCTGCACAATTGACCGCACTATAGGCAATTTGAAATCCCTACCTACAGCTGGAAAATTGCCACCATTTTCTATCGCTTCGATTATTTTTAGTTTCTTTTCTAAAGTATTTTAAGTTGTACAAAGGGAATACAAATATGGAGCGTGCGCTGGACACTGCAGCTAGGATTGCAATGAAGTTGAAGGATAGCTGATTGACCCAAACGTACCAGGCACCAGTGTACCAGTGTTTCATATTTTGTCTCACTCGTGTTCGTGAATTTACATATATTTGTAAACGTGAGTGAACGAAAAAGAAAGATTGCTCTCTCGTGCAACCACACATTATGACAATTACTGGAATGTGTCGAAGCCGGACAAGTGTAGTTTAAAATACCGCGTCATAACGAATCCGTACTCAACGGGGACACGATGAACGGGGGTATATGTGGACTTGGCCTTTTTCATCATATCGCTCACCATAATTTATTTAAAAAAATAATTAATATTTACTCGTATTTTGAAAATATATCGTACATTAGTTGATAGTAGAGACAAACAGTATAAATAAATAAAGTTAGAAAATTTATATATTTTTATAAAAAGATACGAAACATAATGCCAATGAAGACTAAAATCGATATACTACGCATAGCCCAATAAATTATCACTCACGGTATGATTGGTTGGGGTGGTGCTGCAAAAACTAATATGGACCCTCTCGACAAAGCGCAAAAGGCCTTAATTGAAGTTATTACAAAAAAACATTTTAGATTCTCAACAATACAATTATTTAAATACTTTGCTGTATTGTCCCAGTAAGGACACATTCTTTTCTTTTGTAAATGTAAAATGTATAAAAAGAAATAAAATAAATGAAATGAAATAAATGAACATACAGCAACTGTACATCAAAATTATATCTATACATTACCAAAAAGACAAACTAAATCATCATACGACACAAGACATAAACATGAACATACGACTCCGAAGACATACGGACAAAGACATTATCATGATCTGGCTCCAAAATTTTTAATTTAATTGAAAAGATGTTAAAGATATTCACGTGACAAAAAATGTAAATCTAAAACACAAAATTCATATGTGGATAGTCAACAAAGGCATTACACACAGCAGGCAGATAACTTGTACAATATAATAACTCACTCAACGCCTGTACTTTTTCTCTTTTCCTCTCAATTATTTTTATTTTTTCTTTCATCTTTTTTCTATTTTTCTCATCTCTTTTCCTGTTATTGTTCTTTCATTCTATTTATCTATTAAAATTAAAATTTCTATCTTATTTTATCTTCCAAAATTAAGATATCAAAATTAGATTCAATTTCCGCCACCTCGGAACAGGCTCATCCTAGTGAGGTAGTATATACAAAAAAAGTGTATATTGTATATATTGTAATATTATCTTGGTTAATAATAAAAAAAAAATAAAAAAATTTAAAAAAAAAATCACGATTAGGTGGCATAGCACTGACTTGCACAAACCCCTTCAATAAAATTATAAAAAAAATAGTGGTTTGTAGTTTTCCTGTAGGATTACGGCTCACAAAAAGGGCCCCCAAACTAATGCCCAAGGGCCCCTTCACGGTTTGAGTTGTTCATAACCCCAAGCAACGTCAGGTACACATCAGTTTGTTTGTAAATATTTCTATTTTATTTTGACTACTTCCTTGGTCCTCTCTGTAAGCTCTATAAAAATTAAGCTGTCCCCCCCCCCCCCCGCCCCTTAGCTTGAAAGCTGGCGACCCCCCTGTAGTAGAGGTAGGTACATAGAATTTTTAAAAACCTATTTTTGCTTTAATAAGTAATGGTTACAAGGAAAAAATTTTGTCGGTCCCCTTGTGCTCGTTATAACCATGTTTGACTGTAATTGAAAGTATGAAGTAATGGTTTGCAACTCCTATTTTGCTACAGAAACCTTTTTCCAACCAAATATTGAGACAACCTTGGAGTTTTCTATGAAAAGTACAAATATTTACATAATTTGCAAGATGAAGATGCAGTCACTTAAATACAATAATTCAGCCCCTTGAACAATAATTATCATTTATTGCATTGAATACACAATAATGAATGTGTTTTTTATGTCTCAGCACTAAAGTAAAAAATATAAACCATTACTACATATCAAAGAATTAATGTTCGAATTAAATTAGTAATAATTACTCCTTGAATAATTATTTTGAAATCAGAAAAATGCGATAAAAAATAAACATTTTTATAAAAAAATACAAAACCCCGATTTCTTTTAGTGAGCAAGAACTTTTAAAAAATAATAATCTATGGTAAAATTTAATTTATGGAAACATTAAGTAAAAGTGAAGTTTGGTTTTTGACATTTGAAATGTAGAAAAGTGTTCAATATCGTTCGATTTTAAATTTAGAATATTCCTCCCGAAGAAATGATATTTTAACCTTAGTATTTTTTATTTCATCACTAAGTTTATTTATTTACGGAAAGTTTTAAGTTTCGGATGCATAGTTAACTGATCAGGTATTGTGTTCTCCAAATCACAATATAATGTGGAGACGATTCACTAGTACTTTGGCTGAAGTCCAGCATCAGCCCCAACCTCAGATTTTTCCCGAGATGATTTCCAACAGAAATTCGTTACACGCTTTCTCATTTCGGAAGCCGGAATTAGAATCATTCAATTGGCTAACCTCTCTAGCACCTTGTTTTCCTGTCAAAGCCGAGAACATCACGGTAATAAATGAACCCAAAGAGTTTTACGATACGCTTGTGAAGAAATGCGAACAAGCGGAAGAAAGAATAACATTCGCCAGCTTGTACCTCGGAACGGGGAAGCTCGAAAAGAACCTTGTATCTGTGATCAGTGAGAAATTAACCCATGCCCGAGGAAATGTGAAGTTGACAGTATTGTTAGATTATCACAGGGGATCGCGTGGCAGAGTAAACTCGAAGACAATGTTGTTACCGTTACTAGAACATTTTAAGCAGTCTTGCCGAATATCGTTATATCACACACCATATCTGCGAGGGCTGTACAAGATGTTGATACCACAGCGTTGGAACGAAATAATAGAACTTCAACACATGAAAGTGTATTTAATAGACAATACAGTTATAGTGAGTGGTGCGAATCTCTCCAATGATTATTTTACCAACAGACAAGATAGATACATAGTGATAGAAGACAAAGAGTTGGCAGACTTTTATTCAAACCTGGTGACCGTAGTTCAAGGTTTCAGTTTGCAGTTGAAAGATGATGGGAGTGTGAAATTAGCCCATGGTTCTCCGTCACCTGATCAGGACAGCAGGAATGTGTTTATTCGCTACGCACGCAACAAGATAGAGCGCTTTTATCAGGAGAGTTTGGACTCGCAGTTTGATAAAGGGCAGAAAAATTTTGGTAAATAGAATCTTTTTTTAAATAATAAAATAAATCACTTGTGTTTGACGTTCAAAAGTATTGAAAGAGCCCAAAATTATGTTTTCTCTTTCAGATTCTAATTTAAATAGAGGGAATGCACTATTACACTTTTTTTTATGTCAGTGTTGATAAATAATAACAAAAAATCGATCGCAGTCTTTAAGACCTACAGTCTTACAAAGTTTACATGCTTATTATATGCCACTATTACAGAGACATTGCAGCTTTTGGCACCTACTGAATCTTTTTATTTTAAAAATCCTTTGAATCAGTCAGATAATAATGAGAAGTAATATTTCAGTTTCACGAAATGGAAAATAATGCATTTTAGTAATACAGGTGGACCAAAAAGTTGTACAAATTTCAAAACATTTTTGTAGCCAAGCGGCGCCGTGGACAGGGATCAGTACTTCGGTAGTTTCACGGAAGAACAGCATGCATTTTGTGTAAAACATTTTTATAAAAGCATTGATTCTTGAATAATTATTCGGCGTTTATTTCAAACTACAAGATCTATGTGACGTTATATAATCAGTGTACAGTGATTCGACGAATGTTTGCGTCGAGAAGGGTCACACCTTGATGATGTAATTTTTAAAAAGTAAATTTCCAATATTTTTTTTAAACTTTCACTGGGATCACGAAATCCATATTCAGAGCGAAATAAATGCCGAATAATAATACAAGAATCACTGTTTTTGTAAAAATGTTTTACACAAAATGCACGCTTTTCTTCTGTGAAGCTCTCCATTGCGACTGAATTTCAGTTTACCAAGCTACTGATCCCCACCACCCATGTCTCCGTCCGCGGCACAACTTGGTCACAATAATGTTTTGAAATTCGTACATCTTTAGGCCCACCCTGTATTTCTTTAAAAAACGAAAAATTTGAAGCCTTTTCTGGACGTCATGTTTTGACGTTATAAAATAGTTTTCTTAGGCTAGCTTTTTATTTATTTTTTAATTAACATTATTTTTTTTAAATTCAAGTGATCGTAAAAGCCGTAATTATTAATATAATATATAAAGACTTCATGACAATTATTAATTATCTTTTCACTTATTATCAGTTTTGTAAAATTATGGATAAGTCTCTTATGTTATGAACATTAAGTTTTTTTCTATCTTAGGTTCCTCGGATCATTTTTTATACTTGGGTGTTAACCCAAGTATAAAAAAGGTCCATTCAATTCAAAGATGGTTCTTGTCTCATACATTCCGAAAAAAAAACAAAAACGTCGTTTTGTTGAGCACAAACCACAACACAACCCAAAATACGTGATTCAGAGCAGAAGAAACCTAAAATGATTATGGACTGTAATGCAACAAAGATTGCTGTTGATTTTCTAGACAAAATGGTTTCAGCCTATAGTTGCAAATGAATGACAAGAAAGTGGCCTACAGCCGTATTTCATAATATGATTGATATTTCATGTTTCAATGCTTGCTTATTATACTGTGACACCAAAACAGACTGGAAACATTTTTATTTAATAAATATGTACTACAAATAATTAGATTTTGTATTTAATTTAAAACCATTACTTCATATTTTTGAAATTGGGTTACAAGATCCGAAGGCCTTAATAACTCCGGTATGCCTCATACGTCATAACACATTTCTGGCCGTGTTGTAGGTAGCTTGAAAACAAGCTTATGGGTCGGATTGGACGTAGTATTTGAGGAACCGAAGGAAGGTTAAACACAAACTTAGAACCTAATAACCTATTTTTAACTATTAAAAAGCAATATTTTCCATATCCGTTTCCAGAATCTGAAATCTTACCTCTCATTATTATCCGTTTCCGGAATCTGAAAAATTTACTTCTCATTGTTATCTAACTCCTACAATGTGTTTTTCTTTTTTAAGTGTGTATTAAGCGTGACTCCATTTTCTGTACATTTACCACCTTCTTCTTTAGTTGTTGCCTCATTGCCGAGGATAGTGACCCCTACTCCTACTTTCTTTGTGAACAAGGCTCCTCTGCTCCTTGAGCTGCATGGAGAGCCCCGGACACCGACATTTCGAAATACATCAGTGATCTTCCGCTACTTCTTCTGCCTTCCACATTGCTGGTGACACAAATTCCTGCTAATACAAATCAGAGTTAGCAAAGCTTTTCCGCACCCATACAGGAGAAAAGCCTTTTTGTTGTATTCAATGCAACTATTTTTTTTTCTGAACCTCTACCGGCAATGTCTGTCACTCTGTTAAAATTGTGTGATATAATTTCCAGACTCCAGTGACACCTGGGTAGCACCGCTGATCCAGGCGGGCGGGCTTGGCATCCGCTGCGACAGCGAGGTGACTAAGCACTTGTTGAGCTCCGCCCCCACCGGGGCCAAGATCCGACTTGCCACCGGCTACTTCAACATCACCCAGGAGTACGCCAAGGCGCTGGTGAATGACTGCCAGGCTGATTGCACACTACTCATGGCTCACCCTAATGTATGAATTTTGTACATTGCAATTTTTTGTCTTATCGTTTTCTTTCTTTTTAAATTCATCTATTTGAATTTTGATTTTGTTTTCATGAATGAGTGAACGAAATGGAATCTTGGAAGTGGAAATTATCACACTTCCCAACATCCGATCGAGCTGAAACTCAGCTGATAGACTCATGCACACACAAGCACACACACATGCATTTTTCTGGAATTAGATGACATTACATTTTGAAATTTACAGCAGTTTGTACACAAAATAAATGTTTGTACTATCCAACTATGATTTGGCTTAGGTGTTCGCAGTGTTGACTCCTGTTCCTGGGGAGAAAGTTCAATCCTCAAACCAAAAATAAATAAATTTTTCTTTGAAATTGGCTATTAACTGGCCCAAGGGACGGGGCAACTAGATTGAAAATTTGAAATAGATGTATTATAGTAAAAAAACATAGTTTTTTTACGGGTAACGCTGAAGATGTGATGCCTGATGATACAAAGTTATTTCCACTACTGGGATTTGAACTCGAGGGCTTCTGCTTTCCCAACAGCTGCTCAGTCAGCTGATCTCAATGATTTGTTATAATATTAATTTAATGAAATCATTCTGTTCTATTTAATGGTTTCTTTTCATTGCTTCATACATTATTCATTAGATTAGTAAATCTCCCTTTGCTTATCATTTAAGGAGCTGATTGTGTTATCAGGATTATAATACATTTTCTGAACGAAGCTGGATTAGCTGTTTTTAACAGTAATCTTAAATAAGATTAAATAAAGTTATACAAAACAAATATGTTACATGCAACTTATGTGAATGAATTGAAATGTTAGGGCGCCATCCTGCCTATTTCAGCAAGAACACAAAAAAAAACAATGAGACTGCTTACCTCAGGTTGTGTACCCTATGTACAGTTAATCTGGGAATGAGGGTGTTACCAATTCAAGATTTAAAAGCATAGTTTTTCAATGAGCAATAAAAGGTTATATTGTAACATAAAAAAACATATTACATGTAGAACACCCTACATCCTAATGTACTCGCTTTACCAAGGGGGCTTTTGTTAACACTGGTAGAAAAACAGGATTGGTCCAACGATCCTCCGAGATCCATATGATTCTTGAAAAGTGTCTGTCCGGGCGATCACACACTTAGTCATCCAAGTTGCCATAATATAGGGTTGTAAAGGCCTTGGATGAGACCAGTAACTCTCCTCCAAGGTGGATTCACACCAGCTAGCCATCAGCTTTCAATTCCTTCCAAAAAAAACCAGGTAAGGTGGAAAATAATACAAAATACAACCCTGTATTGCGTAGGGGAGATTGTCTTCACAGTCTCTCACAAAATTGCCTTGCATTCTGATTACATCAGATTAGTATCCATCCCTCATTTTTATCAAAGATTACATCTCGTACAATTTGATTCTGGCTTGATTCATCGGCCAAGACACACACCGGGACCCCAAACGGTCTGTGTTTCAGACAAGGAATAAAGTTTTTTCTTCCTGTCATTTCATAGACAACTTGGTGACGCCAGTGCGTAAAAACAAAGACAATTTACTGCCTGTGAATGTAGGTACCTCTTCATGATTGCATAATTTATATGTAACAAATACATACATTGTAGTTGGTTACAATATTTATTTGCACATAGCAATTTGCTGCTCAATAAAATTAAATATACCATATAGTTTTATGAAGATATTATTTATTACATACTGTGTTGTTATTATTATTGCAGGCGAATGGATTCAAAGGTGCCAGAGGACCAGCTGGAGGAGTTCCAGATGCATATTCATTGCTGGCCAGAAAGTATGTTAAGCTATTATTTGTATGGAAACTCATTGAACTAGTTGTACATACTTGAAATGTACTTTTCATATTTTAATTTGATTTCATGGATAATTAATTTTGCTGCTTAATTTTTGTTTTTTTTTTTAGATTTTTTGAATTGGTGGAATCTAATGGACAATCAGACAGGATTAAAATGCTGGAATACGAAAAAGCAGGCTGGACCTATCACGGGAAGGGTTTGTGGTAAGTTTAAATTTATTGTTTAACTAGCTGGGTTACCCGGCTTCAATCAGGACAACATTCGAGAGTGTTCTGGAATGTTCCACAATTTATTTTATTTATTTATAGCGGACCCGATAGACGCTGTCCTGTACACAACTGTCGGGACAAACTAAAATTAAAATAGAATAATATTGAATATTCGATACTGCGTTGGTAGCGCAGTCTGCCGGATCCAATGTAAAACATTCCAAAATCAACAACTCCTTAGAAATAAAAATTAATTAAAAGAACATTTTCCAGTGGACCAAATTGTGAATTTAACCATTCTCGAATCCCCTTGAACCCACACAAAAAATTTCATCAAAATCGGTCCAGCCGTTTAGGAGGAGTTAAGTGACATACACACGGACAGAAGAAATATATATATTAAGATTGTCCAAAATATCATTTCTTTATCAGCTATCTTCGATCTTTCTGTATTACCATCCCGCTTTTAATTTTTTTGTTTATGACTATGTGCTCTACCAGCAATTAGCATTGTTATAGCTTTCTCTTCACCAGAAACAATTTTCTTGTATGGATTTGAAAATTCTTAGGATCTTTCCTCTCAAAATGTACTTTTACAGTTCTCTTGCACTACTCTTTGTGAGGGCCCCAGCACTCTGAGCCATAGTTTAGCATGGATCCTAGATCCTATGGATGTTTTATGGAGATTAGATTATTATTACATATTAGATATTATTAGGAAGGCTTAGTTCCTTATAATAGTATAAATACATCTATCTATCTATTTGAAAATCGCTTTTGTTTTCTTGATTGAATGAATGTATGAATGTGGAATCTTGGAAGTGGAATTTAACCCACTTCCCAACATCCAATCGAGGGGAAACTAGGCAGATAGACTCTTTGTCGATGACTATTCATTTACAGTACACACATTTTCAGCTTACCATTATATACAGCCTATGTTACTCGCTGATAATGTAGCTTTAGTTTGGTGAAAGAATTTTTAAAATCGGTTTACGCGTGAAAGCCTAACAAACACACACACTCATTTTCGCATTTATAATATTAGTATAGATGATTAGGTACTCATTATCACTCTTTTTCCTAATATTTTTAAAAACTTAAGTATATTATCTATATATCTTTATATTTGGTTATAGATGGTTTGGGCATGTAGAGCCAATGAACAAAGAAAGACATAAAAATTGAAAAACTTATACTTGATAAAATCTCCGTACATACGAGGGCTGTCCGTAAAATAAGTTCTCCAAGGTGCTGCCGTCGCACAATTCGGCACTGGCCTGTAGCCTGATTCCCCCACCCCAAATGCCCTGTATACGCTGCACTCTCTGTAACGCTTAGTCTCGGTGTGGCAGCCGTTCGCGATGGAGCTTCTGCTCGCCTCGCCCGCCAGGTGTTAATAACCCTCTGTAATTCGCTTTTTGGAGCTCTGCGATATGGTCATACCAGAAAGACCATTATTGACAAGATTTTGACAGAAAATTTGGGATACCACAAGGTCTGCGCAAGGTGGGTCGTAAAATCGTTCCTCGCGAAGGCAGCACCTTGGAGACCTTATTTTACCGACAGCCCTCGATTATAAACATCATTGTTCCTAATCAACGTGGCAGCCCAATCCCAAGGTTATCATTAGGTATTTGGCAATATCACCTTGTTTCACAACACCGCCCCCGCAGGTATCTGGGCCATTTTACCATCAAGGTGGAATTTGGCACCACAGGTGAAACAGTATTTCTTGAGATTGAATTACTTTATTCTACTTATATTCTATATTACTTCTTTATTTTTTCAGGTACTACCCCCCCAAAGAATCTCTCCCTTCTCTCACGCTAATAGGCTCCCCAAACTTCGGCGAGCGTTCCGTAAAGCGAGACTTGGAGACACAAGTGGCCATCATAACCTCAAACCCCTCACTGAGGAAGCGTCTCCACCAGGAGTGTGAGTCTCTGCATGAGGACGCCAGGAAACCCGAGGATCAGTTTCAGCGGAAAATACCCACCTGGGTGCAAATGACAGTCGGAATTTTTAGGAATTATTTTTAACACTTCAATAATTTTAGTGAATTTTGCAGTTTAGATAAATGGGTTATAGTGACTCTTCACTTTCTCCAGTATTATTACCATTTTTGAAATTCACCACCTATAAAATAATATTTTTGTTGAGACATTCAAACATACATATTTTTATAAAATTCGATATATAATTCCAACATCAAAATTTAATTTTAGTTAGGCTTGAAGTCTTAAGTTACTTATTGAAATCAATTCATATTAAGAAAATTTCCAAACATGTTAGTATGCAGCTTACTGTGTGTACAAATTTTTAAATTTTGCATTGACTGAAGAATATATTGCATCTCTGTGATAGAGCGGTCATTGTAACAGAGTTTTTGCTATGACTAAATTATCGCTACAGCAGTATTGTAGTGTTATAAATACAGCAATATTGTAGTGTTATAAATACAGCAGTATTGTAGTGTTATAAATACAGCAGTATTGTAGTGTTATAAATACAGCAGTATTATAAATACAACAGTATTGTAGTGTTGTAAATACCGCAGTATTGTAGCGTTTTAAATACAGCTGTAGTGTTATAAAAAAAATTTATAGCTAAAATTCACAAATGCATGTAGTACCTACCTAGCTAGCTAGGATGAATTTCTCATAAGGTTTACCGATTTAGAATGGACAATATAATGAAAAAAATTCACATTCTTCAGTATTATGTAATTAGAACCACAAAATAAAAAAATATTTTTATGAAGTGACAAAATGGTGCAAAACTATAACCTCTTAAATTATAATTATTACAGTAGACCTCTTTTTAGCAGAGTAAAATAAAATCACCTTTTAAGAGGAACGGCTGTGCGGCCTTTTTGAAATAGGATTTGAGGCCAAAATACTTAACCACACTGAATAATAATATTTTTCATCAAAAGGTATAGCAAATATCTAGTACGGATTTGGCTACTTTTTTATTTTAAATTATTAATTATGCCATTAAATAATTAATTTTTTCACGATTTTAGAGGCAACCTTGACAATTTTATGTGAGTTAATGGTAATTGTTAAAAAAATAATCTTAAATAATCATTTAAATATAAAGTTTTATAATATAAAAAAATAAAACTTCATAAAAAAGATGTATTTGAGTTGAAATTTTAAATTTATATAAACATAACAAATTTAACGTAAATCGGTCAATCCATTGGATTTACACCCATCAAAATGCTTTCTTTAATATATATATTTTTTTTTTTTTTTTTTGGTTTTAGGCAATTCACCCTGGAGAGAGTGCTTTGTGCCGGTAATATTTAAAATGGATAAGAAATTTCGGTTAATCTAATGGGAATATATTTTTTTAATAAATATTAAATATCATTTCATTAACTTACAAATAATTACCATTGCCTCTAAAATCATGAAAAAATTAATTCTCTATTTTATAATTTAAACACAATCAATAAAGTAGCACATATCCATGCTAGACATTTGCTATACGTTTTGATTAAAAACGTAGCTTTTTAGTTTGGCTGGGTATTTTGGCCTCAAATCCAAAATTAAGTTTTGTATGAAAAGGGCCGCACAGCCATTCCCCTTAAATCTTTCTCTTCGATTAAACTGTTACATTCAATTGGATTTATTAGATATTCTAAATCTTTAATTTGCAACTAAAGGGTAGAATGTGACTGAGGCTTACGGAAAAGATTTGCAGAGCTAAGATAATATTTTATCACTTTAATTTTCCAAAAATTTCATTAGGGAACTCGCTTGCACAGCGCGGGTGTAAACTGTGCGACCTAAAGTTTAATTTTGACTTACAGAATTCAACACTTCGTTTGTGTGAAAGCACTACGAAACCATACATGATTTTACTTCAACGGCAAACCAGAGACTACTATGTTTTATGTTAGAACTCAATGTTTGGAGTTTAGATTCTCACTTCACATGAAGATTTATTTAAAAACATGATTTTGTTAAAAAGATTTTTTTTTGATTTTTTGTTTTTTGATATGACACGTTATATAATTTTTGTACCTACCTCTTTTATATTATAAACATACTGAATACATCACATTGAATCTGAAGTCTTGTTACTTGAAGGTGTTAACATATTTTATTTAAATTTAGTAAATTTAGTGACTAATTATTTATTATAAAATAAAATTTGCGGGTAATATGTGTGTACAAATCAATATATATTGTTTGTTATTTATTTTTTAATTCGTCATTTTTAGTGTTTATATTTTTATAAAGTTGTTATTGTGAAGAGGTTCCTATTTTCTTGCAGGCGATTGGAATATTTTGTAGCAAATTTAAAAAAATTATGTGTCTCAATTGATTGATTTAAGAGTTAAATATCGCAGCTGAAACTTAAAAGATAAATTATTATTTGTATATCTAACTTCGATACATTCTGTGTTATTGTATTTTTTTATACTTAATAAAATTCGAATGAAAGTTACTTTGACTAAACTTGTGTTTCTAAACCATCTTCCTTGTAAGGAACGAGACCAATGACCAGGGCGAATGACCAGCAAACAGAAATTCCGATTTTGTCAAAACGCAGCGCTCTGCCTTCCTTACGATTTTGGCTAATATTGCTTAGAAGAGCGCCGCGGACAAGTCCTATCGCTCCCGCGTTCAAACGGGTAATGATTTTGAATATTGGTGTTTCGAGTTGGCAACAAATATGCTTAAACACGTGATGTAAAAAATATTAATATTATGTACTTTTTACAATTATCTTTTGATCAAGTATTTATAATTTTTCAATAATGTCCAAGCAAAATAAATGTTCGAAAAAATCTGAAATACATTAATTTGTAAGACCGTAAATAGATAGACAAAATAGAGAAATTTTCATCATAAATACGTGCTTGGATTTTTTTTAATAATTTTATTTGAACTAAAATTAAAATTTTGAAATATACGGTCACCAAATAACGTATTGATTTACAATACTGTATGATTATATCGTATGAAATAAGTCTTGTATAAGAATATTTTTCCTTTGAAAATTATCAAATTTGCGTATCGACCAACCAACAGAACAACTTTTTGACAATAAAAAAATCAAACTTTTTCAAAATTTAAAACATACCTTTACCAGAAAAAATAAAAATCTTTAGAAAACATTTAAATTTTTTTTGTCAAAAAGTTTCGTTACGTCTAGAAGTGGATTTAAAAATGACAATTTTCCAGTTGCATCTAACCAAGCCCTCTTAACATCCACCATTGAATTGTAATAGAAACCGGCTTCTTACTCAGTAAAATCGTTTGGTGTATCGAGGTTTCTTAAAATAAAACGCTTGATATTCACATATTCTCAACAAAACACTGGCTGCAATTCGAGAGGAAAGACATGCAGTTGACCATCCCAGACAAAGAGCTGGGAAAGCAATTTCAGAGACTGTTCTGGGAGAGACTGTGCCTGCAATGGATGGACACCGCAGAAGTTTCGCAGGTCAAGGACGTCTGGAGGTGCCTTGTGGAAGCGATGGGACCCCGAACAGAACAAAGGGAAGAAGATGGGATGAGATGCATTCATATGTTAGAATTTGGCGAAGAACTGATGTGATCAGTCTTTATAACTATTTATTTTAGAAATATCTGAGCGGTAACTTTATCTCAGATACTCAACAATAGTTGAATTTAATGTTTCAAAGACCCAATCGTACGTGATTATGACTAAAAGGGATCGAATAGACAATCTAGTCTCCTTCAACGGAAGCAATCTTCCCAACATGCCTTCCATTGATATGCTTGGTGTAACTTTTGATGTGACCAGCACCAGGCACGGGGGCTCCACCGAAGCCAGAGTGCTTCAGAAGCTGGGCGAACTGCACAGGACCTGCAGATACTTAAATGGTACACAATTGCTGACCCTGTACAAATCTCAAGTGCGCCCCACTGTTGAGTTTGGCAGCCACCTCTGGTCTGGAGTGCCAAAAAAAACCTTGACTCTGTGATACCTTTATCTTAACAAGCAGATTGCAATCTTTAGAGCACAGGTGTCAGATAGGTATGCTCTTATTGTTCTACCGGCATTACAATGGAAGATGCTCCGAAGAAAGAATGTCATTGATGATCCCTTCGGTGTTGGTGCAGAGTCGGGAAATATGCCAAACACACGCCAAGCATACATACACCGTTGAGAGAAATTATTTTCCTCAAGGCCTCCTGTGTGAAGATAGTTTAAAAAAGAAAAATTAGTATCTTAGATAATCTGCAGTACACGGTGGAGTTCTGATGCCAACCCCAACGGTATGGGCACTGAGGCATGGTTCTGGCAGAGTAAACAATAATAATAATAATAATAAGTTATTTATTTCAGCCGAACAGAGCGGTGGGTGTAATACTCTGCCAGCCATATAAAAGTATACATTACATACTACCTATATGAAAAAGAAAAAATAAATTAATAAAAAAAGATTTAAAAAGAAATATTAAATATTAAAGACAGTAATTAGACTGAAAGCAGTGAATATGACATCCCTTTGGTGAACTTACGGTGGCGTTCCATGGTTTCATCCTCTGTCCTTATTCCCAACACCTGCAGAGAAGTGGCATGATTGTCGGAAAAATAGGACCCATTTGAGAAAATGGTAAGTAGCAGGACAATTTGAAACAATTTACTGATACACAATACTTTCAGTACCTATCACCCTAGAATAAGATCACCATACAGCATTACCTGTCAGCAACAGCAAATCACTAAACTGATTTGAATAGTCAGGTACTTTCGAATATTCTAAATCCCATCTCCTCTCCTCACTTCGCTCATCTGCAAACAGTGTTGCTTTCTTGACGGATTTCCCGTTATATCTGGCGGATTGGAGTGTCCTCGAAATGGGAGAATTTTGTGTCGACAAATTTCTTAGTGGAATCGAATAAAAGAACAAAGTATGGCAGCACTGTCCGCAAAGCATCCAAATCAGGGATTTTTTTTTTTTTTTTTTACAGTTAATACCGCACAAGAGTCCCAACTGCTCCCGTCTGGAGCCAGTGAGACTATGGCATCCCCAATTGGGGTATGTTGTGAGGCTGAAGGTAGTGGGGAGGGGAAGGAGATAGGGAAGAGGAAGGTGGGGAAGTACCTGGCTATTCAGATCTGGTCACCAAACACGGCTAAAGCCATTTCAAGCAACGTTTCAATTCTGAATGGTGGTCTTACACCAGGGCGATACTGATAGTATCTGGGTGTAGTATAGTATAGGGATGCCATAGTTTTAGTGGTAAAGCCATTTCAAACAATGTTTCAATTCTGAATAGTGGTCTTACACTAGTGTGATACTGAGAGTATCTTCCGATTTGGAATGTGCTGCAAAAATACAATATATATTATTTTAAATAAGTAAATTGATTGATAAGACAAATTATTCAAATAAAATTTACTTATTTACTTGCGCACATAGGGATTTGAACCTATGTCCTCCGGATTGCCAGCCGAGAGCCACGGGGGATGTCAAGTCACAGAGGTCCCTATGATGATTGTGAGGTATTTTCCCTCAAAGCAGCATTTCTATATTTTTGTTGTTTATTTTTGGTATGATATGCTGTGTTGCGCTACCTCCTTCTTTAGTCAAAGTTTCGGACAGCATTAGCGTCGATGATGGACACTGTAACGCTGTCCGAAACGCACGTCAGCATTCCTACATGTTTTATTGACATTTTCTAGAATGAAGGAAATGAGGAACCAATGAATGACAACAAAGATAAATTCTTAATAAACATTTTTATTATAAAATTACTTTTGTTTATAAATAATCATTACTCATTAGACACATAATTACACAAATCAACTTATTTTCACTTTCGACTTAAAGGTTTACGTGAATAAATAACACAAAAAATTTCATTTCTTTACAAAATGTTCAATTATTGGTTTCTACGTGAGAAACATTACATTAGTATAAATATCATGTATACAATTGGTTACCAATCATGAATATTTTAACGGTACAATATTATTTGAAACACAGTGTGGTTCTTTTATGTGATTTAGAAATATGAAATATTATGCAATAATAATAATAAATTGGTTTACATATGTACTGCTGTTTGAACATTTATTAATTCATCATTGGACACAAAAACACAAATCTGACCAAATACAGGGAGGAGATTGAAACATGGAAAAAATTATAATTGGATACATTCTTTGGTGTGAATTATATTGAATTAACCATTAAAACAAATAAGGTTGCAGAATGTAAATAATATTTGAAATTGAATGCAATATTAAATAATTAACTAGATACATATTGGATTAATTAAACACAAGAGGTAGTTAGAGGATAAATTGAATAAAATCCACATTGCTTAATGCGGTTGTATTTAGTTAACTGGGAGAGACAAATCAATGTCAGTTTTTGATGATTTTGAAGTCTACTTAAATACAACATGATTGTAGAGTTTAATAAACTAAATTCGATACACGCGCCGCACTTAAGGTGACACTGCACCCACTCAAAACAATAATGAAATGTACCATTTTGGAATATATTTACTTTTCTTCGATCTAACAATATGAAATAATTGACTAGCGTGATCGCATCACCCATGTGTTCCTTTCTGTTTGAATTTTATCTAAATAATAATGAATTGAGATTATTCGTTTCACAAAATACCAGATTAGTTATGGATATATGAATGCTGATGGAAACAGTGAATTTTTGTTTGTTTGTTAGGAATACATGAGGATATCTAATGACTTGCAGGATTGCTTCGGTTCGTTGTTAACTTAACATAATCTTAGATATAATTGACTAAATACAATACATAAGTTACTTAACGGGTGAGTAGAGAGAGTAATTAATTGATTTACATTGTTAAACTAATAATACGGCTAAAAGGAGTTATACTTCATTCACCATAAAGAAACCTGTCAAAAACAAACAAGCCAGTTAAATTTTAATGAACATTTCATTGTTTAGTTATTATGGTGAACTTATGCCTACTTGTGGCAATTTATATAAAAACAATTATACAACGGTGAGGGAAATGTTACCAGAACTGATGGTTTTTAATGCACTTAACATTATAAATATAAGCATTTTAGTTTCCAGCTAAAAATTGTAAAATGACATAAATTAAGAATTAATTTTGTTTGTTTGTAAAACGATTCCGTAGTGGTGAATGTAGTATACTGCCCTGAATGTGTTCATATGAACAGATTTCTCAATAAATACACTTTAATAGCATATACTCATTAAAGATAATATACATTGTACATCTCTTCAGTCTTTGGTTTCATTCTTCCAATTCATTTCAGTTTCTAACTTCTTCATTCAGATGGAAATGCTCACCGTCAACTCTAAAAAGATAGTGGATTTTTGTGACGTTTTCTATAAACAAAAATATATAAGTCAGTTTGATAATAGCTAAAATGATGTTTTCAATTGCAACATTTATATAATGAATAAAATGAACACATAATAAACTAAATACTTGTTCGTAACTTTTAAATTATGTCAATACGCAATAGTTATCACAAATGCAAAATAAATTATTTGAAAAAAAAAAATTCTGACAACATTTACAAATAATATTAATTATTATGTCTCTGAAATATCAAGTTGATGAGCACACTTATTTTTACATTAATTTGAAATTAAACATTATTATTTTAAGTAGGTAGATAACTCAATTGAAAGATGAATCAGTTCGCTATTTATACGAAAAAATATATTAAATGAAAAATAATGAAGAAGTTATGTTAAATTTCCTTATAAGTAACTCCCAACTACATAATATATGCGATATTCCCAAAGAAACTTTATTTTCAAAGAAATCATTTGACTTGTCGTGGAACCAGTAAAAAAAAAGCTTGAGCAAGTTACATAAAAAATAGGATTTTTAAAATGGAATTGGTTTCTCATTTATTCGAGAACTAAACAGTAGATTAATAATTTTCAAAAAGTTTTTAAAGTAAAATACTCGTATACCTACCAACATTATTTCTTTTTCTAATTTTTAATACACATTTTATTTTAACACGGTATAACATATTATTAAATTTGATTGGGATTTTGTTATACTACGGTATGAATTGTAATTTAATCATTTTATTTTGGTTAATTTACGGAAAATAAGCTATTTATGTCTTTGATATAAATTGGAAAATAAAGTACTTATTAATTTTCATAAATTAAAAAATACCTTGAAAATATTAGATAGGTACTTAATTAATAATATTTGAATGTAAAAGTGATTATTTGGTTTTATTCTCAAACTCAATAAATAATATTGTCATTCCAATTCACAGAATTTGGTTTATCCAATTTTATACCAGGTGGAGAAATTGTTGAAATAATTATTTAACAATGAACAGTAAGATTATTTTTATAAATTTGTTTTGAGGATAAATAATATAATTTGTGTAATCATGGTGTAGATTATTTAATTTGTTTCGGTTGTTTCGGTTTGTGGTTCGGTTTGTTGTTCGTTCGTGTTCGAATTACCGGGAACATAGAGGGGGGTGCTGAACATAACAATGTTTACATCTAACAATATACAATATTATTTCACTTTTCTTAACTACAACCAAACTAAAATCTGCTATCCAAAATATGCAAATCAATATCGTACTAGATTAAATACTATACAAGAACAAGGCTGCATCGGTTTCACATTCATTTCCAAAACTTTTCACATCTCTTTTGACATAGGCCGAATGATGGCAGAATGAGCAAACTGAAAAGGTAATAAATGTAAGCAAGTATGATTGTGAAATGGTGAATATGAATTAGTTGCAAACCTCGAATTGAAGAACATAATCTGCCCGCTAGACGCTAGATAGATAACACGCGCACGATATAAACTTGACACGGAATGTTACATTTATTTCTCAACTTCTCCTATCTCGTATAGTCTACAGTCTTCTAACACCGGCCCATGGAAACTTCGGGGGTTTGGTATTTACTATTTGGCATAAGCCATGTTGACTCTGTTCCTTGACAAATTTACACTAACTATTCTTTATATTATTAAGAGTATATGAGGAACTTTAGTGCAACTTACAACAATATATTATAAACAAATCAAATATACAAAATGTCATCAGGCCTTGCATTTCCACTTCATAAATACGAGGTTGGCGAATGCAAGCCATTCCTGCAATATCAGATACATCCTAGAACAACTCTGTAAATGGTTCAATGCCGCTGTTCTCAGAATTCATATCAACGAAACAGCGGACATAACGCAGTTTATCACATAAATCTAAGGGCATGACAAATATACAATACAGAACATGCTCAGTTTCCCATTTCAAAACAATAAAGTTAGAGATAGAAAAGCGTGGAAAGTATACACTATACAACACTTTTTTTGGGTTTCATACCATTTATTTGGCATTGAAATTTGTGGATTTTCAAAACGACTGGCCCGTAACAAGAAGTTAGTGCAATCCAGAAATCATTCTTATTATAGTTTAATCACAACAAAACACACCACATTTATGTGTTAAAGTGCATACGTGTATATTACAACTTTCTCATTAGTGCCTTCTCCGGGATATCATTACGTATATCACAATATATTTATTCCAAAATCTACGTCAAAACGCAATTTGTCAATCGGGCGTACCACCTGTTTCCATCTGAGCTCTTTGTGTCGAGTGTAATAACTATAACACACAGCAAGCTGTTAACTGGACAATTTAAACTATAAAATACTTGAGCATTTTATCCACGTCGACCCGGAAAGGGCACTCATTGGGCACTTTTGTAATTCCCACGGCAACTGCACGGCAAATGCACGGTGTTTTATTTCTTCATATGTGTGAGGGAGATGTAAGACAAGTATTACAATTTGCTGTCTGGAAAGCAAACATACATACACCATTTGTCTCATTTTCAACCTATTACCTACTATAATTTTGTGTGTAAGAAAGAGCATTATTGTGATAGAGAATGTATGTTTTTATGTTTTGTTTGTGCCGTTGCCGTGCTGAAGCCACAGGAATTATAAAAGGGCCCATTCCGATAGGGCATTAATTCCCCGGGAAAATAACATTAATATAAAAAATTAAAAGTCCTATTGTCGGGGTCCTTTATCAAAAGCCGAACCCTTGGAAGTCTTGCGCCGGGGCCGGTTGAAGCACAGGCAGCGGGGCGGGAATAGGGCTATTAGCGCCCATGAGGTTGTAGAGGATGGCGAACAGGGTGCAGGCGGCGTACACACCCAGCGCAGCCCACCATAGTAGGCGCTCGTGTAGCCGCTGCTCGAAGTTCTTCAGCACCAGCAGGCCGATGGTAAGGCCGGCTAGCGCGCCCGTCAGGTGCGCCACGTAGGACACTGGAGGCCCGGCACCGCCCTCCGCTGCGTAGCGCGAGTATATCGCAAAGCCAACGTCGCATGAAGCTGGAATAAACAAGGTAGCACGTTAGGACAAATGCAAAGAAAACGTAAATGTGAGTCCAAAGTTAGAATTTTTTCAATTAAATTTTAAGTAAGTAAGGGGCCATCCATATATTACGTCACACCTTAAGGGGGGGGGGGGGGGTAGAGAAGTGTGACAAGGGGTATGGGGGGGTCTTCAGCTCTGTGATGTCACATGTAAAAATTTAAATTTTGATTATTTTTAGATGTACAATTGCAAAATATGTGACTTCAAACTAGGGGGGAAGGGGTGAAAATGTGACGATATGTGACAGGGACGGGAGGGGGGGGGTCGAAAAATCATGAAATTCTTGTGACATAATTAATGGATGGCCCCTAATATCAACTTTTTTAATGTAATTTAAAATGCGTTGAAGCATAGACCCACCCGGCTCCAAAGGTATTTTTTAACCCTTTAGCGGCCGAAAAAAAAAAGTGACTTGACTTGATCTACAAGTTTCCATACACCGTGTATATGTTGTGGTTCATGAATACCTTACTAGGAAAACTTTCACAGAGGTGTTGAGGTGATGTAAAGGCCTCGTCAAACAGACGGCGTAATTTACGCGGCGTAAATTACGCCTTAACGCCGCGTACTTTCTGTTTGAACGGCTTCGGCGTACGCAGAGCGTATAGCAGAGCGCCCGGCATAAAATAAAATCTTGTAAAAAAATACAACGCGACGTCCTAACGCCGCGCTAGAGCGTAGCGTACTGGTACGCGCTCGCTCTGTTTGACCGGTTCAGACAAGTTCAGTACAACACAACGCGGCGTACAGTACGCGGCGTATTTTACGCCGTACGCCGCGTAAATTAAAGTCTCGTCAAACAGAACGCGTAATTTACGCGGCGTACGGCGTAAAATACGCCGCGTACTGTACGCCGCGTTGTGTTGTACTGAACTTGTCTGAACCGGTCAAACAGAGCCGAGCGCGTACAGTACGCTACGTTCTAGCGCGGCGTTAGGACGTCGCGTTGTATTTTTTTTTAAGATTTTATTTTACGCCGGGCGTTCTTGCTCGACTGTGATAAAAATGATTGAATGTGTCCGAAAACATCCTTGTTTGTATGAAATGAGGAACAGTGCATATAAAAATAGTTCTATGAAGGCAAGATTAAGGGATTAAGATTAGGCCCTGCTGTACGCTCTGCTGTACGCCGAAGCCGTCAAACAGAAAGTAAGGTAAACGCGGCGTTAAGGTTACGCCGCGTAAATTACGCTTCTGTTTGACGAGACCTTTAAAATGATGGATGTAAGAGAAAAAAGAGGAAGATTTGAGTTGTTCTTATAAATTGTAAAGGTGGGTGTAGATTCATTTCAGTGTCGACATATCGACCAGACTGAAGCAGAATTTAGATTTATCATCATGAGGTGTTTGCCAGAGCAGTATAATTTGTTGGAGATTATGCCTGGGATATATGTCTAAGAGACAGAGGTAAAGGGTAGAGAGTAGAGGGTAGACATACCGAAGACGAAGACGGCCAGCAGCCGGAAGGCGCCCCACTGCATGGTGTGGTAGTTGAGCAGCACGTTGGAGAGGTGCGCGGCGAGCAGCGCGTACACGCCGCCCGACGCGCCCGCCAGGCACACGGTGGGGTCGCACACGCTCGTGCCCAGCGAGCCGGCCGCCACGCCCGCCAGGTACACGGCTGCGGCGCGAGAACCGCCGTGCACCATCTCCAGCGGCAAGCCCACCGCCGTCTGCACGGACAGGTTGAAGCCGAGGTGGAGCCATCTGCACACAACATACACACAAGTTAGTTTCTTGGCACAAATGGTAACATTGACACTGCTTTTTAGTCACACGCTCAATGGGATGGAGCGTGTGAATGAATTACAATTTGGTTTTTAAATATAACCCTCAGGGCTTGTGTCATCTTTGGGGATGCTGTGTAAAGGACATTTTTAAGGAAAGAGAGGAGAGGAAGTTCGAGGGGTGGGTCGGTGTTTTCAGGAGTGACCAGGAGGGAAGCGTGAATCCATCCTTCTCGCCACGGTACAAGACTATGGGTAGAGAGAGGCCAGCTGGAGAGATTAAAGGGTCTCCCAATCTGGCCCTCTGCGCAGCTGGTGGGCAGGCGCATCTACCGCCGTGCCCCGAACACGCCACACTTGATGAACCCGGGCGCCCCTGCCAAGTCACCAAACATAGCGTACCGCTTGGGGTGACCTATGGCAGAGGTGATAGTTATTCAATAAATGGTTTTCGGGGCGGCGGTACCCATAACCGCCTCCCAAATACGTTTTATCGTTGTTTCGTTACTTGTTAGTATCGAGCGTTAACTAGTTAGTATCTATGTAAAAATTATGTGTTTTGTATTTTTGTAGGTGTTACTGCTTATTTGAATGCAAATTCTTCCAAAGAATCAATGATTTGTCAAACATGACGACGACATTTAATAAACTGTCAAATGACAAATAAATTGTCAAACAACAAATTTGTCACCCAACATCCATGAAAAACAAGTTCGTAACTAATTTAGCCCCAAATACATTCGTTCCGTGTGAACTTTGATGACTAACGACAGACGTTATAAGTTATAACCCTTTTACAAAATAGGGTTAACCCTTTCAACACGAGTCTCTAAGTGCGGCCTTGGAGCCCCCTAATTCTGCCGTGATAAAAATGTCATATTACAAATCAATTAGTCATCGTAGGCACCATTATAACATTTCGTGATTAAAATACACTAAAACTTCATTTCCAACCCATATAATAAATGTGTAAAAATTAATGCCTTCACTTTACAATCCCCAATAGTCTAATTCCCGTTCACTTTTCAAGGGTATGAGAAAAGAAACTTTATTACCATAAAACAACGCGAAATAAACTTCTTTTTTTAATTTGGGTGCGGAAACTCGTTTCGCTACTTATTTTAAATATTTGTGGCAAGTGGTACCTAATGCCTAGCAAGTAACAACAATGTCTGCATAAGTTCACAGGTCAGAAAAGCCGACAAAAACAAATATTAATGTAACAATTAAATTTTATTTAATGCCACGTTTGTTGAGATTTAGGGGCAATTATGTTTCGCGAATTTGATTGTAGACTTTCGAGCTTAAGTCCGCAATAATGTCAAGACAAATTTTGCCATTTTCAGGCCCGCGAAGAGGCGCGGCAAAAAAGATGTGGAAAATCGAACATCGCGTGCAGAAAGGCGGGAAAGTCTTGAACCAACCAACAAAAAAGGTGTCAAATGAAATTGCAAATAATGGATTACAACATACACAGTAATTTATTATAATTTTATAAAGGCACGGAAAACAAGAAAAAATAAACAGAAATACTGCCTTTGTGGTATTGCAAATATAAGAAATTAGCATATATAAACGTCATGTATTTTAATTAGTGGAAAAAAGTCATAGACAAACTACTGTTTTAAATATAAAATTGGAACAAAACCTAAACTACACTAAAATCACAATAAAATGCAGCTAATTAATGCTGGAAAAGCTGCATTTAAATGTGAGGTTATCGCTGTTTTTCTTCAGAAAATTTCAAATTATTTCCTTAGCGGGAAAGTAAAGTCTCGGGTTTCCCGATTCATTTTTCATTTGATAAATGTATAATGATTAATTATTATTGTGCCAATGGCGGAGCGCCCTCCACTAAGGGGGCGGAGGTTAATAGCTAAACTTTGTCAAGATTGAAAAATAATAACATGACTAAGCACGTTACCCCTGACAGACACGACAAAATTTTGGCCAGGGAATTTAATAATAAGATAATGCTGTTTGAAAAATTGGAAAAGTACCTACCTATTTTTTAAATACATTGCTTGATAATGAAAAATATGTTCATCAAATTAACATCAATACAGATTTTTTTAAATTTAAGAAATATAGATTAATACATATATATATTCAGGTAGGTACTATAATTAAAAAATATTAAAAAATTTAAAAAAATGTTTTGTTGCATATTTTAACGCCGTACCTATTTTAATATATTATATCGTGCGGTAAGTTAAAAAAAATATTTTCTCAATAGTATGCTAAAGCCGCGACAAAATTATGATCGTAATAAATTTGTCAAAAGTATTTTTAAATGTTTTAGCAAAAAACGAAAGTGGATCTCCGCCGAACGTTTTTTGCCCATTAAACTGCACTAAAAAATATGAAATGTAAAAAGTGCAAATACGTGGGGTGAGCGCCCCTCATTCCAGATCTTAATTATTATGAGGGAGATATTTTCGGAGACTTTATTTTAGAATGTGGAAAGTGACAGATAAATAAGTACTGCAAAACATAAATATTGTATTACTTAGCCAAATAGGAACAACACTAAGAAACAGAAAAAACTGAAATGGGACGGACAGCCTGCGCTACAAGGAAAATTATAGTTGGAGCAACACCATGTTCAGAAAAAAAACCATCAGAAAGACGCAGGAGAAAATAAAGACGATATAAAATGCGTGGTGCTAAAATGGCATGCCAAACCAGGAAACGACGGAAGAACGCCTAATAGGTAAGTAAGTAAGTAGTAAGTAAGTAGAACAAAACCAACATAGAAGAAGAAGTTGGCACAACAAAGAGCAAATAGATTCAGGTTAGAAACAAGGGAAATATGAATTTTATTAACCCCAAAGTTCTTACATCAAAGAACCACACGATTGATTTTTTTCACTGATCTATTTCCAGAAGTGTCTTCTCATTTCACGTGTCGCGTTTTGTCTTAATGTCACCTCACTTCCGTCCGTTTGTAACGCTTATAAAAATACTTCCAATCTATACATAGAATAATATAACAACAGAACATTCAAGACCTGGTAACACTTTTAAATTATCTTAATGAACTTTAACTGAAACACTATCTAAATAAATCCATAATTGCAAAGTGTTTAAATAACTTAGGTACAATATTACTTTTTGAAATGCAGGTTCAACAAAATAATTTTATTGGGACATTAAATCTTTGGGTTAGCAAAGTAACCAATTCGTTTTATTCGAAAAGATTGTTTGCATATTTTCCATTTAAGCCAATTGCTAAACTGGTACAAGGCAAAAGAAACTTCCCGTTTTCTCGAAAGTTTTTGATGGTAAACTGAATTATTTCTGGTCATATTATCCAAACATCGCGTGAGCCTGTTGGAAGGAAAAAACACATTTTCCAATAAGCGAGCGCTTATATTTTATGAAATGCCTCGAATTTGCATATTTGCACGTTCGGATAGGAAGATTAAGTTAAATTAAAAGTGATAATAAACTGATATTGTAACTGAGGTGGCCAAAAATGTGTAGGTACTCCGAATTCCGAATAATACTGGAGGTGGAAAATGAATTTATGTATTTAAAAATTCAAATGTAATTTGGAGAGATTAGAGCTAAAGAGTTAGAGAAAAATACAAATTAAGTACTCAAATAAAATAAATATGGTGTTGGAATAATAATTGATCCATGTTTAGAAGAGAAATGACAAAATGAGAATTCCACGAATATGGACAAAGCTTCACGCGTGCAAGAATGAAGTAAGGACCATTCTCCCGGTGCCAGATTTGAAGTAGGAAATGAAGTGTCGGCGTTTGGCCACCAGTTATTTATCTCATTAGGGGGCATTCCACGTTGAGCGCATTAAACAAACGATTATTGAGGAAGTGCCCGAGATGCCAGCCTTGTGGGACGCCGGGAAAGGATGTTAAAGAGGCGCTGAAAAAACAAAGACTTAACTGGACTGGAAAAGATCTAGAGAGATAGTTATAGTAATGGAAGAAGTAGAGGTAACAATATTATATCAGAGACGATTCAAATACGAAATCTTATTATTAATTGTTTTTGTGTTTAATTCGTAGAACTCCATTTAATTTAAAAACAAATAATAATTTGATAATTATATCAAGTTCTGCAAGTATTTTAGTATATATATTTTTGTTACAAGGTTTACAAGACCATTTTCAAGCTGCGGTTGAACCACTTTGAGACGACGTATTTATATACGAATCTAAATGTCATTTTCTGAAGGTGTCTAAATTGATTTATTACCGGTTAAACTAATTTGCTGAGAAACTAAGTAGAGACAGTAAACACTCCATTATGTGGGAGATCTGTTTTCTCGCACTAAGTGTTGGAAACCTTAACACTTGGTGCGGGAAAACAGATCTCCCACAAAATGGAGTGTCTACTGTATCTACTTAGTTTCTCAGCAAATTGGTTTAATCGGTAATAAATCAAATAAGACACCTACGAAAATTGACTTTTAGATTCGTCGTAAATACGTCGTCTCAAAGTAGTTCAACCACAGTTTGAAAATGGTCTTATAAAACTTGTAACAAAAATACATACTAAAATACTTTTAGAACTTGATAATAACATTATCAAATTTAATTAAAAAAAAAAATGCAAAATCGAAGGTGAAACATGGTAATAAGCGTAGATGAACAAGGTTAAGGAAATGCAAATTTAAAATAGTTCAAAAAGTTAAGAGGCTGATATACAAAATAAAAACACATAGACAATGAAAAATCTATTTAATGTTTACGTAATACTAGCTTACGCCGATAACGGTATAAAATAGGTACTGAAAATCCATCTACGATAAGTAAGTGAATAAATTCCATGAAGAACAAGAAATATTAAGAATGCATTAAAATGCTATTTGTGCAGGCAAGTGAGTTATGACGTCACGCTAGAGTGGCATTGAAAAGAAAAAAAAATACCTGAAACAATTATTCCAATCTTTACATTGGAAAATTATGCTTCGAAAGACAGAACATGTAAGAGAAATCTACCCATCTGTAACTTAATGCAAAGTCCACATATCATAATATTATAACTTATAACACTTAACAGTTAGATTTGTACAGTGGATTACTTTATATTTCATATCAACTGAGTTTATTTGCAATGCCATTTTAATCCATTACGAGATTAATAACCAGATTGTTTGTATTTTCAGTGGTTTGTGCACTGAAGTCATTTGCCAAGCATTGTTTCCTGTCAGTTAAAGTGAGGCGAACAAAGTGGTCACCGAATCGCTCGTTAGCATCGCAGATCAGCTGGCGATACGGACAGACCAGACAGACGAATGACACCAGATCAGGCGGATAGTGGCATTATTAACGACGGGGAACCGACAACCATCCACCACTCAGAGTGCATCAAAATACTCCAAAAATAAAATACAGTAATCCATCAAAATCCGCAGGGCTTGGTTACTGTAATACGGCACCGATAGCGAAACACGGATAATGAAAATGAAGTCAATGATAATTATTACGGGTTCTGTGAAATAAGAAATTTTAAGTTTATATAACAAAATGCATTAGTAAATACGCTAAAGAGTTTATATTATTTTTGTCTTACTCCGCTTACTGGTTAATACGCAATATTTCTTATTAAAACAGTTAAATTTAGCTATATTATCACGAAAAGTGAGTATTTACGTCGGGGAAGACGAAAAAATTTAAATGTAACATGCATAAAATATGCATGTTATATTTAAATTTTGTTAAAATTATTTCATTCGCACGGTATACGCCATTTTTATTTTCATCCTTTTTTGGTTTACATTTCATAGACAATCAATCATCAATCAATGCTGCCAATCGTAGAAAAATTATTATTGCCATATAAAACAATACTTTATTCGGGTTATGAAGTGAATGCATTATTGACATGTTTGATCCGTATTTTTAACAGAAGAACATGGAAAGAAATGTTTTAGAATAATTACACATACCCGTTAGACAAACCCTGCTTTGCCAAACAAACCATTCAAAACCTGGGATGTATATCTAAATTATGATGACATCCAGATTTCGCAGCTTGAATCTCAACCCAGGAATAATTCGAAGTAGATACTTTTCTGTTTTTATTTTGACGAGAATTTATTTTATAACGTTGGTACTTCCGACAAATGTCATGTTTGATTGTCTATTAGTTAAAAAGGGAATATTCCGTATTATCCGTGTGTCGAACTTCAACAACACGAAAGTTCCGTATTATCCGTGAGGTGGGCTTATACAAATTTACCAATTACATATTGTAAGATTTCTTTTTCTTTCAAGATCTTTTCACATTTCTTTATAGAGCTTAATTAATTAACTTTAAATCACTCTTTTTAACTTCAATCCCCTTTGAATGAGGATCCATCACAGAAAGACAGTTAAGATACCTGTTCTGCCAATGAACAAAATGAAGTTGACGTAATTATGTGAGCTAACCATCTAAATCTAAAGAACAGATTTTCATAACTTGGTTTTGTAATCCTTTGACCTGTAGCCCTTATGATAGCCAAACTCCTGTCAAGGAGATGATACCAAAAGAAGAAAACCACGGATTTGTTAATGTCAGAAATTAAAACGCGGAAAATGAGGCATACAAAAAAGGCAGTAATGCTAAAATTCACGAAGTAGTGAACTGATAACTGCGAATTAACGAATTCTCCGGGTAAAAAGACCAAGGTGCGAGAGATTGGCCGTATTCTCAGCGTTACCGTTCCACATTAAACCGTGGATTTTCACACAGATTTTAATGTGATAAGAGATATAATTTCGGACCGCTTTGTTTGGCTCCGACGTCGACTTGACAATTCTCACACTTGTCACTTTTGAAAAGAACCGATCGAATTATAGCAGCTATAGCAACGTAAAACATTGACATAACGTCTTCATTATAACTGAAATCACTTGCAACCCGTGAAATGATATTGCATTACCAACTAAAAGAATGTGTAACAAGGACTGAAACTAATTCCAAGTATTTTATAGGCTAGAACATAAAAAATAACAACATTTTCCGAGGTCAGAATAGTTAACCGAATTACAACTAGAGTAAGATTTCCTGTGTACCATTTTTTAGTTTTGAGATTAGTAACTACTTTCCATGGACACATTGAATAAATTGTAATAAATAAGGGTACTAACCCCGCATGTAGGAACATGTAGGTGAAAAACCTCCACACTTCTGCTTTCTTGTCTGGTCTGTAGATGAATACAGAATCTATGGGGACTGGACCGGCTAGTGCTGCGTGTCCTGTCGTCACTGTGTAGTACGTGAAGAATCCCAACTGAGGACAAAACAACAACAAATTAGTCATTTTCATATTATATTAGAAATAAACAACTCACAAAAGAAAAAAAAACTCAAAAAGCGAGCTCTACAACTAGAATAAATAAATATTCTTTTTTTTGCATTAACTCCAGGAAAATAATTTCTCTCAGGGCCTATGTCATCTTTGAAGATGCTGTGTGGAGGGTGTTTTTGAGGAGAGGAAGGAGTGAACGTGGGTCTTGAAGAGACCCATGACCCAGACCCGTTTTCATGTGACTAATGTCAACCGTGTACAAATGTTGAGCGCGTCTTTGGCGTGTTTCCCGACTATGTGCCGAGGCGATCAATGACGCTATTCCTTAAGAATGAAGATCAAACTCTAAAAAAATTTAAATACATTATTATGAAAAAAAAGTAAGATAAAATACTTTTTTGCGTCGCAGAAAGAATTCCAATTGAAATCAAACACGTAGGTAGACCATTACGCTAAAGAGGCCATAATAAATTTTTAAAAGATCTTTTTCGACAGATAAATTTCCGACATAATATTGCACATTGATAATAATAATATTAAGTGCATTAATCGCATTGCAACTGACGCTACGTGTTGCAGTACAACAGCTCGTCAAGTGAAATTAATTAATTGAATCCCGCATTGTTCGATTTGCATGGCCGTTCTGGATGCATTGGGCAGTGGCACGCCATGCCCCAACCATGCACCAAACTTGCACCAAACAACTGCTGCAATTGTACCGCGTACCGTGGTGCAACACTCGCCCTTGGGAGAGTTGCATTTCACCTGCGCATCGTAATAATACCCAAGTTACGCAACATTTAGAATTCTTGGCAGGTCTACATGCAAATTGCTTAATTTTTTCAACAAGGTGTCGGAATTCGAAACGAATCTGTTTACTTCTTTTTACCTAACTCGGAAGTATTAAATATAATCATGACCTAAGCGTGGCCCGTGATATTATTATTTCTCCCACGATAGCGGAACTCGCAATGAGTAAATTGCTCCGGCCAAACTCTTGGCAGGTGGTAATTTACAATTTCATTTATAACCTTATTTTAAAGAGAGATATAATCCGCAATTAAGGTTGCAATTACGTGGCGGGTAACGGGCGTACCTGTGTGTACAGATGATATCTGTCTAGAATCGAGCAAAAATGCCGGGAATGCAACAATGCGCGAGTTAAAACAATACGTTTTCTAATCTGTGTCGGAATGCGAAATTTCGCCATGTGTTTCGTGGAGGTGAACTGTACCGCAAAACGTTCGAGTGTGCTGCATTTTTTGCTCGAAATACCGCAATTTTTTTACTGTAGGTAAAACTAAATTGCCGTAATCCGTTGAATTATGATACGTATGCGTGAAATATGTCAAACGACCGTGAAATATTAATAAATTAAGAAGGCAGCTTAGGTTGGCCGCAGTGGAACACGAAACAGTAGAGGGCGATGGACTAGTTAGATTGGGACTTGAACCAAGAATCTAAGCGTTACGGATGCTAGGTAAATTGTATGCCAGACACATTGGCATTGCATAGAATTTACGGCGAGACAAAAAATACAAAGCTACACAAATCATTAATATTACAATAACAAAACCGAGAAAATATATATTAAATTATCAAGCCTACATTGTTCCGGGCTGTAGACTGTAGGGTGAAGATAGCCCTCATGTAATAAAAGATATCCATTTTATATTATTGACGACCTCCATGGCCAGGCTCTCTAGTAGCGATCCGGAGGCCGCTAGTTCAAATCCCGACGTGCGCAAGTAAGCTATAGTTGATTGATTTGTGTTTGCACAATTTAATCTTTCAAAATAATTTAAGGTTTATTTGCGGATCTTTCCAGAGTGGAAGATGTTCTCCTTATCGCCCTGGTGTAAGACCACCATTTAGAAATGAATCGTTGCTTGAAATAGCTTTAGCCGTGCGTAGTTACTTCTCCACCTGCCTCTTCGCCATCACATTCCCCTCGCCATTTACATTTAGCCTAACAACATACTCCAAATGGGGATGCCATAGTCTCACTGGCTCCTGGCGATTGGGAGCAGTTGGAACTCTTATGCAGTATTCACATAAAAAATAAATAATAATAAAATTAAATCTCTCGAGGGAACGCTCGCGCTCCACCTCGTGTCGATTTTGGCGTCATGGAGGGGAAATAGTTTGGAGTACTGGTAATGGGCGAACCCAGCTCACAATTCAAGCGACAACTGCGCGATATAAGATTGAAGAGTTTTCCTTTCACATATAGTAGAAGAAAAAATTGTTCACCGCGATCGTAGAAGAGATATTACAGGTAATCAGTAGATAATTTTATTCAATAATCAATAATGATATTGGGAAATAGACGAAGTCAAGAAGTCGCACCAATAATAATTCATATTCAAGTCTTTAATTTAATTTCATAAGTAGATTTTCTATCTATAAATTTAAATCGAGCTACTCGTTGTTATAAATCTGGGGCTAGTCATCAGGAAAAAAGCGCTAGCCTTCTAATGGCCGTTATTTTCCATAATTGGATAACGTAAATGGAAATGCATTTTCTTCCGTTCTGTCGAGTGCATCTCGTAGGATACATTATTCATTCGACGAAAACTGCGGGAAACGTCAGGTGTACCTAGAGTACCTGTTTATGTAATAAAGTGCACTACTTGTAATAGACGGTCTTGCAATATCGTGTTTTAGGTATAATGGCATTTTGTGTAAAAATAACACAACGGTACACATGATACAGCTCAGGCAAACAAAAATATTATTTATGTATTCATTGACATTAGAATGGACAGGTAGTTAAAAACTCCTTTTCTAATAATGGCAACAAACGATGCGAGTTGCAAAGAGTTTCGTTGACACAGTCATTGAAGGCAGAAAAAACCGGTAAAAACTACATGACGCCTGAGCTCACCGTTTGAAACCGGTAAAAACTACATGACGCCTGAGCAAACCGATTTTATACCTTACTTGCTACAAGGAGTTTTTCGATATCAGATGTAGACATCAATTTTCCTTTTACTTTGAACGTCAAGTGTGTCAAAATTTTGAATAAAAAATCTGCGTGAAGCGGTTAAAAGGGGAGTGAGTGTAATTTTAGAAATATTGTGCAGACAGTGACCTTCCTCCTATTTTGAAGGTCAAAGAAGAAGAGAATTTCATCAGAACTGTAGATTGGTATAAAAAACAAAGCAAGGCCGCCCTTCCGCCCCCACAGACTTCATTATATTAGAAAACATAGATAGTTGAGATTGCAATATATAGAATAGAGATTGAATTGTATCTTACCAACTACTAGATTTCCTCGTTTCCTTTACATAATATATAGATGGCGAGTTTATACGAAAGGTTATTTACATATACAAAAAAATATTTTCGTCAATATGATACGCAAGCACGAACCGTGATAACAATTACGAGTACGACCATTATTTTCCAAATTAAGAAACTCCCTTATTAGTTTCTTATTTACAAAAAACTTTATTTAGATGACAATAAGAAAAACAACAAACATTACAGCCTTATTTAAAAATGAATTATCGGCGTATTATTTATACACAAGTTATATGGAAATATTATTAATATTGGACGAACACGAAACTCTGAGGTAAAATACACAAGAGTTTTAACCCGTGTCGAATATTTATATTTACAAACACGGAAAGCGATACAACCGTACGCGAAAGTCAGTCGGTTAGGGGGGTTTGTTTCTCGAGAATTTATGAGAGCCTCCCCCCGGTCTGTCAATAATTCACGGCAACGTCCACTTCGTACGCCAATTTCAAGTTACAGCCTTAAAAGTAGGTTCAGGACAGGAAGTCGGATATACACCGGCCGCTCGGGGGAAATCGTTCATCATTTTGTAGAGTTTTATTAATTTAAATCTTAATTTGTAGGGTTTTGCCACTTTAATTATCTTCTTATCGGTGATCATAAGAAATCTAACACGCCAAGCTCTTTTGAAGAACATCAAAGTCTATAAAAGGCATGTACTATTGATGCCTATCCAATTTAGTCAGAAAAACACAGAAATATTTTATAAGAAGTCAAAGAGGAAACGTGTCGGTACCAAATGTGTTAAACTAAATGATATTAAAAACAAGTTAACTGTGTATTTTAATGCATAATAATAATAAATAATTTAATTGATATGTAAGGGTAGTACAGTGAAGTGCAATACATAGTTTAGAGAGAGGATAAATGAGCAAAACAACAATACAGAATTAAAACAGAAAAGAAATAAAAAAATATAAATTATGCAAGTGGAATAGTATAATAATAAATAAAAATAATATTCTAGTAAGTATTATATATTTAATGTCAAATCGCAAAGTGCTGGCATCTACTTGAGTATAGTTGAGCAATGTGAGCATATGACTGGTCAGTGGTTGAGTGGGCATCGCGTTTGGGTCCCACCCGGGCGCCCCGCGTTCGATTCCTTGACTGGCTAAATCCTCCATCACAACACAAGCAACATTTTCGGCTTTCTGTGGTGGTAGTAGGAGATTTTCAAACATTGTTGGGTTATTCGTAACCCGGGAATGTTTATCTTTCTTTAAAAAAAAATATATATATATATTTATTTATTTATTGAAACAAAAATACATATACATTATAAAAAAAATAATATTTTGACTGTCCAACTAGGAGATTTCCCGTTTTAGGACAGTCAAATTTCCTGGTTTAGTTCACATTAGGTAGTTGTTGTTTTTTGTAGAACATAATATTAAATATTAAATGATGTTTACATTTGTAATTGTTAGATACAAATGTAAACATCATTTCAAGTACAAGGTTATAAAGCCTGTAAAGCAGTTAAATATAGTAATAGTTGTAAAAGTTACTGAGAAAAGTTAAAAAGTTTAAAATAATAAAATGATAATATATTAAAACTATAAAGAAAACAAAATAAATAAACTCATTGGTTTGTGAACATAAAATAAAAACTAAATCTTAAAAATGAAAACTTAATCTTAAAAACTAAATCTTTCATCGATATATTTCCTATCCGAATGATCGAATAGGAAATATACATAAGTTTGTTTTTTTTTTTTTTTTTAAATTGTTTTTAAGAAAATATACGATAGGTTTGAGTAGAGGCAATCTCATTCTTTTTATGTTTTAAATAATTTCATGATCTATCTTATATTTTCATAAAAAAAATACATGTATAAATAATAAAAATAATTTAAACAAGTAAAGTGAATGGGAGATATCAAAGAGTTCTTCTCCGTAAATGAAAATTGAGAAAGATTATAAGTCTGATAGTACTAGTAATATAATTCTGATAGGAATAAATAGTTCTATAATTCTAACAGTATTTATTACAATGGAATCTCAAACAAAACTATATCATGTAAAAATACAAGAAAGCAGGAATCGTTATCATTTTAAAAAAAATAAATAAATAAATCACAGAAATGACCAGACATATTTGCATAATGCTTTCGTACACAATAACAAAAAATAAATAAAAAAAATATATATATATTCCAGTTATTTTAATCTGTTTGTTATTTAATTGATAATTTTGTTTATGTTGCCATCTGTGAAATTTTTTTAAAATTATATTACACAATAAGTAAAAAATAAAATTTAACAGTCTTGTTAAATTTCAATATATTTATCAATGATACAAATAGTAACTTTAATCTAATTATACACATTTGTATAAAAAATACATTCATTAGCTAATTGAATGGTTGCTGTGCGGTAAGTTTCCTAAACAAGGTGAACAGAGTAATCCAGAATCCAGGTATATGCTAACATAAGGGAACAATTACCTTCAGCTTTACAATATAAGATATATAAATGAGGTACGGGTCACAATTATTCGCTGTTTCAATGTGAATAATTTGTGTAAAAATTTATTTTTTAGAGAGTTATTTTGATTTATTTGAGACGTGTTCATAATATATATTATGTAAATTTTTCCGAAGTGAGATACTAATTTATTGACTACTGACAGTAATAATAAATAATTGCGTGAGCGTACATAACATTTTTGTTTATTTGTTCGTAAGCATAGATTCGCTTAGGTAATTCAATTAGGTAGTTTATGTAATTAATGTATTAAATTGGTAGATACCGCCTCATGATAATGTTGCCAACAGTTAATTTAATATAACATTAAGGACTGTATTTAGAAATTTCATCAAAATATAAACCGTATATAGTAATGTCCTTAACAAAATTTATATTATTAGATAAAAAAATCCTTGTAATTAAATCATTTTTAGGACCCTTCGGATACAGCTTTGGCGTAAATCATACGAAACTCCCGTTCTACTCCCGCACTCGTATGTTCGTTACAGGCTCAAATAAAAAATAAGCTTTGTAACGCGATAGAAAACGAAAATTATTATTGTAGCTAATATCTCGGTGGCAATAAATTACGGGAAATTTTATAGGCCGATGGAAATCATGGGGGTAAAGGTAAAACAGAAACAACTGCTGAGGTTATGTTATATCAAATAATACTGAATCGATAGTACAGATTTTCAAATAATGTATTGTCACTTGTATCACATATTATCTCTAATTTACTAGTTCTACTAGTAAATTAGAGATAATATGTGAGAGGTCTAAGACCAATGACATTACAAACTATCTAATGCCAATCGTAATTAAGGCGAAGTCTGAGATATTTGAATTTATATTGACAAACTTATTGTAACAATAATTTTGCTCCCTAGAGGCAGCAGAACGCCTCGAAAACTCGCGATATATCAGAACAAATTGAAGTTTGAAACACGGGGTCGTCAATTAATCACGTGAGGCTCGAAAGGGGGGGGGGAGGGGTTCTGAAAAAAATCAGTAAATATCACAAGGAAGAGGGGGGGGATATATTGAGATATCACGTGTATTTATTTTTCGTTAAACGCACGATTTCTAAACCAAACAGCGGCGCGTGGCGTTGGCTCACCGTTGCCAGGCAACGATTTCCCCGCGCGTTGCGACAACCGCTCGGCTCACCAGTCACCAGTAAGACTGTGATTTTGACGCCGAATACATGCGTAAATCGTTGCCGCGTATGTTTTGCCTTAAAAAAATGGAACTATGTTTAGACATAGTTCCAATAGGAGATCTGTAAAACCTTAATATATGTCTGGGCGTTTTTATACGTTGCTTAATTTTCCCAAATTTAATCAGATTTTACCTGTATTTAGAGATAATATTCTGAAAATTTCAATATACTTTGTACTTAAAAAATTGCACGTGATTTTGGGTATGAGGGGGGTAGTATAAAACCTCACCACATATCACCAGGGGGTGGAGGGGGTTAAAAAGTTGCTAAAAAACGTCACGTGATTAATGGATGACCCCCAAGGCATCCACAATAGGAATAGAAAAATACATAATTGGGAATATGTGATATTACATAATGCATTCAATTTCGATTGTAAAATGCAGAGGAGTTCATTAACCCACGTTCAAAGCCTTATCTTTATATGCGTTTTATAGAAATATTTGTTGGTAAACATAATAATTACATAAATGTTGTTCTTATTTACTGAAAATTGATCTTTCGATATAAAGTAAAATGGTTTAACAAATTTCCGGTATTATTTTGCAAATTCGATGTGAATGAAAACACCCAATTTGCAGAGATCTATAATATAATATATGTTTTGTTAGTAAATTAATCATAAAGTTTTGTTAATTTTAATGACAAAAGAAGAAAAGACTATTACAATGTGGAAAATAGGCAATGTCTACTTTTTATTACGTCCTTTCATTACGTTCATCACTCTCTACAGTTGTTTTGTATTAAAGCCAGAAGGGGTAACGCTTTTCTTGGAGGGTTGTTGAACTTCTCGAGGTACAATTCGATAATACTTTTATACCTCCAAGAACGGGCGATTACATGTACACGGAAAACGCACCCTTAAATAGGGGTGAACATATTATTGTGATACGAAATCGGCGAGGATAAATTCAATAATCAAGGCTTTATACCTCGTATTGTAATGGCTAATAAAAGAAACGTGCCAAATGAATAACGTTTCGGTAACATTAATAAATAATACGATCTAAGCAATGAAAACGGGGAAAATTACTAGCAAGATAATGGTATTTTATAGTTTCTTTGGAGTTTCATTATATAAAATGGGATTCAAAACGCAGATATAATAAAATGAATAATGTTTAGCTATGATTTCTTTTGGGGGATTGGCGAATTACTTATTTTCGAAAAATAATTACTTTCAGAGAAAAAGAGACCAAAGGTAAGATCTGAAATGCCCCCCACCAGTTTTATTATACAAGGCTACTGAATAGATAATACACATATAAATATCTTCCGTTTAAAAATCAATCTAATTATCGTTGCCCTCTGTCTTAAAAACTCAAAGGCATTAGGTTCGGAGCTTGACTAAAACCTACTGTCATTTATTTACTTACTATATATATGATCAAGCAGATTCTCTACCACAGTCGGTAGGTAATGAAGAGTGTTATTGGGAGCCTTTCGTAAACACGCTGACAGTTGGTTTGTTGCGGTGTTGGTTTTTTAAACCCGTTGCTTATAAATACAACAGGATTCCTTGAATCCTTCTTCTTTCTAATTCGCAAGCGGTAAAAGCAAGTGCCTTCAAAAACTAAGAACTGGGACCAGGCCGGACTAGGCAGAATAAAAAGTACAAAATAATCATGTAAACGTGTGATTTAACTTATTTTTATTTATTTATTTATTTCTATGTATTACAGTTTTTACATATTAATTAACATTTTTACATAATATATCAATTTTGAAAACATTTTTACATAATATATTTTGCAATTTTATAATGTTGGGTGTAAGGTAGGTTTTTGAAGGTGAAACTTATGACAGAATACTTGTTTAAACGGAGTGCGTTTTTTACTGAATGTGACCTACCTTAAGAGCCATTAACCAGCGGCCGAGAATTTAAATTTCGTCGAACGAAAGAACGATGCATCTTGCGATCGTACCCTTGCAACTGTACAGGGCGGTTCCGATGAGAAAGATTAATTATTCTCCATACCAGCATTTTAACACAATAACTTATAGCGAATTTATTTCATTCAAAATTTGCTTTGATAAATACCTACATTCAAAAATGCTCAAACTCGTGATGATAAAACTATTAAAATTATGTACTTTTCGTAATTAGTTTTTCATCGTAATTATTTATAATTTTTCAGTAATGTATAAGCAAAATAAGAATGTATTTAAAAAAAAATATTAGTTTGTAAGACCGTAAATAAATAGACAAACAAGGGTGCGGATTTTTTTAATGATTTTATTTGAACTTAAATTAAAATTCTGAAAAGTAGAAGAAAAGTCTTTTCCGAAATAATTTATTGATTTATTTTACTGCATGATTATTTGATTTGAAATTTATGTTGTATAATACAAAATTTTGTTTGAAAATTTAACAAATCTGTAAACTACCTGTGGTAAATGTACTAAAAATAAACATTTTTTCTCAAAATAAAAAAAGCTTTACTAGATAAAATAAGTATAAATAAATAAGATAATCTTTCGAAATGAATTTATATTTTTTTGTGAAAAAGAGTCAATACGTCTAAAATTTGATTTAAAAATGACATATTTCCGGTTTTGTCTGGTTATTCCCTCTTTAACACATTCCGTATAGATTTTAATGGAAACTAATGTCACGATTGACTTTTGGTTGTAGCTCATTTATCACGTCTAGGTCATCGGTTATCGGTATCGGTTTCAATTCAAATCTACATGGAAGACATTTCTATTGTTGATTATTATTCAGTACTCACAAAATACCCTAAATTAAAAGTAACATAACAACACAATATGTAGTTGGGCAGTTGGGATATATCCTAAGTTGGTTCAATTTTCAGATTCTACGACATATACAAAATTATGAAAAAACGAATAATTACCAATACATACATCTCAATCCAAAAGAATCTTTCGCGCGGCCATACTCAGAATTTCATAAAAAGCAAAAAAGGTATAAAATTGATACATCAATCAAAGTCATTCATATTTATTGTAATACGGAACAAGCCATATATTCCGTAGAGCGGAACTAGTTCAGGAATTCGAACGGAAATGGAATTTCCACGTGAAAAATGTCCGATTTTTCGTAAAGGAAATACACAGAAACGTTTCGGCAATAAATGCTACGATGAATTGCTTGAATATTTTGAAACAACGATGGAAAATTTATTATTGTAGATTTGCTTTCTTCATTTATTTGCAGGAAAAAATATTTTGCATTATTCTTGTTTTATATTTTATCGGGGAGACAATAATTCAGCCTGTATTATGAAAAACATACATTCAATGCTCACAACAAACAAACTTTATATTATTTATTGATTAAATGAGTCTCGAATGCCTGAATTCGGTAGGACTAGGGCAACCTCAGTCTGAGGAAAGTTGTTAAGTTGAAGGAAACGAGGAAAGATATACAACGGGGGAGAGGAAGGATGCGAAGTATCTGGCTATTCAGATCTGGTAACGAAACACGGCTAAAGCCGTAAATTTGACGACCTCATAATTTTATTGGATTGATTCGTGTTTTCACAATTTAATCATCAAAAATAATTTAGGATATATTTGCGGTATCGTCTATCACCATTTAGAATTTAAACGTTGCTTCAAATGGCTTTAGCCGTGTTTGGTGACTAGATCTAAAAAGCCAGATACTTTCCTACCTTCCTCTTCCCCTATCATTCCCCTCCCTGCATACCTTCAGCCTCACAACATAGCCCAATTGGAGATGCCATAATCTCACAGGCTCCAGGCGGTTATGCGCAAATGGGACTCTTGTGCGGTATTCACATAAAAAAGCAATGTTTCAAATCTGAATGGTAGTCTCTAATAAAACGTACCTAAACTATCACTGTGAGCTGTTACATTTTATATGTATAATAAATGAAAAACCCACCTCGTGATACAAAACCCGAATTTCTACCGATTTCTTGCATATTGCATTGAACATTTGAAGTTTTTAAGCTCTTAAAAAAATATATGTTATTTTTTAAGGTAATATCTATACAATCCCCACGCCGAAACGCAAATTATATGAAATTCCCTCGATAGAAAAAAATCGCAAAGTATGCTCCGAAAATTTTTATTTTCACGTCTAGCTCTATTATTTAACAAGATGATGAAAAAATTCACAGTGTTTCTTTGAATGTTGTTTTAGACAGCCCCACGAGATTTTTGCTCTATTCTAAACGAGTCGTGTTTTATTAAACATTTTCACAATTTTCGCTTCAATTTTATCGTTTGAAATATTAGCGAGCTCTCTCCAACATTCGTAATTACATATCTCTCTCCATCGTCTTCTTTTCGAGACACTTTAATTTTTTTTAAAAATAAAAATGTAATATTTTAGTAGTTTTATATTTCAGGCTTCATAAAATCGGTTTAAAATGAATATTTATCGGTGTCTCGATGAGGTGTAAAAGTAACAGAAGTGTAGCAGCATTTTACAATGGTCTGCAGAATTTGGCTTATTTAATAGAAATTTTTGCATGCGAACCGGCGACCATGGCTATGGGGCGATTAACACGCTACGTCACGTTTAATTACACGCATATTTGCATTAATTAGTGATAAAAGAGAGAAAAATTAGGGGAAAATTAGTATTTCGAATAAAACATGTCATGTAAATGAAGCAATATTTGCTGAACGTTAGACGCAATATGTGTATTAGAAGGGAACTTTCGTTAGTTGAAATAAAATTGTTTAAATTTTTGAATAAATTATTTAAATTGCATTATTGTGCAAATTTTGATGTTATTTCAAATATTTTAATTCTTGATGCTTATCCTACCAATCTTAATATTTTCACGGTATAATTGAAAACATCACAATTTTCAATTATGCAAACAATAACAATATAAGTTTAATTCAAGCCTTTTTAACATTGTTGTAAAAACAATCTTTAAAACATTTGAGTAACTTACTCAAGTAACTTTAATCGTATAACTAACAGGTTTACTTAATGGGTAGCGTTACTCAACGGTGCGGTGGTGAAGCAGATAATACTATAACTTACCCAACGAGTAGTGCTAATAGGCAGTTTACTCTTAAGTGATCGTGAAATATCTTCCAAGTAAGTGTTCTAGGGTAATTTAACAGCGGTTTTAAGCTTTTAGCTTTTCAAAGCTTTTGTGAGAAGATTTTTCACAAAAAAGCGCTAAAAAATTAAGAATTATATAATAAAATACGTGTTATACGTTAAAATACCTATTTTAACAGAAGAACACGCCAAAAAAATGGAAGAAATACCTTATTTTAATATAATAATACGGAATAAAAAGGTACCATAAAACACGGCTACCATCTTGAGAGGATTAACCAGACACGGAATACACAAACAAATTTGTAGACAGACGAAATTCAAAGTGGTAGAGTCAAAATAGGACATTACGCTCAGTCAACTAAATAAGCATCACGCCGTTACCCCAGAGGAGCAGGCAGAGAAAATAATTAATGAATTAAAAAAAAAAGTAATTTAATAAGATCAGATTGACAGATTGTTACAGAACCACGTCTTGGCGCGCTCCTTGCTTCATTCGCATTCATATATCATTTCACACAAAGTCTTCTGTAGTTCTACCTGTATATTATTTTACACGTTCAAATACTGAAAAAAATTGCTTAAGTTACACACACTTGAAAATATTGTGATAAAATAAAATAAAGCGAAGCGGTACTCGCGTACTTTCTGATGGAGAGCGATTTGGCGTAGAATAATATTTCTTACACACGTTACAACCCAAAATTGACACACTTTTGCGTAATAAAAATAAAATAAATATTTCACAACACGATCGGCTTCTGCCCGTGGCCCGAAGCGTCGCATGTCGAACGAAACTTAGTTCCCATTCCTAGGAATAATATATTATAAAGCTGTATTTATGCTTTTATTGGTTAAATAACAAACAGCGAACAACTTATTCAGTAACCCCTTATTACGATAAATGCATTCGAAGCTTTAACCATTCCTACAAGAAAAAATCAAAAACTAAACATATTATTTTTATGCATCCAAGTTATTACCAGTAAACAGTATAGATCTCGCTCCCACGCTCATGTTGAAACTCTGGCGGAGTAAAAAGATACTATACAACACGGCTACCATCTTGGCCGGGTTGACCAGACACGGAACACACACAGTCCAAATGTCAAGTGCTCTCGTTAAACTAGGATTCCGCTACGTCCAGTCAACAATATGGTAAAATTGTAAGCATAGTTCAAATCTCCATTGCTCTTGATGGAAATATTGATGTGAGCTGATAAATGATCTGTAAATACAAAGCTGTGCAAATTTCATGACTCCAGCGCTCAACGCTGCTTCATCTGCACAGACAGCAACAAAAACAACAATACATTTTTGTAGGCATAAATATGTCATAATTCATTTTGCATCTCACGGTAGTTAAAAGCAGGAATTAACAAATGTCCAAAAAATACCCAAATTTCACACTGAGTAGCGCATATATTTACTTTTCTTTTGAAAATGCACATTTCTAAATAACAACTGGCGTTGTTAAAAATATGCCATCGCTGAAATAATAATTACAGTTCCCAGTTTTATGGAGACGGGGGAATTATATCTTTACCAAATTATCCACAGAAATATAAAACTACGTGAAAGCATCATGAATGATGTCATACAATCATTTAACAATTATATCAACAATTCCAATATTATGGTGAAAATGACTATATTTGAATACAGAACAGACAAGCACGGAAAATTAACAAAAAAGACCAAATTCTCCACAAAAAACTAAAATCAAGAAAGAATCTGAAGGCATGGTGTCAGAAAAGATTAGCAAACCCGAAATTTTAACAAAAATAGATGAAGGTACACTTTCTTAATACAATTTGAAAACATACCAGATCAGAAGAACACGTGTTCAACTTTGAAATACAGAACGGTACATATATTTTAGTCTGTCAACGTTTCCGATCATTTGAGACGTCCTGACGATCACACGCGACATTACTGTTTTTATTCAACCTGGTTTTTTTAATCCCAATTCATGGTAAAGCGACCGGAAACAAAGAACACTTCGTTGTGACCGAGATGCTGCATTTAACTAGGCATGTCCGCCTCCCAGGAGACAACGAATAAAGGGGATAAACGGATGGACAAAAGGAAGTGGAGATGATAAAATCGGACCAAAGAAAGCGACAAGTGATGGGAGGAAGGAAGTGTCAAAGTTGACACCAAGATGCACCAAGAAGAATGAATAATCATTTGTAATGAATGTGCAACAATGTTGTCTTGTGTGAGAGAAGCAGATGTGCAAAATTCATTACGCCAGGGCATACCATTAGAGAGTTTTTGCTGCATCGTCTGCCTTACAGAAAAAAAATGCTTGTCAAACGAATAGGTACGTTCAATTATTAATTAAGATCTCATGAGAGGTAGTTTGATGTACGAATTCACAAACACAAAAAAATATACCTACAGATTTCATTGTGAGTAGCTTTCTGCAAGATGACTGCAGATATAAAAGGAGTATGTACAATCATTGTCCTGTCTCTTTTCTCTGCCATCTCTGTTCCGAAATACATTGTAAATTCAGTCACAATATCCACTAATTATTGGGCCAAAATATTCCTGAGAATAATATTAAAATACGAGATCGTCAAATTATTGTAGTGAATAAGTTTAGAATTGAGAAATATAAACATATATGACAAAAACATCTGCAGGTAATCAATCAGCCAATAATGCTGCTTCTTTTTTTATACAATTTTCTATCTCTATTTGACATTACGAAGTTAAAACAACTTGAAATAGATTTTACAATCTCACACAATGTAAATATAGATTCCAATGGTTCTTTTTTCATTGAATTATAATGGCAAAAGACATTTTTAAACCTATCAAATTATCATTATTAAAATTGGTGGAACTTTCAAATGGCGCGAGACGCCCATTTAGGTGACTTGAAAAGGTGGTTCACTATTGGGGTTCCCCAAGGATTCAAAGTTGGCCCTCTTTGTGGATGCGAACATCCGGAAACAGATGCCAGCCCTGTGCGGTATGCGGCAGCAGAGACAAATTGCGAGCAAAACGTAATTGCGACGTCTAAATGTGTCTCCTATTATGAAGGGTAGTATGTTATGGGGGTGACAGAACACCGGTGTAATGGACTATATAGGATTCTCAACGAATGGTAATTAAAATTGATGAACAATTGTGTAATTTATAAACAAAGATCAAAATAGACACAAACATTCAAAGATTACAAAGAGGCGTTGAGGAGAAGAGTTATTGAATATGATGTACAACTAATAGTATAATATGTAGGGAGCTATATTATACTCGTAAAATCCCCGACAGCAAACCCTTACAATATTTTGTTAAAATTTTGTTTGGCAAAGAAATAATTCTTTCGAAACTTTATGAAGGTTTTAAAAATAACATCATGTTTAATACCACATTCGCAATAGAGTAACACAATAACGGGTTAGTTTGTATATCAGATAGTGTTCTCAAAATGTACAAACTAATACCTCTTAAATGTAAGTATATAAATTGAAAGTTGGACAACTTTTGGTCATGTACCAGACACCACATGTTTATTTCCCGGCTCCTGTTCGACGAATGCGTTTGTTTTCATCCACATTTTTTCCATCTTCCGCATCCGAGTGTGCAATATTTCCTCCCCTCGCACTTGGTATCTTAATATACAACAATAATAATAATATATTCTGCCATTAGCCCCTAAGATTCCGCGTGGAACTAAGAACTAGGACATGTGTCATGATGGCGCGGTGGTACTGCAGCCGGTGCAACACGCCTCGTTGTGGAATCACCTTTCATCGTTGAGTTCGGCAGCTGATGACGAAAAAAAGGTGTTGCAAGACGAATCTTGGTGTACCAATACGGTTCCCGTGTTGACTCTGCTAATTCACGTGTGGCGTTTGAGATTTACGGGTATTTATTAGCGTGTATACTTAAGAACCCTTAAGTGGTGAACTCCCAATATACTGGGTTTAACATGAAACGAGCACTTAATGAAATCCGAACGTAAACAACACGTCAGACCCGTAATACGAAGTCAAAGGACGATTAATTGAAGAGGCACTAAAAAAAGAAACACCTTCAAAGCGATGGAATCAAATAAGCAAACAAGAATTGACGGGTGTTCAAATATTCAACTAATTAATAAGTTTAAAAGAATTAAATTAATTAATTAATAAGTATTAAAGATGTGCATACAATTTTACGATGACTATAACCCGGCACTAAAAAGAGCAAAGCGGATTTTATTACCACCTTTGGCAGTCCTCGGTCTTTAGTCTCCACCCCCTCCCGGCGTGGCGCAGTAGGAACAATCCCAAATTAATAATCACCTACCGGTTGTGTTATCTGGAATCTCGATATCCTACCATTATTCTTTCTACCTGGAGGGTGTGGCTAGGCGAGGGAAGGAAGTCCCAGCACGTGCTCCGAAAATAAACTAACTATTTAGGCGGCCGACTGCACCGCTGCAGCTCTGTGCATCTGCTTTTATGAACTCCCACGCGCTGCACTGGTCGACTGGTGTGAGCCACGCTGTTTGATTTTGGACCTAACGCACGATTATATGTTGACAAGTGAATGGTGGTAGCTGGATTCGGAGAATCTAACCGGCCATTAGATACAATAGATACCGCGATGGAAGCCATACTGGGAACCATTATAATAATATTTTATAATGCTTCATAGATTGATTTATTGTTTGTTTTTGGACTGAGCCATTTAGACAACTTGAGGTGTGAAACAGAAAGAAGAACATCCCGAACGCAGTAGAAATGGGATGTCTAAAGCGTATGTGGTATAATACTAACCGTATTACGAATGAGATTCAAAACCAATGCAAAGTCGATAAACAACATTAAGAGGGTGGGGGGGGGGGGGGGTAAGGTTTTAAAACTCATTTTTGAATTTTTTTTTAAATGTACAACATGTCGAGAGTATTGTGTCAAAATTTCAAGTAAATCGGAGCAAAAATAACGAAGACAGCATTTCAAGCGACCGGCCCCTTTGCAAGGGCCCCAAGTATATTTCGAGTATAAAAAAACTTTAAATCGATTTTCTCGCAAATAAATTTTTATAGTCGTGAACATCATAACTCAAAATTTACTTGACCGATCTTTTTGAAATTTTGTTCACTATATTTACACATAAATTAACAGATAGTGACGAAGAGTTTTTTTTTTACATATTTTTTCCATTTTATAATAACAAATTCACCGAAAATTTTCGCAAAAATCGCATTTTTGACTTCAACATGCTGCAAAAAAAAATTTTAAATTAAAAAAAATGCTTCGTCACTACCTGGAAAAACATATCATCTTCTAAAATCATTTCAATTTTTTTGTTTCAAATGATTTGTTAACTAGTTATAATGTTCACCGCATAACACCTTTTTTTCGAGGCGCCTCCGGAGATTCGCTCTCACGGACTTATTTATTAATATTTTTAAATAATTTTTTTGTCAAAGATATTTCAGATGTCATACTATAACGTGTATATAAAAGAAATAAGCCAACATTATTCATATCTCCAAAAGATAATCACGAAAATATGCCTTTTTTTCGCCTTTAAAACCATACCCCCCCTTAAGTTAAGCGGACGTCCCAAGAAAACTGCACTAACACGTGAATCGACTTGCAGTCTGTTCCTACCAACAGGATAATAGATTAGGCGCTCTATTCTCTTTAGACGTTTCTTGATTTTCATCACGATGTATTTTTCTCTCATTTTCTGTAAGTATCAAATCTAAAACAATAAGGCTTGAAAATCTGGAGGTAACAAACAGGGGTTCGGACCCTTCTTCCGGAAACGTCGACTTTGCACGATACTGAAGCTTGGGTCAACAGAGGAGAGTTTAAGCGCTGTGATAGGGCAAGGCAACTCACCCCTTCTGTAAGCCGCTAATCTGCTTCAATGGTTTCCCTGACGTCTTACCGATAAGTCACCGCAAGGCGGAAAACATAAGACCATACGTACACAAGGATATACTAGACATGTGATATGTTTTATACGTCCGTGAACTGTATTCTCGTAAGGCTATAGGGTTTATAGATCGGCATTATGTACGACAGTTTCGTCGCTATCCGGAATGAAACACCTTAATCTAGATCCCAGATTTTTATTTATGACACGAAATACACGAATTCAACAACAACATTCCCATTTGTTTTCGGCTTACGGAGTTTTTTCCAACAAATTTGGGAGTGAAACCTCAGTTTGAATTTTATTTATTCTTATAATATTACTAGCTTTAAACCGCGGCTTCGCTCGCATGGTATTAGGGGCCATCCATAAATTACGTCATACCTTAAGGGGGGGGGGGGAGTAGAGAAGTGTGACATTGTGTGACAAGGGGTACGGGGGAGATCATCAGCTCTGTGACATCACATGTAAAAATCTAAATTATTAAAACACTATTTATTTTTAGATGTTAAATTGCAAAATATGTGACGTCACACCAGGGGGGAGGGGGTCTCACAAATGTGATGATATGCGACAGGGACGGGGGGGGTCAAAATAGCATGAAATTCGTGTGACGTAATTTATGGATGGCCCCTTATGGGGAAATTAGTGTAGCGGTTGCACTTATCAATTATCCCGGTATTAATTCATTCCCGGTACATTCAGTTTTCAGTGCCACCTAAATTTCATAATGCTAGAGCTCACCAGTAGTAAAAAAAAATTATCCAATTTGGTGCAGTCGTTCGGAAGTTATGCGCGTACAAACATTTCGTAGATTCATTTTTATTTATATAGATAGATATTAACTACGATTTCCTGAAAATATATCAACATCGTTTCCACAGCAACGATTTGTTTTCTGACGTTAGCAATAACTCGCTTTTGTTAGCGACAGAAAACGTATATTAAATATTTATAATTTCATAACGCAGGCGTTACCATTAAAAACAGCCTATATTACTAGCTTTCTATTGGTGAAAGAATTTTTAAAATCGGTTCATTGGTTTATGCGTGAAAGCGTAACACACAAACACGCGCAGTTTCGCATTTATAATATTAGTATAGATTATAGATATTTTATTTATCAGGTACGTACGATTTGCAAAATCAATAAACAAACCAGCTCGGAGGGTTGGATTTTGACACTACCATGTGAACTTGATTACAGGAAGGAAGAAGACCTACAAAGGAAGGAAGGAAAAGGTAAATGATACCACAGTGTAATTTAGAAGCGTGTGGTATTCGATCCCTGCGGCATTCCCAATAACATGCGGTCAGCTCGTAGGGCTCGCATTACGGCGTGTCGATCCCAACCCTTTGCTGTCAGAAAAAAATATAACGCCTAGGATTTGTACGGATTTGAAAAGGGGGCTAGATATTATAGAGATAATATTTTATCCATATGAACGGGGTCAAATATAGGATATTAATATTTGAACTAACTTTGAAACCAAATACTAAATTAACGTGACTAATGCTTTGGCAAAGAATAAAAGCATGGAATGATCATTCTATTGATCAACAGAGATTCACGCGTATATCGTATGTCAGATTTGGTATCATTCAAGAAAGAGGTCGAATTATTCTTAAAAAATTAACAATTTGTTCTTAAAAAAATTAACAACCATAACCAATCAAAATGCTGTAACTTCATTTCATGCCATATTATTATTATTTTTAACGTTACAACATCCTAATACTTAAGATTATATTTATTGTACACTTGTCATACATTATATAATGTATGACATAACTCCCACACCAAGCTCAAGAGCTAGCTCTTTTAATTGGCATAGAAATCCTTGAAAATGTGTATTTCAATATTTTGTTTTTGCCGTAGTTATTATGTTTATTACAGTAATAATGTTATAATTTAAACAATAAAAAAATAAAAACTTCTACTGATGATTATTTACCGAACAGCAAGAATTAATAAATATTTTTTAAAAGTCAGAATGTCGTGTGAACTTAGCTTTACTATTTAGTATTTTTGAGACTTTTGATATTAACATTAAGAATTGGAACGAAAAATATATAATGCAAAATCAAGTGTTTTTGGTTTGAAAATTTTATCGACCAAAAAAAATAATAGATGCTCTAATTAAATACTGCTAGTAGAATACATCTTGGCCTCTGAAATGATCGAGCATTTTTTTGACAAGTCTCTCTAAAAGCCCAAAAAAATAAAGTAGCAGACCTAAAAAAACTTTTTTAAAGTTCAAAATCTCCTACTTCCCCTTTCGGTTACGGTTTTATTGTAAAATGTGGCAAAATAAGTTTTTTAGAAAATTATCGTAAAAAATTTAAATATTTGTGGCTGAACTTTGCAAAATAAAATAACACACTTTTTTTTTCTTGCATAAATCAAAACAGGCGGCTGGTGTAAAGTGGAAATTTAAACCTTAACACCAACTATATAAGGATTGTTTTTGTTAGCGGCCCAATTCAAATAAATAATAATATTCTCGTAAACCACCCCAAAAGATTCGCGGTATGAGCGTTAACCACAGGGAATAATTTGAAGCTGAAAGCGAATCATTGAATTGGTACTATTCCAACTTCTGAAATTTCTTTATGGCTGTCTGTCTGTCTACGGTTGCATTAGAGTAGCGCTGTTGTAGTATTACAGTAGTAGTTGGGGAGAGAGTGCGGGTAGGAAGAAGGGGAGAGCAGAAGGAGAGAAGAGAGGGGAAGAAGCACGTGCGGGATGCCATTCATAAATAAATAAGTGAAAAAGCATCATAAAAAGTCGAGCGGGTCGCCGCACGGGAAGTGTAAATAAAAACAAGGTAAACTGCAACACTGATGTTATGCAGTGGGTAAATACTTTACTCCAATCGAATTTGTTTTTATCTGCTGACTACGTAAAATGCGCACTTGGTGGTAATTATTTCATTACCCCTTTAATAAATACACATGTGGCGTAATATTTAATGTAATGAAGCAGTGATTCTCAAATTGGGAGATTTCGCCCCCTGGACTGTGGGGGTGTTGGAGAGATTCAGCTGAGCATTGGAGGTCAGTAAGTGGATGGGTTCCATGCCAACTGATAATAAAGTAAACTCAACACCTCCTTGAAAAGTCATTAAAAACGATGAAAAAAATAATTTTAAATTAGCCGATAACCCTAACCCAACGTAACTTATTTAACCATTTTTTTATAAATTTTAGGGGGTATAGAAGACATTGACAAAATTCCGTTTTCTAAATTCCAAGCTTAGCTAAAATTGATCAATTAATTCCATCTGCATAGCATACGAACATTTAACAAATTTTCCAATTTGAGAGGCGAGTATGGGTGCTGTCGCTCCGGGAAACATTTATTGGCTAACCAAAACCTCTGCCACAGGTCACCCCATGTGGTTCGCTAAGTTTGATGATTTAGCAGAAATGCCCGGCTTCATGGGGTGAGATTTGACCGGATCTTGGCGGGAGAGACTGGTTGAGGGAAATCTTTTGATCTCTCCAGCGGGACTTTCTCGGAACATCGCCTTGCCTCACATTAGGAGGGTTGGATTCATACTCCTTGACACATAGACCCCCAGATTCCTGCCTACCCCTCATTAAATTTTCCTTTCCAAAACTTCATCTCCTTCCTTTTGCAAAATGCCCCTCTACACAGACTACGACCTTGTGTGAAAAACAAAAAAAATGCACTCAAAGATCTGGGAATCATCTTAGATGTTAAACTTATGTTTCGTTAATTATATGGTTTTAAATTTTCAAGGAAATATACAAATTCATATTATAATGAAAATGATCATCAAATTCTAAGTTATTAATTTTAATATTTGAGGTGTTCAGTAAATATTCCAATGTTAATCATATGTAAAAAAAAAATAAAAACTGAAAATCGTATTTTTGAGAAGTAAATCTGTAATAAAGGATCATTTGCGGAAATACATGGATAAAATAAATCTTCCACAAAAGTTTTCATTCGCCTAAAAGCCACCGTGTCTAATAAAGCAACAACAATTTCTAGACGAAGGCTATAAACCATAAACCCCAAGTGTACAAAGTAGGGCTTACCCTCTTTATTTCATTGCACTTTATTGCAGAATTATGGCGGAAACCAAATGCGTAAAAAGGAAAGTCCGGAATTTGCAAGCGGAAATAAAAGAAAACTTTGGCACTTACGCAAAAAAGTTAAACCAAATTATACGAAAAGATTCTATAAGGGAGGAACGTTTTTGGGGTTATGGATTTTCGATTCAATGGCGAAACTTGCAATTTGTAAGTAAGTTGAGTAGTTTGAAAGAAATTAAGATCACCGTATATAAGTAGATGAACGGATTGAAGGTGTTGTCTGGTACCATGCGATACGATATGATTGTACCACCCCAGCCAGGAGCACTCCTGATTCCTGACCGGTACGCCAGGGGGCATTATTTTGTTAAGACTTGGAACACGTGCTCTGAGGATGGGAAGAAGGTTATTGTCTAGTACCATGCGAGTAGAAAAATTCAATGTCGTTACACAGAGAAAGTGAATACTCGTATTTAGTTAATGGTGAGAGGGTGGCGTTTTTACGCAATTGTAAGGGTGGATAAGATGAAATTTACACTCTGGGGTTAGCTATAAACATGATGCACGTGATAAGGTAAAGGTTGGGCGACTTATACGTAAAGTGCAATTCATTTAATACTTCCAAAGTCAATGTTTGTTCGAAATTCCGTGCTCCCCTTTCAGATTCAAATGTTTGAGAAATACTAGTATACGAAAATTCCGGGTTTGATGTTCGTGATTTCAGGTCAGTAAAAAAGCGCTTTCGTACGGAAAAGCTCAAATTCAATTAGCATAATAAATAAGAAAAATAATTTCGATTTAAATTGGAAACGCTGCGCGAAATTCACGAACAAACAGATGGAATTGTACGATAAATAAATTACGGGATAATAAATCTACGATAAGCAAAGCAATCAGGGCTGCCTTAAATTACGGAATTAGAAAAACCACAGGCCTGGTTTATTTCATCCCCCGGGGTGACTTTGCTACCCCCGACCGCTCTGTCTGGAGATGGGGTCACATAGGCGGTAGAGAACGGGGGTTAAAGTGTAAACAAGTTAGTTTACTTCTGATACCCAGTGATGGAGGAACAACAATCACTATGTATTATTTTATTAAGGCACCTGACATAACAGTGATAAGAACTTCAATTTCGTCAATTGAAAAAATAATCATTTCTTGTAAGGAAAAATTTATTTATAAGTATAAAGAAGAGTGAAGGGCAACTGTATGGCGCACAAATATACAATTTATTCCAAGGTTGATGAAATTTTGAACAATTGGCTTTCAAAACATAGGAATAGGTCAATGTCTACGTCTGATTTTAAAAAAAGGAATGTGTAAAGGCCGGGTAACGCCGGGACTTCAGCTATTCTATAAAAAAAATAGATGAATATAATTATGTCGGGTGAAAAACGGCCTTACTTGGCCCAGTTTTCCGAAATAAGTTATAAAAAAAAAAAAATTCAGGAACATTCTACAGCCCTAAAGAGTCCTAAATTCTCCAGTCTCATAAAATAAATGTCAACTCTATTTTTGCCACTAATCTTTTAATAAATGTAATACTAACCGCGATGGCGGTAGCAAACAATGTAAAATCATGCCATGTCCAGTTTTTCTAATATAAAGCTCTCCACGTGCAAAGCCGTATCTTCTGCAAGCATTAACTTTCTAATTAAAGTGTGTTTTTTGGAAGTGACCTGCCAGGTAAGTATGTTTCTGTATCTGTTTGTAAATAGTTAAATTAGATAGAACCTAGGAATTCTTAATAAGCTGTACAGCGCCCTTGAGGTGATTTTTCACAAAAACGGCGCTCTACAAATTATCCAACTATTATTATTATATGATTTATTATTGAATAATGTAATAAAATCTATGATTTATTTTGCTAATATCTTTAAGGTAACTGTGTAATGGGGAACCAATTGCAATTAGAACAATGCGGTTTATTTAAATGAGAAAAACATATTATCCACTTCTACAATAATGGCAAAATAGTATACTTTATAGTCCGATGAAGAGACTTTTGGTTTTGAAACATTTTGATATATTTTATTAAAAACAGTGGTTTAAACAAAGTTGGTTATTCTCTTCTTATTGTGAACTCTGTTTATGTTCGTACTTAAGTTAGTTCATATTATAACGGTCTTAAATAAGGTTAGTTATTACTGAAACTAGTTGACTGTTTATAAAATTGTTAATAAATAAAGTGATTTAAAACAAAATAATTTTTCATTTAAATTATAATGTCAACCCACAAAAATATTGCTTTCTTTGATAATCGATAATTTGATAAAGTTTGTTATTTTCATTCGACAAAGTTCGAGGTTATATCTCAAAGAAACATTAACGAAAGAAAGAGGCGAAGCACGACAACCTACCCTAGTTATAAATATTCACTAAAAAGATACTAAACAATTTAATGCTGTAATAATTTACTACTTAACGACAACTGCGCAAAAATACACGACCATAAAAAAGTTAATGTGTGAATTTTCATTAGGAATCAAATGGAAGTCACTATTCCCTCTTATTTCTGGAAGATTAGTACGTAATATATCAAATATATTTATGGGAACTCGCACAGTTGAGGTAAAGTGCATTAAATACTAAAACTGCCGAAAGGGCCGTCCAGGGCACTTTTCATTGCATGTAATGTGCAACGCACCCCCTCTTAGTAAACAGTAAACGATCCATGTCAAGAGAGAACGAGGAAACTTAAACAGGGGTCAATTAATCGATCACAAGGCACACGGGGTGGGGTACACTAATGGAGTAAGGGTGGAAAATAAATCTCAGCAGATTCAGTACTTGTTACACCATTTTATCAACCAAATTTATCAACCAAATTTACCAACCATATTTATCAACCAAAAGAAACTGCAGAGTAGTTTTTGGGTACGTTAGGGCCAGAGTTGTAGCAAAATCACTCATATGGATAAAAGCTTCTGACAGCACTTCGTGTAGCTAGTCGCGAATAACATTTTAAGATGCCAAAATCGTAATGGAAAACATGCAGCTGACGGGAGGTCGTAAATCAAAAGAGATCCTTCAGAAGCGAATATCGGTCAGTGCGAATATTTCAAGAGCGTAAAACGAAGAATAAAAAATAAGTAAACGGAATAAAGTTTTCTTTGAATCGAATTTGTGAAAGCATTTGGAATTATAAGCGATTTCAAGCTGCCTTGAATTGGATATGTTAGATTTTCATGGACAATAATATAATGTTTTTAAGTTTAAAGCGAATGTTTCAGACACTCCTGCAGTGTATATCCTGAGGGCAGATAATGATCCTGATAATGATAATGAATACTGCAAAGCTCTCTGAAACGTTAACGGAAGAATGAGATAGATTAGCACGGCTCATTTCCCAAAAGCTCAAACGAAAATTAATAAAATTAAACGAAATATTGGACATATTAAAATCGGAACTGTCAAACAAAATTGGTACGGACGTTAAATTGAAAAACGCACGGCAAATTAATCCCTCAAACTGGGATAAAGTCACAAACATGCCGATGGGGGGCGAGCTAATAAATGCAGGGAAACTGATTCCAAAATCGTACCTATTTGTCGGAAAGGCAACGAGATGGAAAATTGAAAACACTACTGCAGTAAACCTGTGCAATTTAAAAGTACGCGTGAATGAACATTGATATTGCAAACAGGGGATGTTATTATTTGTCCATCGACAAAAAATGGAAAAAAAATACTCAGAAGAAAAGAAATAAAAAACGTGAAGGAGTATAGTTTCATAATTTCTTTATATTTAGGCACCATACCAAAAAAATAGAAAGATGAAACAACGTATCGAAGAGCATGAATATTGCAAACAAGAGGTTTAAGTATCCATAATAAGTCAAAAAATATTGTAAAGAAAATAATTAATTTAACCAGTTTTTTTTTTACATGAACTCCACACAGGAGGCCCTGAGGAAAATAATTTCCCTCAGGGTCTATGTCATCTTTGGGGATGCTGTGTGGAGGGGTTTTTTTTAAAGGAAGGAGAGGAGAGTTCTGGGAAAGAAAAGCGTTTAAGGGGTGGGTAGGAATCTGGGGTTCAGTCTGTTCAGTCATCCGTCTCCAAGACCTAGACAAACCTCACCCCATGAACCCGGGCACTCCTGCTAAATCACCAAACGTAGCGAACCACTAATTGATCTAATTGTTATTTATCATCGTTATTATACGTATACATACCGTTTGAAAATGTACCATGTTATTTCATAAAATGCTGTCAATATGTACCTCCTTACAAACTACGTAAGTAGTTTGTCAGATTTAAATGATGATAAAAATAAATTATTTATTTTCTTATTCGTGAAATAGTAAACATATTTTGACACCATACATTCTGATAAGATTAACACCAGACGCAAACATCTCACTACTTCCAACAGTAGAGTAATTCCCTTTACTTTGGCGGTATTTCAAGTTTTGTATACATTTTATATCTTGACAGGGGCTAAAAGGAGGATGTCGTAAGGGCGGGCTATCATCCCTCTCCGTATCCGACATATGGCGCGTGCACTCGCAGTATGCAAAGCCGGAACTAGCGCCCCATCGCGATAAGGGGACAAGGGGAGACGTGTCGATAGACAACAGCCAATGCTGCACCTGATGGGGAACACGATACAGCCTGCAAGGTGGTCTAAGTCCTTTGACAGTTCAGACTTATCAAGAGAAAATTATGCCCTCCAGAAACAAAAAAAAAACTTAGATCAACACAATATAAGTGCAAAAAAATTTGGTTTTGTGAAAAATGTGGAATTTTTCTCTCTGCTCTGGGTTTGTAGATATAATAATGGTAAATCTATTTTTATTATTTATAAATGGCTTTAAATGAGTTTATTTAAGACTTCAATTCTATTTAGACATCATTCAAAGAATGTAAATCCAGTAGGTACTTTAAATGCAATGTCTCAATTTTTTTTAAACATTTAGGGCCTTCCTAAATAAAAAGGTTATAAATTTTACTCAACTGATGATACAAACAATGATTGTTTATCAGCTATCTAAAAAATTAAAACACGTTGATTAGGATAATTGCAGGGAATAATTAGAGAAGAGTCAAATTTTCTGTGTGATCTTGCCAACACATTCAAACTAAATTAAAACTAAAACAAAATCTTTTCTGAACTCGAAGCCATTTCAAAAACTGGCAATGATATCATCTGGGGGCATAGCATTTTAGTCAGGCCGCCGTTTTTGAACACCCCCTGCAATTTGTTGAAATCTACACAAAGTAGATTGTCCGAGTGCATTCAAATGGAAAAAATCAAAAGTTCACAGTTCCAGAGCAATTAGAGAAATGTGCTCATCAGAGCTGCGTCGGTATAATGAGCTTAGAACCCTAATTGTACATAATAAATAAACCGGGCAGAAGGGGAATGAAATAAACCAAACCAAACCAGCAATCACCATTTATAACATTAACTTAAGTTTCGCGATCCAGATAAACAATGGCTATATCAAGAGGGGCAGTCACATTACGAGATAAGAATCTTGCTGGCCAAACAAACAGAAAGTCTATAGGAATCTCTACCATTTTAGTTTGTTGCATTCTTATTCGATTTTCTGTTTTTGGTGTGAAAACTTTCTTAGATTATCCGTAACAAACAGATCTTTCGATTTCCCATTTATGAAAACCCCGAAAAGGCTTTTATATTTTATACGTCTCTCGGGAACGGATATAACTCGAAATGTCCGCAGTAGTTTGGAGAAATGTGAATTATAAGTGCGGGTTTGCTTTCTCTAATTATTCTGTTTTTCTAGAAAAATGTTACGCCTGGAACAAAAATGTGGAATATGCGGAGAAATATTATGGTGGCGTATGAGAAATTTCTAGCTAGCCTCAATTATGGGAAAGAAAATTGTCCAGATAGAATGACAACGACAGATTAATCCCATATTATTTCTCGTAAAGTTTTGTGAATAAGATTGTTAGGAAACTTTTATAAAATTGATGCTTTTGTGGAGATGTGCGTTCGAATCGAACGAAATGTTGGAACTCAAGGTGGTTTTTCACAAAAACGGCGCTCAACAAATTATCCAATTATTTTTATTAACTACAACTAAGAATAGAAATAGGCTTTGGCTAGGTAAGGTTTGCATTAACAAAATTAAACATACTATAAACATTACATAAAGAAGCGAAAACGCAAACCAAAATAAATGCAGCCCGGAACAAGCTTATTGTAATTATTATAAGACTCTGCATTTGTTCACAAAATAAAAATTGATGATTGAAGAATCGTCTCCAAACCGTTTCCCCAAATTGCGTCAATCGTTAGTCACTTTCTGTGGTAAATCAGAACGAAAAGGAAGCCTAATTTGATGGCTACCAAAGTCGAACATACATATAAATATTAATTAATATAAATAAAAAAAGGACTCACCTCTATTAAGGTAATGAAGATGATAAATAATGGCGGCGGACAACACGTGTAATTGTCCGCATAGTATTTCCTGTCCCGCTCCTCCGGGAGAACCTCCATTGCTATTATGTGAACCATCCTGCGAACAAAACAAAATTATTAACAAATTTGGACAAACCGAAACCTTGAACTAATACAAAACATCCCGACGAAACGATGGAGATAATATGAATCAAATTGAATAAGACAGCTTATCAAATGGCAATGATATTCAAGGCAGTAGAAGAAAAGCTCAAAACGCTTTGCAAAAAATATAATGTGATTCAAGAAAGGTTCCACCCATGGAGATGGAATTGTGGAGGCAATACATTCACATCGCAAAAGAAAGCTTGACAAATAGATATGATATTTGAAGCAGAACTGGAAGGAACGCCTTGATAAGTTATTCAAGGCCTTGCAATAAAGTATTATGGCATTTAAGATAGCCCGAAGGGAGAACCCGATATGGGTCATACTTATGCAAATCGGCTCGGAAGCTAAGCGCAAGTACCTACTGCACTTAGCGGACTATTCTTCGGGACTTCTATTTCTGCGCCCGGCGACCGCCCGACAGGATGACGAGAGAGGAAAAGGAAGAGGCCGTCTAGACGATTGGCGGGAACGCGAAAACGGCGGGAAAATTCGCTATTCGAAAAATGGCAGTTTGGACAGGAGACGGCGTCTGTGCTGGCGCCTACTTACACAACACTGATAGGTATAGGCGTTCCGCTGATAGCTCCGTTGCAACCTCTCCCTCTTTCGCATAAACGATGCAGAAATAGAGGTTGCAACGGATTTTTTAGCGGCAGGAGCATTTTGCGGGTCGGCTGCAATGATAGCGGAGTCAAAAATCTTAAAGTTACAAATAACGTCATATATTGGCTAAATTTGACTTTGGTCGGTGAAGCATTTCAAAAAGGACAATAATTTACAGCGTTACAATGTCCATAATGTGTAATTGTGGTGCCCTGCCCTGATGATGGACACTGTAACGTTGTCCGAAACGTTGGCTAAAGAAGGAGGTAGCGCAACACGGCAAAACACCCCAAAAACAAATAACTAAAATACTTTTTAACGTGAAAATCTAAAAACGTAAAGGACAATAATATTTTATAAGTTGACAACACATTTATGACTATAAGCAAAAGAAAGATAGGTTACACAGGAGTTCTCAGTGGCAGGACTATAAGTAGGTACTTTCCCAGGCTGTTCGGAAGTGTGATTTCGGTACTATTCTCGCGACTAGACACTAGACAGAATGTCTGTAAAAACGTTGTTTTTGAACCGATGCCCACACTATTTTAAAGGTCGTTTACCGCACTACTGTGGGCTGGGCTTTTGGCAATGGACTGCGAGAAGATACGCCGCCCATAAAGTCCCATAATAGGAGATATGTATTCACGATGGTCAACAAGGCTCAGCGGGAATTTAGTTCCGGAAGTCGTTTCACAAAAATATACACAGACTTTCAAGAGAAACGTCCAGAAAACTTTTGAAAATAACTTTACCGAAAAAACGCCAGTATATATGAAAACACAAAGTCCACGCAACAACATACTTGAAAAGAAATCATTTAATATTAAGCCATAGATCAACGTTGAACATTATAGAGGTTTTACGAAAACTGTTAGAGTTATGGCCACCAGGAAAGGAAAACGAATAGGTAGCCAGCAAGCAAAGGACAGCTTTGACATAATGAAATATGGGCGACTCAAACAATTTATTTTCACACGGCTTTGAATTCCGTGATGGAACACAATGGCGGGACAGTGTACTCGCCTTAATGTAATTTACAGTTAGGCCAAAATTAGTCAGTAATTTAAAATAATTCGTCTTTTAAGATCGCTGTTTCCACGTCGAACGTAATAAATTGACATGAAAAAAATACTAATAAAAGAAAAGATATTTAATCGGAAAACATTTGATATAAACAGTCTAGACAGTAAAATGATGTGAATTTTGGGGTAGGACCAATTGCAGGCAAATTAATAGCCAATGGTTTGGCGTAAATCATAATCGAGCACTTCGAGTAAGCGTAACAATAAATTGAAATTAAGAGTGAAAGACAAAATAATTTATTTCCATAAAAATCCCATAAAAAGCAGAAAACTTTGAAAAACTTTCGAGAGTAAATATTGGAATTTTAATCGGAAAACCTTTTAGATTGTGGTGGTGTTTTTTTCCAGTCTAGACAATAAAATGGTGAGGTTTTGGGGTAGGACCAATTGCAGACAAATTAATGGCAAATAGTTCGGGACTTAAAACGCCATTAAAAGGAAACATAAATTTACCGAGGACTGCAGAACTAATGTTACGCGGGATACTCCCTGAATTTCTTAAATTCGGATAGGGGTTAACTGAATAACAAATAAAAATTAAAAAAGTAAATTGAATAAATAAACAGTCACATTCAAGTGGATATAATGGCAATAAATAATGAGATTTAATAATATTGCAAATAAAAAGATAATATAGTGGAACTTTGTTATAAAGAGCCCGCTTATAGCGAGATCATGTCTGTAACAAAAAGAAAGCCACAAAGTTTGAATTTACGCATATTTACATAAAAAATTCGGTTTTTAGCAGAATACTAGAAACATTCGCATCAATATAAATTCGTGAAAAAGTTGTTCAATGTTTATCAAAGCGTCGAATTACCGAAGTTTAGAACAAAATTAATCTTCCAAAGGGATAATTTTATAGAAAATAGTAGTTCATACGTAAGTATTAATAACATCAATAAAGGTGTTTTATTATATAAAATATAACAATAAATAGAAAGAAGCATTTGAAGAACAATAAAAAATACGGTCATAATACACACTAATATTTAATAAATCTAAATTAAAATTTTCTCTGAAATCGTAAGATTTGTAGTTAGGTACCTAAATACCTACTAACTAAATTATAATCCATAATATATATTTGATGTTACATTTTTTAAATATCAAATAAGGAATTATATAATATGTTTTATGAAATGTCATCATCTCAATGACAATTCTTTAAAATTTTTTTTTAGGCGGTAAAATTGATTATTAGATAATATTTGACATTTCGTAGTAGAAAAATGTAGTATCCAATAAATATGGAATAAAAATGTAGTGGCCACCGTCTTGAACCGGAACCGCAATGTAAGAAATAAAATTACAGACAGATGAAATGCTAAATGGTCGACTTAAAACAATATTTTACCTTGCAAAGAGCGGGGGATCCCTCTGCAATAAATGGAAGTCGTTCTCGGAGCACACCTCCCTGTCTCTGTGGTGGACGGCGCATTTAAAGCTCCTGGACCTCTTGCCGCTCATCTGGAACAAAAACAACAACATCTCTTACTAAATGGTCAAAAAAACTACTAAATAATGCACTTTACATTGCCAAAGAATATCCTCCAACAACTAAAGAAATAAAAATAAACATATTAGAAGAACAGTTCATAGAAATATTAACCCCTAGGGGCTCTGATATTTTTCTGATTACGCGGGAAATATTTTCGCAATACATTCGATTCCAGATAAATTCGCTGTAACGCAATTCCAAATGAAATAGTTTTTTAAAGCAGATGAAAGACTCTTTCAAATTATACATTGACATATGCAACCAAATATATAAAAATTTTGAACGCAACATAGATAAAATTTTACAATTGTTTTACACACACCAAATGTAATTACCATTTTACATGAAACAAACAAACAAACAATTAGACAAAGGTGTTATATTTACTTAGACAAAGTTATCTTCACTTCACTTTTTTTGTTTTTGTAAAAATATTTATACAAAAATTTGCAAACCTTGACAAATATTTTTCATATAGTCAACGTTGTTTCAAAGAATTATTTCAAAATTTTCAGGAACGTCTATGTATGGCTGTGGTAAACTTTTGTATGCAACTGAAAGCGTTGCGTTCTCTCTTTCCAACACTTTACTATGTTTCAATCATATATCTCACCGTGTAATGAGAGCATGAATTTTGTTAGTTTTTTTTATTAGGTTGGAAGAAAAAAGAAAGTTGGGAGAAAGAGCTCCCAAACAGACTCCACGGATGTTTAACGCCTGTGAGAAATATCTTCTAAAATTGATCAAGGGGTTAAAAAGGTTTCACGCTCAAGATGTTATAAGAAAATATTAGAATTAACTAAAATGTAAGTTTAAAATCCTTGAAAGAAAAGAACAAATTTATTTCATGGTCCTTTACTTTATTCAATTATTAACTGCTTAACTAGTTTTCCGATATTCGTGCCTTACCATAATGAGAATCTCATAACAATAACAACGATAAATTTTCATTAAAAGGGTTTTATCATTCGAGGCCGAAACGAAACTTATTCTATGAAAATAGGAAGGTTAGAATCTGTGGAAAATTAGAACAGTCGCTAGGCACCAGGGCCATTAAAATGGGGGATCAAATATTGCGATAAGGGAAACAATAAACCGAAAACAAATCAGCAGGGCAATGGGATCGTGATAAGGGCACAATTTTATTATTACCCACAGCGAAACCATTCCCACTTTCATTAAAACGAGCAAGTACAATTAACGTACACGTGTAACCTTTTTCCATTGCCACGTAACAAATACACGACCCCAAGTTTCCAATTTTTCCGTTCAAACGGGGAAAGAATATCTGTTAACTTTAGCGAAAATAAATATTTCTTTCCAGTTGAAAATTCGTGTGAAATTATCATGAAGTTCTCTCAACCACGCCAACTCCGAAAACATCACTATAAATGTCGAAACCAGCGCTAAATCTAAATCTTTTCCCGTTGGTAAGTAAATTGACGGAATGTAATTAATCAAACTCCTTAAAATATTGCGTAATTCTTAGGATAAAGGCATCACATTTAATATAATTGTTGTTACGTTGCAAGGTTACGCCGCCTTTATAGTTAAGCAATTGTGAAAAATGAACTCTAAGTGGAAAATTTAGAATGATTGAAGGCTTGTTTATGTTTTTTTCTATCCAAAATTGAAGAAACCACCATTATTACAGGCATCGTACGAAAAGCTGATATTTACGATAACTGCTGGCACACAAAATATCACAAAAAAACTTTGTGGCATTACGAAATATTTTGTATCTTGTTAAAAAAACATGAAAAAGAAAAGTGAGTTTCTTTTCCATATTTCTTACTCTAATGGTGAAATAATATGACTTCTATTTGCTTTTCAGTTGAGAGGCCAAAAAATACTACGAGGATTTTCAATGCGCGTAAAATTCTAGGACTTTTGCCAAATATCCTTTTGAAAAAAGCACCATGATTTTCAGTTTCTTTAGTTTATAGAAAAACCTATTGAAATGAACAAATAAAGTTGAGCGTAGAAAGTAATAAATCACAATCAGCCGAGATGTCTTGGAATTGGCTGAATTGTGGGAAAACTGAAACTCATATTCATTGTGCAGATGTTTTATAAAGAATTTATTTTAAAAAACTTGCTATCAAATCTGTCAATCGCAGCCATAGTGTAACCGGAGCGATATCGATTGGTTATTTGACTTTGAGTTCGGCAAGTTATGTAGTCTGGGTGTGGGTTTGCGTCTCGGCTAAATAATAAGAACAAATCGGATCCATCAGGTGGTACCTTTGGCTGGAGGTCTTTGCCAATTTCATCCCCTTGAGCTGAAAAGCCTTGGCTGCCTTCCAAGGGAGAGTACTTCGTACCCGTTGTAAATTGAAATTGGAAGAGTTTCAGGAAGTATACAGACGAAAACAGCCTTAGAAATTCAGTGAACCCACCGGGAGGTATTGGATGAAACTTACGCTGCAATTTTAAGCTTGACTTGACGTAAAAATGCGGAATCGGAAAATTGATGTTTATTTAATTTGAATGCATTGATGGCGTAGTTTTACGTTATACAGTGTGTAATAAGATAGGCTTTGACTAGAGACTCCTTAGTGTATTTGGAATAAAAATACATATATTGTAGATGTCATTTTGGTCTCCGGTGACTTTTTCAATAAAAAAAGGCTACAACTTTAGTCTAGCCCACTTGTACCAGCCAGGTGGTATGCACTGTCCCTTTTCAATAGCATTGTTATTATCCCAACGTGCGACAAAGTTATGATGGCCAGCGTGGTCTAGCGGTAAGGCTCTTGACTCGCAATCCGAAGGTCGCAGGATCAAATCCCGGCGTGGAAAATAAATTTTATTTTGATTAATTTGTGTTAATTCACAATTAATTCATAGTATATTTGCGGCACGTTCCAGAGTGGAAGATACTCTCAATATCGCCATGGTGTAAGACCACCATTCAGAATTGAAATGTTGCTTGAAATGGCTTTAGCCGTGTTTGGTGACCAGATCTGAATAGCCAGATACTTCTCCATCTTCCTCTTCCCCATATCCTTCCCCTCCCCACTACTTTCAGCCTCACAAAATAACCCAACTGGGGATGCCAGTCTCACTGGCTCCAGACGGGAGCAGTTGAGACTCTTGTGCGGTATTAATATAAAAAAAATCAAATGGCCAGTTAGCGCCATTTTTTGTTGTTGTTGAAAAGGTTCCCGTTAAGTGAGTTTTTTCTCGGTTCTAGGCCGTTTCAGCTTTTAAACAAATTTTGATCAGCAGAAGAGGACAACTATCATGTTGTTAAGCCTGTCAGCTTACTACAATTTGACAGAAAGCTGAAACGCACCTGTAATCGGCGTTTAACGGGGACCTTACACATGTCAAAAAACAAAATGGCGCTGAAAGAGAATTTGATGACAATGTTACATTTGAATTTTTGCGAAACAACTGTGGGACAGCAAGGGAGCGAGCGTTTAGTTTAAAATAATCTAATTGCGTGTAGATCCTACTAGATACGTAGAGCGTATAGATAAAGCAAAAAACAAGAAAATTAAACCAGAAAATATAATATAGATGTCAATAACAAGAACACAATAACATGTTTATCTCACACAGTTAGATTAACATACTAGTTAAAGCGCCGCGTATAACATGTGCGCGTGTATCCCACATAAAAAAACTTCAAACAAACGAATTAAAATCCATCTCCGTTAATCATTAAAACAAGTCGAGCCCGTTTCAAAGGGCCATAACAAATAATAATAATATGAAATATTCATGTGTGAACACGGCCGCGTAAAGAAAGAAGAGCTAGGCTCAATTCCCGGGGTACAATCGTACAATGGGGCAATATCCATAATATTGTGGATGTAGGTAACGAATAAATTAGCCGAGGCGCCAATGCGTGCTCGAGTCAAATGGCCGGGGCACCTGTGAAATTAGAAGCAGGTAGAAATTAATACTGGAGACGCCACCGTTTCCATGCAAATTCTTCGCCATCTCATGGACTCGTGCAGCTCAGCCTGAATACAATGAGTTAAACACGCAAAGTAACAAGCGAGTTGTTTTTAGCATGCAGTGCTTAGTTTATCAGTGGCATACAAAATTGTTAAAGGATGGTTAGAAAGGAGTGACCGGAAGTATTTTGATTCATTTGAACCTATCTTCTGGATTTTTTATTGTAAAGATGCGGCCATGGCGCAAAGAGGGTTTTTAGTGTACTTGTAGGTAAGGGAAAATGCGTCATCTAAGGAATCAAAGAGACGTCCGGCGTAGTCCAGCGTTAAGGCTCTTGACTCGCATTCCGAAGGTCGCGGGATCGAATCCCGGCGTGGCAAATAAATTTTATTTGATTAATTTGTGTTATTTCATAATTTATTCATTTAAAATAATATGTATATTTGCGGCACGTTCCAGAGTGGAAGATACTCAGTATCGCCCTAGTGTAAGACCACCATTCAGAATTGAAATGTTGCTTGAAATGGCTTTAGCCGTGTTTGGTGACCAGATCTGAATAGCCAGGTACCACCCTCCTCTTCCCCATCTCCTTCCCCTACCCACTACTTTCAGCCTCACAACATACCCCAATTGGGGATGCCATAGTCTCACTGACTCCAGACGAGAGAAGTTGGGACTCTTGTGCGGTATTCATGTAAAAAATAGACAATAATAATTTGGAAGGCGGGTATGGGTATCGCCCCCTGGGAGCAATTTATTGAATAACCAACACTCCTGCCATGGGTCAGAGTTATTTAGTAGAGGCGCTCGGGTTCTTAGAGTGAGATTTGTCTAAGTCTTGGTGTCACAATCTAGACCTCTCCGGCCGGACTCTCGACCCCTCACTCCTGGACACACTCCTGATCACAGATTCCTACACACCCCTCATACTTTTTCCTTCCCAGAACTTTCTCTCCCTCCTTTTCTTAAAAATACCCTTCACACAGCACCCCCAAAGATGACATAGGCCTTGAGTGATTTTTTTTTCTCAAGGCCTCCATATAGAGCTATTGTAAAAAAAAAAAGATTACGAATGAGACAGCACGGTAGTGAATATTCAATAAAAGGAGTAAAGGCGTATGATTGCCCTGTCCCCCCTCTTTACCACATTACCTTTGGAGTACGTACGTACTTATATTGTAGTACGAATATTAATAGCTTATAATAATCTATCCACAAAATTATTTTTTACAAGTTTCAATTAGATTGTGATTGATCACCATATTTTAAAACGAGCAATCATCACAGCAGGTAATGTTATGCATTTTGCATTTCGTGTCTCCCATAATTAGTACGAAGGGCAAGTAGACGGAAGAATACGTCAAGGACGCCCCAGGAAGACATGGCATGGTCTAGTGAATCTAATAATTGAGTCGGTGTAAAAGAAGAGTATTCATGAGACAATTTATAAGTGTGAATCAAGCGAAGACAGAATTGTGAAGCGTTGCATCAGTTTTACCAACCCTGGGGTAGTTCTTAGTTAAGTTGGTTGAATTTTAGGGTATGACCAGTTTTACACTACCTCCTTCTTGAGTCAACGTTTTGGATAGCCGTACAACAATGTTCATCATCAGGGTATATGTAAAACACCAATGAACACTCTACTAGTCATGAAAATCTTAAATCACCCGTAATCCATAAAACCCAAGTAGCTTGTTTAGCGTCGCACAATTTGGAAAGCAGTGACGGTTTGTGGGGTTGAAAAGTGGGGAAGCACAAACAATTTTTAAAGTAAGTATTATGTATACCTAAAAATTATACATATCATAGATAATCACAAAACCTAGAGCCCTAGAACTAATCGCTAATGATCGGTTTTACTTCGGAAGTGTTCTTTTTGAGGCACGCCTCAAACTGAACAACCTGCAACCGCGCAACGACTACTGTATATTTCGATTCCATGTGATTTCCCCATTTCCCTTCGCCCACAAGAAATCAGCGACTCTTGGAGGCGGACCCTATCTCTGCCTCCCTAGCCTATTATTGTACTGCCTTGTGACTTAGGTCGGCGCGGCGATTGGAAATTCGTGTGTGGCCGGCAGCATTTTGCACAGGTGTGATGAGTTACATAATATAAAACAACCGGGCCTAGTGAAACACAAATTATACAGGCGTAAAATTTAAACTGAAGTAACTTTAAGACTAATACAATTTATAAATTGGCAACATTTAAATTAAAGTTTTACTATATTTCGATCGTGTGATGGATACGTGATTTTTTTCACCTTTTTTTTATTTTTTGGGGAGGCACAGCCTCTCCCGCCTCATAGCTCGAACAGTCACTGTTGGAAAGATTTGTTCAATAAAGGCTTCTAATAAATTCAGATTTATTGACGCGAGCTCTCTCTGAACCAAGATAAATAGGTTATATTGCCTCGCAAAAAGTACACATTGTCTTAAAACTAAACAGTGGATTGTTTCGAAACATGGGAATCGGATAGTGTTCTACATACATATTACAACAATGCAACGTTCCATAAATAATTATATCAAGAAAGTAGCATCGTAACACCGAGGCGGAATGCGGTAAATAAATAAATTACTTCGGAGAAATGTGAATTACAAAAGGTATGTAATTAAATTCATTTATCGTTCAAGGTGTTAATGTAAGGTCTTTGATCAAATGTCTGATTAATCATTCTTTTGTGATAGTTTACAACCTATACAAGAATTGTACCTTCATTCATAATAATTTTTACCCATTTTCATAGCTATATCACGGCGCGGATATTGGTTATACGAGGTCCTTTCCGAAGCATCCGAAAAGCAAATGAATCCCGAGAAGCGTTCATTGTGGGGGAAGTAAATAGTATTTTTATACAATAATTTACGATAGGAAAATAAATGAAGCACGGAAGTGTCATCCTTTGCGGATGCGACCTTTCTTTGAAATTCCGGCGTGCGCAAGTTAGTTTTATTTTAATAATTTGTGTTATTTCAAAATTTATTAATAAAAAAATAATATATAGTTTACTAGTTTGTACCCGGCATGCGTTGCAATGCCATTCAAAGAAATAAATTGATTCTTTCCCGTACGACCACGTTCTCTTCCACCTTCCGCGCCTTCCCCTTCCCTCGTTTCTTCCCTCACCGCGAACCCCACCTTTCCCCTGCCTTTCTTCCCTGTCGCTAAAATATATGAAATACACACATTTTCATTTATACAAATTTCATAACGCCAGAGCTTACCATTATATACAGCCAATGTTACTCGCTGATAATGTAGCTTTCTATGATATTGGTGAAAGAATTTATAAAATCGGTTTAGTGGTTTAGGCGTGAAAGCGTAATAAACAAACACAATCACTTTCGCATTTATAATATTCGTATAGTTTTGTTTCAGTATCGCCCTAGTTAAAAACAACCATTCAGAATCAAAGCGAGGTTTGAAATTGTTTTAGCCGTGTTTGGTGACCAGATCTGAACAGCCAGAGATTTCCCCACATTTCTCTTCCCCATTTCCTTCCCCTCATCACTACCTTCAGCCTCACTTTACTGCTAATGTGATGCCTTTACTGGTATGCCATAGTCTCACTGGCTCCAGATGTTTAGGAACAGTTGGCACGCATTTGCGGTGCTCGCATAAAAAGGGATGTATTTTGTGCATCAACATAAAGAAGAAAAAAGTTCAGGTAAGATCCCTTTGAGCAGTCTTCGTTTCAATAATAATTTTAATGAAATTAAAAAATTGTCAAATTTTCTTCAAATATTTTTTTCTGTAACAGTCCTTTTCGCATTTTTAAAGTAAAAAAAAAAAAACAAACAAAAGAAAAAGTTCAACGTTTTGTTAAATTTCGCAATATCAACGAATAACATTGTTAGAGCAGTTTATAAACGTTAAAAGTACCGCTGATAGCTCCTTTGTAGGCTCTCTCTCTTTCTCGCAAACGACGCATGCAATAGAAAGAGAGACTACAACGGAGCTCTCAGCGTCAGAATCGTATAATAATATGTTTCAGTAAAATAGAATAATGAAGGCGAAAAACAGGCTTGTTGGGTGTGCCGCTTTATGGAAATGATGGTAAATTTTCAGCGTGTGAAAATACAAACCGCACCCAACTTGTGGAATGATTAAGTATACCATAATGAAATGGAATATCTCCATGTTTTAGCTTGAACCACTGAATGAAAGATACACAGAAGTGAGAATTATACAGATGTGATAAAAAATGAAATCGTCAAATTAAAAAAAAAAATTTGAGAAATTTTTGGCCCCGTTTTATATACAAAATATCTGTCGATTCCTAAGCCCCTTCTAGTGTTCCTTGAACTTCGCTTCCCCATCTCCTTCCCCTTTCCAAGATCTTCAGCTTTATAACATAGCCCGATTGGGGGTACCAAAGTCTCGCTGGCTCTAGACGGTTGGAAACAGTTATGACTCTTGTGCGGTATTGCAATTTGGGAGGCAGGTAACTATCACCTCTGCCATAAGGCATCTCAAGTTCGCTGTGTTTGGTGAATTGGCAGAAATGCCAGGGTTCATCGGGTGTGTTCAGGCCTTGCCAGATGCGTGGCGGGCCAGATCGGAAGGGGCCGATGTGGAGAGACCCTTTTGACCTCTCCAGCTATCCTCCTTTCGACCCATCGTCTTGCATCGCGGCGGGAGGGATGGATTAACACGTCCGTCTCTCCTGGATCACACAGCATCCCCAAAGATGACATAGGCCTTGAGTAAAATAAATTTCCCTCAAGAACACACTGACTCAGAACTCCCTCTCCTTCCTTTCCTTAAAAAACCCTTTACACAGCATCCCCAAAGATGACACGGGCACAGAGAAAAAAAAATCCCTCAGGGCCTGGGGCCAGGCTTAGGGCTAGTGTAAAAAAAGACATTATAAAAAAAAATGCAAGTGTGCAAGTTCACACGCGGTAAAAGTGAAACCTTCAGAAAACTAATGCACACAAGAGTGGGGAGGCTACGAAGCACCGTACAGAGAGGAGACTGATTATTCTCATTCTCACGCAGGCTAAATCCTGTAGATGGACTTGTTTGTCTCTTTTTAGTGTCGTTTTTCGTTTCATCGAGTTTCAAATCACAACGGTGCTAAAGAAGTTTTCACTTCAAAGATTGTACCTTTCACCAAACTGAGGAAAAATTGACTTTACTTCTGGCACACAGGCACGCCCAAAACACACTTCTATCGATTTATCTCTTCAGTGTATCGAACCCATTTTGCTTTCATATCAGAGAGATTGCCTCAACTACTGGACTGGGGTTAATAGGTGAGGCTTGTTATTAAATTTAATAATCTATTAACCTCACACTTTCTAAGGCAAATTGAAATATTGTTGACATTATGTCCACTACGTTATTCCTTTATGGTCATTCTGAAATTATACTGGTTGTTTACGAGCTTGAAACTAACAAATTAAATATTATCACAAACGATGAACTCTCCAAAGAGTGAAATTAAATCTTGATGACCTGTAATTAACCCGTGGAAAGCCAATATATCCGTAGCGGATTTGAACGGAACTCTCAGTACTTGCATCAATATTATGGGAATTTGAAAAACCTTAATAAATACATTTTATTTGCACGGCAAAGACAGCTTTTTTTTACGTCACTTGCAAACATTGATTTTTCATCTGTAAAAGAGCACCATCGCAAATTGAACGCATTTATTGTTACCATGACGATATACGGTTACTTCACCGTTACGGCAAAAAAAGGTAATAAAGATATGTTCCTTATTATATCACAATAATGCTGCAGCTCTTTCAAAAAATGAAATACACAATGCACGTAGGTCTGTTTCCTCCAAAGGTAAAAAGTAAGCATTTTGTTGCATCTCTCTCACACACCGCACCGTGACATCTCCGTAGACCACTACAATACCACTAGTCGTGAAGATAATTTTGAAAGTATGGAATATAGTTACAAAAATAATATTGAAGTGCGAGTGAATTCCAAAAATTAAAAAAAAAAAACGTCGAATGCGCTGATGGTTTTGCTTTTGTTTTTAAACATATTATAATGCTGCAGTTTTTTCTTTCACACTAAATAACAATAGTATAAAAAATTGAAATAGGTGGCACGCGAGCTGTTTGAAAACTGAATGTACCGGGAATGAATGCATGGAATGAGGTTGGGGGGAGGGGAACCCGGGAGGGGGTGAAGGGAAGGGGACAAGGGAGAGGAAGGGGTGGCGGAAGGGGAACGGGACGAATGGGAAAGGACACGCAGGGAGAAACAATTTCTTTATTAAAAGGCATAGCAACGCATGCCGGGTACTAGCTAGTTAATAAATAAATGTTTAAATTAGAAATTAGAAAAGAAATTAGAAATAAGCAGTATGATTGGTAGCATTTTATTTAATATGAATAGTAAACATAAGAACTTCAACTGTCCAGAACCAGTGAGAGGATGCATCCCTATTTTTTTTTTAGGTTGAAGGGATTGGGGAGGGGAAGGAGATAGGAAAGAATAAGGTTAGGAAGATGGCTACGGAGATTGTCACATTAATGAGAGATCTTCATTCAGAAACGAATCAATGTTTTATTTGGAGTTGAATTCCATAACTGTTGGTTCATTCGTGGCTTCATTCAAAACACCAGTATATTGCAAATGATATAATTATTGGAATTGATTTAAAGCTTTGCAATCAGTGAAAGTCAAGTTTTCTTCCCTCATAAAACACGAGTTCAGTTCGGAACTAAACAAAAACCTCCTCCAACCAACCGTCTTCTGCGAGATAATCCGAATGATCATTATTACTAAATTGTTCTGACCCCAGGTTTCGTACAAAAAACACAAAGCGCGAGCGTTTAGATATTCTCCCATGGTCTTCAATAGTTATGAAGTTAATTGAAAACTCGACATAACAATTTATCTATCTATAAATTATATCCACGGTGTCCGGAAATTCATAGTAAAAGCAGAGCAAACTGTTGCTACATCACAGAGATAATTTTTTTTCGATCTGCGCATTACGATTATATTTTTAAAAAATTCCGGCAACTAAAGAGTTAAAAAAACTTTTATAGTCGGGTGTAGACGCATTTCTTTTCTTTCGCATTTCAGTTGATATTATTCCCATTGTGATCTATTTTATTAAAATAACCAACTTCGCTCAAGCTCAAATCAAAAAAAGTTATATCACAAAATCGACTACAAATGTGATGTAAATTCAGCAGTTTCCCGCTTATAATAATAGTTGTGGTGGCGTGGCTTTGCTTTTGCAACAAATCAGTTTATTGATGAAATTTCGCACACTTCACTTTCAAAACAAGAGGCAGAAATACTGTCTAAATGAGATTTCGAAAACCCATCCCCACATAAACTTTTAAAGTGTGCAAAATTTCATCAACTTGATGAAATTTTGCACACTTGATGTTCAAAATAAGAGGAAAATTACTCTCCACATCCGATTTCGAAATTCTCTATAAAGCCCGGGCAACGCCGGAGACTTCAATTTTATTTATAATTTTTTTATGTGAATACCGCACAAGAGTCATAACTGCTCCCATCTGGAGCCAGCGACACTATGGCATCCCCAATTGGGGTATACTGGGAGGCTGAAGGTAGTGAAGGCTTAGAAGGAAGGAAAGAAAATGGGAATGGAAATGAGGGAGGTGTGGAAGTACCTGGTTATTCAAATCTGGTCAGCAAATTCTGAATGGTGCTCTTACACCAGGGCGATACTGAGTATCTTCCACTAACTAGTAAACTATACATTTTGGGAGTTCACCGCACAAAATATAAATTTCCATATAAATAAATTCTCGTAAAAACATAATTAATTCACAAAATGTTCTTGTTGCTACACTTAATCACGATTTTGACAGCTAATTGCACTCATGTTTCAAGTACAATGTTCAAGAACCATATATTTTTAAATACCACATTTTTTCTCATTATAAAACGGTATTGCAGCGTATTTGTTGACCGCGAAGAGCTCCTGTAGAGGACTACGGTCTGCGGTGGACATAGTATTTATGCATGTTCACCGTTATCATAGTAAAAACTAACAGGAAAGAAATGCATGCTCGAGTAAGCCTGCACTAGAGCCGAAAAAAATGGTATGATGGATAGTTCATTATGTGTGTGTACTCAGCATTGCAAACGTTGCTTTTCAGAAAAAAATCACAACACATTGTAACTAAATAATATATCTCATAGATGTTGAGGTCAGTGTTTATGCTCATCCATGGAAATCTGCCAGAATAAAGAAAGATCGCGAACAGAATAAAATTATTATGTAATAATATTTTATGAAAGCGAACAATGATTTTATGCGGAAGAGGAAAAGCTAGAAGAAAGAAAATAAAACGCAGATAAAAACTAAAACGTTTGTGAATTTGTACTGATGAAGGTATGGCTGCGTCGAAACCGGTCGGTATATTGATTTGAAAAAAGCGATGTAATAAAAATTACAGTGATTGTTTTAAACGCATCTGCTAAACTTATATGTGTACCACACAAGAGTTTAAAAGGCTCGGAGCCACTTTCAAATCGGGTTGGTCAAGGAAGGCCTTGAAGGCTCTTGGTCTATCTCATCTTTGGGGATGCTGTGTGGAGGGTCTTTATTAGGAAAGTAAGAAGTGAACATGGGTCTTTAAGAGATCCATGTTGTAGGAAGGGGGGAAATATAGGCCGGAAAATCAACCTCAGCTGAGCTGATTTATTTGTTTATTTATTTACGGACAAATAGTCCATTAATAATATAACAATACCACGAATAAGTAAAAAAAGCGATGACAATGAAAGGAAAGTACATATAAATGAAGAGCATTGACAAATTATAATATAAAAGAACATATAGAAGACAACTACAAATCTTGAAAGCTTGAAGATGGATTTAAAAGACTTTAAAAATTACACATTGCGTATCGACTGCCGAAAGTCATTTAGGCTAACACCAAAAATTCAATGCTTTGACTTGCGTTGACAAGTCTCGACATTCTTGATAAAGGAGAATGTTATCCATAGTTAGTAGAATGTTGATTGAGGGACAGCAATTCATTATTTCGGAGGCTACGGGAAGGGATGTTTAACTGGATGAGTTAAACCTCCCTTCATAACATAATTGTTGAATTGTTGAATTCAAGACCGAGTCATAAAACGACCCATTCTCACGGAATAAATGTCAACTGTGTACAAGTGTTGGGTGCGCGTTTGGCGTGCTTCCCGTTAGAGATCAATGAAGTTAGTTCCTTGGAGCATTTTCCATTGAAAAACCGACAGAACAAGGCGTACTGTAAAGCTGGGAGTGAGAAGAGGGAGGTCGAGTTAACTAACATTCAGCAGTGTTTGGCTCATTTCAAAAGTGGCGTGTGCATAAACTGAGCAGCCTAACATAAAACTAAAGAAAAAGGTTTGATGGGGAACACTACCTCGTTAATTAATTAATTAGGCAGGTTTTCATAATTCGTGAAAAATCGAATGAATCTGTTCGAGCAGAAACTTTCACCTCATCATTATTTGTTATCTTGGCATGTTCAAAGCAATGCTGGTAGCCATGCTCACAGCTCGCAGCTCACAGCCAGCATGCACGAGAGAAAGATGGAAAAGTCAGCCGAGTGTCACTAATACATACGGTCGCGTTTCTCCGGAGCAATTATAATTATTCATTATGTAATCGGTCTGAGGTGAACAAACCGCGTGCAGGTGGCGTCTTGTTGTTCGAGCGTTTCTGCTTTTATGCTTTTAATGCTTCCGCGGGAAAAAATCACAACACAAGACCATCCAGGTATAATACACACCTATGACACGAGATGGTATTATCATTTTTCATGCTGCAGGAAGAGTGGCGTGACCTATGGACAGAGATCCATGGAGCAGAGCAGAGGGTGATTGACTAATTAGTGAAGAGATAGTTAACTTGGGACGACAGCAACTAATTTCTGAATGATTTCACACGATTACAGCAGTTATTTGGAGAGCATTGTTTTTGATAATTAATAGAGATGTAGATAGTATCGCCCTAGTGAAAGACGCCATTAAGAGTCAAAAGGTTGCTTGAAATGCCAACAGCCAACTTTCCTCTTCCGTATTTTCTTCCGTTCCCCACTCCTTGCTGACTCTATACCTCTAATTGGGAATGCTATAATAAATTCAACTCTGGGCAGTTGGAATTCGTTAAGGACACAAAAAACCAAGACGTATTTAAAATATTTTAGTACTGTACTGGGAATTTGTGTAACCATACTATTTTTTAAGCAATTAAAGTTGTGCTTAGCAGGTGTGTCCAGGTTCATGGGGTGAGTTTTGTCTAGGTCTTGGCGGCGGGAACAACTGCCCATCTTTTGAGAGACTGGTTGAGGGAGACCTTTTGACTTCTCCAGCCTGAATCTCTTGACCCATATCATTGCACCGCAGTTAGAGGAACGTTATACATCCGTCACTCCTGGATACATTTACCCCCGCCTTTACCTTTTTCCTTTTCAGAACTTCTTCTCCTCCCTTCCCTTAAAAAGACCCTCCACACAGCATTCCCTAAAATAACGTAGACCGCGCGGAACTAAAGCGAAAAAAAATTCGCACGAACTACTATTTTTTTTAAATAGATAATTCACTCTAAAAAGGGTGCCTAGGTGGGAAATTAAATAAGTGGACTTTTCGTTTTATATTATTACTTTGTATCTTTGATTTATAATTTCAAATGAAAATAAAAATCTTGCAAAAAATAAAAACAATAAAAACCAATAAAAATCCAAGCTACAAGTGTGCGATAAAAAGTCAAGAATTAGAACTTCGACTCCCTTACATCAGAAAAAACTCGTTGAATGTCTCGGTCAGACGTCAATAAACAAATAATTAACATTATTTATAATCTCAACGCATACCGGTTATTAAACCAAACGAAACACATTTTTCTTACTAAATAAGGAATTTTCCGCTCCCCTGGCACTTCCTTGTAGTGCGTAGAATAGAGATTATAACACTAGAAGTGTCTTCCATACAAATTTGAATAGAAACAAATCGACAGTCCCAAAGAACAATGTCGGATTAGCTATTGAAAATTGAAAATCGTGTTGTTGGCTTATTTCAATTGCCTATGTTTTTTTTAAAGAAAGACAAACATTCCCGGGTTACGAATAACATGACAATATTTGAAATTTCCTACTACTATCACAGAAAGCGGAAATGTTGCTTGTGTCGTGATGGAGAACTTAGCCAGCCGAGAAATCGAACAAGGGACGCTTGGGTGGGTCCCAAATGCGATGCCAACTCAGCCAACGACCGGTCATTATATCGATGATTTAATTTTTGTCGTCTGTATTTTCGGAATTTTTAATGAAATGAAATGCCGCCCCGGGAACTAATTATTGGATAACCAAAACATCTGCCATAGGTCACCCCAAGTGGTTCGCTATGTTTGGTGACTTGGTAGCGGTGAGTTCATGGAGTGAGACATGGGTACATGGACATTCATTCTTTTTCCGGGTCTTGGTGCTGTACGCATTTGTGTGGCAGGCCGGATCGGGAGAGAATGGTTGGATGAACATCGCCTTGAACCGTGGTGAAAGGGATGGATTCATACGTCCGTCACTCCTGTAGACGATGACCCCCAAAATCCTAACCACTCCTCATATACCTTTCTTTTCCAGAATATCATCTCCTTTCTTTTCTCAAAATACCACCCCCGCAGCATCCCCAAAGATGATATAGGTTCCGAGGGGAATTATTTTACTCAGGGTCTTCCCTGTGAAGCTAATGTAAAAAAAACAGCTTTACTGCAAAGCTACAAAAACGCACATTCGACATAATTCTTTGGGACCGTCGAAATGTCTCATTTACACTCGCCTGAAATCGCTGATCTCCATCCTATTGGAATTTAGAAAACACAGTTGGAAAACACAAAACACAACATGGAAATGTATGGCCAAATTGGGCAAACATTTGAAAAACAAAACACGCCCACAAGGCAATTCTTGCGTTATTTTTTATTCTATGTTGCAGTGTAATTAATACCTTGACGTGTCTTCTTTCAGACAGGTAGTCGAGAGAAGCAGAGGCCGCCCGTTGTTACGAGGTACTTGTTACCGCTGTTGTCACTAAACACCGTGGCTTTGTTACCGTTCCCATTGTTGTCGAGATGAGGCACCGTTGAAACAATAACAAAGACATAAACAATAAAATAGGCGCCGAGTTGACTGAACAGACGACACTTCTTGTGGACTCGTGCAGGGAGATGAGGTAAGATGATGAACCCTAAAAGTCAACTTAATATCATTACTCTCAAAATTAAAATAGTAAGTTTCAGACACGAAAAATTTGAAGGATTTAAAAATTTAACTTCCTATTAAGTATGCCTAACGAAGTGTGTGTAAAATCTATTCACCGAACTTCTCTACAAAGAATAACTATAAACTAGCACTTTCTTACCAATCCTCCAACATACTCCTACCTCCTCCAGTGGAGCTCAGTCTTTTTGGGAACTCACTGAAAGCATAATATATAGTAGGGTCTTGCATTAAGCGCTTCCTTAAATTTAAATACAACAAAGTGTGTGTGAGATATCTTCGAAATTTTTTATTTGTTTGAAAAGCCTATCGATACCATTATGTATGGAATATAACATCGTTCAAATGTCCGCCGCAGCTTCTCTGAGCGGCGCGCATCCGAAATGTCCAATTTCCATGACTCTGGCGCATAAATCAGGCTGAATTTGACCGATGGCATGGGTTATGTTGGCTTTGAGTGCCAATGTGGTTTATGGCTTATTCGCACAGACCTGCGACTTAAAAAAACCACACACGAAAAAGTCTAACGGGATCAAATAGCACGATCTCGGTGGCCAGTTCACACCCCCTCCACTTGAGATTTTATCATTAAACAATTAATTAATTTTTAAACAATTTTATCATTTGCACGTGTTGTTGAACGCTATATCCGTCCATGGCGATTTAGCAAAACGAACTGAATAAATGACAACCAATTTGACAGATATCGCTTTAACAATATGGCCGCTATTAACTGTCAAAGTTCGGAAGTCCCTATTGGAAGACCCTTTATTTCTGTACATTTTTTTAACCATTTTTTTATAAAAACGTCCTAATTGATTTCTAAATAAATTGTCGGAAATTATTAACGGTTATTAGTTACATAATAATTATATTAATTATTTTTTTTTATAAATAAACTGCTATTTTATAAATTAAATAATAGGTAATACATATTATTAAATACATTTCAAAGCTTTTTTTAGGTGCAGATATTTAAGGGAAAGAAATGATAACCCTTTCACTGTGATTTAATAGGTCAAGCACGTTTTTATAGGGTTGCCGAGGAAAATTAATCAGATCTCAACGTAGCTAATCGGTGCCGATTGCGTCACAGGTCACAGTATGAAGATGTTTGTGCAGATTAGAGCGTGCGAAGTGACAAATTAGGTCCACGTTTAGCTTTCGAGGTCAATAGGGGAAGTTAGGTTAGTTACTACAGAGGGTAATAATGGCTATTGGGTCGGAAATGGAATGATTGTGGTTTATGACCACAATTATTGGTGTTTAAGCAAATTGTTCTTTTTATTTACACTCTTATTGAACTCCAACTTTCTGTGATAATCAAACCGACTTATATCATTTATGCGGTGACCGGACAACTCGGAATGAAATCAACTCAGAACCTCCTTTAAAAAGTCATTAAAGTGTCGAAAAAAAATTGGGTAAATAGGTTACGTTAGATTAGGGTAGGAATTTGCGGCTCGCGAGCTGTATGCGGTTCTTTGTATAGGCATCTGCGGCTCTTCGGCTCTTCAGACATCAAAGACATCGAAGACATCAATTGCAATATCACCTCTACTCAACCAGCCTTATGAGAAATAGCCGCCAAACGATTATTTTTTTTGCATTCCGAACACAAAACTGGTTTTAATTTAATAATATTTAAAAGAGCAGAAATGAGATATACAATACAGAGTAAATCGTAATTATCGTTCCACCACATTTTTACCACAATACGATTACAGCCCCCCCCCCCCGTTATAAAATGGCATTTGTTATCCTGTTTTTTTGACGAATTGGCTCTTCTCACTTGACAAACTGCCGACCACCCCTGGGTTAGGGTTATGGGCTATTTTAAAATTATTTTTTTCACAGCTTTTAATGACTTTTCAAAGAGGTGTTGTGTTGACTTGATTCTGAGTTGGCATGGCATTTATGCATAATATATTATGTTATTTATACTTATTTGTACAACTTACCTATTATAATGAATGATTAAAACGCCTAAATAGTTAAAGATATATTGTTAATTCGTTGCTCAGACAGGTACAATAAATTAAAGAAGGTTTGCAAATAATGCCTAGTTTATTAGGAGGACAAACCTTCAAGGTGTGTTTACGAGCACAGCTTGGTGTTGTTAGCCAACTAAAAACCCGCGAAGTTAAAAATAATGCCGCTAAAACGGTAGCCGGTCGTACGATGAAGTTTGTTTGTTCGAAGCTCGTTGAAAGAATGAGGGAATGCTCTTTCACAATTTTTATAAAATAAATAATAACATTAATAATTACAAGCGAAAAGTGTTGCTTGATGATGGAGGGTTCAGCAAGGTATAGGATTGAACCTGCGATGCCTGGGCGACGTTTCAAACCTCACGATCATCTAATCACTTTAACTAAGGAAAATAAAACACGCTATACTCTCGAAGGGGAGGCAGAAGGTTGAATATGAAAAAGCATTGGATATCTTCATCTCTTACTTACATGCAATTACCTAATTCAGTTTGACAGCAAACTAACCTAATCTTATCTTAATACAAGTACCTAAATACTGCTTAAAAATGTAAATTCTTATGATAAAACCCTTTTAGAATCGTTTATTTCGTGCAGGTCTCAATTAAAAAACCATAAAAACACGGTATGAACCACAATCTCAAGTCACCAAAGCACTTAAAATAAACAACATACAAAAACGGATTTACTTCTAAGATTAAAAGAATTGTTATGACGTGAGAATGCAAAATAATGTTGTAGTTATCAAATAAATAAATAACGAAATGGCATTGTATTAACCGATGCGTCTCTTGCGTGCAACCCCCAATATTAAAAAGTTGTTAAAATTCAGCAAAATAAATCCCAAAATAAAAACGAACGTCGGAAAAACTTCAACCACGTAGCAGAGACCAAAGATTTTGAAATAGAAGGCAGAGACCAATGTTAATTTCGGTTTAAATTTGCATTCGAGTTTGACACGAATTTAAATAATGTAATTTGATTGAATCTGATTAGAAATGATTCGAAACCACTCATTTCAGTCCAATTTGGTTTCGCAGCTCGCTTTTTAAGTAAGAATATTGCTTAAAGTCTAATTTCAGGGAGCCTTTCGAATTTCACACTTTTGTAAGCATTTCCAAATAGTAGAAACAATACTCAATACAAATAAATGATAATAAATAAGTTTAAATATAATTTTCCGGCAAAAAAAATAATTAGACGTTCAAATTGCATGATTAAAAACACTGTCTACATAATTACGTTTACTAAGGACGGGTTGTTTCAAAAAATTTGATGGGTTCATCAAATATTTAAAGTTAATTTTCACGTTCTGTGTAGATTCTGTTCAAGTTCTGTTATTATATCGTTATAGGACAGCTGCTTCACAAAACTGAAATGATCACAGAACTTGAATAGAACTTACACAGAACGTGAAAATTAACATCAAATATTTGATGAATCCATCAATTTTTTTGAAACAACCCGTCCTAAGAATGTGTTGTTTCAAAATTTTTCAATAATTCATCAAATTTTGAAGTTAATTTTCAAGCTCTATGTGAGTTCTGTTATTTTATCATAACAAACTGAAATAATAATAGAACTTGAATAAAACTTACAAAGAGTGTGAAAATAACTTCAAAATTTGAGGAATTGTGTTCCTGTATTCCTAATACACAATTTGTGTTCCTAATCACACAATTGGAGTGGACATCCAAGACAAACATCGCGATAACTCTGGAATGGTGAGCTCTGGCGTAGTGAATTTTGCACTGCTTTTACAACCTGGAATTTAAAGGACAAACGCAACTTATTTTCAGCACGATATCTCATTTCCATCTTGAGCTATGAAGCATTGAAAGAGTTTGAATTTAGCTGTCAAAAAATTAGATATTTAATAATATGCATTACCTATTACTTCATTTATAAAAAGGCAGTTTATTCATAGTCAATTTCTACAGTGTAATTATTATCTAAATAAAAATTATTAATAATTTCCGACAATTATTATCTAACTAAAAACAATTTACTCGGAAAACAATAAGGAAATATGGTAATAAAAATAAAATAAATTTGATTTAAACTAAATAAGTACTACATAAGTACTATAAACACATTTCCCCTCCCACACCTACTTTTACCCCCTCTTTCTTACGTATCTTTCCCTCGTCCCCCACCAAAGTTATTATTCTCTTTCCCTTTTCTCTAAATGTTACCTTTAAATACTCTTATTAATTTATTTAATACTTTTATATATCCCCGATGAAGGTTCAGGTTGAACCGAAACCGGTTGGTTTAATATATTAAAAATAAATAATAAAGTGGTATTCAAACTAAGTTAATTTATTGTAATTATGAGTACTCCCAAAGTGTTGGCTAAATGTGAAAATTCAATATTTGTCGTTATGAAGAAAGATTGTCAAAATTTATCTACACAATTTTTCTCGGCTAAATTATGATTTACCGATAAGGCGTGAAAGAAAATTTTCCTAAGCTTGAAAATATTATAACCAAATTAGAAGTCAATTACCAGGCAGGGGCGTAGCCTCGATGAGGTGTTCGCCCAATTAATCCAATTAACAACACAAAGTAGCCGCAGGTAGGAACAGGCAGTGTCGGGACACGGAAAGCCTGCATTGTGCCTGTACTTGTATATGAAGGTGCCTGCCGATAATTGGGCGCCGGTCTGCAGGCGCTACGAGATACAAACCCTAAGATAAACGTGTGCCGCTGATAGCTCCGTTGCAACCTTTCCCACTTTCTCATAAAGAATGACATGTTACGAAGGAGTTCTCAGCGGCAGAACTACACAAGATAAGTAGTAGCCGGGATGAGCAAAGAAAAATGAGACTTTTAATCTTTTGATCTCGGTAATTAAATATAATATTATATCCTCACGAACGTTTTGTTTAGAGGAGGCCTTCACCTTCGCCTGAGAGAGGAGTTCTTACTTATGAATAATTTAAGATATCATGTTACATTTTTCAACAAGATTGTAAATAGCAGTAATTATAATTTTTATAACTCTGTAACATACCTATTTGCAAGAAATAAAAGGCTATATTATTATTATTATTAAATAAAATACAATATGCAGTTCACTTCTCAGAGTTGATGATACTTCGGGCATAAGCGCCATATTGTGCTATATATATAGGCGAATCTTTTATGACTCTCGAAAGGTGCGCTCGCCGTGGCGATATGAAATTTGCACATCACTTTCTGCCTTGTTCGAAGTCAACGCAAGTTTTTTGAGCTCGTATTGTCTGTCCTATTCAAAATAAGTCAAGAAATATGAAGTTAAAGAATCATGCCAGAAAAACCATTTTTTTTTTACTATAACAAATTTATAGTCAATTTTTGACATAGTTGCGCCATCTTTGTTTAATAGCCAATTTCAAAGAAAAAGAAAGTTATTTTGAATGAGGATTGAACCTTCCTTCCCAGGGACTGGCTCTTAAGCTGCTGTAAACTTTAAAAAAAAATTGGTTGTCTGTGAAGTCGGTTTACGGACGATAATTTTACGTGATTACGTCATATAATAACGATTGAGTGGAAGAGAGATAGATGCGTCACAAGCCGAATGCTTAGGCCGAACGTGACAATGAGTCATGCTTTTTCGTGAGTGCAGCCGGCGTTCATCGATTTATAAGACGTTATCACGTCAAAAACATTTTTTTGGTCTGCCTGCATTGAACCTTCCTCCCCAGGGACTGGATTTAATACCGCTAACATCTAAGCCAAACCCTGAATGGATAGTACCGACAATATATTTCGTACGTGTATTGCTTTTAATGTATATGTAAATAATGTCATCCAATTTCAGCAAAAAAATCTGTGTCCACGCGTGTGAGTATTATTACGAGTGTGAGTGCCACCAAAAGTTGAAAAGATACATTGTCATCGCCAACGAATATATCTAACGAGTTCCAGCTTGATCGGATGTCGGGAAGCGGATTAATTTCCACTTCCAAGTGTCCATTTCATTCATTGGTTCATTCAAAAAAATAAAACCCAAATACAAATAGATGTAAATATTTAAAAGTAGACAACTCATTTGAATGATTATTTATTGTTAATAAAAAAACGTATAATATAATATTATACCATATTAAATGTGGTAATCATAATATCACCAATGGTTTTAATCAAACTTTGGTTTAAAATGAGCACCAAACACGAGAGTAATATATTTATATACTCGTAAATTTGATCGAATGTAAAGGGATTATTTACGACGGTAATAAAGCGATGTTAATTATGTTATCATTAAAATTTGTAATTGTTTCGCCCTAAATCATGCCAAAACATGTAAGTAATGGTACTGCAGTTTAGTAGCCTCTACTTGTAATGTACTTTAATGAACAGAGGCGCCATATGCCCAAGGGAAATACGTGCGGGGCACAAGAGCGCCCAAATCAAGGAGTATCCAAATTTTCATCGGAATTTGATTCGACTTCTTTACAACAAACTTATTTAAAATAAATAATTATTTAAACCTTGCGAAGTCATTTGGAATTACATATGTTTTGGTTTTAAAGATAATAATTGCAGAATTATGAATATGAAGATTTTGGTAGATAGCTAAGTTCGGACGTACACGATAGCAATAACATTAAACATACTGAAATTGGTAGTTGGTGTGTGGGTTAGTTGTTAAGTAATGTGAAATATTCCCGCGTAATGCGTAACATTATTCGTGTTCTATGAAATTTAAATTCAAAATTGGAACTACCTATTATATAAGACAAGCGATGAAATAGGTAGAAAAAATAATGCTTTATTCGAAATGCGTATTTGTTTTGTTCAAATTCTTGACATATTATAATTTATAGAGTGAAACAAAATTACTGAGATCACGCACGTGGTTTGTTTCACTGATCTCTATATAATTTTACTTTTTTTTTTCTTCTAGGAATGATACTGGAATCCTTTAAATATTTTAACCGTTTATAAAACCGGCTAGAATTGTACTGCTTCTTCGTCTGTACTGTTACTCCCTCCCCATAAGGGGGTGGAATAGCCCCCTTGTCCCTGCCGGGCACAGGTGGTGCCCTTAATTTATACTATCTGCAAGCGCTTAGTTTCCTGCACTGTCACTGCGCCACCCCTGATGTAGCGGTAGCAGTGAGAGGTGGGTTCCTTTCGACCCTGATCTCCAGTTCTCTTGTGGTCCTGTCGGCTGGAGTGAGTTACTTAGTCCCCTGGGTTCTTCAGAAGTCTCTTCTCCACTATCCCACCATCTTCATAGGGGTCACGTCTGGCCACTGTGCTGCCAGGGACGGTGTGAAGGGTTTGAAGGGCCAACTTTCCTTCCACTGCTCACTGTCTATCCTCAGGACTGCCTGTGGCTTGCCAGAAGCTCTAGATGCTGCTCTTGTGCTGTGGCTGCCGTGGGAACATGTTTCAATTGCTTTTTCTTTCTAATTTATATTTCTCTTTAAATGCTGTCTCTCCGCTAGCTTCAAGAACGAGAACAAACTGCCTCGGATGAGAACACTTAAAAATTTTTTTGGTATGTATAATTGTATGTTGTGCCGTGTAGGAACAGTCGGGGGCTTTTAGAATCATTTCAAAGTAGCTTCGTTTAAAAAATAAATATAGAGTCTTGATGTGAGAACCGATAGAGGGACCAATCTGGTCCTTAAAACGGTTCGGGAAAGTGGTGGGTGCCCTCGACTGATCTCTATATAGGTCCAGAGGACAGGTCCGTTCATAAATATTTTCTGGCTTGTCATAAGCGTTGCCACATTTTTTCGATTAGTATGAATACAATGTCTGTCTTTTTACAGTTTCATTGGATAGATGTCGTAATTTTTCAAGTTTACTTAAATTCGATTGGTAAATTTCTTCTTTTGAATTTTCTGATATTTTTCCAAATATTTTTTTTTATAAAATACTCTCTGCTTCACAAATCTTGAAATAATAATATCCCGTGATTTTTCACGAGTCTGCGCTAGAATTATATGATTTATAAATAATACACTACATGGGGAAGTCGCTACACGCCATAGCTTTGAAACCTATGTGGATGGGACGTACGAGTGCGAACTGGCGCAGCCAGCAGGGTGAAGATTGCAACGATGGTCTATGACTAACCTAGCCTAGCCTAACCTAACCTAACCTAACCTAACCCAACCTAACCTTCTACCTTCTAGGGCACCAGAAGAAAGAAAGAAAAATATATAGTAAAGTAACGATTCTCCCAAAGCGGCCCTGCCTTTACTCTTACCTAATAATGTCTTGCTACGAGATACGTCGAGTAGCGGCTGTGATCGGTAAAAGCAACTTAGAGTCTCGAACCGTGGATGTTTTAATTGCATTTCTTTACTTACAAACTTACAAAGTCGCTCTTCTGGCTTTAATAATATTATAACTAATAACACACTGCCGACCCGTGGGACAGAAGCATACCACACACACGGGCCATTGTTATAAATTTAATTTAGGTTTAAAATCATATTTTTCAAACAGAACATCTTCACGTAATCAGCAACGAGTATTCTGAATCTAGAGTTGTGTCTGACGTGATTAATTTTTGCACAGCTTTAACTGTTTTAAATTTCTAGGTGAACTATATTTTAGTGCGTCCATCAACAGACTTTTTTCGAAAATACATACCATCTTAAGTAGGTACATACAGCCTTTGAAAAGATTAAAGCTTCTTGGCTTCAGTTTATTAATAATACATGGTTTTTTACACTGAATTATTTTTTTTATAAATTTTCTCAAAGTGAAATAATGAGGATGGGTTGCTTTATAGAAATTGAACAATTTATCATTTTTCAAAGTGAAAATTGAGGCTATGTGAAAGATTGATTAAAATTCTGTAATTTAATCATGGGTCCGTTGTTTCACAATACTTGAATAATAACAGAATTTGAACAGAACTTTCGCAAAATTACATATATGCTTTGAAATTTGATGAATTGTTCGCATTTCATGATTTTGATTTCGTTTTTTTTTTCATTTTCAACGATACGGAAAGGAACGATAATTACGATTTGCTTTGTGTTATCTACATACATTCTTACTGTAATATAACACTTCTGCCCGTTTAAATGTTTCTACAAACAGACTCGCGCATAGATTCCTTATTAAAATAAAGCCAGTTTTGTGTTCGGAATGCAAAAAATAATCGTTCGGCGGCTCCATCTCATAAGGCTGGTTGAGTGGAGGTGAAATTGTAATTGATGTCTGAAGAGCCGAAGACGCCTATGCAAAGAGCCGCAAATTCCGACCCCTGCACTTAACCAAAGGAGACTTGCGTGGGACCGTGGATTTATCGTATTATATTGGAACCGACTCGAACCTAGGACCCGTGAAAAAAAATTATTGCTATCTCATTCTCTCGCAGGCTAAATCCTATAGCTATAGAGGTATGTGTTTGACTATTTAGTGTCGCTAGTTTCATTTTCACCGAGTTTCAAATCTCAACACTGCTAAAGAAGATTTCACTTAAAAAAAATTCATAACTTTTAATGACTTTTCAAAGGGGTGTTAAAAAGCCACTTTATTGAGTTGTCGTGGAACCATTTAAAAAAAAAATTATGAAATTTTTTTTAGAAATTTAGTATAAAAAAACAGTGTGATTTATTTTATAATACCAGGAGCGCATAAAAAGCAGTGGGCAATATATTATTATCGTAATATCGACAGATCCCAATCTACGCGAGCATACTTTGGAGTTATCTAAAGCGGTTAGTAGCGTGTGACGTTTCCACCATCGGGGTAGAACTACCAGTAGTGTGAGTGTAGCCACCGGGTAGGTGGGAGTGGGGGAAGCGGGGCAACATTGCACTGCTTAATAAGTAACAAAGCAGGATATAACGACGTGCAATAAAATAAGTAATGTCGGTAGAAACATGGGCCGTACGTTGGGGGCACTTGAAGAGCAATACGCCAATAATTATGGAGGCAATTAAAGGTAGACTAGGCGTGCATTAGGTATTGTTTTGCTGTAACTGTCTAACTGAACATTGATGTATGCAATGTCAGGGAGTTTTCTGAGTTCTTAATGATTATGCACGGTGTCTGGAACCTCGTAGTACAATCTGCATCACCCAAAATCTTTCTCGATCTGTGCACACGGTAACTAAATAGTTAAAAAAATACTTCTGGAGCTGGATGTAAACAGCTGATGGAGGCCGGTTTTTCAAATTTGATGAAAAAAAATTGCAACTTCGGACACAATTTACTAGAAAACGAGAGCTTAAATAAAAAAAAATGTTCCCCAAATTCGATTTTAAATATGATGTAGATTCACCATTTTTCCGCTTGTACCACGAGATTTCGGACACCGTGTAGAGAAATAAAAAATAATTATATTACTATATTCATGCATTTTTACCAAGTATAATTTGGATCATCCCAATGCTAACCGGTTTCGCCCAAGAATCTCAAATATTTTTCTTAACGAACGTCAAAACGTTAAACGCGAGCAAGCTAAAAATACTTTAGTTATTTAGAGATTCTAAACAGAAAAGACAGCAAATTTCATGATGCCAGAGCTCACCGTTCAACAGTTTTTAGGGGGAAAACGAAACATATTTTAAACTTCGATACCGATAATAATTATGTGGTGTCTGTCTATTGCTGAAGAAACGTATTATGATTGAGACTGCTCGAAAACAGTTAGACGACTTCAAATTTCATAACCTATGATTACGGTAGCAGTACAAAATATAATTTATCGATATTTCGAACCACCTTGTTCCAGTAGAGTTATTATATTAGACGGCGTGGGCGGGTATCGAACCCCGGAGCATCGCATGCGACGCGGACCGTCCAACGCTCCAACACGGCCACCGAGACGCGCTGATTGTGAAGATGAGACGAGAGATAATATCAGAGACAGACAGAAGATAGTAGCGATGGTCTCGGAGATGTTGGACCAGAAAACCCGGTGGGCTAGAGGTAAGACGCCTGCTTTGTAACGATTGACAAGAGTTCAAATTCCAGAAAAATTGTAAACGAAAAGAAGATTACATCAGAAAAGTGATGTATAGAAGTATGAAAAGCAAGGAAAGACTATTTGGAATCTGAGAAAAAGATATTTCACAGACAGGCAGATAGTAGCAATTTTTGTGTTACATCACCTTCACAAAGGAAACAAATAAGGGTCAGTGTTAACTTTGGGGATGCTATGTGGAAGTCCTTTTCAGGGAAAGGAGGGAGAGGAAGTTCTGGGAAGGAGAAAGGTATGAGGGTTGGGTATCTAGGGGTCAATAAGTCCAGGAATGACCATAACCAGGAACGTACGAATCCATTCCATTCCTTTCCTTTCCATTGCATTCCATTCCTCCCACCGCGACGCAATGCGTTTGAGTCCGGCTGAAGAGTTCTAGGTTGGGTATCCCTCAACCCTTCTCTCCCGATCCGTCCCGCCACGAAGAAGGTGAGCAAATAAATTCACCGCCAAAACCTAGACAAACCTTATCAAATGAAGCCGGGCACCCCTGCTAAATCACCCAATCACTTGGGGTGTCCTACATCAGAGGTGTTTGTTATCCAATAAATTGAAAGAAATGGTCTTAGAGATGCTGGATCAGAAAACCTGGTGGGATAGAGGTAAGATGTCTGCTTTGTAGCTAAAAATGAGATAAGGTAAAGCTAATAGTATTATATTGTCACAGCAAAAACCAATTCTAGCAAAACATTTCGACTCTGAATAGATTGTCTCTGATCAGGATGATGTTGTAATTAAGAAATTTAAACTCAACGTCTTGAAAACAAAGTACACGATCTTTGGTAACCGAAAATACGATTAGTACGAACGTTCAAGTTATAATGGACAATGAAAACTTGGAAAAGGTTGATATGATAAAGTACTTGGGAATAATGCTACACTCAAAGACATCTTTTGAAGAAAATCCCGATTTTATTGCAAAAAAATGGCCAAGAAGGTGTCTTTTCTTGGAAGAATTAGGAAAAATTTCGATAAACAACAGATTTACTAATTTATAAAGCAATTGTCGCACCACACATAGATTACGGTTCTGGTATTTTCTATCCAAGTAGCTTAAAAAATTTCAAATAATCCAGAATATAGCAATGAGATAAATTTTGAAGAGTAATAAATATGAATCAACACAGAAAGTACTTAATAAATTAGACATGAATGTTAAATTAAGAATTTTACATGATGCTTTAACTTTTAACCGCAAAATTTTTAACAATTTGCAACCAACTTATAGAGAAAAACTGCATTCCAATAAATTTTTCCACACATACTACACAAGGCAGAAAGAAATCAGACAAAAAAAATTTAATAAAATAAAAACACAGATTGTCTACAGTACAAAGGAATCCAAATATGTATAGGTTGGTCTGAAAACCTAAAATCATACATGTATAGCTTAGTTCCTAGTGAAATAAAAAATGTACCAAAATTAGACAAATTGAAATGTAACAATCTATATTTATATTAGACTACATGAAGTTGATCTATTTCAAATAAAATAAATAAAATATAGTGAGTATGTTTTATAATGTTCGTTAAATGGAATTAATCAATGACATTGACCTAAATTTGTACATGAAAACCACATTTCACATCTGGAGGTCAATCTTTATACTTTTATGCCACCAGAAAAAGCACCAAAATTTGTTCTACTTTTAATGGATTCAATTTCACCTTACATAGCTAATAAAAATGCTCAAAAATATATTTATTACAATAATAATTTTTTAAGCAATTATTATAAGTTTATTGTATGTTTTTGTACGTTCATGTTTGTTTGGTGATAAGACTTGTGTAGAACGTATAAAAACAATACAATAATAATATAAAAAGACTAAAACATTGGTTTTAAAACTTAAAATATAATTTACTACCGTAATTTCACAGTAGATAAATTATAATCTATAATCAGGGTGTTTCCTATAAATTGATCTTCAGCTGGGAATAAACAGCGTTTATCTTCAAAAATGATATTATCGGCTATCCGACATTATCTGCTACCCTGTCAGAGATTTATAGTAGAATGTAGTGAAGTGGACCAACCAACAATTTCAAAACTATTGATGAAATTTTAACGAATTTTATGGTGAACGCACAACTCAACACAGTGGCACTTCAGCACACCTTTGAAAAGTGAAAAAAGTCGTGAAAAGGGATGAAAAAAAAACCATGTTAAATAGGTTACGTTAGGTTAGGTCATGGGCCATTTTTATCCCCTTTCAAAGGGGTGCTGAAGTGCCACTATGTTGTCACGGAACCGAAATTTATTATTGACCGGTTGAAAGCCGAAATCACAAATCAAAAAAGCGAATAGTGCTGAGCCGAAGAACTTGAGAATCTCACCATTTCGATTCAAAATTTTGAATTTTTATGATGATAAATAATGTAATAGTAAACAATATTATTTTAAAATGGCAAGTAAATGCAAATAAACAAAGGAAAATTATAAACATTTTCTACAATAAACATCAAACGACCGTTGTTCCAATCGTGCTGATCAACTGTTGAGCCGAAATTTTGGCTCAACACTCCTCAAATACACAAATACGCTCTTCTCAACGCAACTCCTCTTCGACCAACAGCCAAAACGAGAGTTACTAAACAAATCACTTAGCTGATCGGAGACTCAGATTGATCGGTAGAAAATTGGGAATAACGGCTGTAAGTGATACAAACCTGCAAAACGATGCAATATTCCGTACACCAAGGACAGATGTCTCTGAACAGGACACAGCGCAGGATGGTGTATAATGGATGGTGCTGCAATGCATTAAAACTAGGAATATTTATTCGATCGGCAGTGATGTACAGTCGGAAGACACGCATCACCGTGTCAAGAATACGGTTGATATTAGCTGTTCGAGCATAATTGGACAAATTGGATTCCCCAAGATCTAATTTCGGCCTTCGTTCCCTTAAAAACATCTTTGGACTAGCCAATTAATAGAAGATTAACTTCTTCTTCTTCTTCCCCTTATCCTATTCGGGTCGGGGACCCATTGCATCTACAAGGCTCCTCCGTAAGTCCCTGTCTTGTGCTGATTGTTCGGCCTACGTCCATGGCAGTCCCATCCTCTTCTCACACAGTTTCTGGAGTTGCCTCGCCCAACTGTGTCTGGGGCGGCCCAGTGGAAGTCTACCCTCTGGAATCGCACTCAGTGTTTTCCTCGGAATTATTTAAGAAGATTAACTAAACATAAAAATTAAATATCCACTTTCAAGATCAGGGTAAATTCACCCCGCGCTGTTAAACTCGCAGTTGGCACTATTGTCAGTAATAATAATCTCGTTCTCTAGCTGAAAAAGACCCGAGGGTTGGGTTCCGTTCCGTGGAACGAGAACGGCGCCTCAGGCAGCGCCTACTACTGTTGCTAACATTAAAATTGAATAAAATGGAGATGTTTACTAGACGTGACGGCAAGGCCACTGTAATGGACGATCATCTTGTTTTTCCTCGTTATTATTTTACTGTTATTTTCTTTACTATAACTTAGTATTATTATTATTACACGAAATGAAATGGAGTAAGATGTTTGTTTTTGAAGGCGAAATTTTTTTTAAATGGTCGGATTGTGTAATGTTTACGACCGATACATCTTGTTGTTGCGAGAAAATAAAAATACAAATATATGTCATCTGGGATGCTGTGTGGAGGGCTTATTGAGGAGAGGAAGGAATGAACATTGGTGTTGAAGAGACCCATGTTGTAGGAGAGAGGAAACACAGAAGCCGGCAAATCGTTCCATAGCCGAGCTGTTGAACTCAAGAACGAGTCGAAAAAACGACCGGTTCTCATGTGACAAATGTCAAAAGTGTACATATGTTGGGCACGCGTTTGGCGTGTCTCCCGACTATGAACCGATGCCGAAGGGATCAATGACGCTAGTTCCTCAGAGCATCTTCCATTGAAATACCGGTAGAACAGGGATAGCATTCCCACCCGACGCCTGTGCTCTAAAGATTGCAATCTGTTCGTTAAGGTGGGAGAATCTATCAAACGGACCGCCCGTTTCTGCACAGAGTCGGAGGTATTTTTCAAGTATTTTGGAGCTCCAGACCAGAGGTGGCTGCCAAATTCAACCGTGGGGCGCACTTGAAATTTGTACAGGGTTATCAGTTGTGTACCATTAAAGTGAAATGAAAACGACGTTGAAAATGACGTTGATGAAAACACACCTAAACAATTACTTCTGATAATTAAAAAAATCTAATTTAAACGCTGTCTTAAAACAAAAGATAACCTAAAAGATACACCCTTCTGTTTATTCAGATTATTCTAATTATTAAAAATATTTAAAACAATATTTTTTCATAAAACCGCACTGTCCCAACTACCTGAGACACCTATGCATCCCCATATGGGGTATGTTATGAGGCCGAAGGGAACGGGGAAGAGATAAGTTGGAGAGTACCTATCTGGCTACTCAGATCTGGTCACCAGACACGACTAAAGTCATTTCAAGCAACTTTGATTTTGAATATTTCACCAGAATATCTGTGAATATCTAATAAATAAACTGAATTGAATCGAATCTACCACTCTAGCTTTGATCCTGCATGGCAGTGATATCTTCAATAGTGAAAATAAAGTAATGCACAAAATGCGTATATATCTGAAAGCCCAAATTTACGCTGACATGCATAAAAGGGATCAATTCAGACCATCTAGAACATAAATACACCCTCGAGAAAAAAAGAAAATGCTGACACGACAAATGAAAATTCATCTCATCGATACCGCCGAAAGCAATACGTTATACTAATAATAGAATATGGTCCTGAAGGAAAATTTTAACCCTGTCATCAGATTCTATATCTGACCCATCTAAATCGAGGGGAAAGCATTTTATAGTTTAGTACCACTCACGATTTGAGAAAATAGGGTCTACATACAGTACACACGTCTCCACCGATAGAATCAATCTGCACTACATTTTCACGAGTTTTGGACATAACGTTGCCTTAGTTCGTATTTGTCCAACAGACCATTAGAAAATTTTACAGTAGGAGAAGGTTTTCTTTCATTATTTCAATGAAACATTATGATAGGTGTTTGAGATAAAGCTATTTCCGTAAAGGTAAAGATCTTATTAGTTTAAATAATTCTTAGTTAAGTGATTAACTATCATTTTTTATACTTTATTTATAATCTTAAAATGGAGATTGAACAAAAACTAAAATGGTCTGTTGGACAAATAAGAACTGAGGCGACGATAAGTGAAGCCATATTCTAACTGATTTCGGTTCGCAGCGAGCAGTTGGGACTCTTGGGCAGAATTATTGATAATAATAGTTTTTTCAAGAATGTATGCAAGGGTAGTGCAATGCAATACATTCCATATTTTGAAATAACAAAAGAAAGATAATATACAATTATTATTACCATACTCCTCAACAACTTGCCTATGATAACGTAAACATGTAAAAGCCTTCAAAGTCATTAATAAATAAATCCCCGAAGAAAAAGCTGTGATAATTTCATAATGCTAGAGCTCAACATTAAATAGTTTTTGTTGATAAACGGACTTCCAATTTTATAGATAAAAATACAAGTAACCATTGACATGGGAAACCATCAATGGAAGAAACGCATATTATAAACATTATTTCAATTCGCAATCACTAAATCATTGATGCAAATGTGGCATATTATTTTCTCTGCCTAACGCTACGGAAAAACACTGTGCTCGATGTTTTCTAGCCATATCTTGTGTATTATAAGACATACTTGGCAATATTCCGCTATTTAACAGATAAGAAAACTATTTTTACCAAAAAACAAAATATATCTAGAATTTGCAAAGTAAAGATATCTTTTACCACGTACATGTGAATTATATGATACCATGAACTCGCCCACTAGGAATCGCTATCTTCGTGATCCTATCGTTTTTTTTTTTAAATTACAAGTTTAAAACCCTAAAAATAGCATAAATAATAATTAAACGCGTCAGTAGCAGTTACTATTTTGGGAAAAAATATGCCGAAAATAGTAACGTAACTGAACGTAACGTTATAGTGAGTAGTTCACCACTGATAGTGAAAATAATTTATGAGGCCAGATAACCTACAATAAATAGCCGAATGAAGCAACGAGCCGCTAGAAAAGGTTTGCGTCTTCGCTTCGAGAATGGATTACAAAAGGGAAATTAATTCAGTGATATTTTTACATTCCAAGGGTTGCTTTGAGCTCAAGGTGTATTCCAATTTTGCTGAAGACGTAATTCTTTTGCTGAGATTGCGATCGGCCTAATTTATTTGATTTTTTTAAAAGAATTTATGATATAATTTAGAATGAAGCATTTACGATTTCTTAATAAATATGGATGAAGGCAATAATTTAAAGGTTGGTACTACTGAAATTGTGCGTATATTTGCTTTTGTTTGGAAACTTTGTAAAAATTGTAGACTGCGTCATACGTGGGCGGAAAAATCGGAAACAATTTTAAAAGAAAAGGCGGGAAATTGGAATACAAGCGCAGTTTTACCGCGAAATCGGTATCAATGGGGTATTGTTCCCTTTTATTTACTGAATTCGATTTTTACCTATAACGATTACCTCCCACGTGTTTTATTGAAACATTTCGTAGAAATTTGATTGAAATTACTAATAAATCGCCAAGTCATGAAGCAAAGATTTCTTTGAACTATTGTTACACACAAATGTTATGATAGAAAGTCGTAGATTTGCTAGCAATTTTGTTGGTTCCGCGATTTGTGATATTTGACTAAAATATAGAAGATCAAAATATTTTAACATTTAAAAAAAATTAAGAGTGTGCGATTCACACGCGGTAGAAGTGAAACCTTCAGAAAACTAAAGTAGACAAACGTGGGGGAGACCACGAAGCACTTTTTTTAATCAATGTTAAGGATGATTTTTCCCAATTTTTTGTCGTCGAATTCCAGTGCACCTTTTCCTATGCATTTGGTCATCTTATTATATTTGTGATTTCTTATTCGGAGTCGCTTTCTTTTGTGTTTTTTTTTGCTTGTTCATTTTGGAGTGGTTTGAAGATTGGTTATTGATTTTACAAAAATATTATTTTCTTTTTTTGGATTCGGTAGGGTTCGACCGTTGGTTCGCTTTATACCACCAGACCAAGGGAGACTTACGGATTTATCGTATTATATTGGAACCGAGTACCCGTAAAATAAATAAATATTTTATTATTATCCACTCTCTCGCAGGCTAAATCCTATAGATGTATGTGTTTGTAAAGTCGGTTAACGGAAGATAATTTTACGTGATAACGTCATAAGAAAACTTTTACATAGAATTTTACAGTCACAAGCCGAACGCTTAGGCCGATCGTGCCTCTCTATCGCTTGTTCCACGCTCTCGCCGAACGCTTAGGCCGATCGTGCCTCTTTATCGCTTGTTCCGCAAACTCGCTTGCACGCTCGGCTCAGGCGGAACGTGACAACGTGACAATGAGTCACACTATTTCGTGAGTACTGTCGGCGTTCGTCGATTTATAAGACGTTATCACGTCAAAAAAAAAAAACAATAGAATATTATTTGCAAAACTCATTAAATATTCCTAACAAGTAACAATTTGTCGTATGCTTTTTAAAATGCGGTTGATAGGACCCGCATTAGTTGGTCAAGATAATGTATGGCCGATATCCGTGCTAGGCGGGTTACGTCTAACATAGGCGCTAGATTTTCAGCGGTATCGAGCAATACTTACTAGTTTTGACGCCTTCATAAAGTTATTATATGATAGGTTAATAGCTATTATATGATAGGTTAATAAAGGAGTTGTTTAGGCTCGAAATATGTATATAGACTATAAAAATGTACGGCAGGAAACATGTACATGGACTATAAAAATCAGTTACCATCGACAGCTGCAAGCAGTTACAGAGTGATCTGCAGTTCTAATAAAAATGTATCTTTGCGAAATACACGGCAGACCGCGTAATTGGCATTCTGAAGCGGTCGAATTCGACAGCTTTTAGCAATTCGTGTTTTCCAAGTGTTCGGATGTTTTTTCCACATTTTCAATATTTAAAATTGTATTATTAAAATTGATCAACCAATGATATAGTTCGGAGATGAAAATGAGTACCACCGCTTAGAGAACCAACATCCCTGCCGTAGGTCACCCCCAATGGTTCGCTGCGTTTGGTGACTTAGTAGCAGCGGGTTCATGTGATGAAAATTGTTTAGGTCTTGTCGGCGGATGCTTTAGTTCACCTACTGCTTGGTGGGCCGGATCAGGAAAGACTGGTTAAGGAAGACCTTTTGACTTCTCCACCCGGACTCTCTAAAGCGAGGAATGGATTAATATGTTCGTCACTCCTGAACGCATTGACTCCGAGTCCTACCCAGCCCTCATACCTTTTTCCTTTTCAGAACTTCCTCTCCTTCATTTCCCTAAAAGAAACCGCCACACAATCAAAGATGACATAGGCCATGAGGGATTTTCTCCTCTTTTTCTTTTCTTCTTCAGGGCCTCCTGTGTGGAAGAGACTGGGCGTGCAATGGACGGAGGCCGCTGAAGTAACCAAGGACAGAAATCTGGAAGCGTCTTTTCAACCCTACCCAAAAAAGACAAGAGAAAGAAGAGACACGAGTTGTTGAGAAGAATTCAGTGGGTCCTCGAAGAGCTACGATAGCCAAAATAAATCGCAAACGAATAATTATTTAAGAAGTTTCTAGTTTCAAGTGCGAATTTGCACTTTTCTATCAAGTTTCTATGTTATTTTTCTGGAAATAACCACAATTTTGACTATGTTTTCCTTCATTTTCCAAACGCCTATTGTTAATGTCAAGATTCCGTCGCACCACATGCAACCGGCGAGAGAAATTAAGATATAACTTGAGCTTGACATTTCTTATTAAAATTTTCACTCTGTTCGTGACAAAATATGCAAAGAAGGCCACAGCATTTAAACAGTATCAGATTGAGCTTACGCCGAGGATTGTTTTTCTTCAGATGCATAGAACGACAAACATTACACGTTGATCACGAAAGTCTATTTTAAAAACAGGTGTACTTATTATTCTTCATGTTTTTAGTCTTTGATAACTTAACTAATGGTTTAAAAGCTCTAATGTTTGCGTATCGTTGTGATCTGACAGGTGAAAAGTCGTTTTCGTAAGGGTCATTAAAATCTGAAGTCAGCATCAAAAACAACATGAACAAAGGACGTTAAATTGACAATGTCAATAATACATTCATAATTCATATTGTGCGGTTATCACAGTGAAGAGTCAATCACATATAATAAATTGCATTATTACCATTATTGAGCATTAAAGTTATAAGTCAAAATCACAACGCCCTTGCTACACATCCGGCACCAGCACCCAAGGTCGGGACGGTCGCCGCAACTCACAAATAGACTAGCTTGTCATTTTGCCCCAGAGAAAAAAAGACATTTTCGTAAATGTCATCTGTAGTTGCACATATTCCGCGAATCAATTTGTGGACTGTGATCAATAATTTAAAACGCATTTCAAGTTGACACAACTGTGGAAATTGATAAAGATTGGAATTTTAAAGGACTGACTTACCCTTTGTCTTCTGCTATACTTGTTGATAAGAATTGTTCTTATGGCCTTGAGGGATACTGATAGTATTCACTGCATAAGTATACATAAGAGATTCGAGATTATACACACCGAGGGAGTACCAGATAGTCACAGCCCAGATTTCTTAATTAAGTCGATATTAAATTGCATTGAGAGATCAATATGGTGATCATTGCACGAGCTTCATTATTATTATTTCAAATGTCATGCGTAGGTAAATTGGCCATACACTGTCAGATAAGGATGGGTTCTTGGATAGCAGGTTGGGTGGAGGATGGGAGATGCATATTGCAACATCATCAATGGGAACTCTCAATCTGAACAAAATCAGAACTAATTTTAACCTCACATATTTTTGCAATAAATGGCTAATTAGAGCTTTTACAAGGGGTATTTGTATCCTTTCCATAACTGCGTTTTTAATGAATTAATGTACCATTTAACGAGATCGCGATTTCGGTTTATCATTTAAAAACTTAATTAAGAACAAAAAAAAATAAGTCTGATTTTGTGTTAATTGCGGGCGAAACAGGGAAAAATCCGCTAACACCTTATGAAACCCATTAAAAAGCCGTAAAAGTTTATACAATTATTTTAAACGTGAAATTCACAGCGGGAACCTCGCAGCTCATTTGGCGGAGCCTCAGCTATCCGGATTAATGAAGAAGACGTCGCCGTATTTTATGAAACTTCGTAATTTATGAGATGTTTGAGTAATTTATGAAATGTGTAACCAATTAGGGCCCACATCAATGTCAGGAACAATGGTCTTGTCCCTCTGGGTTGTGCCTTGTTCGACTGCAATCTTCCGCCGGTACTTCCACCTTTCCCACGAGCAAACAAACGCTAAACTAAATCAAATAAGACGAAAAACGTTAGTTTGAGTTATCGGGTCATCAAGAACCATGATTCGGATCTTAATAAAATGATTACAACATGCCACTACGGAAACGCTAGATGCATTAGGGCAATAATTTCAAAGGGGGCACGTTTGCTTGTTTTTGCCACACATAAAAGTGAATCAAATTGGTTGGAAATAATTTGGAACACCTTTCCTCTTACCCATATTTTCCAAACCCTTGACACAAATAAACTGAGGTTTTATTTTCGCATTGCGTTTTTATGAACACTAATCTTCGTGAAAATTTTCAAATATTTTGCGATGAACATGTTGTTGATAATGTGGCTCAATACCTGCTATGAACACAATTAATTTGTTGATATATTTCTTTGACTTTGCGGGAATACTATTTTGTGATATACAGGGTTTTCCAATAAGAGGTGTTATTTTGAATAGCCCACTATTTCGGAAGATGTCAGTTTTGAAGCTGTCATTTTTTGACATTTGACAAGTAGAAACTACGCCATTAATAAAAATGGAACAATACACGCTTCAACAACGCATTGAAATTATTTGAATTTCAAAATAAACCTTTTATTGGAAAACCCTGTATTATTTTCTGTACGCTTTCGTGACAAAATTAAATTACTCTATAGCTACAATATCACCTTGATTTTAGTCGTATTTTACAATGCTTTCCTTACGAAAACAACTATTTTGGTGATATTTTTTTATTGTTTTTGCGATGAACACTATTGCTTCGGTGATATTATATCAAAGTCATCACGATGAACATTAAAATAAAATTCTAGCTGTGATAATCATGTGCATATATAGATCAAATAACTTACGTCGAAGAATATAAATTCATTCCGATCCTGGTAGATAGTTATAACTTGGTTGTAACGAAGTTGTTAGAAATTTTCTCATCATTTAGGAACATTTCATTAGCGAAAGAAACGAGACAGGCGGGCCGTGTAATTAGTGGCAAAAGGCGCGTAAAACAATCAAATCGTTAGTTAAATTAAAACCGATTTGTTGTTCACGGTCACTGAGCCTGAGTTCATCTTGTCGGAGAATAACCTCATTGTGTTATTTCGGAAAACTCACCGAATAACTGTGGTTTAATTGATAGATGTTACGGCATTCAAAACTAAAAGCTGACTAAGGAACGATTTACAAAAAACAGTATCTACGTAATATGTGAATTTTCGCACACGTGATAAAAATGATTACAATACATACATACAATAACAAAAATTAACCATAATTAAAGTTTGCTTTGCTTTATTAGTACGTGATTAGCGTGTTTTTTTGTCTCTTGTAGATAATTTTTTTTTAACAAAAAATTATTTTAATTGTTTTTTTTTTCAAAATTGGAATTATAATATCCCCTGATTCAAACGAGGAAGAACGTTCTTCCCCTTTTTAAATTTTGGGAGTGCACTTGGTATCTGCTTGACCATGGTGGTTATTACCAGGCTTCGTTCGAGTTTAACCCCCGTAGTGCCGGCTGGTTACAATTGCAGTCCAGTGAAATTATAACTACCTTGAGGTGCACTGCAATGTGTGGAGCTATGATTTAGAAATCTTGAACGTGTATTTCGTTATTACCAGGCTTCGTTCGAGTTTAACCCCCGTAGTGCCGGCTGGTTACAATTGCAGTCCAGTGAAATTATAACTACCTTGAGGTGCACTGCAATGTGTGGAGCTATGATTTAGAAATCTTGAACGTGTATTTCGTTATTACCAGGCTTCGTTCGAGTTTAACCCCCGTAGTGCCGGCTGGTTACAATTGCAGTCCAGTGAAATTATAACTACCTTGAGGTGCACTGCAATGTGTGGAGCTATGATTTAGAAATCTTGAACGTGTATTTCGTTACTGTCCATGAAAATTCCAAAGTAAAAAAGTTTTTATTTTAAATGTTATTTTTGACTTTGTGGAATTTACTAAATTTTACCCGTCTTGTATGGGACACTATTATCTTAACTAAACATTTATCCCTTTAAATAATAAGCGTGTTTAAAACTTTACCTAACCATACATTAATGGTTTTTCATTAGTAAGGGGGTTAAATGATAACACAGCAATGTGTTATAAATCGTAACAAACAATACGACAGGAATGTTTTGCATGTAGGCGATATGGAACGGACTCACCAAACGGCATTAAAGTCGGACGTCAGTCTAGTTGCTATGGAGTTACGGTTTCACTTACCTGCAAGAAAAAGAAAACAAATATTTTAGGAAACATTAGACCAGTGAAAAATCAGGGGATATCATAACGCCTTTTCTGAAAAAAAAATTAAAATAATTTTTTCTGAAAATATTTATCAAACTTTATCGCTTGTCATTATTACACTTCACACCATCAGCTTCAATTTTGTAAAAGACAATTAAATTCAAAGCAAAATTAAGTCTATTATTCGTGAATAATTTCACACAGGAACACAGCACATCACAGACAACTGAAATAAGTATGTTTGATACTGATGATTTATATCAGTTTCATAAAAAGCAGAATTAAGGTTAAAAATTACAACAATTTATTATAATTTTTATTTTAACATCGCTGTGAATGATATTTTTTTTATTCAAGCCGCCGCTACCCGAATTTCTACCGATTTCTTACATACCTATCTCCCTTAAACATTTGAAGTTTTTAAGCTCAAAAAAAAATAAATGTTATTTTTGAAGATAATATCTAGATACGTTTCACGCCGAAACGCAAATTATATGAATAGATAGAAAAAAAATCGCAAAGTATGCTCCAAAAAGTATTAAAAACAAGTCTATTTCTATTATTTTACAAGTTATATTTGTGAAAAAATTCACAATGTTTCTTTAAATAATACTTAAGATACCTTCCACGAGATTTTTGCTCGTTTTATTAAGAGTCACGTTTTATTAAGCGTTTTCACAATTTTCGCTTCGATTTTATCATTTAAAATATTAGCACGCTCTGTCCAACATTCGTAATAAGGAAGCACCGCCTTAATACTAACTGAACCCGGTTTTGCTCAAATAAGACACAAAAATTATATTCCAAAGCTCCAAGTTCATGATCAGAATTGCGTTGGCGTCGTTGCGTTGTGTTGTGAATTGAATTGAAGCTGTGCAAATTGCATAATGTTAGAACGGACAGTTAGGAAAATTGATTAGTTAGTTATAAACTGATTAGGTGTCTGCTTTATAGCATTGCACTGGTGACCCCGATCGAGGACAGTGAGCAATTATAATTATTTATGAATGGTTATAACACAAGTATAATAATGCATAAATACTATGCATTATTATAATCAATAAAATCATAAAAATTACTGCCTGTTCGCGGAATTCGTTAAAATACAAAATAATAATATATTGACCGATATCGCGTGCTTCGGGGCGCTTTAGAACTCTGAATCGATAGATAAGGCTGTGGATAAAGCATATTTTTACAACGGCGATCGGAATTAACGTGAAAAGTCGCTCTGACTGACGTAATTTACACGCAGAGCCGCTTGTCTCATTAGGGAAAACGGAATCGAATGGGGACCCAATCTATATAATAATATAACGAAATAACAAGTTAAGGGAATGTGACATTAATTATGAAACATTTCATATAATTTTGTTTACTATTTTGTTCCAAGTTATTACTGGCTGCAATCTGCAGGGTGAAGATTGACCTGCTGATAGCCGACCATAACCACAATAAGAAGATTTTTGTTTCACATGGTGGTAAGATGATAATAATAATAATAATAATAATAATAATAATAATGTTATTTAATTATTTCCCCAGGATGTGGGGAGGGTAGTGCAATCCCACACGTCCCATATAATTATACATATTTACACAACAGATTTTTTAAAATAAAGAACTAAGTAGGTACAAAGAATAGGAAAAAAACAAAAAAAATAAATTATTAATTTTATGTAGGGCGTGGTCTGGGGTGAGCTCGGGCCCAGCGCTCACTCAGAAGTGGGGTTTGGTGCTGGAACGCTGCGGTCACCACAGCATTGTCGGAAGCCATTAGCCGCATCCTGGCTCCAGTGACCCGATGTCTCATCAGACAGGCGAATCCGTGCAATCCAAGTTCAGTGAACATTGTCGATGCATTATAATATGAGCAAATCATTGAACAAGTTTTTTATGGTTTACGGATTCAGTTTCAACACCTCACACCCTAATATCTAATAGGCTAACAGTGTAATAGGCTAACACCTTAGTAGCTTTTTTAACAAATTATTATCTGTACATGCAACTTAATCTTCGTTTAGATTCATTACCACCCCCAACCTCTCCGAAAAAAACTATATTAATTTGATTAATAATTATAATACGTGAGGGGAAACCTATTAACCTACATATTGTTTGATTACAATTTAATGAATGTTTATTTTTCTTGATACGAAATAAGCAAAGGTCTTTTTTAAAAATAATCAATAAAAACAAGTCATAGCTTCTGCATATACACCTATATCTGAACATTTTTCAACCCTAGACACGAAATAATTGAGCGTATTTTTTCTTGCTGTCTGCAATGAAAACTCATTAATTTATTGATTAAAAGGTGTGTATATTATATTTGCAGTATGTTGCAGAGTCGAAGACACTTTAATTCAATTCAATTTATTCATTTTAAAAACATTACAAAATTAAAATTTCAAATCGTTTTTAAAAAAGAGAAAATATTAATATTAAAGTATATTTAAGCAATTTAAATAATATAAACAATTCAAACAAATTATACAATATAAACATCGATGAATAATTTAAAAATCAATGAAGCACAATCAGACTAATAGCAATAAAGCTTGCTGTCTAAATTGGGCTTCATTGATGCTAAACATGTCAATATTCAAAGTGATTCTATTTAACAACAAGACTGCTCTCCCAACTGGCATAACCATTGGCAAGTTAGTTCTGCAAGCCGGGAGATAAGTATCGTCCTGATATTAAAACCATTCCGAATTGAAATGGCTTTAACCGTGGTGACCAGATCCGAATAGTCAGGTTCTTCCTCACATACCTTTTCCTCGTCTCTTTCCCCTCCCCACTATCTTCAACATTATAACATAACCCAATTGGTGCTGCCATAGACTAACTGCCTCCAGACGGTTAGGAGCAATTGGGACTCATGTACGTTATTTCACAATTTATTCATTTAAATAATAATATATAGTATATTTGCGGCACGTTCCAGAGTGGAAGATAGTTTCAGTATCGCCCTGGTGTAAGCCAAGAAATGGCTTTAGACGTGTTTGGTAACTAGATCTAAATAGCCAGGTACTTCTCATCTCCCTCTTCCCCATCTCCTTGACCTCCCCACTGCCTTCAGTTTCACAACATACTCAAATTGGGGATGCAATAGTCTCACTGGCTCCAGAAGGGAGCAGTTGGGACTCTTGTGCGGTATTTATAAAAAAAAGTAAAAATATAAAAACAAACACTAATATCTTTATGATAGCCGTTCTCGTAATTTTCTCTATTTATTTATCTAATAATATCGATAAAATTATGTATAAACTGTTAAAACAAAACACAGATAAAATTGAATTGTAAATTTAGAAATTATCAATACGTTTATGTATTGCTCAAAGTTAGCCGAGTAAAACGCAACGCTCCGGCAGATAAAAAAGAAAGCGCAATTCTTGTATAATTTTCATGCATTTCGTGTTGAGCTACTATTACCGCTCGCAACCGAGCGTCAAGCCGCGCCAACGGTAAAAATTATTTAGATCGACCAGAGTAGAATCCGACCGCAAATCGATTAGCACACAATGAGACAGTCAATAATCGAAAGCTTAGCGGACGGTCGCAGCTAAGTCAAAGCCGTATTCATGTTTTATCGGAAAGCTCCTAGTGCAAAAATAACATAAGCATTCACAGGTATTAAGAGTAGGGCGCGCGGTACAGGTTTACCGGTAATACCGCTGAATTCCGTCACCGAATCAGAGGTATTGTATGTAGGGTTTTGTATTTTTTCTGATTTGTAGTAAACGGTTTATCGGTAAAAATGACTAGATTACATTATGAATTACCGGTTTTTCAGTGACGTATTTTTGTGCTTTACAATGATAGCATTTAAGTGTAGGTATTATATGGAAAGTTTGCCAGATGTTGACAGGAAACCGAAAATAATGTGGCAGAAGGAGGAAAAGAAGATCTAACCGCGTAAAAAGAATTTTGAGCAGGGTGGGAAGAGGATAGATAGGATAGAGGAAGAACTAAGAGGATTTGTAAAGGGATATTTAAATAGCACACTTGGATTTAAATATCTAACTAAAATTCTAAAATCTAGCGTAAAATTTGTGAGAACATACTTTTAGCCTAGTGGTTCGAAATTAGTTTTTCCCGATTTCCTCTCTGAGGAAGAGTCAAAACTCGTAATTTTTTATTTTGGTTACGGGGGTCCTGTAATCAAAATTATAAATACAAAATTTAAATCGTTTTTCGACGTTTATTTATTAACTTCAAAATTGTAATCCTTATTAATTGATATAACACACAATATTCTTCCCCTTGAGTAGCGCAACGTTGTGTGGTATCCGTATAGGTACTTGACTGTCATACGCAGGTTGATTGACTAAGAAGATATTGCGAAGATTTTAATGTTTGCGTGTGCTTACCTCTTCAAGTAACCGGGTACGCGCGCCACTAATTGAGAGCCACTGAACTACCCTTAATAATGGTATTTGAATTACTCATACGAAAAAAAATATTTAAAAAAAATATAAATTGAAGTTTTCTACCCTTGAACGCTTGGAAAATTTAAATTTTCAATAATAAATCTGATGTTTGCCATTATAATTACATTTTGATACCTCATAATTACCGATAAACTACCGGTAAACAGAAATAAACTTCATAATTTTATCGGTATTGATAAACCGGCATAATTTTCAATTTTTTACCGATCGACCGGTAACGCTGTTTCCCGGTAACGTTGCTTGCCCTAATCGCAAGTGGGCTTAGTATGAATACGTCGTAAATTATAAGTGTAACCTGTGCGGCGGTTATAGTTCTGCATCCGGTAATTATTCATGCAGGTATCAATAGCCAGCAGAAATTGGCGAGTGCAATACGTACAAGGCAGGGAGGAAGCGAGGAAGGCCCGCGAGGGACCCGCTAAGAATTCAAATGAGGAGTCCTGCGGAGAACATGAGCGTGGTCTCTGCAGGACAGGATTATAGATACTAATCTCTTCGTGAATTAGATGCAACAATAAACACAGCATTCATGCTTTCAGTTTAGCCATTGTAACATACATTGTATTGCTTTAAACTACCTATTTGATACTACTTACCCACGAAATGCTATGAGCGAGATTACTAAACGGTTTTGCTTTGACTAGAAAATTGATTTTTTTTTTAAATATTTAAATCAACTTACACGAGGAGCACCGACGGAAATTATTTCCCTCTGTCATCTTTGGGAATGCCGTGATACTGTTTATTATATTCATCTATTGACTAAAGCAGCAATTGGAGTCATCAAAGTGAACAATTTATTAATATCACAAGGCAATCTCTTTTTTTATGTGAATACCGCACAAGACAACTGCTTCCAAACGTTAGGAGTCCATGGCATGTGTGAGACTATGGCATCCCTAATTGGGGTATGTTGTGAGGCTGAAGAAAATGGGGAGGCGAAGGATATGGGAAGAGGAAGGTGGGGGAGTACCTGGCTATTCAGATCTGGTCACCACATGGCTAAATCCATTTCAAGCAATGTTTCAATTTTGAACGGTGGACTTACACCAGGGCGATACTGAGAGTATCTTCCCCTCCGAAAGGCGCCGCAAATACACTACATATTATTTTAAATTAATTAATTCTGAAATAACACAAGCGATCTCCGGATTGTGAGTCGAGAGCCTTAACTCTAGACCACGGAGGCCTAGAGGAAGAGATTTTTTTTTTCTATCATCTATTTCTATTTGATATATTCGCACAAGGGTTCCATCTGACTCTATGTCCGATGAGGCTGAAGGATGTAGAGAGAAGTACAAGAAGAAGTGCACCTGGATCCTCGGATTTGTTCAATAAATACGGTAAATCCATTTAAAACAACGTTGTATGTATCCTGATTAAACATTAATTGTTTATTTTTTTACTAAAAAAAATGTCAAATGTAACTTTTTGACATCTCGGCTAATCAAACTTAGCCGAGTAACCATTGTTAATTTAACCTCCTAATATCCTGAATTTGTGATCTTTATTCCGCAGAGAAAAACGTAAACCATTGTTGTCTTAGCAACTTCCGTATTCATTCTATTAAATATCGCGCAGTGTTTCCCGCGGACTTCGAGTTCATCGTTCGATTAAATTCACCGATCATTATTGTAATATCTATTGACGGGACGGACAAGCGCTTAATAATATGCATGACCACATTGTTTATTGCTAAATTATGCAAATTTGAAAACATTTCACGTGCTTATTATTACGATTAGGCCCGCCGTAAATTTTATAACACAATAAACAAATAAACTTGCCAGAGCCACGCCGAGACATCAATTCCCCAAGACTGAGATCTTGCTCAGAGCGGTACAAATATGCAAGTAATATAACGTGATCAATGGCTACTTCCGTAGCTGAGCGGTTAACTTCTTGGCTCAGGACCCAGAGGTCGCAGATTCGAAACCTGGGGTGCGCAAATAAAATATGTAATCAATAATCCCACCCACGAAGTTCTGGTAAAGAAAAAGTTGTTTATATATAAGCTCCACAAGGAGACACCATGGAAAAAAAATCCCTCATGTGTCATCTTTGGGGATGCTGAGTGGGGGTTTTTGACGTGATAACGTCTTATAAATCGATGAAGCCGGCTGCACTCACGAAAAAGCATGACTCATTGTCACGTTCCGTCTGAGCCGAGCGTGCAAGCGAGAGCGCGGAACAAGCGTTCGGCTTGTGATGCATCCATCTCTCTTCCACTCGATCGTTATTATATGACGTTATCACGTAAAATTATCGTCCGTAAACCGACTTTACAGACAAACAATTTTTTTTAGGAAAGGAAGGATGAAGTTCTGGGAAGGAAAAGGGTATGAGGAATAGGTAGGAATCTGGGGGTCAGTGTGTCCAAAAGTGACGGACTAATAAATCTATCTGACCCACTGCGGGGCAAGGCAGAGAGAGAGCCGAGAGAGCCCTGCTGGAGAGGTCTAGGTTGGGTCTCCCTCAACCAGTCTCTCCCGATTCGGCCTGACACGAAGTTAGTGATTGGACGCAACCGCCTCAGACGAGGACAAATATCATCCACACGATGCTAAGTTATCAAAATATACACTTCTTTTGCCCAACACCATTATACACACTAAGGAAAATACTTATTTAATAACTTACCAGTAGAAATCAGGAGCATTAATGACAAAGTACAATTATTGTTGAACTTTGTCAAAAAATATTTTAGAGAAATCATCAACGGGAAGACTGCTTCCCCTATTTCCACATGAATGTCATACTAAAAATTATACTTGTTTTTCTCCTTACTGAATACATGAATTTTTTAATGCGATGTTATTGTATTAACACGAGACGTAAAAAAATAATTGTATATAATATATGATGAATGTAAACTCTTCTTCCATACAAGCAAACGCTTTTAATGGAAGATCAGTAATATTATGATATGTACTATTTCTGAGAAAAATAAATAAAAATTAAAAAAAAAAAACGTAGCGAACCATCTGGAGTGACCTATGTGACCAGGTGACATAGGTCACCTAATAAATGGTTTCCGAGGCGGCGGTACACATACCCGTCTCTCTAAGGCTGATGTAAGCGCAATGATAAGATAAAAAAAGGAATGCTTAGGTAGTTTTGTGCGATTAGAACGGATGAACGAAGAATGCTGTTGAGATGAATGTATGACGCGGAAGTGAATGGTAGAATTATTTAGTATGTATTTTTATATGTTTTATTCCACAAATTAATTATATTTAGTTACCGCGCGTCCTGTTTCAAGAGGGCCGCTACGTAAGGGGCCGAAGACCAACAGGTCTCCCGGCTAAGGGGAATCATGAAATATTTAATATACTTGCACCACAGTCTAAAGTCGTAGGAGTTTTTAGCATCGCCCTGGTGAAAGACCACTATTCAACAAAAGTAGTAAAATAATGTTTTGTAAGCCGCCGAGTAAAACGAATTTTCGCTTCTTTATTTCCTGTTGCTTCGCCGGACTTAAGACTAATTTCACCGCAAAAATAACGCAGACCGATAAAATAAATTAACACCTCGGGAATAATCACACGGGCAATATATCAGCCCGGACTTGTAAAGGCCGCGAGGACCTGTCCAGACACAACACGCGCTAACTCTGAAAACAGAAACAGTTTGGGAGTAATTTTCAGATGAGATTGGTGTTACGCCACCGTGCACCGGCCCGGCGGACGTAGATGTTTTAACGTGAATGAAATAAAACGGAAAGGTCTAGAAATTTAGATCTATTCCGATAGATACAATGTTTATAATCGGGTTCCATGCTGATACCGCGAAATTGTAGAGGGTGATTTTTCATGAAAACAGCCCAAGTTTAATAATTGTTTTAAACTGTAGAATGTATGCCATGTCATGGGTCGGTAATAATATTCCCTGTCAAAATGTCCCCAGTTAAAATGTTCCCCACTAAAATGTCTCCGGTCGAAACGTTTCCCGCCAAAATATTCCTAGTTAATAGTCGCAGACTTGGATAGGTTATGTTGGGTTAGGACTTAGGACATGCTGAATCTGCTGACTGGCGGCTAATAAAAAGGCATTATACCTGTTTTTAATTGGGAACATTTTGGCAAGGAACATTATTACAGGAGACATTTTTACTGGGAACATTTTGACAGTGAACATTCTTATCAGGAAGATCATTACCTAGAATCATGCCACGTAGTGTGCGCTTAGCTATAATTTTGACTTACTAGGGTTACGCGCAAAAATCATGTTGGCACGTAATCATATAGCATCAGGAAGACGGTGAAAGGTAGGTGTTAGGATATAACAAAAACCTAATAAGGTAAATAGGTTATTTAAGTTGATGGGGTATAGGGGTATTTATTCTTTATCAATTTTTTTTTTATTGAAGACGTTTTTATTAGTTGTAAATGTTTTGTATGTAACGGTACGAAGTTTTAATAGTTTGGATAAAGGTTTTTAAGGAATGCAGTAATTTTTGAGTTTAGGTTGTTCAGAAATTTTGCACAAATTGGAAAATGCCTGTTTTGTTTCGATTCGGGGTATTTCGCGAGAATGAGAGAACACGCACCGTCCAACTATTTGCCGCGCACAAAAAGAAAGAGATGACATCAGTCGGCAGCTCCGTCACCACTTGAAAATCTAAATTCGTGAAGAACAAACATTAAGCAAGGTTAAGAATATAATATCCACAGATACAATTGCAGAACAAAATCAGATGATTCCTTAAGTCACGGAGATATGATTGTGTTTACTAGAGACACTCTTGCACATCTTTCTTCAACCATCTTCTTTGCCAAAATCATCACAGTGTCCCTTTCATAAGTTTGTTTATCGCCTACATTTGATTATTACTAACTTGATTGCGCCATGTCTTTCTGGGGCATTCCCGACTTCTTCATTCAATCTCTCACGTGGCGAAACAACCTAATAGACACTCCACTTTATGGACATTACGTGAAAGCTGGGATAATCATTTTTTTCGGGCCATCACGACGTTTTACTCATTAAAGCGAAAAACTTTAGCACTTTAAATCGTGCGAATCCGCAAACAGACGTTAGGTTTTTCAACGCGTCGCTTTTAAAACACTCGCAGGGCGCTAATTAAACCATCTAATGCAATATTTGATCACAGGACCAGAACCTTCCAGAAGAAACGGATAAAAATACCGAAATGAACACAATGCAGTCTGCTGTTACCGCTGTACTCGAACTGGGAAGAATCCCTTTGAAGCCGGGAGCTTTCTGAATAAAGCTATAGCCGTCACGAGAAAGTCCGGCTATACGTCACTAGCCATCAGTCAGCCGGTAGCTGAGGACCTCTCAGACGTGACTGTGATCAAAAACGGTAACTGTGAGTGGTGGTGTTGCCGTGCTATTTAAATTTGATCGAATTTGAGAAACATATAAAAGGATTGAAGATTTATAATATTTTTCTAAATATGTGTATTTTTATGTCAATTTTTGAAACTAGAAAATTTAAGGAAAGCTGCACATAATTTGATACAAAAATTAGTGCAGCTTTCCTTAAATTTTAATGTAGTGAAATGGTCAACTTTTCACACATCACTAAAGATGAACATCTCGATATTTATACCACTGTTTTACCATATTTACAGTTTATCTTAATACTATCCAAATTTGAAAGAAAGTTGCACATTATATGATCTAAGAAGTAAGGATTTAATAATGAAACCACGAACATATTTCAGGTGTCATTTAAATGATTTTCATGTGGTAACGCAAATAAAGTAAGTAATATGTACAGATGAAACAATTTCTTTGTTTAAAACCACTTTATTTAAATTTATATTCGTCGACCGGTTTCGGTTGAACTCGACCTTCTTCAGGACAATAAACATATAAACTAAATTAAAGTACAGAGTTAAGATAATGAGGTAAACACAAAAGAAAGGGAGAGCATATAAGAGAGAGAGTTTCATTCTGTAAAATGTCAAGCCACAAAGTGTTTGCTTTCTTCGATAAGTAATATGTGTTTGTTGGGGAGTTAAAGACAAGAATGCGAAAGAATGAATGCCAATTCAAGAGAATCCAAAATGTGTATTTTTATTATTACTCTAATAAACACCTTACTAAGAGAAACTGGTGAATTACCGAGGTGGATTTTAATTGTTTCACATTTCGCAGGTCAACAGTTTGCTTTTAAAGCAACAGTCAATACAATAAGGTAGACTCACGTAGGTAATATAAACAACACAGATTAAGGAAGTAGGCTTTGTTTAAGGCGCGAGATCTGCCGGAAGTTAATAAAGCACAATTGTTTAACATTTTTTTAGCGCACGCTTTCGATCTTTCTGTTTACATTCTGGATGGCGCGTGTTTACTCGGCACATTTCAGGAAATACGTACGGGCGAGTACATTAAACTACTGATATCTTCTGCCAAATAGCCGACCAAACCAACCAATACACAACATACGTATAGGCATATGATGTACATACACTCCGGCTAGACATAACACGATGAGAGATACAACACAAATACCCGAAACCATATTTTCACTCGATGTTACAATTACAATAATCTCTTTGAACCCGCACTTTGCATTCTTTTCTTTGACAATAATTGAAGCGGAAACTGCCACTACCTTTACATAAAAATTGTACTTTATTGCTTAGAATTACGACATAATCAGAAATAATAATATATTTTTAAATATGCATTATCAAATCTTGTTATTAGTAATGCATGATTGCTCATCGTGAAAAATATTTGAAGGCATCTGTGATCGAGGGGTAAGGCTCTTAACTGGGAATGTAATAATCAGGAAGTAGTGGGTTCAAATCCCGGCGTGCGCAAGTAAATTTTATTTAAGCCCTTCTTAACTTTTTTGTCTCAATTAAATGGTATGGTGCCCCGTATAGCCGAAGTTAATTAGAAACAGTTAATTTTTTTAAGGAAGACAAACATTCCCGGGTTACAATGACAGTACCTGACAATATTTGAAAATCTCCTATTACACCACAGTAAGCGTAAAATGTAGCTTGTGTCGTGATGGACGACTTAGCCAGCCGATGAATTGAACACACGATGCCTGGATATACAGATCCCAAAAGCGATGCTAAATCGGCCACTGACCGGTTCGACTTCTGTTCCTTGGGTTTTGTCCCAAATAACCGGCTGTCCCATGAAATAGTGTACCAATTAAGCGGAAACGATCGTATAGTAATTTGCAGCACGTTCCAGAGTGGAAGACTTTTGGTGTAGCCCTACAAAAAGACCGCTATTCTTTATTGAAACATTGCCTGAAATGACTTTGGCCGTGTTTTGTGAATAGCACGGTTTTGTGGGAGCAATTGAGACTCTTGCGCCGCATACACATAAAAAAGTAAATTAAGCAGAAAATCTATTCAATGGCCTGAAGTAGCTAGTTGAAGCTCTATAACAATAAGTTCTAGTGTCAAGAAATTTTCACAGCATTTTCCGTCCGGTTAGAGCAATTTTTTCAGATTGCACAAATAAAACGTCATTTTCACAATAAACTTTCATGAAGGTTTAGCAGAATATCTTGATAATTTAACTGTCAAAAAACAAGGCAAGTCCCCATTTGAGGCACACTGTTGATGGCTCCATTGTAACTTCACTATCTTCTTAATAAAAAACGCATGTAACGTAGAAAGTGAGGTTACAGTAAGCTCTAAATGGCAGGATCACATTTTTACAGTAAACTATTCAATGAGTAATAAAAAAATAATATTAAAACTCAGACTAAGCCGGTAACAACAGTTCATAGATAAAAATAAAATTATTTTGACTTATTTTGAGTTGTTGACCAATCGAAATTATTTCAAGCGATTGTGGTAACGTTTAAATATTCTTAATATCTTTGCGAAGATATCTTTCTTTTGCATATCGTTGTCTTTTTTTCTGCATTTGTTAGGGCGTGCTTTCTGTTATTAACATGTCTTACTTGTCAAGTTGGGGCGATCACGTGCGTCTTATCAAGTACTGGTCCAGCGCAGACAAGCAGCTACTTGTCTGCGAGAAAAATAAGAAGAAATATTCGCACAGAGAGAGAGAACTGCAGGCTATTTCCGTGTGGCGGCGCTAATAACGCGTCCGTTGCGCGGCCCTTCAACTAAACAATAAAAAAACGACAAAAAGTAACAATATATTCGTGTGAGCGGCGATTTGACTAGGTTTCCCGGTATTTGGGTAAGTTCGGCGGCGTCGGCGAGGGCCGGCGGGGCGGCACTGAGAGGAGAGCGTCGCGGCGCGTTCGCTCAGTTCGCTGGGGGTATACAGAAATAGTGACGTGAATCACGCGGAGATAGCGGAGGACTTTCACTGCGCGCCAAGGTGGGCGGCGATACACACTATACCACACACATCACACATCACACACTACAGACACGCTGAACTGCTCAACAGATGCGATTTAAAGTTCGCATCACGAGGTTTGTTACATATTTGATAAAGTAAATAACTCCTCACAGTGCATAATTTCTTATTCATAAAATTATCCTTTGTTAATCCATTGTTGTGATGATACTAACGGTCATCACAAGAACATCGTCTGAGATCCTTGCGAACGCACAAATTTTACACAAGGGGCGTTAAAAACAAAAATTAAAATATTCTCACTCGGGTACTGTTCAATATTTGAAAATTGCATTTTTAACTGTAATTTTAAACTAGTTTTCAAAGTGCGACTTTGAATAGAAATGAGGTTAGACATTGTTCCAGATGTATAATAAAGAATAACACAAGAAGTGTGTTAGACTTGTTATCATGCTATTAAGGTTATTTATTTCTTACTTCAAAAATATAATTTCTGAATCTATTTTATGAGGGTACTACTTCCCAAATTCAAACACTAGAAATGTTTTCTCTATTGAGTTGGGTAGTTTCGTTAACAAGAAATTAATTTATTGTAATTAGTTTTAAGAACCATATGTTTTCTTTTTTAAATTTGTTATACGTATGTAGTTTAATTAATAATAAAAATAAAAAACGTGCCCCGTGAGCGTGTTTCATGATCAAAATATTTGCCCAATTCGGACCTATACACTTACTTCCATACAAAATTGTGTTATCGAAATTCAAATGGGTTGGATATCAACGATTTCAGGCGAGTGTAGGCTGTAATGCTGGACGGGTGTGCTAAATGGAACACTTTTTCAATTCAAATTTATATACATTCTAGTATTATATTCTTTGTTCTATGGTTTCAGTGTCTTTGGTAGGAAAATTAATATTTTTAACTAGGTACCTAGTTTCACAATCCGTGCTCGGAAGGAAATGGGACCAGTTTTCCAGAAGTAAAATTGGCAGGAAAATTGATAGTTTTCTAGAAATCCAAATTTTTTAATGGAAAGGAAATCAAACATACTAAATCCGGTTGTGGGTGATGATGTGTGTTAGTTATTCCTGGGTAAATGAATACAAATTTGCTTTAAATTTAAATGTAATTTTCAAATTTGGAATCAGTTGTGTAAAGCATAATTCAGACAAGCGATAAAGTTGTAGGTAACAAAATTACTTTGTTTCGTCAATCAATAATTCTATATTTGAAATATGTTTATTTAAATTTTTGATAGATTTCATGATTTTTTTAAAAGTTTATTAACGGTGTTAAATCGAAAGGAAAACATTTCTGATCGTCTTTTCTTTATTTTTCAACAAAAAACACAATTATTAGGAGGCGGAAAGCGGAGGCAAAACTAAAATTCCAGAGCCGCTAATTATTAAGGGCAAAATCATTAAAGTATCGCTATTTGATCAAAAGACTTAGCTATAAAAGATAAAAGATCATTTAGTTTTGGCCTATTTCAACAGTATACAGTTTTGAAAGGCATTGATCCTGAGGCAAAAGGCTTTACAAATCTTACAATATTAAAACATTCAGTAATTTTATCACGAGTCTTAAGCATTACGCGTATTTTTACCAGTTTTCTAAGTGAAAAACTTTCACAAATAAACCTTTGAAATGAACTGAAATAAACGAATTTTCATTTATGTCCATGCTGGATAAAAATAATAGTTTATTATCCAACGGATAGAAGCAATAAAACGCGTATAATAAATAGTTATTATAATATCCTTTGTACTTAGGGACGTGACACCGAGGCAGGATGTTATTGGAATCCTCACACTAAACTCGGCTTCTCGGAAGCGATATTTCGGCACCGCACAAGAAACAGTTCCACGAACCGCTGTTAATTTTCATATAAAATGTATTACATTATGCTAATGGTGTACTACATTTTGGCGTACTTCAACCAGACAAGCTGTCTAGCCTGAAAAATGCGAATACAATCCTGCCCACGAAGCGTGAATTATGACCAATGAGAGAGCAGATAAACAGTGAGCATTTTGTGATGATTTTCACAAAAAAATCACGTTCTCATGAAAGTAGAACAATTTTTTTGGAATTTTGACTTATCATGATATAAGATATTAATTTTTTTCAATGAAAGCAACTCTTTGCGGTGTGAAATTTATATATTAGAAAAGTTAAATCAAATTTGGGTTAACACCACTATAAATATATTTAAGGTGATCCACTAGTCCTAGAGAAATTCGACAACGGAATCCACGCCCCTTTTTGGGAAGGACTTAAAAATACTTGAGAAGAAGTTTTTGGAAAAGGTGTTTGTGAGTTTTTTTCCATAGGTTGATTTCGTAAAGGCCTGTAAAAAAAGTAACTACTTTTCACGCATTGTTCATTATAACGACAAGGAAATTTGAAATCGGTTGCACGGAACCAAGCGACGTGGAGTCCAGAGACGTCCACATACCCGTCGGGGCGGTAACTAAAACAAAATGTACACGTAGTCCTTATGCGGACGGCGAAAGGTTTAATTCTCAAATCGAAATCCGTTGAACGCCCCCTATTTTGATTCATGCCAAAAACAACAGCGCGATATTGTATTGTTTTGTTTTATTTTGTGAAATTCAGGCACAAATATTAAAATGCTTTCCGATTTTTTGTCAAGAACTTAAAAATTTGGCACATTATATATTACAATGAAAATTTATCCGAAAATGGATTCATTAGTAGGAGATTTTGGCACTTGAAAGTATTTTTTACAGGCCTGATGAACTTATCAAAAAATTACTCGATTTTTTCCAAATTTTTCCAAAATCATAATATTTAAGCGAAAATCGTAAAATGATTAATAAAACACGACCCGTTTAAAGTAGACGAAAAATCTCGCGGGGATTGTCTAAAATAGCGTTTAAAAAAAACTGTGAATTTTTCCATACATATAACTTGTAAAATAAGTGAAAAAAATATGTTTATAATAATTTTCGGAGTATAATTTGCGATTTTTTTCTATCGAGGGAATGTCATATAAATGCCGTTTCGGCGTGGGGAATGAAAAGATATTTTATCTCCAAGAATAACATATGTATTTTTAAGAGCTTTAAACGCACAGTATTTAAGGAAAATATGTAATAAATCGGTAGAAATGCGAGAAGCCGGGTTTAAAGGTAGCGAGGCGGGGAAGGAGATGGGGCAGAGAAAGGTGGGCAAGTAAAGTTTTGATTTTGAATGGTGATGTTTCACCAGAGCGATACTTAAAGTATCTGGCACTCTAGAACGTGCCGCAAATATACTAGACATTATTATTATTTTTATTTTAAATTAATAAATTGTGAAATAACACAAATTAATCAAATAAAATTTACTTCTTCAATGCACGCAAATTCACTTTGTGGCGTCATTTTAATCCAATGAAAAAAAAATTACTTTGTTTTTTAAATTTTATCCTGACAAAGGAATCATTAGTTCCGGAACAAGTTGATAATTTTTGTTAAGCAACTGGTGTATACAAAGTGATTAATTTAATCAAAATAAAATTTACTTGCGCACGCCGGTATTTGAAGCTGAGACTTTCAGAATCGTAGCTGAGGATCGTAACCACTCAACCATAGGGCCGTTATCTTTTAAACCGGATGATACCTACTATTTTGTATGTATGCACATACATCAGTGTTCACAATTTGTACTGGATTCAATGAATTCCAGATTCAGTATACTGAAAGCATTAATGAAAAGTAGCTAATTCAGGATGCCGGTCATCTCCGGAGCTGCGCAGACGAGGTCATCACCGACTGTTTCGTTCATATTTGTCGTTTCCACATCCGGTCAGTGGGGGCGGCCTTCCACACGCATTGGAAATACGCGCAGCACACGAACAGCTGTGAGTCAGACAGGTATGAACGCTCAATATGTAGACAGTAAGGCTTTGTTAATCTGGCCCAAATAGTATACTGATAAAAGAAATTAGAATTTTGACAAATGGGTGGAAATCAACTGAGTGAATCGGAGAGAATGCTGTTTTTATGTGAATACCTCACAAGAGTGCCGGCTGCTCCCAGTCTGGAGCCAGTGAGACTATGGCATCCCCAATCGGGGTATGTTGCGAGGCCGAAGGTAGTGGGGAGGGGAAGGATATGGAGAAGAGGAAGATCGAGAAGTACCTGGCTATTCAGATCTGGTCACCAAGCAACGCTTCAATTCTGAATAGTGGTTTTACACCAGGGCGATACTGAGAGTATCTGCCACTCTAGAACGTACCGCAAATAAACTATTTATTATTTTTAATGAATTAATTGTGAAATAACACAGGTTAATCAAATAAAATTTATCACGCCGGGATTCGATCCCGCGACCTTACCCCTAGACTACGGAGGCCGTCTAAGATATGTAAAAAAATCGTTAAGACATGAACAGTTGAGAATGACAGGTAAATACAGTCAATGTGCAGACGAGAAGGCTAAGGAGGAATAGCCTAAAAGTTATGTCAACTGAAAAGAGATATCGACAAAAATTTGGGACTAATTCAAAACTCGAAAATTTTGTGGAAATGTGAAAGTGCAGGTAATTATAAAATATATAGCACAACTATATTGAAGATGGAGTACTCGTTAAAATCATACTAAAAAACTATGAGAATAAAGTGTTAAGAAGGAATTGTACTTAAGATAAGGAACATTATCAACCGGAAAATTTGCTCATTTTCATTTAAAACTGCACAACTTAACCAACTTTCAAAAACTCGTTTCCTGTATTTCTGATTATTGGTGTTGTTGGTGGTGATGTATTTATTACAGCATTTTAACAGGAAAAAGTTTTCCCGGACAGGAACGTAATAGCCGATGAAATTGAACGAACCGGAACTCCGTTCCGGTTTGCTCCTTATTAATCCAAGCACCAAACGAGTTACACTACTTTATTGCTTTAGATAGCGCAACATCAGCGAATTAATAAATGGTTCCAGTTCGAGAAGGTCCAACAAATAACAATATTAAAATAAACATTAATTTCTCAGTGCTGAAGGGGAGAAATGCACCGGGACGACAGCAGTAGAACATGATCGCGAAATGTGATGTATTTTTAGTACAAAAATAAGGAGTAAACGATGGCATCCACCAAAGTCTGCAAGGAAACGAGATCCTTCCCCAAAAGGCCAATAAAAACAGTATGGCTGTTAAAACCAATTAAATCAATACTTTAACTCTTTTGCAGAAGTCGCAGGACTTTGCATTGAGCTTTTCTTCAGCTGGTGGTATCAGTCACCAGTCAAGGAACAAAAAAGCTCCGTCTAGGTGAATGAGCTTGAGATGTTTTCAAAGGAAAAATCAAGAACGAGGAAAATGACACCACTCATCAAAAGAGTCAGATAAAACATTCATAGCGAGTTTAGGGCAGAGTTATTGAATGATAACTTTTTGCGAATTGCTTGAATTGTTGGAAATTTTACAGCGCAACCGCATTCCTGGACAACAGCGGATGGGGTACTTCCTGTAGGAATTATATTTTGCTCTTAAATATCAAGGACAGTATCAAGGACTTGATTGATTTAAGTACCAAGATGCGTGATTTATATTATTGTTGAAAATACAATAGAAAAAGCTTGATTACTTATTAACTCAGAAACGGATAAAAAGCGAAAAAGGCCATCAAAGCCCGAAAGAAAATCTAAAAGTTTCAGACATTTTTATAGCCCAATCCGATTATCCGATAAAATTTGATCTAATTTAAGATGCATAGTATAAGAAGATCCTTGGGTCGAGAGTAACGATTATTTATATCGTAGCAAATCACTACGCACTATCACTGAACGACCACGGGCGGTAAGAAACCACACAGAAATATAAAATTCGCTGATACAACATATATTTTTATACATTATTTTTAGTTAAGTGATTGCTACCCAGCTTCCACCATATTTTCTTTAATTGACTAATAAAAATGCGGACAAAATAGCGTGATTTTTAATGTTAAAGTGATATTCGAAGGCTCTATAATTAATGATGGAAATATAGTTATTTTATTTTAAAAGTACATTTACGCAGGCATACAATAAATAATAACACAAAATGTGCCTTGTGGGCGTGTTTCGTGATCCAATTATAGGCCCTGTTTCGGCCTATATTTCCGTTCAAACGTGTGTTTTTTTATATTTCCATGCCAACTCAGAATCAATTCAACTCAACACCTCTTTGAAAAGTCATCAAAAGCGAAAAAAATAATTTAAAAATAGTTCATAACCTGACCCAACGTAACCTATTTAACCAATTTTAAAAATATTTTCGTGATCACTTTTAAAGAACTTTCAAAGGAGGTTCTAAGTTGATTGTCCGGTCATCGTTTTTATATTAGCTTCCACTTATGTCAATTTGTGGAGACTGCTGCTCTCCAAACTACTGTGTGGAGTCTTTTTAAGGAAAGGAAAGAGAGGAAGGTCTGTGAAGGAACAGGTATGAGGGGTGAGTAGGAATCAGAGGGTCAGTGTGAGTGACGGACGTACAAAGCCATCCTCCAACTGCGGTAAAAGCCGATGGGTCTAATAAATTCTAGGCAGAAAGTGCTGTGCAAATTAATCTCCGGTCGAGAGTTTTGCTGCTTCATTCAATTATAGTTTCGTTTTATTTATAAGATTATTAATAATAGGGAGGAGCAAAAGCTCAAATTTCTTAAACGATGAGCACCAGGAAAATACGTAGAATTAGGTAATCAAAGACCAAACCACGAAAACCAAGAAAACCACTTCATTGCCAAAGATTGCAGAGAAATACTGATGATCCAGAAAGTCACTTATTCGAAATTTCTTATTCGAAGAAACAAACCCACAATCGGGATAATCTCGCATTTAGCAATCAATCGTAAAAGCCACGATTGATAAAGCATCAAAAAGCAACAAAACAACACAGAGAGAGTTCTCGATCTCCGTACTCCGTACCAGGCAGCAAGTAGGAACTGGGATTTAGCGCGGTTCCCACACCGGCAGATTTCTCAGGCCGATAATTAAGAAGGATCGTAAAAAATCTTTTAAAATAATGCACGATGCAAATTGACTCTGCAAATTCGCAACGCTAGCAAGAACAATGTGCGGTTTTCACGGAGCATCCTTTGCGAAACGAACCCAACTTATCGTTAAATCCACCTTAACCCTAAGAACGCCAATCGAACTTCTGGCATGGCGTACGGGCACTTAGCAAGAATGAAAGAAAAACTACCACAAGCTTAAGTAGGTACCTACTACGAAACGGCTACTTTGCTATTATCGGCAGGACGAAGGAGTGTTAGGAAGTCTAAGCTTAGATGACCAGACGGTGAGAGGCCAATCCCGTAACTTTAGGCATAAGGCCAATCTATCAATTTTGAAAGAACTAGGCATCTGCCTACAGCATATCCTATGATATTTGGGTCCTGTTGCTCGCCAAACTGACAACTCGACCCAGGATAACTGGCAAAGTGACGGCAGGAGAAGCAGATGACGATCACCGATGCGTTTTTTTTAATGTGAATACCGCACAGGAGTCCCAACTGCTTCCAACCGCCCGAAAACATTAAGACTATGACATCCCCAACTGAGGTATGTTGTGAGGCTAAAGGAATTGTTGAAAGGGAGGAGGTGAGGATGAACAAGGTAAGAAAGTGCCTGGATTTCCGGTCGCCAAACACGACAAAAGCCATTTCAAACAACGTTTCAATTCTGAATGGTGGTCTAACACTGGGGCGGTAGTAAGCGGTATCTTCCACTCTGGAACGTACCACAAATACACCATAAATTTTTACATGATTTAATTGTGAAATAATATTAAAAACTCAAATAAAATTTACTTGCGCCCGCCGGGATTTGAACCCGCGACCTTCAGATTGCCAGCCGAAAGTCTTGCCCGTCGACCATGGGTCGTCAAGTGTCTTAGGCGACGGCAAAGTAGGTTTTTGCCTGCAAAAGTATGAACTATCCATTAACAAACACTATCCATTTTGACGAAGAAGATCGTTGTTGGCAGTTACCACCGCCCACCCCGAGAACGACGATATCTCGTTTACTGGCATCCAGAGGGTTAAATCTGAGTTAACTCGTTTAACCGTCAACGTATTAGTCCGATGATATTGCTTATTGGATAATTACCTCGCGAACACTCTACAGCCAGTCAATACACTGATTCTCGCGATAATTTGAATTCATTAGGAAACTTGAAGGTTGCATTTCGTTGGTTAGCCTGGTTGCATTTTGTTTTCACGATTTCATTACTCTGTCGGGTGGATATTTAATATTATAGTTTATCGGCAGGCCGAGATATATTTCACTTAAAAAACTAATACATTGTGGAGATAACCCGATATTAAGATTCACCCGCCATAACACAGGGACAACCCTATGATGGCGGGTGAAATAACAAAAAAAAAATGTATTTACCGTACAAATTTTTTTGCATGAAATAAAAATAAACTAATATCGAAACCTATTCTGAATTAGAAGATTTGCAGATTGGATAGGTTTTTATAAAGGCATAGAAGACAGTAAAATAAACAGTAGTGCGAATAGCACATAAACCTATTTGTTTGAACAGAAAAAGTGATAAAAAGTGCGTAAGAAACAGACACAGCAAAGCGCACAAATCGCCACACGAATCGCATAGAAAAAGCACACAAGAATCACAACCGCCCAAAGCTCGCAAAAACTATCGTCTAAACACAGTTATATAAAGCTTATTTATAAAGGTTTGTTAAGAGCAGAATTGAGGTAGCAAAAAATGCATTTAGCAAAATGAAATCCCTCTTCTGCAATGACAACCTCAATTTAAAACTAAGGCAGATAATGTTAAAATGTTACGTTTGGTCAGTCTTGCTGTATGGATGTGAGACATGTACCTTAAAAGTAAATACCATGAACAAGTTAGAGGCTTTTGAAATGTTGCTTAACCGGAGAATGCTCAAGGTTCCATGGACCGACATGATCACCAACACAGAAATTCTCAGGCGGGCTAGAGCAGAAAGAGAACTGCTCATATTAATAAAAGTCAGGAAAATTTCATATCTGGGTCACATACTTCGAGGGAAAAAGTATCACTTGTTCCAATTAATATTGAAAGACAAAATAGAAGGTCGCCGAGGACCTGATAGGAGGCTGCTAAATATACGAGATTGGACCGGCATTAGAAGTGCGGAGGAGCTATTCCGGGCAGTACAAGATAGAAAGACATTTTCCAGAGTGATCGCCAACGTCGGGGGACCGGATAGGGCACACGAAGAAGAAGAAGAATAAACGTTTCATATAATTGTCTATACACTGAGAGATTCTAGACTGTGGTCTTTCGCCGAGGCTACAATGAGCATATTTCCACTGGACTAATAATTCAACTATACGGGTTTCAGTACACGCGTAAAAGCACGCTGTGAACACATTAAAGTACAGTAGTTTTCTACCTAGCTGATTGGAAGAACACACAGAATTTTACTTCGATACTTCAACTTACGTATTATGCGAAATAAAATTGAAGAATTTAGGTTAAATTAAGTTTGGTGGTAATTAACATAGCCAAACCAAAAAGAAACTAAGCTTTGAATTAGTTAGGCGGTAAGTAAAACCTCACCCGACCAAAATCATTCAGAATGATTGCGCCAAAATTTCTTTTCGACGAGCAAATAGGTGTACACAGGTCCACAGGTATGCAGGCGCCATACGAAGTCGGTATGTGAACTACGCGAGTCTTGTATCACGTTTATACATTGTACGTAGGCCGGGCCGCGTGTCAACAGAGAGACGGAGACGGGACGGGTCGGGAGCCATCAGCCAGCGGCCCGCAGCGTCTGCGGTTCATTGGCCATCGGGAAGGGCGTGGGCGGGCCGCCGCGAGAGCCAAGGACGCCGAACGGCGGCCGGGCGGGATCCGGTAAGCTGCTGCTGCTTGCTGCTACTTACTCTTGATGCGCGCTACGGCGTTTTGTGCAGGGAGCCAAGTAGATCAGAAGAGAATAGATCTCGTAGAACGTACAGTGAAGAAAATTGCTTTGAAAAGGCAACTACAGTGTTACAGTTCTTAAAGTGAACGATATCACAGAAGAGATTCTGAGATATTAACGCACAGGAATGGGGTGGGAAGGGAAATAAGAAAACATTTGAAGGATTTCCCGTGTTGAATGAATGTTGATTGAATGAAAGATTTCCTATCTTGAAGGAATGTTGACGGTGTTTGCTACAGTGTTTAAGAGGCGAATCCCACTAAGTAGCGAAAATATTTCACATTTTGATTTTTTTTTTACGTGAACCCCCCACAGGAGGCCCTGAGGAAAATAATTTCCCTCAGAGCCTATGTCATCTTTGGAGATGCTGTGTGGAGGGTTTTTTAAGGAAAGGAAGAGAAGGAGAGTTCTGGGAAGGAAAAGGGTTTAAGGGATGGATAGGAATCTGGGGTTCAATGTGTCCTGGTCATCCGGCTCCAAGACCTTGACAAATCTCACCCCATGAACCCGAGCACCCCTGCTAAATCACCAAACGTAGTGAACCACTTGGGGTGACCTATGGCAGAGGTGTTGGTTATTCAATAAAGGTTCCCGGGGCGGCGGTACCCATTCCCGCCTCCCAAATTGTTGATAACTTTGCAAAACAATCATTCCTGCGATACGATACCTCTACGAATGCATGTAACCGTCACGTATACTAGTGTAGACAGGTTCGATTCTTGCCATAATGAATAACTGTAGGTACTTTAGTTACATGAAAAAGTCTCGAAAGACATTTAAGTATTAAAAATTTATTCAGGACGATCTTACCACCCTCGTTGCTCCTTATGCCTTCATAGGCCACCACATCCTCCTGGATTAACTTAGCAAATAAATGACAATTTATCGGTATTTACATTACTTGAACTCAATCGGAAGCGTAGGAATTTATTAATCTCAAGGATAAACATAATGATACTTTAATGTTGTTATTGATAATTTTTTACTTGCGTCGGTATTCTTCTGTGCCTCCAGTATGCTAATCAGAGACATTTGTTCGAATTAGTTTGATTTAAATGTTCACTTTTTCACTTGGAAGACAGCCGCTGAATTAATGGAACGCCCATGTCAAAAATGTAGGTTTTCGGTGACCATGATTGAAGGAAATATGTATCTTCATCAAATAAAAACATTGAAAATAATATATTAACGAAAAATTGCAACAACAAAACACAGTCTTGGCTCTTAGCGACATGAATTAACAATTTTTAATGTAAAAAATAGCAAATAGATAACACCTAAAGAGTGTAGAAGTAATGCTACATACGTATGTAAATTTAAAATAACATAAGGTTTCAAAGGGTGAAAATTTTTAATAAGGCATGTATGTACTGAAATTCGTAATGCTGGTAGGTGCTGATGCAATCTAGGCTTACTCATTCAAGTTCCGTAAGGTAGCTTGCTAATTCATAACACATTAAAATCAAAATAAAACACATTAACTGCCAATGACAAAATAGATTCAATGACATGTTTTCCGTATACGGCGCGGTGATTGAAAGAACGTCTTCAAACGTACCAGCGATTGTTGTGTGCTGCCAAAAAGGCAAGGAGAGAATGTGAAAATCTTCCGATAAGTAATAAAGTAATAAGTAATAACGTTACGTCTTCCTAATGGTTTGGGCATACGGGGCATGCGGAACGTCGACCTGGCCAAATAAACAATACAGGCGTGGGATCCAGCGGGGGTGGCTGAACCGTTGGAACTCGTGAACTTTGCTGAGGAGCCCGAATGCTCAGCGCTCGGAACATGCCACCAAACGTAACACTTATAATGTTTTGGCTTTTGTTTGGGTGATTGTTATGTCGCCAAGTGAATGGAAGAAGGAGTCAAGGAGCCAGAGGAAGACATAGAACGATTGAGTGAATGAAATACTTCCGCATATCAAGAGTTACTATAACAGAAGAGTGTGTACGAGAATTAATCAATGTGTTAAAACAGAGTTGTGTGAATTTTCTTGAAGAGACTCGCATCATGCCACTAATCTGACACTTGAACGTTTTGGCTTTAGGTTGGGTGATTTTTATGTCGTCAAGTGAATGGAAGGAGTCAAGATGCCAGAGGAAGACATTGAGTGAATGAAATACTTGTGCAGGTTCATGTCAAGAGTTACTACAACAGAAGAGTGTGTGAAGAAGAATGGGAATGAATCAACCTGTCAAAACAGAGTTTTTTGAAGAGACTCGCATCATGCCACTAACTTGACACTTCTACGTTATGGCTTTTGTTTGGATGATCATGTCGCCAAGTGAATGGAAGAAGGAGTCAAGATACCAGGTGAAGACATGGAACGATTGAGTGAATGAAATACTTCCGTCGGGTCATGTCAAGAGTTACTAGAAGAGTGTGTGTGATAATAAATCGAAGAGTTAGTGCCAAAACAGAGTTGTGTGAATTTCTTGTAGAACCTCGTATCATGCCACTAATCTGACACTTCTAATGTTTTGTCTGTTGGTTATGTCGCCAAGCGAATGGAAGGAGTCTGGGACGCAGAAAATAATAAAAGATCAATAAAAGCGAAATGAACAACAACAACAAATAATAACATTCGCTTGGATAGTTAAAGCGTGTAAAGTAGATGGAAAGAGAATGGAGTATAAGGAAAGATATTAAGAACCAGTAAATCAAAAAAGTCGGGGACGCATGAGAAACACGTGGCAAGACCAATAAAAAAATAAGGAGGTATGCGTAAGAGAATGTACTAGTGTACATAAAATGAGGGGAACTGCTTATTTTGATAGAATATTGATAGAATACGTTTCAAAAAAAGAAAGGCGTAGTAGTGCACATTTTCTTTGATCACCAGTCCATATAATGTTATGCAAAAGAACTCATAATACGAAAAACAAAAACATGCCTCGATCATTTGAAACGCCACGCGAGGTTTTTTAACGTAATATGCATGATGGGCTTATTCCAATCAACGGTTATGATCTCACATCTACGTGTCTCACATGATTTTTCATGATGTGAAAGGCAATTAATATTGTTAACTCGAATTTAATCCAACTACAAGAACGAAGAACGATTGTTGTTCTCCACAATTTCCCAGCGCACTATCAATAGTAAGATTTGAGAGAAAAAACACTAATCCAACATTGAGTAGTTAGTTAGTTTAGTAGTTATTTAGTAGTTTCATTGTGTGGGAAAACTGGGTGGTATTCGGTGGCCGCGGACAATGAGTGCATGACTTGCGCAATACCGCTCGCTGGATGGCTGAGATATTCACGTTATACAATGGGCGAGGAAAGTCAACAGCCAGGACCCGAACCGTGACAGGTCGCGATAGACTGATTCCTCAAATCTTGGGAATCCATTGCGCTAATGTCCCGATCGTTCCGTGGAATGCAGCCACAGGTGACCGCGAGCCTTACAACTTACATGCATTCTCGTACGTGAAAGGAAGGAATTTCTGCGTCCCAGCAAAGCCTGCGGATACCATAGGCGTGCGGTAAACAACAATTATTATTAGTCTACATGAGATACATCTCACATTGATGATCAAAAAATGGTCAAAAATTATTATCGAGTTCAAAACAGAGAAGCTTACAATCACGACCAAAAAGTGGTTTAAAAAAACTGGCATCAATTAGGTATCTACGGTTTAGGAGGAAACCCGGTCGCCGAGAAATTTGAACCATAGATTTTTACCAAACTGTTGCTGTCACTGTGGCTCTTGCTCCCTCGAATACTGAGCGAAGGGGACAATTACATTTCAAGCTGATAATAATACCTAAATAAAATCATAAAAATCGAGGTTTTGTATTCCCTATTTTTCTCCGCCAAAACTGGACCAATTTTAAGATTTTTTTTAAAAGCTTTATTTATAAGAAAATTTCTAAGTCTACGTATTGAATATGAAAATACAAGATATATGTATGAAAAAATGCACGCCACTGGCAAATACGTAGCTAAATGTGTTGGTGAGTTGAATTTAATGTGGCTGATCATTTCATACTTCGCCTTATTTTAGGCTATTACGTAATAATTATTATAAACTGCATTCAGTAGGAACAATCACGTGCGCTAGTTCAACATAAAATCGATGCAATGATTCCCAATTCTCCGATAATACATCAGCTTTAGAACGGTTGTCATTAATTAGGCTTTTGATTCAGCAAATTGAAAGGCTGATGTAGTACAAGATTAGTATTATCCAATTAGATCAGATATGCAATAAAGAGACAATCGATTGTATAAAACAAAGACGTATGCATAAAACATACGACTCCATTGTCCGCCATATCGTGTCGGCAAGCTAGGCAGGTGAAATCAAACAAAAATCAAAATGTCACTGACACCTACTTTGGTCGGAAAAAAGTTAAGGTCGCCCACTCGACCGCGTTAAAAAAGGCCGCAAAAAATAGAGTTGCAGTAAATTAAATTCGTTTGAAATATGAGACGAAAAAATGTACACACAAAACGAGATGTTCGAATAAGGAGTAGTGCGCGGGAGGGATTATTGCGCAACTCCGACCTGCCCACGTGAAAACAAACTAACATAACATAATAAACATCTTAAACAGTAATCGGTGGAGGAATCTCCTAAACAGCCTTCGCGGCTACAGGCATTTGACCAGTTCTCACAAGCTTTGGCTAACAAACTGCCAAAGCTTTCAATTGGAATGCACCCGGAGATATCAAGGCCACAATGAGATAAATCTAAGGAGCCGATTTCTAAATTGGACCGTGCCAAACCAAAAATGCTTTCTGCCCACAGCAAAAATTTTGGCGCCTGGAACCGATTGTGGTCTATTGCTTTTGGTTACGGCCCCTAATTAGAACTTAATTTATAACAAAATATCAAAACCGATACTTATTCATGCCATTATTGCTATTATTATGCAAATATCAATAGTATTATTTATTGTCTCGTTAGAATTCTGCACGCAGTAAACGTAGCTGGCGTTTTTGTCTGTGGATTGCTTCATCAATTACCCGTAGACTTTTTTTCCGTCGGTGAGGCTGTATTTGTATTGAAATGCCAAATATGTCAACTTTTTGCCCCGCGGTGTTTGAAATACGAGATTGATAACTTTATTGGAGCAAAACATGGCACATTTACAATTCTCGACGAAGTTCCCTTAGCCCTTTCATTACCAGAAATCTATTCACTCAATATTAAACGATTGGAAACTTGAGTTTAGTGATTTCTCTCAAGCTCTCAACGTGAAAGCTATTTGACAAGAATAGATGGTTAGATCTGCAAAGCTTAATAGCTTACAGGAAACTAAGTCATCTTTTAGTACACAGCAGGAGAAGGACAGTGGAAAGAGCAAAGAAAGGAAGTGGAGTAACATCATCAACATGCTTTAAAAAATCTTATTTCGAGAGACACAAACGTATCAACTTTCGTAGATCTCAGCATTATTTTAAGAAGTTTACACAAAAAATGTTTTATTGGGTACATACTTTTTTACTCGTATTAACAAATTGTTGATTTTTTGTTAAAATCTTATGATCTCGAGAAATGAGACTGGTCGGTAAAGGGTGGTAGCTAATTTGCTTTATATCTTGTGGGCTGTGGTTAGATACGTCTTTTTGTCGTTGTAAAGTAAATATATGAAGTATTTGTAATGTAAATCCTGTTGTGGTTGAATTATATGGCATTTCTTTGAATTATATGAAAATTTAGCCAAACCTAAAACATGGTTTAAGAAAACTTTCATTCAAAATATTAAATTAGTAAAATTTATGGAAAATATATTCGTTTTATAGAGAGAAACAATGATTTTATAAAATTTTATACAATACATGCGTTGTAAGTCGGGGTAAGAGCGAGAGGTAAGAAAAATCTCATAAAATGGCTTAAAAATGTCGTAAAAAATATAAATTGTTTAACACCGCCTCGGTCCCTCTGCTTCCCTTTCCCTGCGGTCCGTTTCATGGGGAACTGCGTGTTCCACTTGCAAATTAGAAATAAAAGGATTCAAGGAATCCTATTGTACTTATAAACTACGATTTTAAAAAACTAACACTACAACAAACCAACCTTCCAGCGTATTTACTAATAGCTCACAATAACACTCTTCATTACCGACAGAGAGAGAGACAGATCTGCTTGATCGTATGGTTAGTAATTAACGTAAATAACAGTAGGTTTTAGTCAAGCTCCGAACCTAATACCTTTGACTTTTTACTCTACAGAGGGCAATGGTAATTTCAAGCATTATGCTTTTTAAACAGAAGGTGTGTGTATTATCTGTTCAAAGCATTTTAGATTTAACCTTTGGTCTCTTATTCTCTGAACGTAATTTTTTTTTTTAAAGTAATTCGCCAATCTCCCAAGGGAAATCGTAGGTAAACACTGTTTATTTTATTATATCTGCGTTTGCTGACAAAAAAGTAGAACTAAACAAATAACTGATACGATATTTACATCCTATGCGTACACGTTTCGTTCGTATTCATTACACTAAAACTTGAGATGAAAATTGATTGATTGGTAAGATTTTTCACGAAATGTTAAAACTCGATCGGAAAAAGCTTGACAAAGAAGCTTTTCAGTGACCTCCTCTTTTGCACATTCTCGCAAAATGTCAAAATGACAGCAGCTACGCGACAGTCCGATATTGACTGCAATGGATCTACGGAAATAGCACGACTATTGAAGTAGGAGCGGTCTGTTGTCCGAGAGCGGTGTCTAAATTGGCGACAAAGGCAAAAATACCGCGCTGTGAGGCGGCCGGTAGACAGCTGCTAGACGCGCCCGTGCACGCTTTTAGCCCGGGACGCCCCGACTGCGAAGGGGTCGGAAACAACAATAGCTGTAGCTAATTTGATGAAACTGAGATATCGAAGCATCTTACGCATACTGTATTAATTAAAAATAATAATTTCAGTTATGATTCTATACGTAACTCAGGTTCAATGAACTCTAGAACATTTTTTTCTAGAACAGGAATTTAAGGTTCATTATCGAAATTGGAACTTATTAATAAAGCTACCGAAATATTTAAATGGATTAATTAATAATTCTATTCATGAAATTTGCATTTCATGTTTTTAAATTTTTGACAGATGTCGTAATTTTTCAGGTTTACTAAGGATGAGTTGTTCCAAAAAAATTGAACAATTCATCAATTTTTTTAAGTAAATTTTCACATTAAGTGTGAAAGTTCTATTCAAGTTCTGTAAATATTTTAGTTTTATGAAGCCAACGATCCAAAATGATATTTTATTTTTATTTTTTATTGAATATAATGGTACAGAGGTTACATGTTTTTATAAATTAAATAAAGTTTTTCTTTTAAAAATACATTAATTAATAAGTATTACACCTTTTTTTAGAGCAGAGCTCGAGTAAAAAAGGCTGAGAAAACGAATGTAAAGCACAATTTAACAAAGAAAAAAACAGTAATTTTTTTTATGTGTAAAACAAAAGATAGGAATTTAACAGTGAAATAAGAAAAAAGGTCATATATGTAAGTATACACATACACACACGTAGATATACACACATACCTACATATATACACATATACAAAATGAAATATAAATATATAAAAATATAAAAAAACCGAACGTGAAAATTAACTTTAAAAATTTGATGAATCGTTCAAATTTTATTAAACAACCTATCCTGAAGGTGTATTCGATCAAAATGTAAATTTTCGTTCATTTCTAAAATTGGCAATGTTTGTTTTTGAAAGGCAACATTCCTGAAGCAATTTTTTAAATCAATACTTTCAACTTACAATTACAATAATAAATCATACAATTATAATATCCTGTGATTTGTCACTGATTTGCGCTAGTAATAATATAGTTGATTGTGGTAAAAAATGTAGACAGGCAATTTCGGACACTGCCAGGCACTAACAACCCCAGTATCTTTTTAAGTTTTTTTGAGACAATTAACTGTCAGTTTAGTTGTGATCAAATGTTGTCGTCCCCTGAGACTCGTCACCTTTTTATTAGCCGATTCTTTCTGGGAGCATTGTAAATCCGGCGGCCCCCAATGCAGTAAACACGTAGCGTCGCCACTGCATTCCGGCGCCCATGCGTTCACTCCCGTTTTCAGGAACACAAAAAGCTGTAGTGTGAATGCATCCTAAATAAATTATTTCGCATCGTACACGCATACGTATCGTTGTTTAGCGTGCAATATCGATATCGATAAACATCGCCTAAAAAGCAACCAATCAGAATCATGTAACAAAGGCTTGGCTGCAGATCTTCACCTAGTCAACGTTATCTGCTGTTTGTTCGATACAATTTGCAGTTGTGTCCAGGAATGATGAAAAATTACCGATGTTGTCGATAAAATATTTACCGACGTGCTTTTAATGTTGCCAAATTACCAACATTGTCGATAAAATATTTACCGACGTGCTTTTGCAAAGGGCCCTGATTTGTATAGCCACGAACGTGCCACCTTTCGACTGATCGGAATGATTTGCAGTTCGGAGTGCCACAATCCCACTTATTCCGAGTGGAATTATTGCGCGATGTCGCATAAAAATGTCGACATAATGTTTCAAATATCTTTGTTTTGTGACTGGATCTTAAGAGTAAGGTTTATGCCTTTATTTTTTCTCTTTTCAGCAAATTTGACTTTGAAGTTGTGAAACTAACCTGTAAAGTACCCTGTACAGTTTCTCATCCTAAAAGCAACCTGTAAAGTGTCTCAACCTAAATGCAACCTGTAAAGTTTCTCAACCTAAAAGCAACCTGTAAAGTGTCTCATTCTAAAAGTAACCTGTAAAGTTTCTCAGCCTAAAAGTTGCCTGTAAAGTGTCTCAACCTAAAAGTAACCTGTAAAATGACTCATCCTAAAAGTAACCTGCAAATTGCTCATTTAAAAGTAACCTGTGAAGTGTACATTCTAAAACGACGCTTTCATTCTTAACCCTGGTGAGAAAAAAGGTTCGAATTGAACTAACTTCCTCTTTTCCGTCCTTGGGCTTTCAAAACACTCCAATACATATTGGGATAGCAATAGCTTTACTAGGTTCCGGTATTTAGGCTTTCGTAGGTTCATCAAATTGCAAGAGCAATCATAAAGAACATTAGCTCCATTTTATTGGATGCTATGATTTCTCTTCATTAGTAATTAAGTTCTTAATAAATATTTTGTAATAATAGAGAATTTTAAAAGAATAAAATTAATTGTCGACTTGGATAACAATAAAATAAAATGGCGCTATTTCATCGCATCCAAACGGCGTTAACGCAACAAAGAAATTGAGGAAATCGTAAATAAATACATTACAGACAAAAACGTTTTTCAATTAAAATTTAAACGACCAAGGAAAATTACCGCCGTTACGGCCATTGTGATAGAATCTCAAATATAAAAAATAACGTAGATTCATATTGCCTGCAGAGACGTATTATTGTATTTATAGTACGTAGCATAACATCGAACCTGAGCAATTTGTGATTCCTGTCAACTTCGATCTGACAACTTTATAGTTAAGCGACAATAATAACAATAATATTCACCGGCTGCGCCTTTTTCATACAAAACTTTAAAATTGATTTTGAGCCCAAAATACTTGATCAATCCCAAAAATATTTTTTTTAATCAAAAGCTTTAGCAAATATCTAGTACGGATTTGTACTACTTTATTATTATTTGTGTCTTAAATTACACAATATATGCCATTGAACAATTAAATTTTTCATGATTTTAAAGGGAACTTTGACAATTTTTTGTGAGGTAATCATAATCATTAAAAAAATCACAGTTCATTATGTAAATATAAAGAAATATAATATAAAAAAATAAAACCACGCATAAAAACCGTTTTTAGGTTGAAATTAAAAAATATATATATGAACGACAAAATTGTGTTGCAATTTAAATGTAAGCCAATCAAAAATTTTCAAAAGCTTTTTTAATAATATAAATTTATCATTTTTACATAATAATTATTATAATTATCATTAACTTAAATTAAATAAAATTCGATTTATTTCATGGCTTATATTTTGTAAAAAATAATTTTGCACATCCATACTAGATATTTGCTTACACCTTTTGGTTAAATAAATTCAGTTTGGTTAGGTATTTTTTTTTTTTTTTGAAATTTTTTTTTTAAATTTCTTTGTTCATTTTGTTTATTACAGGATTGTTTTATATGGTATTTCGACTACCAAGCTAGGCAAATGCCCGTATTATGGTAGTCAAGATTCATAAGATATTAAGTATATAATATATAATCATCCATATATATGTAGATGAAAGTACAAGCATATAGCATACATATTAAGGAAAATATTCATACTAGTATTAAGTACATGATCACATACAGGAAAGGAGTTAAACTAGGTGAATTATGGCTCCAAATATTATGGCTCCAAATATTATGGCTCCAAATCCTAAATTAAATTTTGTATGTGTATTTTGTTAACGAGACAATTAAAGAAATTGGGCAGACGTTCCTCTTAGCAAATGCAACAATACAGTGCACTTAATATTAATGTAATTTACATACATTTTTGCAATTTGGGTTTTCTACAAAATTTCTGTAAAATCCTCTTTTGTGACTACGGGAGATATTATGTAATGTAACTACAATTAAAAAAATACATCAACAAAATAGTAGTTTCTTTAATGAATTACTCAATGCCTACTCTATACTTTTAATCGACAATTGTTCAATAGATTCTCTTTTTCAATTTTACTTGGTGAGACAGCCAATCACTCAGTTAAACAAAAATAAGAAATATTTTTTCAATTTTTTCCCACGAACCATGCGAAACTGATAGGGTGTAACTGTCGATGCTATCCTAAATGACTTGATTAAATAAATTAAAACCATCGTTTTATGATTATTGTATTCGGTATAATAATATAAATGACCGAAGCAACAGCTCAAATGATTTAATTAAATTATGTAAGAACTGTAAAAGTTTAATGAATTATCATTTATTATTAAGAAAACTTTACGATGAAAAGTTTCATTGGTCTTAGTTATTAAATTAATGCACTTAAATCTCTTTTCTATTAATATTTAAATTAAAAATATAAACGTTGAAATGATGCAGATAAAGGTAAAGCAATTATAACTCTATTGATTTTTAATTAAAACACGCGACATTGCCCTAAAGAAGTTACGGCTGTCCGGCTTAAAACTCAAATCAAGTATTTTTAATAGTTTATATTATTATTTCCCGATTTGGTTAAGATCTCTCAATACAGCGAAAAAATAGACAGGTCTGAAGCCTAACTGATCGATTTAACTCAACGAGTTCTGATCGGATAATTCCAATTCGATTATTTCTCACATTAAGCTCGAAGCCATGAGTACCAGGCAAAACAGAAAAAACCCGCAAGTCCAAGGTGCCTGGAACCGAATAAATGTCACGATGGATTATAAATAACGAAGTCTTTGATTTCAGACGCCAGTGATTCATTAGAGATTTACAAAATAATAAAAAAAACAGTAATTTATAAATTGAAACATCATGGGAAAAGTTTTTGGTCTGGTCAAGTGTGGGGAAACTTAAAACATCTCAAACGCTGTTCATTAAAAAACAATCGCAAAAAAGTGTACAAACCAAAACACAAAACAAATACAATTAAGAGTTTGCAAAGCGAAACAATTAAAAAAAAAACAAATTGACTATTATTTTATCAAAAGGAATTACAATCGCAGATAAATTCAGAAAAATACTTTCTAGTTTCTGCAGGAAGCGATACAATCACCTGAGATTCCGAGCCAACAAGTCCAGATTACGTCTGTGCAGAGGTTCCCAGGCGGCTGTTGCATTATCCACCTATTGCATTAGAGTATTATATGCAAATCTAAAGTGCATCACACACTTTCGTATCATTCGGTGGGAGAGGTCGGGGGTATTCCGAAGATATCCGAAGATAAGATCGCAGTGAAAGTGACAGACAGACGTAACAGATCACCGGGTGTTTACGACATTATTGTCATTTTTTGGACGCTCAGATCGCTTGGTATAATTGTTTATTTGTCGGCATTGTTATGCTGTTATGGTCGTGGGAAAATTGGCGCGATGGCTTTCTCCGCAGGGTATATTTGCATAATTTTGGATGGTTTGTAATGCCGGATTTCAGCAAACATATTCGGAAATGTCACGTTGGATTACGCATGGTTGATTTCAATCTATGGTTGATCCATCAGACATTTAAAAAAATGGAAGATCAGAGAGAAGCTACATTCCGCAGTATCCACGAAAACGTTCCCCAGAACATAAATGCGTTTTTTTAATGTGAATACCTCATAAGAGTCTCAGCTGCTCCCGTCTGGAGCCAGTGAGACTATGGCATTCCCAATTGGGGTACGTTGTGAGGCTGAAATAAGCCTTAGGTAAAATCTCTAAAATAAGAGCATAAACATTTTATTAATTTTATTTTTTACAAAATTTTTAATTTTACTTTTTACAGTTTACATTAATATCAGAGCATAATAGTAATTGAGTAACAATAATTGTACCATTTACAGGTTTCCACATGGGTATTATATACAAGTGATTCGATAGATGATAAAAATTACATTACAAGAAACATTGTTACCATTAGAAACTTATTTAGGTGGGAATAGGGAGGGGCTAGGATGGGGGGGGGGGGGTCGGTTAAGTTGAGGTATAGTAATAAAAATATGCACAGCAAAAAATTAAAATTAAGAAAAAGAAGTTCATAGGGTAGTAGTTGCATTAGACGGGTATCTATAATTTGTTGTTATTGTGGAGTATCGAGAGACCGTCTGTGTGATTTTAAAGAGTGTGGTGCAGAGTTAAAAATGTCAAATTGTGTGTAGTGTGTGTTGAAAGTGTTGGATTCACGATAAATGAAGGAGTTCTGCTTATGTTATCGTTTAAGAATAGTGGTAATCTCATGATATGTATTTGGATGTCCTCTATTACTTATAATTATTCCTCCGAGAAATATCATATTTGCAGTGTTTGGACCATATTTGTAGTAGATCCAGAGAGAGGTCGTACGTAACTTTAACATTCTAGTAACTTCTGCCTTTTTCGTTTTCACACAAGAGGACAAAAGTCAATAACTTACGTAAACCTCTCTCTGGAATTTCTGCACATTTAAAACAATATAAGAATTGTAAATATTACCGTTCGAACAAGTAGGCTCGCCATAAAGTATTGTATTAACAATTTTACTAACCCTGCAGGAGGTAGCTTCGGGCAATTTGCATCTACCATAAATCCCTACTGACATCTAGTAATCGAGATTGAAACTTGTAATGATGGCGAAATATATGACGTTGTCGGTCGCGGAGAGTTTACTGCGAGCATTGCTGGGCCAGTTCCGATTTCTTACTTGCACGCTCTGAATGCCACGGGCTGCGCCGGGCGCGCTCGACCGCCTGCCCTCACCCGACCAGGGACCAGTAGCGTGAGATTGACGATGATAATTATAAAAAAATGAAGTTTTACTCTTTGTATATATGACGTTTGATCTGACACTGCCAATTGGCAGAAAAAGTTATTTTAAAAGAAATTATATTTCATCCCTTATTCAAAAGCTGAACGCAAGGGTAGTTGTGAAAACCATCTAAAATATATGGATATTTTTTTCTTATTTAAAAACATCAAAAACTTTCGAGTTTATTTTTGATATTTTCCATACTTCTTTATTTGTTGTAGTTTAGTTACCGTCAATAATGCTAAAAACCCTTAATAAAAATAAATTAACACATTGACATAAGGATTGGCATATGTATTTGAATACAACGGTGTGGAAAACAACCCCTAATGGAAAACAGTCTTCTGGAAGTTATGGGCATCTGGAGCATTGAAAAATCGGTGACCGGAAAACTCAGAATCATGCAATTTCAACACCTCCTTTGAAAAGTCATTAAAAGTAATGAATTTTTTTTTTAATTGGTTAAATTGGTTACGTTCGGTTAGGTTATAGGCAATATAATATATATTTTTTAACTTTTAAAGACTTTTCAAAGGGGTGTTGAAATTGCATGATTCTGAGTTGTCATGGAATCGAAAAATCGCTGTAATTGTCAAAAATAGAACGCAATGTTGCATTTTTTCCAATCGCGTTAGGGGCCATCGATAAATTACGATTAATTAGAGAAGTGTGAGAAGGGATATGAGGGGGTACAAAAAACATGAAATTCTAGGGGGGAGGGGGTTTCACAAATGTGACAGGGGGGGGGGGGGTCAAAAGATCATGAAATTCGTGTGTCGTAATTTATGGATGGCCCCTTATTGTTGATGAAAAAAGACCGGATGTATTTAAAATCGAATGAAACCGGTTCGTAACTTGTAGTATTTTATAGTATTACTAGCTGACCCGGCCACGCGTTGCTGTGGCGTGAAATCGAAACACAAAGCCGTCTACTGGATGGTTACCCAACCGAAATAATCAAGTGTTGTTGATACTGCTAAATTAACTCACACCGCCATCAGTTAGAAATTAATGGAACTTACAAATAATTACAAAGCATTGTCCTATAACAAACATATAATGAACATTTAATTCGCAATAATAAATAATGAGGTCAATAATCGAGATAAAAACTATACCATCTTTTAAGTTGGACAAATTACGCACAGTAAGGCAAATTTAATAAAAATCGGTTAAGTAGTTTCGGAATTTATCACGAATAAACACAGTGACGCGAAATTTTTATAAATACAAAGATAACTGTATTATGCACGCCACTGCACCTAAGAATGATAGGAGTAATAACAATGTTGAATAATAAAGTTCTATGTGCATTTTAGTATGAACTTCCTTATAACTCTGGTGTACAGGTAATTTATCTTCTTTTATTGTTTTTAATGCGAATTCCGCTTTCTTTGGAGCAAGGCTTTAACTTTACGGCGTTTAAGGCCGATAGCCTTTCCGTTATGGCTACAAATTTTTAAAAATAGCAAAGCAAACACAAACCTGCAGAACCAAATTGCCAATGGTCTGTGTCAGTGGTATATCGGACGGGTGTCCTCTATATTGACTGTAATAAGGATGCTGGGTTCTAGTCGGCGAGCTGCTGCGCTCAGGGCCTTATCCGGTTGATATCCAAGATCGGAAGTAAAAAGGCGATTTGTAGTATTGTAGAGGCGGAAAGAAGCGGTCCAGTGAGAAGAAGTAGCCAGAGTATTTGTTGCGGGGAGTAAAGTTCCGATGCGACTTGTGTGGGAGTCCGATAGTGACTTGTGACTGCGAGAGTGTGACGTGTGACTGCGAGATTGTGACTCGTGACTGCGAGATTGTGACTGACCCCTCGGAACAGAATTTGGCGCTATTATATACGCCGCCGCATGGCCGTGCACGATATTGGCTCGCACTCGACAGAAGTACACCTTGTTTCGTTGTGTATTTCTTTGCAGCTTTGTGTGTTCTCGGGTGAGAACTAAATTATAAAAATGATTTATTTACGCAACATTACTTGCTGGCCGCTCCTTCTCATGTAAAACACTTATTCCTTGCATTTTTATTAAACAGTAAAAATTACACAATATTAACCAGTGGGTGTTTTGCCCGACATCAGTATGAAAAAGCTTTTTATCTTTTAGATAAAAACATTTGCATACTTAATTTTAACATAACAATTTGTACGCGAGTCCAATATTTTAATCTACATATTTTTATTTGAAGTAACTATTGCAGGACTCGCGTAAATTTAACATTCATTACACACATAACTGTTCATTTTAATATGAACCTTGAGAACGAGCGCGCTGATTGGCTGGTAGTTGGCGGACAGCTGAAATGGCGAAGGGAGGGGATGCGACGTAAATACAGCTGTTTTTTCTTCCTCGGCGGTCAGAAAGCTGTTTCGCATCGCTCGGGCTGCATACACGTTCGATACATCCTCCCTCCAGTGCAGTGTCGGCTGCGCTTAGCTTTATAGAACGTGGCAGGATTATTTTGTCCGGCGATGTCCTATGCGGTCCATTATTTCTGGGTGGTGGGGGGAGCCTCTTCTGGTTTGGGATCCGTGATCGGTGTTGCCATGTGTATGGCAATTTTGATGGCAGGACGCACATATACTGCGATTTTGATCGGGACCGGTGTTTACGCAGCACCGTACATTTCGGGAACGGGAACTGCGAGACCGCACACTTCGAGGCTACGGTCGTTGTGATTTCGGCGTGGCCCATTTGTGAGCCGGGCTTGGTCCTGAAGCGCGTTCTCGCGCTGCTTGCGAGCACTCCCCCCATCGGGACTGGTAAAGATGAGCCCCTGCCTGGGGGCGGCAGGACCGTGCTGTAGAGCAGGTGGTTATTGCGGTGTCTCTTGAGGAAACAACGAGACCTTCGGGATCCGCGCCTTATCCGGCGGGGTCGGTCATGTGGGCGGCGAGCTCGGTGACGGCCGCCGTTTTCGTGGAATGTGACCGGCAACGGAAAATTCATTCCCGCGTCGGTAGATGTCGTTGTCGGCGTGCGCTTTCCATTATCCGAGGAGGCGCAAACCGACGTGGCAAGCTGCTTGCTCGCAGTTCTAGATGATGCTATCATGCGCTTTCCATTATTCACCCAATCTTGAGTGTTACGCGCCGTGTCATCCTTCGTAAGGTGATGCGGGAATGTCGCGTGTGTGTTATTTGCCGTTATTGTCAGGCCGAACTGCATTTGCGGTAAGCTCGGCTGGTTTTCCGGGTTGTAAATGGCTGCGGGAATTTGTGAGGCCCCTTGAGCTGAGATTTGTAGGTTCGGCTGTTGTCCGGATGATGCGCCTGAACCCTTCGTGTTGATGATGGCAGAGTGTTGGAGCTGCAGAGGGGGTGTTTGGCCTCGCACCGTGATGTTGGATGCTGTAGACCGGTACTCTGCGCCGTGTGTGGCACCTTGTAAGGTGCCTAGTCCACTGCCTTGGTTTTCTGGTCCATTATTTTCCCAGTCTTGAGTGTGACGCGCCGTGTCATCCTCCGTAAGGTGACGCGGGAATGTCGCGTGTGTATTGATGATGGCAGGGTGTTGGAGCTGCAGAGGGGATGTTTGGCCTCGCACCGTGATGTTGGATGCTGTAGACCGGTATTCTGCTCTGTGTGTGGCGCCTTGTCCACTGCCTTGGTTTTCTGGTCTATTATTTTCCCAGTCTTGAGTGTGACGCGCCGTGTCATCCTCCGTAAGGTGACGCGGGAATGTCGCGTGTGTATTGATGATGGCAGAATGTTGGAGCTGCAGAGGGGATGTTTGGCCTCGCACCGTGATGTGGGATGCTGAAGACCGGTACTCTGCGCTGTGTTTGGCGCCTTGTAAGGCACCTTGTCCACTGCCTTGGTTTTGTGGTCCATTATTTTCCCAGTCTTGAGTGTGACGCGCCGTGTCATCCTCCGTAAGGTGACGCGGGAATGTCGCGTTTGTGTTGATGATGGCAGAATGTTGGAGCTGCAGAGGGGATGTTTGGCCTCGCACCGTGATGTGGGATGCTGAAGACCGGTACTCTGCGCTGTGTTTGGCGCCTTGTAAGGCACCTTGTCCACTGCCTTGTTGTGCGGCGCCTTGCATGGAGTCTTGTGTAGCACTCCACGCAGCACCTTGTTGTGTAGTCGCCTTCTCAGTGGGTGTGTCAGGTTCCACTGCAGGCGCTTGTTTGGTCACAGGAGCGATGAGGGCATCCTCTAATTGTTGGTTGAGGTCCCTATACGCCCTCAATTCTCGTTGCAGTTGTTTAATTAAATCTGCATTTGAATCCTCCCTGTCTGATGGTGAGTCGTGGCTGGGCGTCTGTACCGAGTGGTCGCGGGGTTGAGCGGCCTCCACCGCGGCGGCCGCATTAGCAAGCCGCGGGATCGCAGAGGAGCGTGCGGGGGGCGAGGTACTGCCAGTGTTTTGTGACTCGTCTTGTCGCGCTTCTTGTAATGTACTCTTCCCGAAGTGCCGACATGATGTCATCTTTGTCAGCAGGAGACTAGAATATCCGGCTCGAAGGACCACAATATATCGGACGGGTGTCCTCTATATTGACTGTAATAAGGATGCTGGGTTCTAGTCGGCGAGCTGCTGCGCTCAGGGCCTTATCCGGTTGATATCCAAGATCGGAAGTAAAAAGGCGATTTGTAGTATTGTAGAGGCGGAAAGAAGCGGTCCAGTGAGAAGAAGTAGCCAGAGTATTTGTTGCGGGGAGTAAAGTTCCGATGCGACTTGTGTGGGAGTCCGATAGTGACTTGTGACTGCGAGAGTGTGACGTGTGACTGCGAGATTGTGACTCGTGACTGCGAGATTGTGACTGACCCCTCGGAACAGAATTTGGCGCTATTATATACGCCGCCGCATGGCCGTGCACGATATTGGCTCGCACTCGACAGAAGTACACCTTGTTTCGTTGTGTATTTCTTTGCAGCTTTGTGTGTTCTCGGGTGAGAACTAAATTATAAAAATGATTTATTTACGCAACATTACTTGCTGGCCGCTCCTTCTCATGTAAAACACTTATTCCTTGCATTTTTATTAAACAGTAAAAATTACACAATATTAACCAGTGGGTGTTTTGCCCGACATCAGTATGAAAAAGCTTTTTATCTTTTAGATAAAAACATTTGCATACTTAATTTTAACATAACAATTTGTACGCGAGTCCAATATTTTAATCTACATATTTTTATTTGAAGTAACTATTGCAGGACTCGCGTAAATTTAACATTCATTACACACATAACTGTTCATTTTAATATGAACCTTGAGAACGAGCGCGCTGATTGGCTGGTAGTTGGCGGACAGCTGAAATGGCGAAGGGAGGGGATGCGACGTAAATACAGCTGTTTTTTCTTCCTCGGCGGTCAGAAAGCTGTTTCGCATCGCTCGGGCTGCATACACGTTCGATACAAGTGGCTATAGAAATTTCCAGTGGACCACAGATTTTTGTGGAATTGATAAATCATTATCAAAAAGGGTAAGATTAGAGGTATGGAACCATCATTTCCTAGTTTTACATTTCTTTACATCTGTGATATATCTATGGATGTACAACGAAAATAATGCAAGGCTAATGTAAAACTAATTTTAGGCTCTTCTAAACATTTCCATGGTTTTTCACTACTTTCTTATTTCTGTTGCTATAAAATTCAATCAATCAAACCTTTACTTATCACTAGGAGGCGGAATGCGGAGGCAAAACGAAAATACCAGAGCCGCTAATTATTAAAGGCAAAATAATTAAACTATCGTTATTTGACCGGTCCAATGTGTTTTATGGGGCCAACAGACTTAGCTATAAAAGATCATTTGGTTGGTATTTCAGCATATCGCTCGTCATACATTCTCAATGATTTTGCCTCCGCCAGCCGCCTACTACTTATCACTTTTCTTAGTATTCACTTACTAATATTATTTTGTGCCACTATTAAGCTCGCCCATTTTTCAACGTGTTATTGTTTCCTTTCTTTTTCATTGTTGTTTTTATTTCGTTTTCGGCTAATTTAACACTTTTTTGAAGTGAAAACTTCTTTAGCACCGTTGTGATTTGAAACTCGATGAAACGGAAACGAGCGACACTAAAAAGAGACAAACACAAACATGTATAGGATTGCGCCTGCGAGAGAATGAAAACTTACCTACGTACAGTACCTACGAGGCGTCGCGCTTTGTCAAGCTGCGCGCATTGGCCGCTTTGATTATGAGCTCACTTTTCAATGGTTGAGATTGTATGAGTGAAGTTTTCACTTCTATCGCGTGTGAACTGCACTCGAATCTTTTAAACTTATGTTTGAACTGTTAATTTAGAGTACAAAAGGACTCTATTGCTATGTATTTTGTCGATATTAACGTTTTCTTCAATTTCCTCTTTGGATTTTATTTTAAAGTGCATTTGTTTTAAAATTACTACCTGATAAAATGGCATCATAGGATTATGAGCAGTATCAGTTAAATACCACTTAATTTGGAGGATGATGTCATCTGAGTTCCATATTGTCATTCCCGACACGGTGCAAAATTAAGGAACTTCTGTTGCCGAATTAATATCGTCACGAAAATGGTCGACACTTCGACATCGTGACGAGGGGTCAACAATTTGACGAATACATGGCATCTAAAAATACTACAATAAGAATATTTTTAACTCAAAGAGCATTGTGCTCTGGTGAAAATCATCAAATGAAAATATACAGCAAGTACAAGCCTAACCAAATCACCCTTTTCAGCGCAGGGATACGCAGAAGAACGGAATGCCACACAATTGTTTTAGGACAGTCTTTACTTGAATCAAATTCAGAAATTGCTCTTCTGTTATATGTGACTCTTAACAGATCCCACGCATATATTTGATTTTCTTTATCGCGCGTTAATTTCCCCATATTTCTATACGGTGTGGAGGAAATATGGACACAAACAGAGCCAGCGAAAGAAAGCGAATGGACGTCCTCGAAATGTGCTGTTTTAAATTGCTCAGGATTCCATGCACAGCTAGAGGCACAAATTCTGGAGGAGCTAGGCATCCACAAAAGGCTTTCAACCATCTGCCTACAACACATTTTAAGATACTTTGGACGCGTAGTTCGCCAAACTGAAGAATCCAGATTATAGAAACTCATGGTCTCTGGCAAAGTGGAAGGCAGAAGGTCACCAACGCGCTGACCAAGTTTTACTGGCGTCCGATCGCTGTCCGTAGCTCCTCCATTCCTTTCGAGAGGAGTCTTGTCCACAATGGAAATTGGAGTAGGGATCAGTAGTAACGATCCTCATCAATGAGGAACTGGCTTAGGAAGAATCGTGCCATGTCTTCGAAAGGGGGTTCTGAACTACTTCTTCCATTAATTTCGTCATTATAACTTCTGACACTCCTTTCTTCATCAATTTACTCTAAACTTCATCAAAGCTGTCTTGCATTCTATACGGATCTCTTCAGAAGTAATGCTACTGAAAGTAATTGAAAACGATATCTTGACGTTTCGAGAAGATTTTCACTTCTTAATCGGAATCTTAAACTTCGGAATCAAAGCAGTTGGTGCAGAACAGATTAAAAAAATATATTAACACCATACAACATGCCATGAGGAAAATAATTTCCCTCAAGGCCTACGTCATCTTTGGGGATGCTGTGTGGAGGGTCTTTTTGAGAAAGGAAGGAGTGAACATGGGTCTTGATCATATCCACGTTGTAGGAGAGAGGAAACACTCAAACCGTTAACTTAAATTGTTCCACAGCTGAACTGTTGAACACAAGAACACTCTCACGTGACAAATAGCAAGTTTCGTGTACAAGTGCCGAAGGGATCAATGAAGCAAGTCCTCTGAGCATCTACCATTAAAATACAGATAGAACAAGGACAGCATTCCCACCTGACGTCGGTGCTCCAAAGATTATAATCCGTCTGTTATGGATAGATAGAATACAATGAAACTTATAAATTCTGGACTACTATACAAGATATTGGCACGTAAACATCAAACAAATATCGGAAACAAATCGCATGCTCCAATAGCATTAACTGAATGAATTTTGTTATAAGATTGAGCAATACGCAAGGCTGGTTGGTGCATGTTTTACGACGTTAGTTAAATTGACGACCATAAAAGGCACAGGGTAAACGATTCACGAGGAATCAGGTGGTTTTATTTACAGTAAAAAGCTCATTTAGTATAGTAATACGCAGTTTTTCGAAAAACTCACATGGGTCATACAGGCAAAAGACGACCTTGCCGCCCCTTAAGTTCGCCCACCCTAAGGATCGCTTTCGCTTGAAATGCGATTCAGTACCCCCCCCCCCCCCCGCCTCAAGCGAAAATCGACCACTCTGCCTATCCAGTTTCACCGACCGCAGAGACCATTTTGGCAAGACTTCTGCGAAGGAATCCGCGGAGTTTTTTCTCACATGGGTCATACAGGCAAAAGACGACCTTGCCGCCCCTTAAGTTCGCCCACCCTAAGGATCGCTTTCGCTTGAAATGCGATTCAGTACCCCCCCCCCGCCTCAAGCGAAAATCGACCACTCTGCCTATCCAGTTTCACCGACCGCAGAGACCATTTTGGCAAGACTTCTGCGAAGGAATCCGCGGAGTTTTTTTTCCATACAAAATGCAATTTGCTAGAAATTTATTCTTTTATTTTAATGGCTATTCTGATACAAAATGACATTTTACAGGTACGACACGCGGTACGAGTTATCGTCGAAAAGTCGCATTCCGGCCGAGATGTTTTTCGATAAATACGAAGAACAGAAGTTAAGGAAGCTTTTAAAATCGACAAATATGTCGGTCACCATTCAAAATGTTACACGATAGCGCGCGGAAAAATGATATTTTATGACGTTTCGCAAAACTCGCTTTTTTCTCGAGGGTGCATAATATAGCTGGCCAGTAGAAGACCTAATTTTCTTACAAACAAATTCAGGTTGGGTAAATTTTCTCACACCTTGGAACACTGGATTCTGAAATTTTACAAATGGCGGGTGGCCAAGCTCTCCGCCAACTAAACTTTTCAATCGGGCCAGGACAGCGTTGTTTGTATGGAAAACGTTAAAAACCACTCGATTTTCAGGCCGTGCTCGAGGTGGTGACTACATTATTTCGTTTCGGTCTTGCCAGCGATGAAAATATAATTGCAGACTATTGTACGTCTGCGAATGACGAACTAAGTAGGTACCTGATAAATGGGCTCCGATGCATTAGGATTCGTATTATTTATAAATATAAATACTTTGGAAACTATTTTTCATTGAAATGATTATTTGATAAAAAAATTCTGAAAATACATTTTAATGGCGTGTTTTTTTTTACGTATGTGCAGGTGTACCAACTGAGAATCTGAGTAGGTAGGTACCTGCACATAACAACTCGGAATCATCGTATGGGAATTGCATGTGTTTTTTATTTGGAAAATTGTAATGAAATTATTTGAAGTTGAAAGGATAATTTCTTTTGTAATTATTTTTTGAGCTGTTATGCCGTGTTGCGCTACCTTCGTCTTTAGCCTAGATATTTAAGGGATTTATTTTTTTAAAATATTATAGTTACATAACGCTTTTTTTGTATATTGCTTCTTTAAGATAATTATTCAACGTTAGAGGCGGGCATTGGCACTGCCGCCCCGGGAACCATTCGTCGGATGAGCATTCTGAACATTTCTAATAAAATGAGTAAATTTAAATAAAGATGGTCCAATTTTTTTTTTGCGAAATGGTGTAGGTACCTTTTGAACACTGTACGGGAACTAATCGTTCGTACATTTTACATTAAATTTCAATGTGAAAACCGCACAAGAGTCCCAATTACTGCCGTCCGGAGTCAGTGCGACTACGGCGTCCCCAGTTGGGTTTAGTTTTAGTTTCTGAAAAATTCTGAATAATACATTTTTATAGCGCCGTTTTTTGAAAAACTACAGTAAGCTGCACTCGAATTTTTTTTTGACAACGTCCTTCTCGGATACTATTTATTCTGAACATTTCTAATAAAAAGAGTAAATTTAAATAAAGATGGTCCAATTTTTTTTTGCCAAATGGTGTAGGTACCTTTTGAATACTGTACGGGTTCATACATTTTAAATTAAATTTCAATGTGAATACCGCACAAGAGTCCCAACTACTGCCGTCTGGAGTCAGTGAGACTACGGCATCCCCAGTTGGGTTTAGTTTAAGTCTCTAAAATTTCTGAATAATACATTTTTATAGCGCCGTTTTTTGAAAAATTACTTTCAGTTATAAGTTTAAAAATTTCCGAGATCCAAAAATTTTTTTTTCCAAAATTAAAAAATTTCCAGAAAACAAAAAATTTTTTTTTCCAAAATTAAAAAATTTTCAGAATCCAAAAAATTTTTTTTCCAAAATCAAAAAATTTCCAGAAAACAAAATTTTTTTTTCCAAAATTAAAAAATTTCCAAAACTCAAAAAATTTTTTTTTGAAAATTCAAAAATTTACAAAATCCAAAAATTTTTTTTTTGAAAATTCAAAAAGTTCCAAAATCCAAAATTTTTTTTTTGCAAATTTAAAAATTTCAAAAGTCCAAAAATTTTTCTTCAAAATCCAAAAATTTTTTTTTTTGAAATTCAAATATTTCGAAAATCCAAATTTTTTTTTTTTTTAAATTACACCCTACAGTACCCGAGATGGATATCAAATTACGCGACTCGACCTACACAATCCGAAGGTCTGACTGAAAAAATTGAACGATAAAATCCGAGGACCCTTTTAGGCTCTATTGGTTTTTCTATTTTAAATTAAATGAAAAACTGAACGCCCTGAGTCGTTGCGGCTGGATTGGTTCAGTACTGAATTGAGCGGTAAGCTCCTGGGACGTTTTAAAAGTGTCGGCGACCAAAGTGGCACAGTGGTAGGAGTCTTTGCAACAGTAAATTATACGTTACGGGTAACAAATTACAAACATCGTTTTTTTCTTCATCTATTTTATTAAACACACACCCCTCGCTTCATCCGCGTTCACACGTCAAATCGCGTAGTGTTTAACCCCTTGGTTGCCTCTGCAACAGGCAAAGCTAGTAGTATAGTAATTAAACTGACTTCTTAAGTTTCAAAATACATATATCTAATATAAGTTTGATGTGAAATCATAAACAGTGGATTATATTATTGTTCAGCAGAATTGATTCTTTGCTCTTTGCAATTGACTGAAAGTCGTAAAAGAAATCCCTTGAAAATGTATGCAGGTTACCTACCCACCAGTGGCGATTCGTGACTTTTTGCTAAGATCGAAAACTACGACATTATTGATGTTGTAGCTGAAAATATTTTCTTTTTTCAAATTTCAAATTTTTTTGTACGAAGGTTTTCAGGGGATGTGCCGCATCTGAAATATCTTCATACAAAAATTTGAAATTTTGAAAAAAAAAAAATTTTCAGGTACAACATCAATAATGTTTGTTTTTTTTTCAATCTTAGCATTCTAGTCACGGACAGCCACTGCTACCATAGTCAATTTTAGTTTATTGCTTTTAATTGGTATATTTTGCAATTAATGATATAAAAAAACTATCACGGTGCACATAGAAATAAAGCCTTTTTATTGAAAGCCTTCAAATGTTCTTCGATTGGTAACGTCTCAATATAATGATCTAAAGCGTTGAACAGAGATATTCAACCAGTTTTACGGATCTTCAAAAAAATAAAATCGTTAAATCATGCGCATAACAATTATTATTGCATCCATAGATATTTCATTTTTTATCCTATTGTATTATGTAGATTGTCTAAAAAAAATACTTTTCCCGAAGTTAATGATTTCAACAACACAGGATAAACAACACCTCTGCCATAGGTCACCTCAAGTGAATCGTTACATTTAATGACGGAGCAGGGCAGCCGGACACAACGGGTGAGGATTGCCTAGGTCTTGGCGGCGGATGCGTCTGCCCACCTAATATGTGGCGTTCCGGATTTGGAGAGACCGGTTGGGAGACAACTTTTTATCTCTCCAGCAGGACTTTCTCAACCCTCTCACCCACCAGTGGGAGGAATGGATTTATACGTCCGTCACTCCTGAACACACCGAGCTCTAGATTCCTACCCACCCCTTATACCTTTTCCTTTCCAGATATTTCTCTCCTTCCTTTCTTTAAAAAACCCTCTACATTGATACTCCCGTTATATACCAATATAAGTATCTAAATCTAATATAGGTCCTTTTAATTGAATATTTTAAAATACAAATATTTTTTGGTTATATAGACTTCTCTAGGGATTGTATCTGTTCTGAGGTCTACAAATCACAATACTAGGGAGAATTATCGAACATGAATTTTCCCACGGAAATGAAATGTTTTCATTTATACAAATTTCATAACGCCAGAGCTTACCATTATATACCAGCCTCTGTTACTCGCTGATAAAGTAGCTTTCTACCGGTGAAAAAAAAATTCAAAATCGATTTAGTGGTTTAGGCGTGAAAGCGTAACAAACAAACACACTCACTTTCGCATTTATAATATTAGTACAGATTGGGGACAGGGATTAGATACTCTCAACTATATATAAAGTTGGGAAGTTAGGATATTGTTTTTCATTGTTCTTTTATGGTTGTTTAATCATCTAATATACAGTAAATAAATTCTTTTTTTATTGGGTGCACAGCTTTCACAGTTTCATAATAATTAATAATAAACAATGAAATTTGCGTAATTTCTACACATTTGGTTCCCCACTTCTGTCCCTAAGTGTCCAGTAGTAACGAGACAAAGAAAATCCCAACACGGACCACCGGAGCTGCTTTCAATCAGGGATCAATAAAAAACTGTATCCAGCGCGTCCACCGTTTCACCCTTACAAAAACATCTCAGGTAAAATGACGACAAAGAGTAACAAAGTACATAGCTTTACATTAAACACGAAAATAAACTTTTAGTCGGGTATACAAAAAACTTTTTGGTGAAGTGTCATTCATGTATGTCCAATAAAATAATTTATCACAGACAGGATTTGGTCCCCACAGATTCAAATTGCGAATAAAATGACCCTCCTTTGTAAATATGTCAAGTAGTGTGACACTGGTAATAATTTCTTGGTGTGTTCATAAAATGACTTTTTGGTGATTTGCCAGGCATGTTAGAATGGTTTACATAAATTCAAATTGCGAATAAAAGAAGGCCCTTTATAAATATGTCAATTATTTGACACTGGTAGCAAATTATTGCCGTATATATAAAATGGCTTTTTGGTGATGTGCCAGTTATGTCTAATGAAGTTTATAAGACGGAATGGTCCATAGAACTCAAATTGCGAATAAAATAAGGTTTGTTGTAAATATGTCAATTATATTACACTGGCAGCAAATTATTGTCGTGTACATATAAAACAATTTTATGGTAATGTGCCAGAGGTTGATAAGTCTTAAAATTTTTTTTAAAATATGTGTGTAAAAATAAATATCTCATTGAAATCCAGATTGATCTTTGGATGATTGTTTATTGAACAGTTTATTTCTATATTAAAGTTTGAGTTTACATAAATGTAATAATACCCAAATATTTAAAAATAAGGTGTTAAAATGTTGCTCTTCTTACAAAGTGATCTACTTACAAAAACGCAGATATTTGGTTGGTAAATTAAAGCCCTTAAATTGAGATCATTCGCAATTAACCATTTATTGGATAACCAGCACCCCTGCTATAGATCACCCAAAAGCTTCGGTACGTTTGGTGACTTAGCAGGGTTGCCCGGGTTCGTGGGGTGAGGTTTGTCTAGATTACTAGAAGCGAAATGACATAAAATTGGGCTATACAAATGTAACGTTATTATTATTTTTATCTTGGCGACCAATGCTTTTGCCCACCTACTGCGTGGCGGGCCGGATTGGGAGAGATGGTTCGAGGGAGACCTGATCTAGACCTCTTCAGCCGGTATCTCCCGACCCTTGCACAGCAGTGGAAGGGATGGATTCATACGTCCGTCACTCCTAGACACTTTGACCCCTACCCTCATACTTTTTTCCTTACAAGAATTTCCTCTCCTTCCTTTCCCTAAAAAGACCCTCCACACCGCATTCCCAAATATAACATGCCCTGAGGGATTTTTTTCCTCAGGACGAGGAATGGATTCATACGTCCGTCACTCCTAGACACTTTGACCCCTACCCTCACACTCTTTTCGTTCCAAGAACTTCCTTTCCTTCCTTTCCCTAAAAAGAAGACATGCCCTAAGGGATTTTTTCTTCAGGACCTCCTGCGTGGAGCTAAAAAAACTCTTCTTAAAAAAAGTTGTCCTTTTTTTTTGGAACAATTTTTTGCATGTCTGCATTTACTTTTTGCTTTTACAGAGTAAGCACACAAGAAAAATCATGGTAAAAGCTTTTTTGTGAATGTTTGCACTTTTTGCGTGTGTGCACTTTACTGCATGCGTTTCCTGATTGATCAAGGACGAATCCTTTGGCATAATTAAGTCAGACTTTCTCGTAATGGAGGAGGTAGGTCCTTCTGTTGCAGATGGGCGATAGTCGAGAGATATTTTAATTAACTTTGCACAGGCGGGTTGAATTAATCACCGGTGTATACCTAAATAAAGGAACTTAGTCCGATGTGTCCACCTACGATACAATGCAAATATTTCTTAAATGTTGAAAGGCTCGTTCAGTCAAAGGAGTCTGGATATTTAAAGGTTAAATAATGCCATTTTCCCACTCGTGTACAAGTTTTTATAGATCATTCGGTATTAATTGAAAAAAAGCCATTGAATATAAAATTAGCTCAACCTTACAGCTTCTCTAATCCTCTTGTTCGCTTTTCGGAAAAACTCGTTCAGGTCTCATAGAAATCGTTGTTTCTCCAACTATCGTAGTGAGAAATCTTACATAAAATGAAGTCGCTCCCGCTGTACGCTTAGATCTTTTAACTACGCAACGAATTTTAATGCGGTTTTCACCAATAGATAGAGTGATTCACGAGGAAAGTTTTTAGGTATATAATTTATCAAGGTTTTGTGTAAATTGGTTGAAATATATAAATAAAGGGAACGGGCTGGCAAGCGGGCGGTGTGGATTTAAAATATATGCAAAATAACAGATGGCGTTGGTTGTAAAGGTTGGGTAATGGCGTTGTGTTTCATTAGCCACAGCAACGTGTTACCGGGTCTGCTAGTATGATATACGCTTTACATTCAAATGAAAAATTAACCATCAAAGAAGCAAAATGTACACCTTTATGAAAACAAAGTTTTGGATTGCAATTTGAAAAAAATTATGAAATTTCGGAAATTTTTAACAATTATTTTTACATGAAATGACAAAAAAGTGAGGTGACAATAATGTACATAATACATTTGTCTAATAAAATATGTAGGAAGTGTTTTTATTGTTTTTCGGTTTCAGTAATTTTCGTTAGAAAAAACGTAAGATGAGCCATTTTTTAAACTGTTTTTATGTTTGCAAGCCAATTTTTTATACTTCAAAATTATATGTTTATTTAGATTGATAAAATTTGAAAGCGTTTTTTATCACCTTTCAAAAACGGTTTTCAATTGTCGGATGTGTTCAGAAATATTTCATTTATTTGGATTTTATTGCAAAGCGGAAATATTTTGACCCTCTGACAAAACACGGTCGAGGCCTTAGGGGTTAAAATAAAATGACATATCACATAAATTCTTTGAAGCTGGTTGATTTTTTCCACTGATCAATCTGAGTCTCCGATCAGCTTAGTGATTTGTTTAATAAGGCTCGATGCGCCTGTTGATCGGAGAGTTGCATTGAGAAGAGCATATTTGTGTATTTGAGGAGAGCCAAAATTTTGACTCAACAGTTGATCAGAAGTATTGGGAAAACAGTAGTCAGTGAAAATGAAAAATGTAGAAAAAACTAAACGGCGTTTTATTTAATTTTTAAGGCATTAAGATAGATATTTATGCCCTTTATAGCTCATGATAGAAATAACGTTGTAAGCTGAGTATAACTAGCTGGTTTGACTTTCAGACAGAAAATGCCATAAATTTCATAATGCCAGAGCTTGAAAGTTTTGTTGCAATACAAACAGATTTTTTTTTGTTTTTTTCTATGTCAGACAGATTGATGACTAAAATCTTAACTTTGAAAAAAAGAGCAGGAAACTACGTACATTAAATTAAATTTGTAAGATTCAGAAATATCTTTATTAGTCACGTATTATCCTCTCACTCAGTTCATAATTATAGCTAATATCTAAGAATAAACTATAAATAATCAGCAATAATTGCACAATAAAGTGTATTAATCAAAGATTACGAAGTATTAAATAGAACATTACCGACTAAAATGCCGAGATTAACACGTTCGTAATTGGTTGTTAAAACTAGCTATAACTAGCAAAATTAGTAACAAAATTTAACACTTCAGTTTCTAAATTAATTAAACGAATCGAATCAGGATAAATTAAGCAGTTAAATTGTAATAAACCATCTGATACTAGATTCTTATCGGAAATGTTATTTGTACAGTAAAACTCGGTTATAGCGACCTCTAAAATAACGACATACCGGCTGAAGCGTCAAAATATTTTCTTAACTTTGAAAAATCAATTCACCTGCTGTGAAAATATGTATTTTATTTTCATAATAGCATTTTGAACCATTAATTGGGAATTCCACAGCATTTTTTTATGGTACGTAAGTATGTTAATGCGTCTTGTTTTGCGTAAACAAATCTACGTGTAATGTCGCTAATTCAGTATTTAAATGTCGAAAATCGCTACTGTAAAATAATTGTAATGATATTGGATTTTGATGAGGCGATAATCTCTGAATCACTTCGAGAATATTGCCAGCAACATAATTATGTTAATTTCTTGTGAATGTTATAACATTACAAATAGGCATTTAATATTTTAAAAAACAGTGGACTTCCAAATATCTTTAGTTAGAGATTGCATCGATTTTCTAATGCATATTTTTAATATACTCGTTTGACATTATAGACGCGTTAAATGTATTTATTTAAATGCACAATTCCGGTTATGAGGGCCCAGACCACTAACATAATTGAACCAATAAAAATGCCAGAGGATCCGTTTAACATATAGAAAGGGGTTCTGATATACATTTCAATGTTTTCTGATACCTGCCACAACAAAATCTTTGTTTAAATAATACAGAAAATATTGCTAGACATTCTAGTCTAACTACATTATAAATGACACTCGGAATATATTATGTAAACCGAATAAGAAATGGAATATCATAAAACAAATAAATGCGTAATTAATGAAGCAAACAAAAACTGGCTGATGTAAAAAGCAAAAACACAAATAATAGTAATAGGTAGACATAACACCTCTTAGAGGACGGACAACCACTGAAGAAATCTCATTAACCGAAGAATCTATTGTTTTATCCTTCTGTGGATGGACCAGTAGCTAAAGAGAGATTGAATTGATTATTAATTGAGATATTTTTATTTGCAAAAACATTTCACTATATAATCCTTCCCTCTTCCAGTGACGATAAGACTGAAGGACTGGCCCAAGGACTGCTACTGTAGACTGAAGAACTGCAGACGTCATCACGTTGAAAACAACTCAATTCAGATTCATTAGGTATTGAGAACACAGCGAAGGCAAACATTGTGTAGCAAGTAAAAGATTTAAAGACTTTAAAAACGTTCAGACAATGAATCTATCCAAAGTTATCAGCAAAAACTTCGATGACCCTCAAATGTAGATAAATACCACCCGTGAAATTAATAATATGACAAATAACTCACGATGTAAAGGGGCGTACTTGACTTACTGTATGTAACCAGTGATTCTTGAAAAATTTGGAGTAAAAATGTAAATGAAATTGTTGTAGGTGGTATTTTTAACCCCCGACGCAAGGAGCGGTGTTATAAGTTTGACGTGTCTGTGTGTCTGTCTGTCTGTGGCATCGTAGCTCCTAAACGAATGGACCGATTGTGATGCAATTTTTTTTGTTTGAAAGCTGACGTAATAGAGATGGTTCTTAGCTAAAATTCATGAAAATCTGTTCAGGCATTTCAAGGTTATCAGCCTTTTTTTGGGTCGGGGGTTTCTTAAAATTTTGTAAATTTTACTTATTGACGTGATAACGTCTTATAAATCGATGAACGCCGGCAGACTGATGACTCATTGTCACGTTGTCATGTTCCGCCTGAACCGAGCGTGCAAGCGAGATTGCGGAACAATAGATAGAGAGGCACGATCGGCCTAAGCGTTCGGCTTGTGACTGTAAAATTCTATGTAAAAGTTTTCTTATGACGTTATCACGTAAAATTATCGTCCGTAAACCGACTTCACAGACAACCAATTTTGTATGTTTTTTTTAGGTTCTTAAGTCGATTGGGAACATAACATAACCTAACATTACCCCTCAAAAATACGTGGTGGGCAATAACCGATAACCCACAAGAACTGAAAAAATTCACAAGTTTACAAAATCACAGACTTAATACAATATATAGATTAGAAAAGTTTGATAATACGAAAGCATTGATTTAATAAAAATACTAAGATGGGAAACGCACAGTAAAAAATGTGATTTGGTATCGGCGGTACCAGCTGCGTGCTGCGTGACTTGACGGGCTTTGACAATACCTCCAGCGATACTTCATAATAAGGTTAGCCCATTACTCGGGAATAAATTTAAATGTTTAGCTGCTAAGTAAGTGCATCCCTACGAGAGGATACGGCGATCGGCGATACGACAGGACCTATTTGCCGGCGATTGGGAATGAAAACAGGACGGAAAGAGAGATAAAATTCAACGATTTAAATATTTCTCTGAATCTTTCCTGTACCTACGCGATTATGTTTTAATTGGGGATCTTCGAGAGGGCTTATAAACATATAACAGTTTAAATTTGGAACCAACCCTTTAAAATTATGCTTGACAGACCTTAAACGACTTTACAAACAATTTTATTTAAAAAAAATTTTTTTTTTTCATATTTGCGTAGAAAGAAATAGTTTTTAAAAAGTTAACATTTTATTCGTAAAGAATATTCTAAATGCCAGAACCAAAATTTGTTATTAAATTAAATTCTCACCGCAAAGCAAATCGAGACTAATACAAAAATTTAAGCATTTTTTATTTATTGTTAACAAGTTTAATTTGTAACACTCCATTTTATTTATTTTTCTCTTAATAGATAATTGAGTAATATGTTAAAATATTAATAACAGACAATAAATTTAAGTAATAAAATAAGAAAATAGTAATATGGCAATAAAAATAAATAAGTACCCTTATTGAAATAATGTAAATATATGGCCTTTAAGTGGCCTAACCACAGTTTGATAATGCCTTCAGAAGGCGAAACAGCTGTCACGTAATAATAATTATATAACAGAACTTGATTATTATTAAACTGTTTTTACAAATTCAAAAACAATATTATAGAATATATACGAGAGAAATTTTAAGTACGGAATGAATTAGTTTCCTTTTCCTGTTTGATTGTTAGTACTATGTAGACAATTTTGACTGACTTCATTTTGTAAAAGTTTTAAGTGAAAAATTAACTTACTAGGATTCCTTTTAGATGGTTCCATGCCAACCCAGAATCAATTCAACTCAACACCTCTTTGAAAAGTTTTTAAAAGCTATGAAAAAAATAATTGAAAATAGCACATAACCTAACCTCACTTAACCTGTTTAAGCAATTTTTTTACATATTTTTTTAATCACTTTTAATGACTTTTCAAAGGAGGTGTTGAGTTGAGTTCATTCTGAGTTGTCCGGTCACTATCATAGGTATCTATGTTATAAGGGACGTAAATCGATAAGAAAGCTAATAACCTAAAAAAGAAACGAAAGTCCTTTGTGGAAATCCGCAACGTGTCGTAAATGTAAATTGTAGTTCAATATAATTGTCGTTCTCCACAATTCATGTCTCGTCCCAGCGCCTACCTAAGCCGGGACCTCTGGATGGAGAAGCTGGAGCTCGAGGTACCGTCGCACCGAGAAGATCGCCAGCTCCATCTCCCAACATCCAGTTACGGCGACGCGGGTGGCACTGCCGCCAACGGCCGCAAAGTAATTGATGAGCGGAACATGCCCGCCCGCGTAATCACCATCGTCATTTTTTTTTAATCTATCCCATTTTTGAATCCCCGAGTCTATCCCATTTTAAATCCCCAGTCTATCCCATTATTATTCCTCTCGAGTCTAGGAGCGTTTGACCGTCGCTACACCTCCCGCGCCAGTAAAGCTCGCACGGCTCGGGACCAATCGATAGTGTTTATTTGTAATTTTTACAGAAGAAGGTAAGTACTGATGCACTCGGGGAAGCAAATACTGGTAATTTAAATAAAGTATTCGATGAAAAGTGCCAATGTGAATATGAAATTAATATTGGAACGAATTTCTCAAACTGAAGTCAACATTGAAAAGACGTGTCAATCTTCGGGCCCTTAGTTGAATATTTTTCTTCATAGATATGATTAATTACCTTAGAATTAACTGGTTAGAAAAAAAGACTGCTCATTCATTTGACTGAAATGTGACATCCGTGTAAAATACGTCCATAAAAATGACTATATATTTATATACTAGCAAGTGAAAAAATCACCTTATATTATAATCGTAGGATTTGTGAAGCTGAAAAGATACGACATCTCTCAAAAATTTAAAAAAGAATTACACATTTCAAAAAAAGAATTATGAATTATTATTCATTATTTTAACTTTATGAGTAAAACCTCAAACTGTAATATTTAATTAAATGAAGACATTATGAGCGAAACTCAATCGAAAATCTGGAAACAGAAAAATCAGAAAAAGATATTGGCACCTCTGGGACTCGAGGAGAGGGAGGTCCTGGATTCGAGTCCCAGAGGTGCCAATATCTTTTTCTGATTTTTCTGTTTCCAGATTTTCGATTGAGTTTCGCTCATAATGTCTTCATTTAATTAAATATTACAGTTTGAGGTTTTACTCATAAAGTTAAAATAATGAATAATAATATTCATCCCAGACTTGCAGAAGAGTCAATAGATGTCGCACATTAAATAAAATGGATAATAATTTATCCAGACACCATCTAGATTGCATTTAGTTCGAGTTGAATCTTGCAATCATTCATAAAGATGGCAGCCAATAAAAATATGCGTTAAGAAAAATGAAGATAATATGGGTGGTTCTTAGTCGAAGTATGGTACAGTTAAAAGTGACCGAATTGGATATCGACACCTTAGCTCAGTGGATAAGAGCGCCCAACCCGGAAAGTAGGGAGGTCCTGGGTTCGAGTCCCAGAGGTGCCAATATCTTTTTCTGATTTTTCTGTTTCCAGATTTTCGATTGAGTTTCGCTCATAATGTCTTCATTTAATTAAAAATTATGAATTAGTTAAAATAAAATAATTTTGGCAAGAACATACTTTGTCGCTTGTCTAAATCGGTTCTAATTTTAAATAAAATCAAAGCAAATCTCAGTTCTATTTTATATCGAACAGGTCGCTTGTCGAAATCGGTTTTAATTTTAAATAAAATCAAAGCAAATCTCAGTTCTATTTTATATCGAACAGGTCGCTTGTCTAAATCGCTAATTTTAAATAAAATCAAAACAAATCTCAGTTCTATTTTATATCGAACAGGTCGCTTGTCTAAATCGGTTCTAATTTTAAATAAAATCAAAGCAAATCTCAATTCTAGATTATATCGAACAGGTCGCTTGTCTAAATCGGTTCTAATTTTAAAAAAATCAAAGCAAATCTCAGTTCTAGAGTTCATCGAACAGGAGTTACACACAACTGAAATTATTATTTTATTTTATTAATTTAGGGTTGCCCTGTTCTTGGTTGTATCGGTCCAGTTCGATCCGCCATGAGTAAAACACAGTTCCGATCACCGTTGATGTTTTAATTCCACGTCTTTACCCACGTGATGATTCCTACCACGGTTCCACGAAGCCATTCCCATGGGGCGTTATGCCCCTCCGGATTGAAAAAGAGGCATTTAATTATCTATAACGTACGTGCTCACTTGGGAGGGGAGATGAAGAAATTAACCGGACTAGACAGGAAAAAATAAACAGAAGGAAAAAATGAGACTTAAATATATCTTTTTCGGAGATAAGTTGGAACCTTGTCAAAAAGACTACGTTTTGAAGATATTCGGGCTCTAAACGTTGTTGATATACGAAAGAAAATCGTATCACTTATTTTTACTATGCGAATACTTGAGGGTTTGTAGAAGATGAACAAATTTCCGTGATATGAAAATAATATCGTAGATGCAATGAATGAGCGTTTTATTATTACCGTGAAAATTCACGGTTACGGTACCGTGACGGCACAAAAAGGTAATAAACATATGTTCCTTAACACAATAATGCTGCAACTCTTTCAAAAGATGAGAAACAGAATGTACGTAGGTCTGTTTCCTCCAAACGGAAAAAATCATCATTTTCTTTCACCGTGACGTCACCGTAGACCCCTACCAATACTATTTGCCGTGACGATAATTTAGAAAGTATGGAATATAGTTACAAGGATAATATTGAAAAGTGAGTGAATTCCAAAAATAGGGGGGGCGGTGTGATGGGGGGGGGGGGAAGGATGGAGGGGGGAGGGGGAAGGGTGGGGGAAGGGGAGGGGGGATAATTGATAAGTGCAAGCGCTACAGTAATTCCCCCTTAATACCATGCGAGCGAAGTCGCGGGTAAAAGCTAGTAAAATATAGTTATAAAAACAGTAAAATCAAATTAGTTTTACGGATGATTTTTCTTCCGCTAAAACAGAGAAGGCACCGAAATTAAAAGTAAAAACATGTAATAATGAAACGGTAACTTTAATCTGTAAAGAGGCATGGCTGAATCCGAGCGATACGTAGTTATTATTAAAATCTAAAACAGTGTGATAAATTTTATGGGGGAAAGTAATAAGAAACATTCTTGACCACTACTAAATAATAACCACGTACCGAGTTCCAAGGCAAAGATATCAAAAGGAGAATGGATTTTATACGCATCAACAGTAAAACACAATTTATTAAAATCACAAGAACTTTGATAGTATGAAATTGTTCACATTGGAATTGACAGTTGAGAGCTTGGTCTGAGTTAAAACGTTCCACGCAGGTGATTCAAAAAGCCAATGCATTAAGCCAATGACAGCCGTTAAAAAGGTCGCCATTGTTACCAAAAAGTTCTGCTATTGGACGAAAGCTAAAATCTCAAGGGTAAAATGGTGTCAAAGAATGAATTGAAATTTTTTAGTAAAAAGTCAAAAATAATTATAAGAAACAGTTGTATAATATGAGAAACAAAGGAAGTAATTTTAGGAAACGGTGGAAAAGAAGATATAGAACTGGAAATCGAACATAGTCAAGAATGGCGCAGTGCAAAACACGGATTCTTCATTTCATTATTAGTTAAACTTTCGGAATGACCGGACACGCTAAATACGAAAATTTTTTTAGAAAAAACCTTTTGATTTATCTCAATTAATGTAAAAGAGAACTGTTTGCACTAGGGGCGAAGGAAAATACTGCATTTGAAATTTCAATTACGTAAAATGAAATTTTGCTCGTATGTGATAATAGCTGACAGCCATTTACAATAACTTATGACTGTATTCTATGACATTTTGTAATGAAACTTTGAATGCAGTGTTTTCCATCGCTCTAATGAAAATAGTTCTCTTTTGTAGTATTAAAGGTGAATCAAAAAAAAAATTCTAAAAAATATTCGAATAAAGGATGTAAAGTCATCCCGAAAGTTCCATTATTATAAAGATGTATGCATACGCAAATTTTCTGTGAACTTGTAACATGTGAAAATTGATGGATTTTTCAAGGGTTGACTTTACAGATGTCGCATGGAACATTGATAAATAAATAAACATAACATAAACAATAAATGATATATAATACATAGAAAACATTTTAGTAAAAAAAAGGTTACTGATTTTAATACTGATGATAAATTCGCAGTGTATTTCGATGTGATATTATTAATTCAATTTTTCTGCTTTAGACCGTACCAGTTTCACCCTAATATGGATGTCTTCGATTGAATTTCAGCCATGTTTTAAATAAATAAGTGGAATAAAGAGACAAACATTCTTAATCTTAAAAATACTGAAAATAATGGATAATAAGTTTTACAATAAAATCATCAGGAGAATTTTACGTTATTCTAAGGCATCTGGTTTTATTTAAGGTATTCACGCGTCATCCAAGGCTCTTGACTCTTGTGTGAAATAAGCTTGGATGATTTGCATACAGCCGATATGAAGCGGACTCACCAAACGGCCTAATGGTTAATGCAGCCTACTTGCTACGAAGGCATGTCCGATGCTCCGAGTTCGCTTACCTGCAAGAACAAAAACAACTGTGATTAGTTTACTGGTGATTTATAACAGATTGATTATTGTACAAAATACAGTTTAAATTCAAACCATTTGAATCAAAACAAGTTGTTAAAACAGCCCAAAAGTCACAACTGTTCCCGACACGATGGTCTGGAGTCAGTGTGACTATGGCATCAATTGGGGTACGTTGGAGGCCAAAAGGGGTGAGAAAGGGAAAGAGAAGAGAAATACACGAAAGTACCTGGGTATTCGGATCTGAACACCAATCACGGTTAAAGCCTTTTCAAGCCAACGTTGTAAGGCAGGTAAAAGACATTTTGTTAACACAATATTGGATTACCACCAATGGTAAACAATGGAATAAACATTACAGCGTCTAATTATTTTATTCTTCAAATCATAGCTCACAATGGAAATGATGTTGCAAGTTTTAAAATGTTGATTGATCTAGAAATTTTATGCAGATAAATATAATTTTAAAAATATAATTTCATGCATTTTTTTTTAATGCAGAAAGCAGGGATTTTTTTCCTTAAGGCCTCCTCCTGGGTGGAGCTAATGTAATCACTTCTGGACACATTTACACTAACCACCCCTCTTACCTTTTTCCTTCCCAGAATTTCCTCTCCTTCCTTTCCCTAAAACGACCTTCCAGGCAGCATCTCCAAAGATGACACAGGCTATGAGGGATTTTTTTCCCTCAGTTTAAAAAAGTTTAATGACGCCAGAGCTCAGAATCAGATATTTTGTGTTGCTTTAGATAAGATGAATAATAAAATTACCGCTTTAGTGCTAAGAAGTATATAAATACTTAAGTTAATTTTTATAAGAATAAAAGAAAAAAAAAACAGAGTGTGCAATTCATTCGCGGTAGAAGTGAAACCTTCAGAAAACTAAAGTAGACAAGAGTGGGGAGGCTACGAAGCACCACACAAAGAGGAGACCGACTGTACCATCTCATTATATCGCAGGCTAAATCCTGTAGATGTATGTGTTTGTCTCTTTTTAGTATCGCTATTTTTCGTTTCACCGAGTTTCAAATCACAACGGTGCTAAAGAAGTTTTCACTTCAATAATCGAATAATTTCATGAATAAGAAATGCAAATACGGAAAAAGGCATGGGTGCGTATATAAAAAAAATATTTAAAAAATTTCACGTCAGTATATGGGTGAATCGTTCAAGTCAAGTTGCCCGCGCTACGGTTTCCGCAAAGCAAATGCGCAATTTATTATTACGGTACGTGAAAAATAAATCACCGAAGGAATAATCATTAAAACGTTTGAATTAATTAACGTACTGTGTCGGGTTACTGTTACTTAGTGCTCAAAATAATAACACAGCCAGATCGGATAAGCTCCGCAGCCACTCTGTTTAAAGATTTCCACGCTGTTCGGTCAGACTTTTGATTCGTCAAAGATCGACTGAGATAGAGTACATTTTACGTTGTTTATATAATACACTAGCACGTTGCAATGCTACTTAAAGAAATAAAGTGTTTGTTTTTTAATTCGGTTAAAACACAATTTAAAGATTTTTTTGTTTTCCGTCCGGTGCGTGCACGAATAAATCACAAGGTTTTCCGACGCTTGAGCAGGTCACATAAAGCTGTCCGTGTGAGAAGCGTGAATTTTCCAAATTTTTCCCCTGCTATCTCCTACTGCTACTGTCTCCTTTGCTAACCTTCCCTCTATCTCTCTCCTGCCCCTTCCATGCGTTCCCGTTCCGCCCCAGTTCCCCTTACGCGTTCCCTTCCACCTTCCCATTTTCCCCTTCCACACTCCCGCGAACCCCCACCTTCGTTCCTTTCCGCCCATCCCTCCTTCTCTCCCTGCCGCTTTATGAAAGACACATTATGTAAACAACTCGCGCGTAATTGTAATTTTTATGCAAATTTCATAACGCTAGAGCACTGGCAGTATGAAATTTAGGTAGCAAGCTAGCTGTTTAAAACTGAATGTACTGGGAATGAATGTATGGAATGCGGGAAGGGGGAGGTGGGTTGGGGTTTGGGGATGGTGGGTTGAGGGTGGTGGGAGGGGGAGGGAGGGGGGGGGGTAATTGATAAGTGCAAGCGCTGCAGTAATTTCCCCCTTATAACATGCGAGCGAAGCCGCGGGTAAAAGCTAGTTATAAATAAAATACAAATAAGATTGATGGAAGATGTAGTACGTGATACAAAAATAGCCCACACCCCATACTTCGATTAGGTATGTCTGCAGGGTGAAGGGTGCCCTCGCGATGGACAACCCTCGATAAGAGTAGATACCAATTACCGTCCTAAGAAACTACAAGGTATTGAAGTTCAGGGAAATACAAATACAATACCAACGCAATACATTGATACAAACTCAAATTAACCCGACAACTCGCGAAATTCTTTTCTTCCGATATAAGTAACATGACCATTAATTTTTCCCCCGAACCGGTACACCGAAAAAAAAGGTAGGAACTTAATAATTATAATAAATTACGACTGCTTATTTAGCGCTGTTTTCGCGAAAAATCGCGTCAAGAGCGCTGTACAAAAGAGGCTTGATTATAATTCATCTTGCAGCTAACAATCGCATGGACGATTGGAATTTTAAAACCATGTTCAAAATTTTAAGATTTTTTTTTTAATAATAAATTAAATAAAGCAATACGTTACAGTAAAAATGTTTTTTTACTAAAATTAACATGGAGTTTACTTTAGAATTTACCTTACTATGTACTAGGCTAGATCACAACTCGTCTTGCAGCTGCTAAGCGCCTTGATTATTCTAATTCTAGCCCCTCAATAGATTAAATTAAATATCTTATAAACTTATTTATTTTAGGAGCCTTACACTTTCATATAATACAATTGTCAAGATAGTAATTTTTTTTAATGTTATTAGGGTTCGGTATTTTATATATTTACGTATTTTAAGATTGCCGGTTTGTTTATGAAGGCGCATTATGTTTTCTTTGCGAAAACGGGACATTTTGGCGTCCCGAAGCTGTGTTCGGGGACACCGGGACACGCTGCCTGAAAACGGGACTGTCCCGATAAAACGGGACGTCTGGTCACATTAGATATAAGTGATACATGAAAAAAAAATTACGATTCGATAAAAAATTTCTTGTGCCACCAATGCCAATGAATTAAATTCCTCTGAATTACACCTGGATATTGTGGAAATCATTAAATAATATATTTCTATCCTTTGGAAGGGCACGCGCCCAGACACTCCCCCGGACCGCCTCCACCATCCCTTAGCCCTACACCTATAATCATCATCTGGCCCGCGAAGGGTCAAATTAACTAGCAGCAAAACCTTCCAATCTCATAGAACAGCTTCTACGGGGGCCTAATGATTCTTGCTTTGCCAAAAATAGGCAACCCAAAATGGTCCAATTTAAAAAAAAAACGATAAAATCTTGCTACTATCTCATTGAAACGTTATAAAAATATTGAATGATGAACTATTGATAAATCGTAGGAAACCAAGAAATAAGTGACAAATAAATAACATGCATATTTTATTACACCAAAAATATATAATGCTTTCTATAAGGCTACAGAAATTGATTGTAAAAATATAACCACCTACAGCAATTATAAAAATGTATTAAAAAGTCTTGGATAAATACTATCGACACAAACATTTACTCGCTGTAACATCTGACCTGCTGTAATTTAACAAAATTTTTATTAATCTTTATGAACATGTCTTTTGAATATGTATTTCAGTAAACACTGAATCAGTTTTTTATGTATTTAATTTAATTTATTTTTTAAACTTCTACAAAGATATGTATGTTTATGAGTAATTTTCTGTCTTAAAAACACTCAAGTATACCCACGAACTGGCGATGCCTACGTGGGATTTTTTTGGTCAATCTGCTAATCTATTTGTATTATTCTCTACTTTTTTAAAACTGTTTATATAAAAATTTTGTGTTACAAAATTTTACCAATTGTACCAAAAAAATTGTTAATAAATGAAAAAAAAAAAAAAAGTTGCAGCAAAATTATCAAAAAGATTAAAAATTGATAAATTAATGAAAGACGGACATCGATGATAATTTGATAACATTGATTTTTTAATATTGATTCGGATTGAGAATGCTCCACTAAATTATAAAATGAACTAGCGAAAATGTAACTACACACACTTGTCCATAATCGAAATTTTCCAGTCTTTTTTAATATCTCTCTGCGAAGATCGTGTGTTTTCTTAATAAAGCCAAATGGTTCTCTAACCTAACATTGTAAAACGGCCGTTTTTCAACACGCTAAAGTAGTTATGTGCAAGGCGCCTATCGATTTCATGAATAAAAGATGAGATCTGACCCTTTAAATGACTGGAGATGCATTAAAAGCGCACACAGAAAAGTGCATTAGGGCCCCCGCTTGGCAATTATTTCATTAAAAGCCATTTTCGTCTATGCACCGGCAATCTTAGAAGTTGCACCTGATACCCACTGAATCAGTAATCATAAGAGTATTTTATCGAACTGGTAGAAAGGTGGAAACTGTTTAAACAAAGGAATTTTATGTTCTGGAGCAAAACGACAACATTTTAGAGAGGTTCCAAAAACTTGAAATTCTTTGAACGCAGCAGAGATTGGACAGTGATGCGCAATTATGACGGAAAGCAGGTGTTTTGTATAGCAAAATAAGAGCATTTTGAGGCAGTCCAATATTACAGGAAGCGACAGGTTTGATACTTTTAACATTTGGGAATATTTCATTCTAATTTTAATTGATTCTGCCGACCAGCCTAAATACTACGGCTGACTTAATAACCAGGTTTACACTGAGAATTAAACGTAATTGTTTCAGTTGTACGTTTGGGTGCATCCAACTAATTATCCTCTAACTAGAGAATAACTGAATAATGATGAACACCATGTAAAATCATGAAACTCTTCCCGAGAACACTTAGGCGGAAGAGAAATTAATTTAATGAAGTAGAGTTAACAGCGTGAAGCGGACTTATGACAGAAATCAAAGAAATGCCACCGTTAAGGTGCGTTGGAAGGCTAGAAGGCGGGAGCAACGGAAACATTGTATAATAAAGAACGGTTGAAATGAGATAGTAAAAGACAATTATTGGTTGGAGAAAAGACACAAAAGAAAAACAATCAATTGTGAAAGGAGAGTAACACTCAAGAGCAGGACAAGGAGGGTTAATCAATAATAATCGAGGAAAATAAAAAACAAGAAGAAAGAAAACAGGAGAAGATTCAATTGTGTTTAAATTGTAAAATATCTGTCCATTTTGACTGTTCTAAAACGGGCAAATTGCCTAGTTGGACAGCCAAAGCTCATTATAACAATGTAATATGTAATGTTTCTCAAAATAAATAAAATGTAGCCATGAAAAATTCTAAAAAGTGTGTGTTAATCCAAAAAACTGTCTAAATTATCGCATATCATATCGAAGGAACTTGTTTCGGAGACGAATATTTGAAAGACGTAAAATAAGACATCTCGTACGCTGTTTAGCTATCAATCGGTAATAATTTTTAATAGACGCCGTTTGGCTTCGATCTTTAATAATTATTAATAGTTGAAACAGGCATATTATAACTCCAATCAAATTTGAATGCACGTCACCAGACGGATAGTCGCCAAAAACTGACGTATAGTTATTGTAGGATTCAATCAAGGAATCGTGTTAGAAACTTTGGGAAGCATTGCAAACGCAAATCTAAGCGCAACATTCATGAAAACTTTAGCAAATGGAACGGTTGAAATTCCACAAGGATCGATACTTGACCCTTGGGTATTTGGATTATTAATTCTGATATTCAAATGCATTGGTTTACGATAATAGTGTAGATAACATGCATGTTAGTAATTTATAATACCATTTTTTTAACAAGATTAATCGAGATAAGTAATAGAGTTGAAATGTTTATTAGAGTAACAAATCAGATTAGTGGGATGAAAACGAAAGCACCCGTAGACATTCCTTTATTTTCATTGTATTGGGATCATCTGCCTCAACAGTAACCGGGTGTTTTTAAAATATTTACCTACAGCGGGGGCCGTTTTACATAAACGAAAATTTATGAAAAAGTGTTGAGGTCGCTGAATAGTACAATTTTTAATTCCTGGTATTTCAAGATGTTTTGTAATAAAGAATATCTCTAGAACACCCACGAAATTGTCGGTAATCTAGTGTTGATAATTATTAGGAATTTCGAGTTAATTATTTCAATAGCGAATCGAGAAGTATCTTGTTCATTAAGCCACCGATTGAGCCGTTCGTGAGAAAATTACTAAATTGGTCACAATCAATCAAAAAGTGTAAAAAATGTTCAATATTACAAGTCAAGCGATCGCGAAAACGTCAAATATTTTCAAAGTACGAAACGTTAGCAAATTAATTTAATTTGAAAATAATAATAATTAAATAGAAACCTTATCGAATTAAAGTCAGGGATTAGGGGTCGATATCCTTTCAGTTTCGTCTGCTCCAATTTAAAAAACACCTTGTATTTTAAAATATTAAACGCAGGGCCGGCGCGTGGTACCTGGTAAGAATAATAATAATAACTCACCGGGATTCAATTCCTTAATCAACCGTTTAATTTTTTTAACATTCCAATTATACCCGGGTCGGGCGCCGCCCAGGGGCGTGCCTCGCCGATGAGTTTTTAAATGAGGTAACACTTTTTGAATATTTTGAAAACATTCCAGAACATTTGAAACGCTTTAAATATGAAGTTATTTGTTTTTATTCACATACTTAAACATTATTAAAGTTTTTATAAAATTAAAAAGATTTTACAGAAATAATTTTTAAAAAAAGTGTAAAGAGGATGTATGACGCAAATGTGAATGGTAGAAGAAGTCGGGGACACCCGAGGAAGACATGGCACGACCAAGTGAATCAGATACTTGCAGTCGGGCCATGTTAAGAGTCAGAATAATAGAAGAGTATGTATGATACGATGTACGAATGTGAAAGAGGCAAGGAGTGTGTGCCAAGACCGAGTTTTTTGGCGTTCCATCCTCTCTGCCTACCCGTGCGGGGAAATAACGCGATGGTTAATTAGTTGCATAATTTCAAGAAATGCGGCATTGTCGGTTTCTGCGAGTAGTTTTAAACAATAACATGATAGAATTAATAAAATCTGTTTTTATGTCTCAGATTTTTTTTTCTCTGAGTTCTGGCGTAATATATTACTTTTCGTCTGTCTGGAAAATCCATCATGAGGGGTGGAGTTTTGAAAATACAAGTAAAAAATTTATGTGAAAACACATGTGTAAATGTAAAAAAAATACGCCAATTGGTAGTTCTATATTTTTTAAGTGAATAAAAAAAATCTTTGTGCAATTCACACGCGGTAGAAGTGAAACTTCAGTAAAGTAGACAAGAGTGGGGACCGCACAAAGAGGAGACCGATTATACTATCTCATTCTCTCGCAGGCTAAATCCTGCAGATGTATGTGTTTGTCTCTTATTAGTATCGCTATTTTTTGTTTCATCGAATTTCTAATCACAACGATGCTAAAGAAGTTTTCTCTTAAAAATATAAATCCGGACAACCAGAAATACTTAGGTCGGTACGTACTTGAAAATAATAGCTACAAAAACAAAATTATAATTAAAAAATATTTATTAGGTACTTTAGGTACGCCACTCTCTTCTACAAAGGGAAGAATTCGGGAACATGATTGGTGTTGGCGCTTGGCCCTTAGGAAATTAATATCGATATGAAAGATAAACAGCGCCGATACTTCACTCCGCGCGCCCTGAGATAAACAAGACCACAGCATCACTGTGTTGGGCTGTGTTCTACAAATGAAGGCCCTATATTATACTATGTTACTTATTGTTCACTAAATTGAGCATTGGGAAATTAGATTTTAGGAATAATGCTATATTTATATACTCTGATTATAAAGTACAATTTTTTAACAAAATACCCAACTGTCTAGATGAGTCTAGAGTAGGTAGTAGATACCTATACTCTCTGGAGGTCAAGCTCAGAGAAATCGATAACTTTACAATATCGGATCGACACGCGAGCACGGTTTCACTGTTGACAGCAGAACCGATATTGACAAGGATTAAATAAGAAATCGATATACGCTGGCAACACCTGCGGATCTGTCTACGAATTCGCATTCCAAAAACGCCAATCAATTACGTAAAAATATTAATAAATTGACACTGTTGAATTGAAATACTAACCTAAACATGCATTGGCAGTCGTCTACATTAAATTTTTGACATTAAATGGAGTTAATTAGTTAATGAGGTCTCCTGAAATTGATTGCTTCTTAGACGCATTATTTAAGTCTACGGATCGCGTATACGACTTCTTTAAATTCTAAGAGCTTCGTTTGCCCAATCCGTTCATTCAATAATGACATTATTTGAAAATACGTGAATATTGACAGTTAACTAATACTTGTCTGATACCACGAAGGCGGCGCAAAAATGTATCAATAGTCGGTCGGAAACTCTGTTAACAATCTTATCGTTGACTGTGCTCGCAAAAATTGATAACTGACCATCGTATTCCTCCTGGAGTAGAGTTCAAAACAATAATTTAAGACTGTATTCCAGAGACTTATATTTTTCACACTGAATGATTTTTATTTTCAGTCAGAAAATGTATTGTGTATTGTTTGCCCTTGGCAATCTAATTCACGTGGGCAGATATTAAAATCAAAATATTGTTTTGAATCTTGTCTAAAAAAAGGATTTGCATAATAATTGTTATTGTTGGAACATATTTGCTTTAATCTTTAAATCGATGTAGTCCTAATTCCACCCAACCCACGAAATTCGATTGTGTAAATATCATCAAAGGAAGGCACATCTGTATTGTCACATTAACTAAGTTCTGAGATCGCCCACACTTCGAAAAAAGAATGTACAGTAAAGAAACTGAGAAAAAAGATAACGGCGAACTAACTGTCTTACTTATTTGAAAGGTCATGTAAATAACACAATATAAATTAGTATTTACAATAAAGAATTTCATGGTTTTGTCAGAAAAGTTTATTTTGAGTTTTGGATATATACGCCTTTATGTCTCGATCGCCTAAAAAGGAAAATCCTGTTTCGTGACGGATTAATTAATAGGTAGTTACTTCCCATCTGCCTACTCGATTCGGTTTAGTGTCCAGTTAGAATCCATTACAATATCTGAAATCGGTAAATTAACAACAGTAAATATTCGATGGTCGTAATAAATTTACGATTTAGCTAAGCTCTACTTTGCTAAACTACCATAAATCCGATTGTCACGATCTGGTCAAAGAGTCAATACTGTGGTTTTAAGTTTTAAGCAAACTGGTGATAGTGATAACTTATCCGATGAGAGAATTACGAAATGCAATTGGTATTTACGCTCTAAATATTTGTGAGAATCTTTTTGTTTTGTCCAGTTACATGGGATTTGTTTGATTATAATGCTAATAGTTGGGTTGGAATCCTTGACTACGACAGTCCTTGTTCAAAAGCTAATATGTCTGACCCTCCCAAGTAGTTTGCTGGCAAATATGCAACATATTCCCTGTGGCCAGGAATTCCTCGTGTGCGGTGCCGTGGCTGCATCAGATAACGCCAGGTTTCTAATGCAGCAGAACTAGTTTCAATGTATGAATAACTTAGAACTGCCGCGGAGCTATTGCCCTAATTTACAAAGCCTCATTAATTAATTATTCCTCCAATCGTTATTTTCGTTCTCATCCTAGAGCAGTGTGTTCGAAATGCTATCGATTCTGGAGAATGCCCTACAAATTTGAAGAAGACCAAAAAAAAAACAGAACGGTTAGGTTGTATCATAATTCAAGTCAGAACCCGAGAGGCGCGTTGCCTAACAAAAGATGAAGCTGATCATCAGAAATGGGTTAACACAATATCCAAATCACCGGCAGGCATTTTTAATTATCAGACACATAAATATGCATGGAGGAGAGCTATTGTAACTGCAGCTAACGAACATGAAAGAAAAACCGGCAGACGCTAGGCCATTTGGCAAGGAGCCGAACGATTTTTTTGAACCCGATTAAAAAACCTCCGGTGATTTACGCGAGCTGCGGATTGAATGGAGTCTCACTGGAAGGCGCAAAGGATAATGAAAAGGACGTGAGAACGAACCCGAAAATAGTAAAAAAATAATCCGCATATTCAAATGTCAAAGAACATCGCGGGTCGAAATTTTTCGTATCTTTTTAATGCTGTATCGATAATGCCGGTGTTTATAAGGCCAAATAAGGTTCGCCGTCTTTCAATACCGCATTCTTTTGGCCAAAATTTGCATATTCTTTATTGTTTTTTTTTTTTCGTAACATCATCAAATCTGCAACATTGTATGTATTTGGAACGGGACTAAAGCCGTGATATGATTTGTATTTTGTACACAATATTGTGCAATCAAATTTGTACAAGGTGCTGAAACAATTTGATAACCACTAAATCATTTTCGAAAATTTTCTATTGTTATATGTGACCGACCATACTATTACAATCAAGAAACTACTTCGTTCCTATTTTTATGCGGCGGAGATTCGTTCTAAGTGACAACTTTATTAAAAATAGCAATATTTATTGTCATAAAACCAAGAAAAACTTGAGTTTTGTCATCAAATCAGTTAATTGCCGGCAGGTGATGATTCAACAATTTTATCAAATATTCGGATGCCTTTTTGATAAGCACGCGACAATTTAACCTATGCAGTGAATGTGCCAAGGCGTTGGTAAATATTTATTATGAGATCCATCATTGTTGACCATATTTGATGTTTTATGATGACAGTATCAAATATTCGGGAATTCATATATATGGTGACCGGACAACTCAACAAAGTGGCATTTCATCACTTCTTTGAAATGTAACTTTGTTGAGTTGTCATGGAACCATCTATTTTGCATCTGTAATCTTAGTTCAATATATTATGACAAAAACAAATAATGGTAATCTTGAGTTCAGCGTATCATTCGATTGTGTTAGTCTAATACAAATTATTTCTTTCGGTGAGCCAATTCTTCAACATAATATTTGTTTTACTATTTGAACATTTTTAATTTCGGTAGGTAACATATTTAAGCAATTAGGTATCATGTAGTCCAGCGTTCTTTGTCCATATTTGTTTAAATGCTTAGGTACAATTAGTCCTTCATTTAACGTAAAACGAGTATTGTAAGTGTGGTCCAGTTTATTTATATATATAGGGCTATCACAGAATTGCTCTTACTGAGAGAATTTTGAGATTCTGGTAAAAGTACGGCACATGTTCATAGAAACTTTTATGAGATAATAATTTGACTAATGAGTTTTGAACTGATTGAACACGATTTACATTTGTTTTACATGAAAGTCCCCAAGCTGTAATTCCATACCTTACCTTGAAGCAAGGAGTGTTCCAAGACCGAATTGTTTGACCGAATGGTAGTCTTGTGTTCAGCGTATCATTCGATTGAAGCAAGGAGTGTGCCAAGACCGAATTGTTTGGAGCTATCTACCCGCTGGGACGTGATGCTTAGTTTAGATTAGTTGATAGTAAGATTCAAGTTCGTAACTATAGCTTTCACATGGGGGATTCGACCTGAGGGGAGGGTTTCGATCCTGGGGGGCAAGCGTGAAAAGGGGAGGGGGGCGGGATGGAATTGCAAACTTATAAAGCTTTTTGGGACATCTGCCTAAATAACCACAACTTATTATTTACATTACATTGATAAAAGAAATGGTTCAAATAATATTTTTGTATTTTCTAGGAACGTAATCTATGAATACTACTCCCTTTTTTCTTAGTGAGGGGGACCCCTTAATATGCACTTGGTAAGATTAAATTAATTTTATTTTCTATTTACAGGGACAAACGAAAGCTTTGAACTTACGTATTATTCGGAATCATTTTGAAAGACTTTGGCTCGGTTAGGTTATGTTAAACTTATCAACCCAACTCTTCAAATTAACAAGTTATTTCAAATGTTCTCCTAAAAAATACCACTTCTTCATTTATCATAATTTAAATAAATTTAACTACAATTTAGTAGGTAACAGGAGAACAGAGATTCAAATCGGTGACTGATCACGAAGGCTTGTCTGGTGACTCAAGAACATTAAAAACTGTTTTGAATGAGAATTGTCATTTTTACACTGACCATATATTTTGACATCATAAATAGTGATATTGATGAGTTTAGTTATGATTCGATGGATTAAAACAAAAGTTGTACAATGAACTAGGAATACCATAACAGGGTTCCATAGAGCAGAGATTTTCCCGAGAATGAGAAGTACAATCTTAAAATATATCTTACGTTCACCCTTCAAGGTTGTTCAAGGCCATCACGGCAAATTAAGGGAAGGGAAAAATGAATTATATATTAATTTTTTTTGACGTGATAACTTTTATAAATCTCCAAATATTTGACACTTTTATAATTCTAACTCTTATAAATCGATGAACGCCGGCTGCACTCACGAAAAAGCATGACTCATTGTCACGTTGTCACGCTCCGCCTTAGCCGAGCGTGCAAGCGAGAGCGCGGAACAAGCGTTCGGTCTAAGCGTTCGGCTTGTGACGCATCTGTCTCTCTTCCACTCCATCGTTATTATATGACGTTATCACGAAAAATTATCGTTCGTATACCGACTTTACAGACAACCATTTTTTTAAAGGGAAAATTTCATAGTTATACGGAAAATCGGAGTGGATTTAGAAGAGATGAGATGTTGAACCCAGTGGAGGCAACATTAGATAAGGCTTGACAGAAAAGAGGATTTTAAATTAGAGAGACAAACAAAACATGTGTTCTAAAATTCCCACCTCTAGACCACAGAAAGAACAATCCGTGGAGTCACGCAAAATTAAATAAAATTTGAAATTTTTTTCTTAGATCTTAAATTTTCTTCAATGTTGTTCAGTTTTATCTTGGAACGGTTGATGGAAAAAAATGTGATTCAATTAATTATAAAATATGCTAAGTTTGGTTCAAATTTTGATCTTATAACACAGATATCGTGAAAAATGATGATTTTACGAATTTAAGAAGAATTCAGTACCAGGAGAGTAGAGGTCCACCTAGGTGTTTGGTGTATGGTGTATTGGCAAGGCTTGGCTCGGTGACTCACTGCAGGCTCCGGCCGCTCTACCTGTGTCTGCACATAACACACATAGACCAGCGAGCGGTGGGCGGACCCGCCCGCGCAATACATCCACCCACCCCCGCCCCGCCACCACTGGAGAGCGCACGCTCTTGCGTCTCGCTCGCGTCATGGGAGGCGAAAGCAGGTGGGACAGGGATGTCAGACGAGAAAATTAAAACATATATATCAGGAAAATTTTGGAAAAATTTTAATATTACGACAAAACACCAATAATTATTGCCGATTTTCTCATCAAACATAATAATTTCGGTCGTGGGTCTGACTAAGTGATTGTAACTTTTTTTTTTTTTAAATGAGCTCCACACAGGAAAATAATTTCCCTCAGGGCCTATGTCATCTTTGGGGATGCTGTGTGGAGTGTTTTTAAAGGATAGGAAGGAGAGGAGAGTTCTGGGAAGGAAAAGGGTTTAAGGGGTGGGTAGGAATCTGGGGTTCAGTGTGTCCTGGTCATCCGCCTCCAAGACCTAGACAAACCCCACCCCGCGAACCCGGGCACCCCTGCTAAATCACCAAACGTAGCGAACCACTTGGGGCGACCTATGGCAGAGGTGTTGGTTATCCGATAAAGGTTCCCGGGGCGGCGGTACCCATTCCTGCCTCCCAAATTGGAAATCTGATTGGATGAACACAAAATTTTTGTGAAATTAATAGTGTCATTTTTAAAATTGGAACTGATTGTATCAAGAATTCAGACAAGCGTATAAAGTACCTGCATGCGCGGCGATACTGCATCCAGCAGCCGCCTTTCGAACTATGAATTCGTAGTAAATGGTGTCTCGTGTGACGTCACAAGATACCATTGCATACACTTTACTCAAGTTTACTTTCAAAGCTCACCGTAATTTTTTCAGATATCGAAAAACTAATTTTATTGTTGGTATTAACTATTTATATAAAATGTAGAATATAAATTTTCACAAAAAAGGAGACAACCTCATTTGGACTCCTAATCAAATAGAAAAATTAAATTGGAGAAAATTCTGAAGAAAATCCCATTGATCCTATAACATGCTAATTTTTCGTTATACTATTATCCACATAAAGATAGTGCCTTTATGGGTTCCCTTTATATTTTCATACGCAAGTATTATTTGTTGTTGTTTATTATAACTTTAAAATGAAATAGCACAAAACAGCGCTGTATAAATGTTACATTATTATCATTCTTTTTAACAAATTAACCTCAACTATCACGCGACGATGGGCTGAAATGACGGTAAACCACAAAATCCTGTCATGGCAAAGTCCATGCGTTATTAATGACGTTTGAATTATCAATTCAGTGTGGTTTTCTAACATTAAAATTAAATTCATTAAAATTGTTTTAATTAATTATTATCATTTGAAAAAAAAAATTATTATAAAAAAAAAAAATAATATTTAAAAAAATATATATATTTTTTGTGGAAATAAATAAATCAAGTTTTGATTCATTTCTTGACGGACCGGTTTCGCTTTGCTCATGCGTCATCGGGGTAAAAATTTGTAATGATTACTACGAATTTTAATTAAGTTAAATTAAATTAATACTATCTAAAATCGAACTAAATTAAATTAATAACGATCAGCGGCTGAGAGGGCATCGCATTTGGGTCCCACCTGGGCGTTGCGCGTTCGACTCCTCGGCTGGCTAAATCCTCCATCACGAAACAAGCAACATTTTCCGCTTACTGTGGTGGTAGTAGGAGATTTTCAAACATTGTTGGGCTATTCGTAACGCTTTCTTTAAAAAATATATATGAATACTTTCAGTTTTAATTTGTACCCTGAAGATGCTTGAGCAAAGCGAAACCGGTCGGTAAATATATGCATTAAAACTCGTGTTTTATTTTTATTAAATTAATTAATTGTTCATGAAAGTACAGACCCTGTTTGTTTGTCCCAATATCTCTGCGAGATCCTTCTCACAAGTACCCGATGGGAACATTGCGAGCCACCAGACACTGATTGGAAAACAATATTACTTTTATATTTAGTAGGTAACAACACAGCGCCATCTGCATTCTTCACACGGCAATGACAATACTATAAATACATACTAGCAAGAAACGAAAAAACTACATAATATATATTATGTTACTGTTTTGCAATAGTAGTAATTTACAAAACGTTTGTTTTGCGTACATTTACTCCTACAGTGCCGCCAGTTACTGCCGTTATATATTATGCGATTAATAAAACAAAACGACAAAATACATTGTGCCCGGAAGTCCATACCAAAAGCTAGAAACTGATGAGTCTACATTCACAATTTAGAGGCGGGTAACGCCGCCCCCGGAAACATTTATTGGATAACCAACACCTCTGCCACTTGTCACCCTTAAGTGGTTCGCTACGTTTGGTGACTTAGCAGGGGTGCCCGGGTTCAAGGGGTGACGTGTGTTTAGGCCTTGGCGGCAAATGTGCCTTCCCACCAGATAGGGAGACTCTTTAACGTCTCCAACTGGTCTCTCTCGACCCGTCGTCTTGTACCGTAGCGGGAGAGATGGATTCATATGTCAGTCACTCCTGGACACACTGACCCCTGGATTACTAACCACCCTTCATACCTTTTCCCTCCCAGAACTTCCCTCCATCCTTTCTTTAAAAACACCCTTCACACAGTATCCCCAAAGATGACACGGGCCCTCAAGGAAAAATTTTGTCGATTGAAGATTTTGATTTTTTTTCCATTATTTTCGGGAACTAATGGGTTAAAAAACTTTTGAAGTCGCTTTGATGCATTTTAAAATACTTTAAAAACTCGATATAAACTCACAAGCAACCGAATTTTTTTAAATTAAACTTTAAAAATTCCAAAACCGGACTTGATTTACTAAACAAAAGCTCAAATTTCCGTTATCAATTGTCCTCGTGCCCGTGGTAAAACCGACATTTTCTTGAATCAATAACGTTATTAAATTAAAATTAATCTACTCAAATTATGCAATAATGATTGAACCGCCTAATCAATGCAGACGAAATAGGTGTGGTAAAAATGTGGAAACGAGTGTGGTAAAACCGCATTCAAACATTTTATGAATGAAATGAAGATGAAGCTATACGTGAAATCCTATTTAGATTCATCTTTACGACGAATCGGTTTACAGTATGAACATCAAAAAATATATTACGGATAAATTTAAGCTTCTTCTAGCTTTTCTATGTATTGGAATTACAATAAAATTATTATTTACATAACAAAAAATATAAGCATAAACCACAAAAAAAAATGTTTTTTTATGACTTAACTATGAAGTAATAGAAGAAACAATTAAAAAAAATACCACTTTATGGCTAAGACTATTTTTGAGGTTTTGTATGTTCTAACTTGTTTTCATTCTTATAAAAGTATGCACAGCATAAATAAAAACCACTTTTTCGAGTGCTTGCCTCGCGCAAATACGACGCGCGATTTTTAATTTTGTAGGCATGAGAATCGAAATATTTCTAGCGTTTATATTCCTCTGAAGAGGTCGGAAATATCCCAGAAAAAGATGATTTTTAAATGTGTCACCTCACAAGAGTTCCCCAATCTGTCAGTGTTATATCTTGGGAATTGTTATGCTTAGATTACGTAATACTTGATAAGAAATAATGCGCGTAGTTTATGAATATAACGTATAAAGGTGATCGATACGTAGTGACCAGCCGGGAGCTTAGCTAAGAGTGAGTGAGACTTCCTATGACAATGTTTTAAATACCCTACCATCATCTAATTGTACATCTCATGTACTCGGAAGTCATATTATGAACTATTCATATTCAGTTCCACAGGAACTATATCGCCACCCGATCGGGCATTGGAGGTTATCCACCACTTACCCGCCCTGGTTTAAGTAACAGATGATTACTCCTTCAAGGCTCTCGCAAGATTCTAATTTTTTTGTTAAACGACGCTACATTTATTTATTTTGAACAAATCTAGACCTCCGGTGAACCTGCATACGTTGTTGGAAAGCAGTATGCAAGTGATAATAATATATACAGGATAAAAACATAATACAACATGTCAGGTTAGTAATACAAGCATAAATAAAATTCGTTCAAGAAGTTCATGAGGTAGCATTGCATCACGTGAAAAACCCTGTAAGCACATGTATAAATAGATAGAAAACATACGATAAAAAATTAAATCTCAAATCTCAAAAAATTAAATCTCAAATCTCAAAAAAATAAATCTCAATTCATTTGGCAAGTACCAATAAAAAATGTAAATTGCATTGCATACCCGATTGGGCAGCGTTGTGTTGAGTGGTAGGAGCTGTAGGAAGGGATTATAAGAAGGAAGAAAAAACAGATGCCGGTAGCGAGAGAAACCATCAAAACGAGTAGAAGAATCGACGTGTCCTCATGAAGCCAACATCAACTGTGAACGGGTGTTTCAATGTGTCTGTCGAGTTTAGCGTATGTGCACCGGTGTACAGGGGATCAATAGATTCAGCATGCCTATATTGCGATAAAGCGAATCAAATTTTTGAGTTGGAATAAAAGAAAGTCATGCAAGGACAGAGTGATGGAGGCGCTCCAATCTCTCTGTCTACCTCTGCGGAGAAATGGCGTGATGGTTGTACGGTAAAATAGTTATGATTAACTACACATGTATTCAAGAATCGCGTGGCTAAACTTTAGATTTCTTTCCATATCAGAGGAAAGAATATTGTCGAAGTCACCATAAAAAAATTGCCAAATACTCCCGTCAAAATGTCACAAGTCATTTTGCCCCAGGGCCATTAATAACGAAAAGGTTTTTTTGCACATAAGGCAGTGCCAAAATCATTTTGGCGAAAATACAGCACATTTACCGCTATCTAGATGGCCAAAACATGATTTCTTATTTATGAAAATTTCTATAATGAACCTACATAAATCATAAAATTACGCGTAATAAAAGGAGGTTATTTTATTGATTTAATGAAGGCTTTATTAAATGACTAAAATAGGTCGGTTTTGTTTGAGGAAAAGATACAGAGGTCGCCCATAGATGAATTAGAATTAGAGAGGGTCTGGGTACTTACTTATGACCAATGGAGTGGCGTAGAGGCCATAAAGGCTGAAAATCATCTATTTTCAATATTTTTTTTTTTTTTTAACTAAAGATTGAAACTTTCTCCTCAGGTATTGACTAAAATAAGTGAACACCGCTAACGGCGCTAACAACAGAGCTAAATCCCAATTGGATAGGACCGAGATTTATTTAGAATATTAACCGCTGTAATTTTTTAAATAAAATGTCATCTAATTTCATAAAAAAATAGTATATGTCCACATGTGTATGCGTGATGTTGATAGAATGCGATCGATAATGAGTTTATCTGCCGATTTTCGGTTCGATTGGATGTCGGGAAGTGGGTTAATTTCCACATCCAAGATTCCATTTCATTGATTCATTCAATCAAGAAAACAAACCCGAAAATCAAATTGTTTTTATTAATTAATCAAATAGTTAAAAACTACATACAATCTATTGTTCACGTCACTGCTTATGACATATAAGAGTAAAATTTGGGATATTAAAAAAAAAGGTAGCTTATAACGGATCTCTCAGCGGCAGTATCATACTTTCACATGTCAATGATTAGGTATCTAGTCACCACCTCGGTCCATAAACATAACGTGTAAGAGCAAGACACGCGCGCATTCACTCGCCTGTTTAGGTAGGTACCGCCAAACACTCCTACGCAGGATCCCTCGATCACCTCTTCCTCGGGGTCAGGTCCTCGATATGTACCCAAGCCTGGAGCCTGAAGCCTGGAGATGGCGAGATAAGATCTCCACCATATAATAATGAAACATTGTACTTTTCTTTTGGGACACGCCGGGATTGATAAATTACCTTTCTTTCTTTTATTACCTCTTTTTCAAGTGCGATTATTTAACGTTCTCAATAATTACATAGCTTTAACGGCCTCCGTGCTTGAGTAGTTACAGTCCTTGGATACGAATCCGAAGGTCGCGTATAAAATTATATATGCGGCACGTTCAATAGCTAAGGTGCTTTCCGGATCACCCTGGTGAAAGACCACCATTAAGAATCGAAACGTCGCTTGAAATGGTTTTAAGCGACCAGGTCTGAACTGCTAGATTCTTCCCCACCTTCCTCTTCCTTCATATCATTATCGAGACAGCTGTTTAGAAAAAAAATGTCTTATCTAGTGAGCATCTATCTCATTGAAGTGATGAATTTGTCCAATCCTTTGTGTTCATTCAATTCACTTCCAAACTTTGTCATTTTTACCACCATTGCAGCAATTCAAAACCAACTCGTAATCAAATAAGAAGCTATAACTAAAACACGTCTTTTGACACTTTTTCAAAGAGATTGGACCAAAGGGGCCCACGATATAAAAATAATCCCATAGAACAACAAAAAAACACGTCATTTCGGAACGAAGATGAAGAAGAATCAATACACGCAATAAATAATTAAAAATATTAAAGTTCTTAGAAATTATAATCATTTCTAATCCCGCAATTAACATCCTAAAAGCACATTTCTTCGATTTCTACCGCCGCCCTTCAGTGACTAGGTAGGTAACTATTCCCGATATCTGATTAAAAAGCAAAGTGTGTTTTTTATCGACAGGTGATAAATCGTATCGGACCGAAGGTGTCTATAATTCCACAATAGCGCCACCGCGGCCCTTTCAACCGTTTCAACCATTAAACCCACGGTCGAGAATAAGACAGGTTCACTTAGCAGAGAAATACGATTTTGAAGTCAAGAAGCGTATAATTGTGATTGTCAGATATACATTTTTTTAACAGATATAATAAAACAATTTGTTCATAATATTAACGCGACATTCGAATAAAATCGGTCTGAGCCGTTTCACTCTGGCAAGAATTTTATACTTAGTCACTAATTTGATTAAATAATAAGAATTTAAAGTTTTTAAATATTGAGTTTTTGGTTGGGTTAGGTTAGGTTAAGGCGGATTTTAAGATGAAGTTTTAAATTATACCAAAAGATAATGTATGCGGAAATAATTAAGGAAATAAATAATAACAAGCAGTTCCACGGGTTTTTGCTGCTAGGCCCTGCGAGCGGCGGGCGATACGACAGTAGCTTTGTAACAAACTTCATGTACGAATATGGTTTTGAATAAGGCGCGGCGTCAGACGTGTACTCAAAGTCAGGTTCTTAAATTTTAACCATACAGACGCTAGCGTATTAAAACTATCAGACTAGCAGGTGAAAACTCGCGGAAGCGGAAACTATAATATGAAAACTTCAATAGTTCTATTTAAATGTTACAGAGGGCAGCACTTTCGTTTGTATCTGTTACGTGAAGCGAGTGTGTACGACACAAAATGCTTCACACTGTTCTAGACTGGCATATCTTCTGGAATAAAAAAAAATCGGTTTTATAACGACCTGGTAATTAATACAATCAAAGAAACAGTAGCAATCTTAATCCGATAATTTATTGCATCTAAAAAAATGTCATTGTTTATTGTAAACAAAGGTTTTACACCTACCCATTCAATGTAAAATTGACACTGATGTTCCCATGAGCACATTCTCACGGAAGTAATATAATGATATCTCAATAAAAATACGACGTAAAAATATAACGTTTATTCATATATTTTGTTTTATTATAAGTAATCGCAACAAGATGACACTAAAAAGAAAGGGGAACATTCAGATTCGTAACATTCGGGCTCGGAAAATTCGTGCCGGAACATTCGGACATGAAACATCGCAGTTAGAAAACAAATATTCTTGTCAAAAAATAAAACAACCTTCAAATATCTTTAAAGCTGCCTGTTACCACTAACTACTCGATAATTGATTGATTTATAACGAGTAATCCCGGTACCAACTCATATATGACACAGGCAGGGGAACATTCAGACTCGTAACATTCAGACTCGTAACATTCAGACTCGTAATATTCAGACTCGTATCATCCAGACTCGTAATATTCAGACTCGTAACATTCAGACTCGTAACATTCAGACTCGTAACATTCAGACTCGTAATATTCAGACTCGTAACATTTAGACTCGTAACATTCAGACTCGTAATATTCAGACTCGTAACATTTAGACTCGTAACATTCAGACTCGTAATATTCAGACTCGTAACATTCAGACTCGTAACATTCAGGTTCGTAACTTTCGGGCTCGTAACATTGGGGTATGAAACGTCGCAATTAGAAAACAGATATTCTTCTAAAAAAAACAACTCAAATACATTTAAAGCCACGTTTTACCACTAAATACTCCCTAATTGATTGTTTTATAACGAGTAATCCGGTACCGGTACCAACTCATGTATGACACAGGCAGGGGAACATTCAGACTCGTAACATTCGGGCATAAAACTTGAGCCCCCGTTTGGCTCTTTTGGAATGCGTCTCCCCGCCGCTTTATAATCGCTCAGGTATTTTTGACAGGTGTTTCCGCCGGCCCCTTTGTGCCGTGGGGCCCCGGGACCCCGCCCCAGCGCTAAAAAGGCAGGGGGAGGGGATAGGGGGACACGGAAGGAGAAAGGCGGCGAGAAAGGCTCTTTAGATTGGCCAGAATGCAGATTCGTCTAAGGAAGTCAGAAGCGATTCATCAAACGTAACAATCAGAATTGACGAGAATCGAACCCGTAACATCCGGATTCACTGTCAAGCGTTGTAAATATTTGTACACGGATGTCGTCTTTATAAGGATACTGTTACAAACTGGCTTCGCTCGAGATAAAATACTGTATATCCAATTTTGGTATATCTCAAAAAAAGAGTACTAAAACATACTAAAGATGATGGCCTATAGCCTTAACCTATTTTATTGGGTTCAAATACTGCAATTTCTAAGCGTACCGCCCAAAGACATAAACAAAATAAAATATATTGTAAATCCTCCAGGTAATATTTTTATGGGCACAGATATTGTGTCTCCTAAACAAAGTAATAAATTTGTCTATGTGCAATATATATGCGAGCTTTCAATTTCAGTTTTTTCAATATTATGATTTAGAGGCCATCCATAAATTACGTCACACGAATTTCATCATTGACCCCCCCCCTCGTCTCTGTCCCATGTGACATATATTATGACATGTCACATATTTTGCAATTTTACATCAATTTTTTTTTGCATTTTAATAATTTATATTTATTATTTTTTTATTTTTTATTTAATATATATTTAGGCCTTGACGGCTTTTACATGTAACATTGGTAAGTTATACAGGAGCAACATAACAAGTATATAGTATAAAAAATAAATAAATATAAGGTAAAAAATGATTATAAATGATTTACGTAATTTTGTGATCCATGGACAAGTTGTTTCTTACGCCGACGACACGGCAATAATTGTAAACGGAAATTATAGGATCGAAACATTTTCTAAGGCAACAGAATGTTGTTTTAAATTGCAACAAATTTAAACATGTGACGTCACAGAGCTGATGACCCCCCCATACCCCTTGTCACACAATGTCACTACTCTACTCTACTCCCCCCTTCCCCCTTAAGGTGTGACGTAATTTATGGATGGCCCCTTGTGGAGATACCATATTTGAACACTAAGCCACCGATTTTAACAATATTACCGAACATTAGAAAAGTAAGGAAATGATAATATCATTTAAAGAAAAAAACTGTTATTTGAAAGCTCTATAGAAGCTCAATTTCGTCGCCAAAATATTTCAGTTCAAACTTCAGACTGTGCAAAATTCACGACGCTAGAGCTCACCACCCGTGAGTTTTGCTGCTTTATATATCACATAAACATGAGATTCTTTGTGGAAAGGAATGCACCAATATTATTATTACCATGAAAATGATAGCAGATAACAAACACGTCATTTTTAACAATAGTTTAAACGCATGACAGGTAGTGGTGGTACTTCCGTTTAGGATGAACTTAAATTCAATCAGCTATGGCAAACAATGTCGCGGCCGTGCGAAATAATCCAAATACATTCACTACCATCACACACAACAAAATACAATCACCTGTATATAAATCAACAGTGGGAATTACCAAGTTGATGTACGTCGATGATTGTTAAAATTCACCTGTAGTAATTCTCACCGTTGGATGAAATTACAAAATCACGATCAAAAGAAACAAGATTTTCTCTCTTTTTCATGTTTGAAAATTGATAGTGTGTTCATGGAATTTAGACGTTTGTATCATTTCGTGTTATGTATGAATTTCCGACGGTTTAGGACGGATTTCCGTTATGCGAATGCGGGAACGGCAAGTAGGTAATAAATGAATAAACGTGGGTTTATATAATATCATTATTCACTGTACAGTATTACTGAATGGAGAGGTAGAAAAATACCATAAAATGACGCGCTAGCGGAATTCCTTTTGTTGCATTATTGTGATCTATTTTTAGAATCGGCATGTAATGTAATATAAAATTTTATATGTTTTTTTCCTGGATTATCTATTCATCAATCACGTATTTATGAGGCTTCGCACAATTGAAAAACAAGGAAAAAACAAAAGGGAAACTTGTCACTTGATCGAAACGATTATGCAATTGAACAAAGTCGTTTAGTCCTATAAATTTCAGACAGAAATCGATGTGTAAATTTCGGAATTAGAATATCACTAAAATATGTCACAAAATCATAAATAATATAGATAAGATTTAAGATCTAAGAAAAGGTATTACCTTTTACAGCACAATACATATTTGTGCCCAATGTAGTAAATAAAAAGGTTTATTTAGGAGAAATCTTTAAAACAGGACCAACTTCAAGACCATGAGTAATACCGCAAATCCTAGGAAACCAACGATCACAATCTTATGAATGAATAGCTGAAGATTCCGTCGTATAAACGCTGGAATACAAACATCTTACACTACGCACAAGGAAAACACAGTTAAGTATGAATTAATAATATTACTTGGGTAACAAGCCGTTAACAAAACGTACAATTTTTATCATACGGCCTGCTCCAAGATCATGAGTAATATCTCAGATCCTAAAGGAAAGTACCGATCAAACGTTGGAATACAAACATCGTACAATAAGCGCGAAGAAAACGCAGGCCGACATGAATTAATAATATTACGAAGGTAACATTACAGCCGCAAAGATAGTAGTTGGCAGTTAGGTAGATAGGTAAGGTTCACATGTTGGTACGCAGGACAGGTAGGGGGCAGTGGGATGCCTCCACAAAATCATCATCTGCTACCTACGGTGGGACGGCTGTGTGTCTTCCGTCTCAACTTCCACAAATACCTACCCGGCTGATGCGTACAGGTGGGCGCACTTGTCACTGGTGGTTTGCGAGTTGAACTAGATTTGCAAGATTTACGTTTATCTAAGTCTTGACCTAATTCAAAATCAAATCAAATAAAATCACCTGTAGTCCGGAATATGGTTTGCTTTCAAAAATTCTTCTTAATCCAGTTTTCATAGCATTATTTTTTTTTAATCAAAATGTTGTCATGAATCAGGAACTTGATTTTGGTGTAAACAAATTGAAACAAAGGGGATGTAGATATGATCAGGGCTGGGCAAAATACATGCTTTGCTGTAATTAAAATACAAATTACAAAATACTTTTCCGCATGTATTTAAAACACGAAATACAAAATACTTTCAAGTCGTGTATTTGAAATACAAAATACAGTATTTTAAACATTTTTTAATTTCAAATACAAATTACAAAATACATTTGGTTTTGGTAGAACCTTTGGTTGCAATAAATTGTCCTAAGTGTCCTTATCTAAGAGTGCGTTTCCATAGAAGCAAAGCTGTGCAGAATGAAACAGAGACGTGCAAAAATTGACCAATCATATGGTTAGAAGATACATCTCATCTCCGCTCCACTTGTAAAGTTTAATGGTTTTGACGGAATTTGATCATCTATTATTAATTAATTCACGTCTTCATGAATAAATACCGCGAAACGATGAAAACGACAATTGACTAGATACTTGTTTTGACGTACATTGTTGCCAACTCTAAATATTAACATTTATTGCTCCGGATTCTAGCGTTTTTAGTCTATGTATCATCAAATTGATAATACGAAAGCAAACGAAGCAAGAAAGAAGCAAACACTTGTGGCATGACATTTTACATGTTTTATCTATGTATTATAAAAATATGTCAGTTCATTTTTCATTATCATTATTAAGATCGCTAAATGTATTTGAAAATATATTTTGAAGCCATAAGTATTTGAAATACAAATTACAAAATACTTCAGCATCAGGTAATTGAAATACTAATTACAAAATACATTTTGAGGAAGCAATTGAAATACAAATACAAAATACGTATTTGTATTTCAAATGCGTATTTCAATTACAAGTAATTTAAATACTGCCCAGCCCTGGATATGATTAAAGAATATCATAAAAATATTTTAGAAGTTTGTGAGACTTTGTGTCAAATATGGCTATGACTACTTGGATTCGACTTCAATTTGTGGGTTCATTATCGCTTTCACCGAGCAAAACGTTGGGTTGGTATTCGGGTCTGGACGACTATCATCACACTTGCGCTATTATTTACGAAAAACTGGACCGAGCAAAATAACATCATCGCAAAGTTTGGGTCAAAAAATAAACTTCGAGAAAGGTTCGACGCACCTGCACAGACAACGAAATTGAACAAAATACCAACATTATGCCGACGAAATGACCGTACACAAAAAACGCGCTACCTACTTACTTATATGATGTGCCCAGACCGAATTTTATGAATGAAATCCACCGGTTCTACGCTTACTACGATACTAGCAATGTCGCCCCGGGTGCTACACCGCTCCAACTCGGTACGAGAGAGGGAGACGAACATAAATTATATTGTCTCGTCTAATTTAAAATTGAAATTAAAAAAGAGATCATGTGTTATGGTCGGTCCACTGGAACCGGCAATACGGGAATGTGGGAAAATAGGAATAAAAAGGTATAAAACATTACGTTATCTTGTTACTGTTGCAGCATTGATGAATTGCGCTTTTGTGTAAGTGCAGTCATTGGGCGTCATCGCGCAAGATACGCTTACCTGACACTGTGATTTCAATAGGCCATAGAGATGAATGAGGTTTGGAATGCAATGGGCATTAGAAATATTTGTAACTTCCGGCGTTCCGAGTAGATACGCCCGCTTTTTTTCCTTTCTAAATCGCTTTGCAGATATTATTGTAAAACAAATTCAGCAATCGAATGCAATGTTAAATAAATAAACACAATTGATCATATTCGCATGTAAAAAGTTGATCTTTAATGTGGGATCAAATGCCAGGGAACTAACTGGAAGTGATGACACATCAATTAATATTATTTAAAAAAAAAACCGATGATTCGATTAATATTTCTAATCGTTATTGTTTCAATTATTGATACTCCGGGGCCATAGATGGTGTTCGTATACAGGAATACAGGTGTCATCGCAGATAATAAATGCTTCTCTCACAGCTGTTGCTGCCGCGAACAAGTTATGACAGGTAAGTCCCTCGAGAAGCGATCACGATCTTGGCGAGCGTATGGACCGAGCGATCGAGGCGAGCTTGTTGAGAAGATGATAATATTCAATGGGATCTTATCTTGCCATTCGGAATGATAACTGATTGTAATTCACGTAGGAGAAAATTGATTTAGAAGAGGATCTTTTTGATACCCTGAGGAAACCCTGTAGGTACAGTTTTGGTACACATCCAAAATTACATCGAAAGTGAAAGCTGGTGACGATGTAAACAAGTCATAAAGTAAAGTGGATTGTTAAAACAATAGACTTGACAGCTCATAAAAGAGAATTAAATCAGTAGATGGGGAAATAACTTTGGCGTACGAAGACAACTTGACAAATATTGAATTAATTTTTTATTGGGCCGCGTATTTACGATAAATATAAAAGACAAAGGTTTGCAGGTTTATACATGAGTCGAGACAAGTTCCGCTTATGCAAGGTTATCCGAACAGACTGTACATAATCATGTCGTATTCAACTCAACGCACATTTACGTGATACGTGACATTATCAATAATAGCTTTCGCAATAGAAGTAATATTAATATTGGTCGATTCGCGATACTTTATTCAAAAATTATCATTTAATATTTTTTATTAAGTTTAATAGAAAAAGTGATGAAATATTCAAAGTATGGATCGTGATAAGCGGTACATGAGAAATATCTGGACTATTATTAATTATCTGACTAAATTTGCAATTGTAGAATTAAAAAAAAAAACAAATGACTTCAAAGATGTTAAACACAAAACTGTGTAAATTAGAAATAAAGCGATATTGCAAAAATACAAGCAAAAGTAGACATTGATGTACCTATCTTAAAATATTAAACAGCGATAAGAAGTCAATATAAAGGAGAAATATTAGGAATATAACTGAGATAATAGAATCAAAAAGCTTCAAAACACTAAAAGTGCAAAATGAAGTGTGAATGCAAAACTGCGTAATCATCACTAATCATCAGAAAAAGCAGCAAATGAAATATCCAATGTTTATACAGAGATAAGTAACAAATACAAAGCAAAAATATCTGGAATATACCTAATTATGTGACGAGAGTTTTTGACTCGTTACAACCGGCGCTAAGTAAACTGGACTGGGTGAATCACGGCTATTATTACAATATAACGTCATTAGGCTCATTACTGTAGCATAATTGTCAGGCCCGGGGTATTGTGAATACTAGGTTCGCAGGTAAACTTTGTTATCAATTACTAGACGTCCAAGCAAATATACCGACGACAAGGCGACGTGCGTAAGTAACTGATGAAAGTCTCAGGTTCTACGAATTTCCCAAACATTCACATTAGTCATTTAGGATGTCGTTGTGAAAAATCTAGGAACAATTCGTCAATAGTAATGCTTAAGGAAGCCATATAAATTACTGGGGGATATCCTGGTTGATTGCGGCAAATCACATTCTGCGAGAACTTGTATATGATTCAGAAGTAAGACACTTAAATCAAACCTTACCATGGGTTTAAAAATGATTAATAAATGTTTATTGTTGCTACTATATTTAAATTAAAGTATGCGTAAACGTATGTGAAAATGTTTAGATTTGGGGGATAAACTGTCAAAATTTAAAATGAACAGACCCGAATTTGCCCAATAGCGACCCAGTTTGCGACCCAAAATAAAATTTAGTTCTATAATTGGATTCTAGTTCTCCAGTTATTATTGGATTCAAGCACTAAGACTACATCTGAAGATGTGAGGTTTGCAATCAAATATATCAACATGACTTTCTGAAGTCCTGCGTTTGGAGTATACCTCTGAATTCTTCCTAACTGATGACTTGGCTATCTAAGTTAACATTTTGGTCTAACCTGTTTTATGGTCTTTGATCTTTTGCTAATCGAAGTGAAACTGTCCTTTACCTTTACAATCATGGCAGCAATTATTGTAAGTGCCATTATGTCTATTTCCTCCCCAAAGGATGCGGTCTTTTTATACCTGGAGGGTGGTTACTGGTTAGCTGTGCGTGCGTTTTTGTAGTTTTTTATTGTCCGAGATAACAGATGGGAAATCCCAGTTTGCCGAAAGCGGACTTGTGTTCAAGGAATTTAAGCCGGATAAGCAGTAATCGAGAATAATGAAACATAGCTTTCCAGCCGTTTAGTCAGGTGAGTCGACATCTTTAATCCCGTAAAAGAGCTAAGGGAAAATACACAGTTAAAACAGTTAAAAACAGTGATTTATATTCATTGAAAAGGTTTTAAAAATCATCACGTAAAAAAAACAAGTTTTTTTTTACTATAAAATCTACATCTATTTTTAATTTTCGACATAGTTGTGCCATCTCGTGGGCCGGGTAGTGGCAAAACCTCCTAGATCACAATTTCTATATTTTAAATTTTTTTATTTGGCTGGGATCGAACTTTCTTCCCCATTTAAAAAATATTAATTGACAGGCCTACAGGTGAGCAATAACTCGGAATTAAACAACTTTATGATCATACGGACATAATATTACTTTTGTATATGATCATAGAAATAAAGAACACAAGAAACGCGATTTTGAACGTGTTCGGTGAACCAAAAATATTACCACTCTTCTTCAGATTCAGGTGATTTTCGGCGAGTCAAGTAGCAAGTATACTCGCTACTTGACTTACTACTTGTTTAATGCGAACAAGCTAAAAAAGTACCAAGTAAGTGGCGACGCTGGTTTCCATTCAAATCTACACGGAAGGCATTTATATTTCAAGGTATGTATGAACGCAGTGGCGTGCACAGAGTTTTGAACCAGATTAGGCAGAAGGGAAAAAAAGCAAATTTATTTAAAAAACTTGTCACAAACAAGTTCTCCCATCTTGCAAGTTTTCGCTAAGAATGGGTAAGCTGTTTGTTTGTTGGGATTTCATAAGCCAAATCATACATCTATGCATTTTACAAACCATAAAACCGTTACACATAAAACTTCATAAACACAAACAATAGCAATATTTTGAAAGAATGTAAAAATAATACCTTTTTTTAAAGAACAAACATTCCCAGGTTACGAATAACCTGACAATATTTGAAAATCTCCTACTACAACCACAGCAAGCGAAAAATGTTGCTTGTGTAGTGATGGAGGACTTATCCAGACAAGAAATTGAACACACGACGTCCGGGTGGGATCCAAACGCGATGCCAACTCGGTTACTGTCCGGTTAACATTATTTCAACAACATTATCATTTTTCATTCATAAAAATACTCTGTAGTGAACGACATTAGGCATACTTAGTTCCAGCTTTTGACACATTATAGTTTGAGATCGGTTCAGTGCGCGAAGCGCTGCGATTCGTGGCGGGGACTTCGCGCACATTTTTGGAAGTATAAATTGATTTCTTGCTATAAGTTTATAAATAACTAGCTGGGTTACCCGGCTTCGCTCAGGACAACATTCGAGAGTGTTCTGGAATGTTCCACAATGATATATCCGATTCCCTATTCCCGAACGTTCCACGACATACTCTGCCACTCCTTCCAGAACTTTCTAGAGTTCTTATGGAACCTTCTAGAATTTTCCGGAAGACTGTTCTAGAAATTTCAAGAGGGCGAAACTTTCAGCCCATATATCTTCAAAAGCACGCCCTTTAGGTAAAAACGGGAACCGTCATCCTGGAGGTGGGATAGAGATCTACCACACCATATAACTCTTTTGATCGTACCGGGATTCGTTTCTGAGTGTTTTTAGACTTTCTTTCATAATTGATTATGATTTTTTAATATTTTTGTCCAAGTAAGATAGGGTATGGCCTTACATGGAAGGCACACAAGCACTGCCCACGAGTCTGTGTATTATCTATTCAGTGCCATAGATGTGTCATCTCGATGTACGACCATAGATTAGAACTCCTACTTAACCATTACAAATAATATTTTTAAATTTCGGAATGCACAGCGGTGAGCGGTTCGCCCGGGAAAGTTTTCATAACCCCGTAATGCGCGTTGTTCGGCGCGCAATCACGATGAAATTTGACAAGCGGCCTGGACACGCGTTACGGCGTTACGTAGCGGGCAGAAGAAGTCGTGGGCGACCGGAGAGGTTTCCTGGCGGAAGTCTAGCGGGGACGCGGGCGGAATAACAATAATACCATAAGTATTGCGGACTCGGGTTTCGTTTATCGCGGATCGCATCGATAGGACAATGCGCGGTGCACGCGTCATGTCGGGATTGTCCGCGCAGGACGATTAGGTACCCGCTCTGCAGGAATACGAATGAGACGGACACGAGTCATGGACGCTTTCTGATGTGATGATTATACCTAGCTAAAGATATCAACGTTAAAAGCGATCATAATTATTATTTTAGGTAATTAATTATCAAAAATCATTATTACGGATTAATAATTGTAAATAATACTAGCTGGGGTACCCAGCTTCGCCCAAAACAACATTCGAGAGTGTTCTGGAATTTTCCTTCAAGAGCATCAGCGAATCATCCAGAACGTTCTCGAAACTTTTAGACTCACCGACATAATCCGCCAATCCTTCCAGAACTTTCTAGAGTTTTATCAAACCTTCCAAAACTTTCCGAAAGACTGTTCTTAAAATTTGGCGAATCTTCCAGCCCTTATATCTTCAAAAGCACGCATTTTAGGTAAAAAAACGGGACCCGTCAACGTGGAGAGGGGATAGAGATCTATCCCACCATATAACTCCCTTGATCGTACCGGGACTCGTTTCTGACTTTTTGCGGGCCGCACGTTTTTTGGACTTTCTTTTATAACATATATTGATTAAAATCATTTTTACGAATCAAAAAGTAATTCATCTAGAAAATAAACAAAATAGAACGCAAGTAGATTTCAAATACTTCTTCTAACATTATAAAAAGTAAGTTCTGGCGTCATGAAATTCGCACTTTTCTACATGGAATTTCTAGGTCAAATCTCAAACCACGTACATATTTTTATCTCGCATCATTTATTTGATCACGAGTTTTGAAGCATTAAATTAATTGGTAGGCAATAATGCTAGATGTCAATGTTTTACCAACATTGTTCGTTTGTTTACAAAAAAACGTGTTAAAAATACTAAAAGAACATCAAAGACAACATAATTATTTAAATGAATGTATTATTACATTATAAGAGATTGACCATAATTTGCTTTTTGAAGAACTAACAAAAAGCTTTTTTTTTAGTTTTGGAATCAACCTCAAATTGCAATATTTAATCATTGAAGACAACAATATTAATGACTCTCAAACAAATGAGGAAAACAGGAAACACAGAACAAAATTCAGTCGAATTAGCTCAGTGGTCAGAGCTCAGAGCAATTCCCTGGCAAAGAACAGGACCTGGGTTCAGATGCGACCGAACTTTTTTCTGTTTATTTTTTCGTTTGAGAATCAATAACATTGTCTTCAATGATTAAATAAAAAAGTAGAACCATACAACCCGTGCACATCACAAAAAATACCAGACAAATTGAAACAAGACTTATTACTGTCGTAGGAAAATTGACAAAAGTAAATAATAAACACGACCGAGAAAAAATGGGTCCCAACCGCAGAGAATCACCGCACCTCGCCGCCAATGGACTCTGCATTTTGCCAATCAAACTTAACATTTCGAAATGTGCAAAGGTTTATTGAAAATGGCCGAATAATAAACAATAATCATGATATCATAACAGGAGCATAAAGAAATAGTACACAAACACCTTGTGGGCCCAGATGTTAGGGTCGGTGAATAGTCGCTAAGAATTATTGCCATAAAGAAAAAATATATTGGCCGGGAGGAAAAAATAGCCATCTGTCATAAATAGTCGGGAGCCGGTAAATAATATTATGTGCAAAACCCGGCTTCAGATATGGGTTGGTGTTGTATTTAAGCATTCATCGTAAATCATAAATATAAAACAAATCAATTTTTAATTGATATTATTTGTACCTATAGGTATCAATATTTATAGGTATATTATTAATACGATATGTACCTATCATGATTTTATACAGAAAATCTGTGTTAAAGAAAAAAACTTAAAACGGTGAGCTCTGGCGTTATGAAATTCGCAGACGTTTTGGTCTGTAATTTCTGGGTCACACTATACCAACTTTTGTCTCGCATTGTAATTTTAATCATGAGCTGTGTTATACAGAAAATCTGTATAACACAGAAAGATTATTAAAGAAAAAAAACTTAAAACGGTGAGCTCTGGCTTTATGAAATTCGCAAACGTTTTGGTCTGTAATTTCTGGGTCACACTATACCAACTTTTGTCTCGCATTGTAATTTTCATCATGAGCTGTGTATAGCGTAAAAAGTTGTAACTTCCATTTTGCTAAAATTAGATAAGACGCCTTATTGTTTGTTCTATTTTTTTTTAATGTTCCAAGAAAAAATTACGTTTTTACAAGATTAGATAGAATTAGCACCAGGTAAAACATAAGCAAAGAACTAATAGAACATGGATATTATTATGCATACATATTTTTCAAAATAACACATTAACAGATAATATCCACAAATTAATATTATAATATCCATGCTTCTAGAAATCTAATTCTAGAAAGCAATAAGAAGATAAAGTCTGAAATAAATGGTATAATTAATTACGAATTTAAGAGTATTTTAAATTGATTAACAGAAAGTGAAACATATTATATTTATATTAATGGTTTACAGCTTCTTCTACTTGTCAACTTAAATAAAATATAAACATTATCACTTAACAGATAAAATATTCAACTAATTCACTGAAATCGAATAACCCATCGGAAAAGGTAAGACATGAAACGATAAAATTAGTAGGACGTTGACTTTCGTAGTTTTTATGGATGCCCAAATTTATTATTGTACGGGCAATGGCCACGTTAATTAAAATTAATTTGCATGACAACTAAGAATAAAAAAATATTTTGGATTTCAGCCCTCCTACCTAGTCGAAACTAGCCGCAGCCACAAAAGATTGGGAATCTATTGTTCCAAAACTCATAAATTCACCAATGTTCCAATGTCTCAAAAATGATACAATTTGTAAATTTCGGAAAGATGGCGTTATTGTCGTTATTCAGTAAAATATTACGGAGTGACAGTAGATAGATGAACATGTTATTACTAATAATCGTAAGATAAAACTATAATCATTTAAATAATTATCACAATCTTAATATGTATACAAACAAAATTGATTGTTTTTAACAAATGTAAATAGTAATAATAATGATATGATATAATAATATGATATAATAATATGATTCACCTGTGTTTATTAGCATGAAAGTGTTGACATTTGACATAACAAAATGAGGTTAATAATTGCACAATATTTTATTAACGTTTGTTTTAATGTTATTATAAGTTAAACTTACCCATTTTAGCTGTTGTTGTGACCAGTGTGTTAATAATCGATGCACAAAATAACAGTAAAAAACAGTTCTTCAAAGTTAACACTTCAAACTATAATAATATTGGCAATATTATTTGGGCATCCAACTAGAAATTAATGTACGTTTTCTGGCAGCGAAAATTTCGAAGTGTTGCGAAACACGTTATATTTTTAAATACGAACGACCAATTATAATATGGTTATGTTTGTATTTATAAGAGTTCTTATTTATTTAAGAAAAGTAAACAACTTAATAATGTAAGAGTGATATTTAAAATACAAAATAATGGCAGCCACAAATTATCCAACATTCACAAGCACAAAGTTTATCAGAATTTGTCGATTCATGGTAATTTTACAACTGTCACTTTAAAATAATATATGTTTTGAAATCCATGTAAAAATCATACAATATTATATCGCGAAACGTGCCGGCATGCTTTGCAAACGACGAGCGACACCCCCTTTGAACAACCTAACCGGCCTAAAGCTGGCGCAAGACTGATTTCAAACAAATGGTTCACATTTCACATACGAGCTTCCGTAGAGGGGCTTAACCATCTCGGGCGCTCAGCCGAACGGGACGAAACCGGAACGAAATTTGTAACCAACCTAATCAAAAGGTCAGATACTCCGCTACACAATGCCTAAACTATTCCGTGTTATTGGTTTGATTTTTTTTGCGTGTGTGCAGTTTATTCGACTTGATTAGTGCTAGTTTTTAGAGTACACTTCGGTTAAGTTCGGCCGTGTTCGGATGTTTACGGGAAAAATCGTAGCCCAAGGGTTTGCCGGCTGAAACGGAAGGAAGTTGATATTCGTAGGCCGTAGAACAACGAGTATGTGAATGGAAACTTTTGGTATAGCGTCATTTTGCGCTACAATAATGATTTTATTAGTTAGTATTTTTTTGTTGTTATTTTTTTTGGAGTGATACAAAATAACGCTGTGTGTAGACAGTGTATATACACAGTGCTTTGTGGTTACCATTAATTTTTACTAAATAATACATTAAACTGCATTAAATAAAATAAATTTCGGAACAGTATTATATGACGTCAATGGAGAGATAAAAGAGAAGAAAATTGTCGGCATTTTTGCCCGAAGTGAGTTAAATTTTGTCTTAGGTCGGGTGAAATTGACTAACTTCGACATTTCTAAACAGATAATCGATTCCATTGGTTTGTCTGAGGCTCAGAGTTACTAAACATATAAATGTTCGCTTCCATAGAAGAGAAATATACAAAGAAACAAAAAAGAAATTAGTGTCAAATAACTGTATAATATTAGTATTATTCTGTAAAATAACTGTACAAGGTTAGTGTAAGATAACTGTATAACATTAGTATTATTGTGTAAAATAAATTTATAACGTTAATATTATTATGTAAAATAACTGTATAACGTTAGTATTATTGTATAAAATAACTGTATACGGTTAGTTTTATTGTGTAAAATAACTGTATAACACTAGTTTTATTGTGTAAAATAAATGTTTAACTTTAGTATTATTGTGAAAAATAACTGTATTATTGTGTAAAATAACTGTATTATTGTGTAAAATAACTGTATAACGTTAGTATTATTGTGTAAAATAACTGTAAACCTTAGTATTATTGTGTAAAATAACTGGTAGTATTATTGTGTAAAATAATTGTATAACGTTAGTATTATTATAATAAAGGTTAGTATAATTGTATAAAATAACTCCATTTTGTTAGTATTAGTAATCTATTCTCGCGTAATATAAAATGAAGGTCTTAGTATATTATGTAAATTAATTGTATAATGTTAGTATAATGTATAATTGAGTAAAATAACTGTGAAGTGTTTTAATTATTAGGTAAAATAACTGTATAATGTTAGTATTATTAGATAAAATAATTGTATAAAGTTAGTATTATAGTGTAAAATGTTAGTATGATTATGTGAAATAACTGTAAAATGTTAATAGATATTATAATGTACATGTCCCAAAGGATGTGAACGGAAGAATAAATGTTATATATTATATTACGTAGTTGTTTTATATAATAAAAATAATAGGAATATGTAAGAGCATACGTTAAAGAAAAAAAATATATTTTTATGTAAATGATGTCATGAGTTTTCTTCCACATCGGTAGATATAATAATTATAATCAAATAACATTTTTACATCGTTGTTTTGTGCTATTTCACTTCAAGGGGGTGTATCTTTAAGGCATTTTCTGTTCAGTAACTAAAAATGATAATTCCTTGTTTTAAATAATTTATTTATTTACCCTATCATCGTTCCTCAGTTAACAAATCGGAGAGGAATATCTTGTCCCAGGACTCTTTGACACACCCTCTGTCCCTTAAGGAGAAAGGACTGGGGTAATTCTAGAATTATCGCTTTGTTATTTATTCCACCTTGTTAACTAATTCACAGCCACCCCGAAGATGTCGTTGAATGGACCGAAACGCGCCTGAAACACTCAAAGGATATTACATTATGGAGCGTTTTTTTATGATACGCATACGAAATTTCTATAAACTGATATTGTATTCTTTATTATGTCGGAATTTGCAGGCGTTCTCAACCAAATTGCAGTAGATTTGTATTTTTACGAGTACGAGTGCTTGTATACAAAATTGTTAGATTTATATTTCACGAGTGGATTGTTGTCGATAGTATTTCGGGTGACAACTTTTTCACCGCTCGTAATAACGTGTAAAAATTAGAACTTAAGCACTTGAAGTGAAATAACACAAAAATGCGCTATACAAATGTAAGTTTATTGTTATTAATAATCGTACATACGTTATTTTTCAGTGAATACCCCATAAGAGTCCCAGCTGCTCCCGTCTGGAGCCAGTGAGTCTCCGGCATCCTCAGTTTTATTGTTGTGACTGAAAACATTTATTTTTTTAATGTATGTATATGGATAATAATTAAAATTAGGCTATTTTAAATAGTAGGAATCTACCGCCGAGTAGGATTAACAGCAATCATCTTAATATATAAAAATGAATGTTTCTCCGTTAGTTTCTTATGCGTTCCTAAACCATTCATCCGATTGCGATGAAACTTTGGTGACTTGTGCGCATGTGATGTGCGCATGTCCGCGATTGTTTGTTTACATATATTATATCTACTATGTTTGTAGGTAGTGGTTAAATAGAACATACATGGAACAGGAACGGCCTCCATGGTCGAAGGGTAAGGCTCTTGGCTAAAAAGCCAAAAGTCGCGGTTTCAAATCCTGGCACGTGCAAATAAATTTATTTTGCTTAATTAGTGTTATTCCACAATAAATTCAATAAAATAATATGTGGTATGTTAGTAGCACGTTCCAGAGAGGAAAATAATCAGTGTCGCCGTGGTGTAAGAACACCACTCAGAATTGAAACGTAGCTTTAGCCGTGTTTGGTGACCAGATCTGAACAGCTAGGTATTTCCCCACCTTACCTTCAGCCATACAACATACCACAATTGGAGATGCTGAAGTCTCACTGGATCGAGCGAGGAGCAATTGGAATGCTTTTACGGTATTCACATAAAAAATTATTAAATAGGAATTTTCTAACCTTGAATTATTTACCTCAATGTTGGATGTGTCATAATTATTTACGTTATTATATTCATCTAGTGACGTTATTCGACAGAAGGTCGATATTATTATCTCTCCCGTATTAATTTGTAACATTGCTCGTATAATAACAGCGAACACTATTATAAATGCATAATGTAATACCTATTAAATACTACAAAATGTTTAGTTATATATTATTAGTCATACAAAACTTAAATTTGGATTGGAGACCAAAATACGCAACCAAACGGAATAACATTATTTTAAATCAAAGATATAACAAAAATGTCGTAGGTAAAAATATATGATTTTTTATTTTTTATTTTTTTCAATTATGATATATTGATCAATCAAAAATTCTATTTTTGGTGATTTTGGTGGCAAATTGGACATTTTTTTATGAGTTAATTATGTTCATAAAAAAATAATCTTGCCCTACCTACTGAGGTAATACAATGAAAAAAATAGTTAAATCGTAAAAAGGTATTTCTTTGGGTAGAAATTTCAAATCATGTACGACTCATTTATGTTAAGATGATCCACAATGCGAAGTAATACAAAATCATGCAGAATCACGTGTTTTGGGTTTGAAAATTTGATCGCCCAGACATATTATAGAAGCTTAAATTAAATACTGCAAGTAGAGCAAATCTTTTGCTAAAAAAAAAATTAAGTATCCGATCTATAAAAAAATGCTTCGAAGTGCAAAATCTCCTATTTAAAAACCCCTTTTCAGATGTGGTTATATTGTATAATGTAGCAAATTAACTTTCTTACAAAATAACCGGAAAACATTTTAATATTTGTTTCTAAACTTAAAAAAAAAACACGAATTTTTGCGATGTTCTTTTTCAGTAAATTAAAATAGGCGTTACCCAACTGCGAATTTCACCCTTCTGCGATATGTAGAAGGTCCGAAAGCGCGTTTTATAGTCGCACTTAGTGTCCGCCCAGATTTTGGGCCGAATGGACGTGCATTGCTCTTCGCGTCGCTTCGTTCTGTAAAAATATACTTGCGAAATAACGAAACACCATTGTTGGCTATTGATTATGGTTTTTATTTTAAGCCCTAAAGTCGCTTACTCCGCCCAATTCCGAATGGGTCCAGGACTAGGGGATCGTCTTAAGATCTGAAATCGCTTTCAACATTAAAATGTATTTTTTTTATTTTTATTTTTGTTATTTTTTTAAATAATCATCACTGACCCAAATAATTGTCAAAATTACCTATAAAATCATGAAAAATTTAATTCTTTAACTACCTTTCTTTTTTAAATCAAAACACTAATAAATAAAGTAGCACATACCCGTACTATTTATTTATTATACATTTTGATTAAAAAAATAATTTTTCAGTTTGATTAAGTATTTTTGTCTCAAATTTGAGTTTTGTATGAAAAAGCTGCGCAGCCGTTCCTCCTAAATACTACATTTTATTCCATATCCATATAGTAGGTAAGTGAGTTGCTTTGATAAGTAAAAACGGTCTATCTCTAATATCAGAATTATTATTTTTTTAAATCTTAAAAATGTTTCCGCGTTGAGGGCACCTGCCATACTGGTAAGGTTTAAGCCTAAAGGGCCCGGCCCTCCCTACTGAGGCAAGTGAGGTCAGACTAGTTAATTTCAATACAATAACACCGTGATTGTCATATTTGTATTGGGTAGGTGTCACTACTTCAACTAGCTACAAATCTTGTTACTTTCTCGTACAGAAAGTATTCTTAAAAAATTAGAATTTATTAAATGTCCTGCCTATATTGAATTTTTTTTTAATGTATGTTTAACTGGACGATCGATACGTTTAACAGAGAAGTAAAACATTACGACTAATAACGTAACGAAGACAGTTCATTTACGGATACGATTTTAGATTTTCACGACCAAAAGTATTTTCGTTATTTGTTTTTGTTATGCCGTGTTGCGCTATTTCCTTATTCAGCCAACGTTTCGGACAGCGTTATAGTGTCCATCCCGAACAGGCCTTCCATTGATATGCTTGGTGTAACTCTAAGTGACCAGCTCAGGCACGGGGGCTCCATCGAGGCCAGAGTTAAGTTAGCCTCTCAGAAACTGGGCATACTGTACAGGGCACGCAGATACTTTAATAGTACACAACTGCTAGCCCTGTACAAATCGCAAGTGCGCCCCACGGTTGAATTTGGCAGCCACCTCTGGTCTGGAGCCCCAAAATACCTGAAAAAAACCCTTCACTTTGTGCAGAAACGCGCGGTCCGTTTGATAGATTCTCCTAATTTAACTAACGGATTGCAATCTTTAGAGCACAGGCGCCAGGTGGGAATGCTGTCCTTGTTCTACCGGTATTACAATGGAAGATGCTCCGAGGAACTAGCGTCATTGATCCCCTCGGCACCGGTGCATAGTCGGGAAACACGCCAAACGCGCGCTCAACATTTGTACACGGTTGACATTAGTCACATGAGAACGGGTCGTTTCTACGACTCGTTCTTGAGTTCAACAGCTCGGCTGTGGAACGATTTGCCGGCCTCTGTGTTTCCTCCTTCCTACAATATGGGTATCTTCAAGACCCATGTTCACTCCTTCCTCTCCTCAAAAACACCCTCCACACAGCATCCTCAAAGATGACATAGGCCCTGAGGGAAATTATTTTTTCCTCAGGGCCTCCTGTGTGGAGTTAATATAAAAAAAAAAAAAAAAAATCATCAGGGCAGATGTGTATGATGGACACTGTAACGCTGACCGAAACGTTAGCTTAAGGAGTAGGTAGCGCAACACGGCATAACACCCCAAAAACAAATAACGAAAAAAAAAGTTTATTTACATTTTATCGAGAATTCTTCGGTGTTGACCTGGTTTTACGCAGAATTTTAATAAATCAGATATGGACTGTAATTTTTCTCTTATTTTGAATGTCAAGTATGTCAAATTTCATAAAGAACTATCAAAATTCTGCTTAAACCCTTTTAGACCGTGTGTATACTCGTACATAAAAAAATATATATTTCAGATTTTTTTCCCTCATTCTCCATAATTAATAAAAAATGGCGGTGTTCGTTTTCCAATTGCTATAAATGCAATTTTTTTTAGCATTAGTGCAGGCGGTAGCCGTTTTAATATTCCGAAATATGGTTTTTGTGTATCCTCGACCGAATTTTTTTTCCCAGTTTTTTTGTGATGTAAGTTTTGAAAGCATTTTTTCAATATTTAATTTTAATTTAATTTTTTTATTGAATACAATATTATGTTTTTTCTCATTTAATGTGAAATGCGCCCTCTGAAACCTCATGTCCTTTCAGATGAATGTAGCAATAACTTCTAAACCATTGAAAAAAATACATCAAAATTTTTCGTTGTACTTGAAAGCTATTCTCTCTGAGCCCAAGCGTAATGACGAGAATTCATTAACTTTTATGGTACTGTGTTGAATTTGGAAAAGTTGAGTAGGTTGCGTGTATTCCACTCCCAATAATTCAGTGTTGTCATATCACTGACAAGAGTGCCAACACACCGCTGCGACACAAGATTGCTGACAACACTATCATTGTTGCTCACAAAAGTAGACACGGCAGATGAAAATATATACATAATATTCATTCTTTTGTTGCTAGGATGGAAATGAAAAGGGTGGGTATATTGTTTTCGAGAGTTTGTTTCGTTTGATTCAAAATTCAATTCAACACTTTTGTTAATATTTAAATATTGAATCCCAGCTTCTAAGAAATCTACTAAGGAAGATGGAGAATGGTGAACTGATATTAATTTATAAAATGGAGAATGGTCAACTGATATTAATTTATAAAATGGAGAATGGTCAATTATTAATTTATAAAGTGGAGAGTGGTCAACTGATATTAATTTTTTAAATGGAGATGGTGAACTGATATAAATTTTTAAAATGGAGAATGGTGAACTAATATTAATTTTTAAAATGGAGAAAGGTGAACTAATATTAATTTTTAAAATGGAGAAGTGAACTAATATTAATTTTTAAAATGGAGAATGGTGAACTGATATTAATTTTTTTAACGTAAGCTCAAAAGTAGGTATCCGCTTAGTAAATTGTGATGTAATGATGAAAATGTGGGAATAAAAATAACAAAAAAACACCATTTGGGGGGCGGATATGGGTATCGCCGCTCTGAAACTATTTATTAAAAAACCAACACCCCTGCCATGGTGTAAGTGTGAAATGGTGACTTAGCAGGGATTCCCGGGTTCAAAGGATTAGGTTTGCTTGGCGGGCCGGACCGAGAGAGTCTGGTTGAGAGAGACCTAACCTAGACCTATCCAGCAGAACTCTTTCGACCCATCGCCTTGCCCCGCAGTGGGAGGGATTGATTCTTTCGTCCGTTACTCCTGGACACACTGTCCTTCAGATTCCTACCCACCCCTCATACCTTTTTCATTCACAGAACTTCCTCTACTAACTTTTCTTAAAAGACCCTCTACGCAGCATCCCCAAAGATGACATAAGCCCTTCATCAGGGCATCCTGTGTGGAGCGAGTGTTAAGATATAAGTAATAGTTTTTTCGCATTATTTAATGAAGAAACTTTTTTTTCTCAGTTTTCCAAAAGGATAACATAAAAAGTATGTAAGAATCAAAAGATTTTTGGATTAATAGATCAATAGGTACCTACCAAAGTTTTTTGTATTTCAATATCTTTGGTACCTACCGTGCAAATTATCAATGAATTAAGCTTATTCTGTTATATCTAAATATGTACTTCGTAAATATACCAATAGTTAGGTACCTATAGCATCTATTCAAAATCAAAAGTACAAATGATCCATTCTCTAATAAATCCCTTCAATATAATATATTGAGGGGGTGATAATCTTTTGTAACTTATTGTTTTTGTTTTGGCTGAATCAATTAATATCAGTTCTGATTTTCAATTGGGTTTTGGGTATCAGAGGGCTTGCGGATTATATCGACAAACAGCAGTTATCATTTATCCCTCCGATGATTTCATATCAATACAAACGTCACAAATCAATCACTTTGATATGTGCATTGTTTGTTGACAGTTAAAATGGGGTATTTTTTTTCTTCTTCTAAATATTATATCTATAAATAATTATATCTTTACACTGCTAAAAAAAAGTTAACCTAAAAGGTTCCCTTTACATAGTATCTATAATTCCTGTCCCTTTTTCAAAAGAATAAATTATACAATTACAATTGTAACAATAAATCGCAACAAACAAGAAGGAATCTTTAGTAGGTTGTTTGCTAAGCCAACCGCACGTATAAGTATGTCGTATTTTGTTATTGCTGCATGCTTCTTCGGAGAGTCAAAATTATTGTTAGTAAAAATATTTTTACAGCGGATTTTCACTTAAGATGCCTTCAGATATAAGTATATCGACTTTGGTTGTACGGCCGTATATGCTCTTTGCATGCTTACTTGAAGAAAAAAATCTTCTAAAGGATCAACTGTCGGCCGGACCAACTGTGGGAAGGATCAACTATCGGTCGGACCAACTGTCGGCCGGACCAACTGTCGGCCGAACCAATTGTCGCAGGATCAATTGTCGCCGAACCAATTGTCGGATCACTGGACCCCCTACACACACTTATATACGCCATTGCGCGAAATAAAACGTAATTAAGCATAACCACGAAAAATCATACAATGTTAAGTAACCTCGTTAAAAAAACATTATAAGGCTTCACAAAATTAAATCCCTTCGTTAATTTATTTAGGTGTATTCATGTTTTTTAATTGAACCACATGTAAAAATACGCTGAATCATTTAATAAATTGGGAGTAACCGAGTGATCTGATTGTTGCATTATCACGGGGAGCGCATATTCCCAGAAGGGTAAACAATAATAATGCAAATTAAGATATATCTTCTGTCTAAGATCTTGTAAGCAGAACTCGATGGATCTCCCGAACACAAACAATACTGGTAAGTAAATGGTTCTGATGAAAATTACAATATTAACACGGGTTGGAGAATACTTCATTGTTCCAAGAAATTAATTATGATTGTCTTAACTAGGTGTCGTGCGATGAACTCTAATCGTTTTAATCATGCTTTTTTTTATTGAATACCTCGTCATATGAGTCCAACTGCTACTGTCAGGAACCAGAGGGACTATGATATCCCTAGTCGGGGTTTGTAGTGAGACTGAAGGGAAAGGGAAAGGGAAGGAGACGGGGAAAATGAAGGTTGGGAATTACCTACCTGGCTATGAATTTAGAGTGATGGTCTTTCACCTGGGCGGTAATGAGAGTCTGTACCACTCTCAGGAGACCCTGAAAAAAATAATTTCCCTATGTCACATTGCTGTGTGGAGGTTCTCTTTAAAGAAAGGAAGTTCTGGGAAGGAAAAAGATATGAGTTGTAGAGAGGAATCCGGGGGTCAATGTGTCCAGGAGTAACTTATGAATCCACCTTTTGAAAGAATCTCATCCTTGCGATCTCTCGAAAGAAACCATTCCTTTGTTCTGAACGCAATCATTAATGTTCTCCAAAATGACCTAGAAAGAATCAAATACTTGCGATACTTTCAAGGACATAAAGAAACCATTCTTTCGTTCCGAATTCAATTATGAATGTCTCAAAAGTTGTCTTGATAGAATCTTAATAAAATATCTCATTCCTGCGATATCTAAACTGTTCCTTTGTTAAGAATATTATAAACTAATGTGCAATTTGGCTTTACTGAAACGGAAACCCTTCCCAGTTGGACAGACAAAGCATCATTTTGAAATGTATTGTATTGTATTATACATATAAATAAAAAAAAAAAAAACTACGGTGCAAGACGAAGGGTCGAGAGAAAACGACTTGAGGGGTCAAAAGGCCTACGTAAACCATTCTCTCTCGATTCGGCCAGTCACCAAACGTAGCGAATCACTTGAGGTAACCTGTGGCAGAGGTGTTGGTTATCCAATAAATGGTTCAGCGGTACTTATTTCCGCCTCCCAAATTGAAAGAAAATTGAGATTTGTTGGTAATATTTCTTTTTGAACAATATGGTATTGAATTGAACCTTACTGCAGACAAGCAGCCATGTGGCAGCTTCGCGGGATTACCTATTTATTGTCAATTCTATTGTATTATGTTAAGTATGTTTTTGTTAGAAATAATAAAAAAAATAAATAAATAAATGACAATTTGGCATTAGTTGCGTCGACCTGTAAATTATGTCAGACAGAAAACATATCCACTTTTCAAAACGCCAGAACGCCGCTCACCTCTCCAGTGTTATAGAGTTCTCAAGAACATTCATTCACAAATTCGGATTTGTTTTAAATCAATATAATTGGCTGTATTCCTAACTTTTTCTCCGCTTCGTTGTCATCAATTTGTTATTTGTGTTTGATTTTTTTAATAATAAAAAACGAACCTTTCGGTAAGGATTTCACCTTAAAGGGGCGTAGTTCACCTTCTGAAGAAGTTCATAATGCTCTAGCTATAAATAAAACGCCTAGCCCATTTTTTCCACAATTATTTATAGCAAAACTCAATTAACTGAAATATTTTGAAAATTCCCCTGTTCGGCCGCGGGTAGAAATACCTCTATCAAAACACCTGTACGTTTTCCAATTTAAATTCCGCGCCCAAAATTAACGAAAGGGCACCTTAGGACGGGCTTATTAAGCAGGCCTTATTAAATGCGATCATCGAGGCTTAACCTAACCTAACCTAAAACATCGGAGTAGATGATCCTGGGTTCCCAAAGAACCGGCCGCCATGTTAAAGACGTCAAATTACATGTAATTATCTTTCAAATAATATGGTCCTTTGAAGGAGGCATATATCCAATTATTCCATCTAAAATCGAAGTGCGCTCAATGTTATAAGTACTTCCAGATTTTTTATACAGGTACAGGTGACGGCCTCCGTCGTCGAGGGATAGGGTTCTCGACTAGCAATCTGAAAGTCGCAGGATAAAATCCGGACGTGCGCAAGAAAATATGATTTGATTAAATTGTTTTAATTCACAATTTAATCATGTGAAATAGAAGATGCTTTCGGTATCGTTCCGGTCCAAGACCACAATTCAGAATTCAAACCTATTCAGACGAAGTCGTGTTTTTTTTATAAGAATGCCGCACAAGAGTCCCAACTGCTCCCGTCTGGAGCCAGTGAGACTACGGCATCCCCAATTTGGGGTATGTTGTGAGGCTGAAGGTAGAGGGGTGGGGAAGGAGATGGGGAAGAGGAAGGTGGGGGAGTACCTGGCGATTCGATCTGGTCACTAAACACGGCTAAAGCCATTTCAAGCAATGTTTCAATTCTGAATGGTGGTCTTACATCAGTGCGATACTGAGAGTATCTTCCACTTTTGTGGATCTAAATAGCCAGGAATTCCCCACCTTCTTCTCCCCCATCTGCTTCTCCTCTCCACTAACTTCAGCCCACAACACGGCTCCAGACGGTTGAAAGTAGATGGGACTTTTGTGCAGTATTCACATAAAAAGGTGAATTTTAATTCATGAATGGATATTTTCGAATTTTTGTATAAATTACTGAGTTTATCGAAGAAAAGAAAGCCAAGCTTTGTGACGAATGGGAATAAAATAAATTATTAATTTCATTCCAATACAAAGATATCTTGATTTGTTTAAGAAAAAATCATGATATTACGTATTAGGTGGGTATACACACGCGAGCCGAACCTGCGAGCCGAAACCACGAATTATGGGAAAGGAACGAAACAACCGCAAATGGCACGAAACGCTGCTAGCGATTGCTTAGTCCCTTTCCCATAATTCGTGGATCGGCTCGCGATTGTTTTCACAAATGTATACGCAGAATTATCTGTTTTTTGGGTGTCTCATAATAAAAAGTCGTACTTGTTGAATAATTTTTGCATCACAAAAGTTAGATTTTTTGGGGATGCTTTTGAATTGATTTATGGAAATTTTCAATTAAAATAAACCGTTTTGAATTTTATTAAAAAATAGTAACTTATACCTAAAACAGTTTTAAATAAAAGGTAAATTTGAAAAATAAACCCTTATATTTTAGACTGCAGTGGCGGGGGTAATCACCTATAATGTACGAGTATACATCAATTCTTTTTTTATTTTTATTTTCATGTTGGTTGAATTCAATTTTGTCATGTTTTAATATAGGGAAATCGTATTCTAAATTATTAACGTTTAAATTTCTGTTCCTTGCACGTTTATCCTTTAATTAATAATATAATGAGCATAGCAAGCACGCTGTTCAAAAATACGCGTTTTGGTAGAAAACGCACAAACTACCATCCGTAACGAACATATTCATCTAACAATACAATTTCGCATCCAAAATCCATAAACCCTCATGCAATATTCCTAATTAAAATGAATAAAAACCTTAATTTTGTTATTTTTCCATCAATCGCCTAAAATTGAAATTGGAACATAATAAATATTTCGAAATTCGAATGCGCCAGAAAAAAAAGGCGAAGTGGAAATTTAAAACGAAGCCGGGAATTGAGGAATAGGCTCGGAGGGTAAATTGGGATAATTACGGCCGCGGGGCAAACTTCTTCAGTAGTTCACTGATCCGCCGCCGGGGAGCGTGGCGCTAGTTGCGCTTTTTTAATACCCTTTTCGGTTCCGATACTTTTTTATTTCGTGATTACGTTTTGAGTTCAGGATCACCCCGAAATAAAAGGTTTAAATAAGATATTTGAAATTTAGGATAAAGACGAAAATCTTTTAATGTTTTTTTTTTTTTTATAAAAATTCAATACAAAACTTTTGAATAATTGAATATTGCTACATTATCGGCCGTAAAATGCGCTCTTTTGTGTAAAAAAAAGAATTGATGGTATTTAACTCTATTTTTAAAAACCCAATGTTCAGTTCACCTTGACATGTTTTTCATTCACTTGATATTTCTAAAAAACACTCTCACACATCACAATCGTAATGTTTTATTTTAATATTTAACTTCCTTTAACTCTGAAATTTGAAATGTTAAGGGTATGACGTCCACTGCGAGCAAAACTATGTCTAAAATTACCTAATAAAAGTGTTACCTAATTTAAAGTAATCTGTCAGGTAAATATGGTCCCGTATCCTGTTTATTATTTACATGTTAATAATTTAAATAATGTGCACATTTTAACGTAGCATCACGTTCATTTGTCAAATGCATTTTAAGCACTTAGTATTTATTGTATTATTGATCGTTGAACTAGCGGATGCAATGTGTTAGCCATCGGTTGTTATAATAAATTTTCAAAGTTAGATAATAATAAGAATAAGATATAACACTGGAAACATAATTGTACAGCGCCCTTGTAATTTTTTACACAAACGGCGCTATACAAACCAAACCAAAAATTATTATGGTACAAAAATTATTAGGGTATAAGTACCTAATGGTGGTCTTTAGATGTTTCAATGTAATAAAAAAATATTTTAAATGGGTAGATAAAAATGTAATCATATTAAACTGTTTATAAATCTTGAAAACGATTTTCTAAATTACTTAATCTAATCCAAAATTTCCAAGCATAATCGTTCTTTCCGGCATTGTTTGAATTTTTCCTTGTACCCAAAAGTGAAAAAAAATGGCAACACAGCACAACATTTTTAGGATCATCCTTAGTTGAAAGCTATTTATTAACGAGAATATTAAAGAAAAAAAACGATCGCAAGTTCGGAACCCTACATACTTATTTACCCGTTCCGCAGGTTTTTACTGCTAGGCCCTGCGGGCGGCTTTTCGTTCAGCTTCGCCTAGTTAGTGTCCAATCCAATTGGAACTGATTTAAAAAATAGCCTGTTCCTCGGATCCACTGTCACCGAGTGATAGTCACCGGTAAAAAGTAACCGAGACAGGCAATGACGACATATGTGATATATAGCCGCTTGATACAACTATGTATTACCGTCAATCTTTCCATATCCGGAGAGACACTACATATTAACAAATTCTTAGCACTTATACCTAGGAGGGACACGTTCCCATCCGACCTGCTGACAAAGTGGCGACATCTTGTGACGAATTATTGAATTCAAAACCGAATTACAGTGGTAGCTTTGTTTGAAACTCCACGTACACAGGTGTTATTTGTGGCGCGACCCGTACGGCGTGGCGTCAACATGCAGCCGAAACTGGGTTCTGAAATTCAAACACGCAGACGCAGACTATTCGATTCGATTGATTTGAAAACGAAATGTTATTCGGTTTTGAAAACGCTGTGTCTCTCCAATCCTCTCCTACCCCGCAATTAGATTCCTCCTCACAACTTTCCTCAATTAATTAATTTTATCTGAGATGCTATTAACTCATTGCCCCTTGGCATTGAAACTCTTATTAAGCATCATATAATCGTTAACGTTATGTAAATGTTTCTAGTGATGTAAAACCACCGTAAAAAAATATTTTCAAGTAGCCAAATAATATTTAAATTTGATGGTTGTTTATGAATATTATTTAATTGCAGTAGAAATGCACCCAAATGTGCAATAATATTTCCTTAGCACGCGCTGTGCTGCGTGCGTGGCACATGCGAAATGCAGTAAACTGGGTATAATTAGGATTTGTTTCTATCAAGATGCAGATATAATAATGCAAAGGGTTGAGAAATTTCGACTTACAAGTTAAATGGTGGAAACAGGAGTGCAGTGGAAGAAGCGATTGCATTAATTTATTTATTTTCAGGAATAAGAACGTTGGGATAAATTTCAGAATAAGAAGTTCATATTTTTGCGACTCTGGAGTATTGTTCCGGTTTCGTTGGGAAATGAGAAGTTTACCAACTAACTACAGGAGTTGCCTGACTTAACTCTTTTCACCGTAGACATATGAATACTAGTAGACGATAACAGACAGGAGAGGGGTACAAACCAACTATATCGGGATGCAGAGGGGCAAGATGACTGTGATGATATGTCGTCAATAATCAATCTGACAGTATATAGGCATCTCGCATTATAATATCACCATTTAGTTCTTAAAAGTAAAATCTGCTTTTGAATGAATAGACCTTTTTACATGGAAGCGCGAATTGCTCGCCACGTTATGAACAAATTTTCGAAGTCCAAATACGGAAAAGTAAAGTTCACCTGTTTTCAGAGTCGAATATTTTGTTGCCGTATTTAGTTAAGACACTTATAATGTTTCATAATTTACTTACCCCAGTAAACAGCGATAAGCACACTTGAGAAACGCGTACATATGTATATGTTACTAAAATTGATCAAATTATATGATTTGAATAAGCTTAAAATAAAGTAAAATAATGCTTAGGACCTATAGAATGTAATACGACAATTGGGTTTATTCTCTTTTTCACTTCCATTTTTACACGTTTTCATAGAACAAGCCACCATTTTTGCCGTGTTATTTCCTAAAATGTACCGATGAGAGCTCGACGCGGGTTCGCACAAGATAATGACGTCACATTTTCTAGATTCGCTCGAGGCCGTTCGAGAGCCCAGTCGGCTCCAAATGGAACCGGTATGGGGAGGGGGAAATAATACACTTTTATCACTCAGGACAGGTCTACTAATATTCATATGTTTATGCTTTTCAAACATTTAATGGAATAAAATAGTTTCCAATTTATATACTTTTTTGTTATATGGAAACGAACCCGCAAACTCTATTCTCAAAGTCACTGTACTCAGTATGTATTTTTTTAAAAGGAAGAAACTTTCCCAAATACCATCATACATGTAGGTAAACAAAAGACAGTGGCTCGTGGTTTTTTTATTGGGGGTTCATTTCAGAGTAAACCACCTTCGATTACAGACATTCCACTTATAATCCGATGTAAGCTCTCCATATTTTTCACATATGTTAAAATGGAGCTCTGTGCGGCAGGACCATATATTATCGCACGGTTTGCTAAACTTGCAAATGCTATAATTAATGCGACATGAAAAATATGAAAGGTTTTTTTAAAAATGTATTTTACTTTTGGCACCATATGGCTGGGCTATATACGAACCATATTTTACCTACCAATAAAGGTTATTTTAGAATTAAACCACACCAACATAAATTCAACCCAATAAAGTAAAGTGATGATATATTTAAAACGTTGCATGTTGCCTCTTCCAGTTTAAAGCAATAGCCTGAGGGATTACACCTGCCCGGGCCCAGGGCTACCCCCCTCTCTTCCATTCTCCCGCCAAAATACCACCCTCACCTCCCATTGGCCCCAACTTCCCCTCCCCTCGTTTGCAGAACTATCTACTTCTTTTGCAATAAACTGCATGGGAATGATCGCTAGTGATTGACTTGCCTGTTTAGAGTAAATTAATTAATCAAAACCAAATAAAAAAAATAAATTAGCTACCTACCATTTTTATCTAATCTAAGCGAAATAAGAACTTTTTTGTCAATTGTTGGGTTTTTGCTGTATGTTTTGTCAATTGTTGGGTTTTTGCTGTATATTTTGTCAATTGTTGGGTTTTTGCTGTATGTTTTGTCAATTGTTGGGTTTTTGCTGTATGTTTGTCAATTCTTGGGTTTTTGCTGTCAAACATATGTACGAAATTGGCTGACAAGGAGTTTCAGAAAGCACACAAGAAACATTAACTGTCAGATCATTATTGTTTTGTGTACCACATCACTACGGTTATGTCAATGATTATATTATTATTCATGGTCTATCTCTAAAACTTTTCTATTGTTAAAGTCTGAAATAATAGAGTCATATAACACAACAGTTATCATTGTTTCCAATAATAAGTAACCATAAAATTTATTTGTGGATACAGTCGAACGAAAAATGAAATAATGAACAGCATCGATAAAAATGACCCTAATGTTTTTAGTAGAGATGCCACAAATAGTGATTTTGCTGAATACCTAATATTCGGCTAGGCTTTCGGCGGAAGCGCCTAATATTCGGCCGCCGAATATTCGGCGACACTTAGTACATTTCGCGGGTGACAGGTTCCGACCTACAGCATTGAAGTGGGTGCAGTAACACGCTGTGGTCGTATTTGTTTAATTTTCTAGTAGGTCGTATCATAACACGCATTATTTGTTGATTGTTACATATAATATCTTAAAAATTTATATCTTAAAAAATATCACTGTTTCTTCGCGAAAAGCTTTACAAAAACTAACTAACTAACTATCGCGCCGTTTCTCCGCAGAGGTAGGCAGAGACGACGGACCGATCTTGGCACACACTCCTTGCCTCGTTCACACTCATACATCGTCCCATACATGCTCTTCTATTATTCTGACTCTTGACATGGCCCGACTCAAGTATCTGATTTATTTGGTTGTGCTATGTCTTCCTCGGGCGTCCCCGTATTCGTCTACCATTCACATTTGCGTCGTATATTCTCCTTACACTCTTTTCCTCATTCATTCACTCTAAATGCGCAAACCATCCGAGCGTTAAAAAATGCTGATTTTTTGTTATAATAAATTTTTTTGTACGTAATATCTATTGAGAGTTTTTTCGTGATTGGGTATTCGGTATTCGGCCGAATGTTTTGCAATATTCGGCCGAATATCGAATAGTAAAAAAATAGCCGAATAGGCCGAATACCGAATAGTAGCCGAATATTCGTGGCATCTCTAGTATTCAGGTCTTAGTAGCTCAATTGATAGTGCTGGTCCCGGTAATACTAGAGTAACTAGAGGATCTGAGTTTATGTCCCAGTTGTGACCGTTACTTTTTTATTTTTTGTGACTTTGCCTTTGTTCATTTTTCGTCGAGAGTTGTTGATATTATCTTGTTCATTGATTAAATATTATAATCAGGTTTATTAGCTTCGATAAGTAATTCCTAAAAATTGAACAATTTATTCATCTATCTAAGTCTATCAAATTATTAGTCTTCAATTTGTGAGGCGGGTACGGGTACCGCTACCCCGGGAATTTTCGGATAACCAACACACCTGCCAAAGGTTACCTCAAGTGGTTCGGTTAATGAGGTGAGGTTTGTCTTGGACTTGACGGTCGATGCGTTTGCCCACATACTGCGCGGCGGATCGGATCGGGGAGACTGATTAAGGAAGACTTTTTGAACTTTCCAGCCAGACTCTCTCGACCCATCGCCTTGCGCCACAGTGGGAGGGATTCACATGTCCGTAACTCCTGGACACATTGAACCCCAGATTCTTACCTACCCGTCATACATTTTTCCGTCCCAGAACTTCCTCTCCTTTCTTTCCCTAAACTTCATTCTCCTCACAGCATCTTCAAACTAATCTCACCTTTTCTCAGTGCATTCTGTGTGGAGTTAATGTTTAAAAAGCTAAATTTTTTCCTTTCATTAGAAATTGATAACCATCGCAAAATTATAAACGCTGATTAGGTATTTTATTAAATCCAATTCACATAGAATAAGTATTTCTTATTTATTTTTCTTACTATTGTGTTGGAAGGCTGATCACTGATCACCGAACTGCGTACCCCTGACATTGATGATATTTCTCAGATTTCCTCTCAAAACACCTTCAGGATAACCCTTTATCTCATGACGTACAAAATATCTCGTCTATTTAAAAAAAAATCTTTTTAACATACATAGGAATGCGTTTGTGCTTGCTCGTTTGCTCTTCGCTCGTTTGCTCTTTGCACTTAATGCAGGAGTAATTTAATTAGGAAGAGCACCCTTTAAACGTATGTTTTTGTAGGATTTAAATAAAGTGCACTCGTTTTAAAATAGCGTTAAATTGTGGTCTTAGGTAAACATAATGTTTTTTATTTATTTATTTACGGACAAATAGTCCATTAATAACATAACAATAACACGAATAAAAATGAAGAGCATTGACGAATTATAATATCAAGAACATATAGAAGACTACAAGTCAAAGCTTGAAGATGGATTTAAAAGACTTTAAAAATTACACATTTCGTATCGACTGCCGAAAGTCATTTAGGCTAACACCAAAAAATTCAATGCTTTGTCTTGCGTTAACAAGTCTCGACATTCTGGATAAAGGAGAATGATAACCATAATAAGTAGAATGTTGATTGAGGAACAGCAATTCATTATTTCGGAGACTATGGGAAGAGGTGTTAAACTGGATGAGTTGTAACAAAGCAGGTGTGTCAGTAATACTGTTGATAATTTTGAATATGCAAATTAGATCAGTGTCCTTTCTACGTTTTTCTAAAGAAGAAATGTTTAAAGTTTGTTCAATTTTATCATACGAGTACTCGCCTCTTTACTAATCTCAAAGCAATTCCCCGTAGGGAGCGATGTTGAACTGATTCGATGTGACAAACAAGAAACAACATAGAAACATAGAACAACATAGTCAGCGGTAATTCTATGAATGAAGCCGAGTAGTTTAAGTGATTTGTTTACGATGTTATTAATGTGATCAATTATATTAGCGATACCAAACACATTATTTTCGATTTACGGTGGCAATGTCTCGATCTCTTGCAAAAGAAACTTAATCTGATACAAGATTTTCTGTGGGTATATTTAATAATACTTTGATAATGTGCAGTCTCTACAATTGATAGATTTTGGAAAAACTCGTGTGCATTTGTATTTTTTTACATTGACTCCATACAGGAGGCCTATGTAGAGGGTCTATTTAAGGAAAAGAGGATGTTCTGGATGGAAAATGTATGCGGGATAGGTAGGAATCTGGGATTCAGTGTGTCCAGGAGTGACGAAATTATGAATCCATCCCGTCTAAGACCTCAAATATTTGATAGTTTTAACATTTTTGCGGCTCCCGGTGTCTAATCACTCGTCAACAAAACTCCGAGATCAAAACTGTAGATTTTTATTTGTAACTAGCTGAAGTCCCCGGCGATGACTGGGCTTTACACAGAGTTTTCGAAATCAAATGTAAACAGTGACCCTCCTCTTGTTTTGAAGGCCACATGTGCAAAATTCCATCAACCTAGGCATAAAACTGTAGATTTGCATACAAATCAAATCCACACCGCCCTCTTGCCAGCCGGCTCGACGACCGCATATAGACATTCCCCTTTATATATTACATATTTCAACCAATTTAAACAAAACCTTGACAAATTATACACCTAAATCTTCCTCATGAATTACTCTATCTATTGGTGAAAACTGCATGAAAGTCCGTTCAGTGGTTTTGAGTTCATCGCGAACAACAAACAGTCAAACGCGGCGGAGGACTTTGTTTTGTAATACCTGTGTAGAGATAGTTATAATTGAGCTAAACAGCGACTGAGAATAGGCCAGCGTCCTTAATTAGTAGGCGGTAGAATTATAATTCTGGGCCCTTGACCTTGATAACAATGGTATTTATCTATCTCTGAATCTCTGTTTTATCGACAGCTCGACCTTATCGCTACAAGTGTCATCTGTGAATAACACCTCAAACTAATAATATCACAAACCACAAACATTATCACTGTTTGTGCTCCACATTGCTGAACTTCAAAGAATTTAAATATGCAGTTTACATATATGTATTATACCATCTGTTTCATTCACAGACCTTTTCAATGGTTGCTTATTTATCCTTGCTATTTCCCTCCACTTTTTCATTCATCTTCCTCCCTTCTCTGACATCTCGATCTTCCTTCCCTGTCCTCACCCTGGTCCATCTCCTCTCCATCCCTGGTCTCCCTGTTCTGCTCTCTGCTCCTCCATCCTCCAGCACCTGTCCCGGTTCAATGAGCCCGCTTTTTGTCCATCAATACGGAATGCCGCTTCTACAATCGGGTTGCCATTCATAAGAGGCGACATGACAGAAAGGACGGCCAAACGAATAAACAATCACACGCGAATCCTGTTCAATCCCACCAGGGTTGCCATGCTTAATACTGAGACACCCTTTGTTTTATCGGTGGAACAATTTTTGTTTTTAAATAAAAGCTTTCTTAAAATTAATTCTTTAAAATAGACAACAATTTCTCAAAATTTTGCTTGCATTGAAAATTACCTTCACATATTTCATTACTTCTTTTTAATTTTTTTAATTTCTTAGGAGCCCTTCACTGCTCTATGTACTTGTAATGACTTTAGTGATTTTGACTTCTTTCAAAAGGGAGATCTTATAATATGTATGCCTTAGCATGTATTTTAATCTTGCTTTTTTTATATTATTTGAGTATTTTAATTTCTATTTTCTTTGAAATGACTATTTTCATTACTTAGTTTATTTTTAGATTTTGTTATGGTTTATATGCTTTTTTAAATGTAAGTAGTTTTTATTTTTGTGTCTGTATTTATTATTCTTGTTATTACATTATAAAATAGCCTATATATATGACTGTAAAAGTACCGGTTTGAACCTAATTATTCCGGTGAACACAATTTTGTCGCATGGTAAATTAAAAATGGTTTCGTTTTTTATTATTTTATATTTCATTATATTTACGGTTCCATGACAACTCAACAACGTGGTGTTTCAACAAACCTTTAAAGTAATGATATATTTTTCTAAATAGCCCATTTAACCTATTTTACCATCTTCATCATTTTTAATGACTTTTCTAAAGAGGTGTTGAAGTTGTATGATTATGAGTTGTTCGGTCACCATATTTACACAGTAGGTTAAGCGAGATTTTTTTTAATTACCATTAACTCATAAAACAATTCTTAAAGTTGCCCTCAAAATCGTGTAAAAATGATTTCCTTTAATGGCATATATTTTATGATTTAAAAGATAAATAAATAAAGAAGCATATTTTCTTATTAGATATTAGTTTTGATTAAAAAAGTAAATATTCAGTTTGGTCAAGTATTTTAAATCCAAATTTAAGTTTTATATGAAAAAAGTCTCTCAGCTGTTCAGGTCGAAAAACATGAAGGTAGTTTAGATTGCTTAAACTCAAGTTATTATACCTACCAAACCATATTCATTGAAATTGTGGGTTTTTAAATTTATTTTATTTTTTACATGAATACCGCACCAAGTCCCAACTGCTCCCGTCTGGAGCCAGTGAGACTATGACATCCCAAATGGGGTATGTTGCGAGGTTGAAGGTAGTGGGGAGGGGAAGGAGATGGGGAAAAAGAAGAGGGGAAGTACCTGGCTATTCAGATTTGGTCGCCAAACCATCTAAAGCCATTTCAAGCAACGGTTCAATTCTGAATGGTGGTCCTACACCAGGGCGATAATGGGAGTATTTTACATTCTGTCTGTCTGTGAGTGACTGTAACTATACTTAACTGAACTCGGATTACAAAAAAAATTGTGTCATTTTCCAAATTGGAACAGAGTCAATAATTCAGACAAGCAATACGGTGCCTACCTACTTATAAGATATTTTTTTACCAGAAAATTATTTTAATTCTGTCTTTGAAATGCGTATCTACTTCTTTTGTTTAAATTTCTCAGCGTAAATCTTAACAAGTAATGTCCGATCTCGTGATTTTCTCCATTTTCAAGAAAGCGTTATATTCCCGTACTAATTAGATTTACTAACATAACATCAGTATAACGTCAGTTGGCATGGCGTTTGGGTCCACCCAGGCATCGTGAGTGCAATTTCTCGGCTGGCTAATCATCCATCACGATACAAGCAATGAGGTGGCAGAGGAGATTTTCAAATTTTGTCAGGTTATATTTAACCCAGGAATATTTATATTTCTAAACAAATGTATATGTATATAATATCCCGTGATTTTTCACTATCTATGCTGGCATTATAATATTACCGTTAAGATTTAAGATTTACTCCGTATTTCAATTCCAATTTCCAAGTCGCCGACCGTTTGTCTGATTGCGATCATAAAACTTGATGTGGATGATTCGTACAACTCCATAAAATAAATCATCTACCTTATCCGTTCTAAGAATTAATCCAATTGACAATTATTTAAACATCGCAAAATCTAAGGCCCTTTCAGCGCCATTTTACTTTTTTGACATTTGAAAGGTCCCCGTTAAACGCCGATTCTATGTCTGTTTCAGCTTTCTATCAAATTGTAATAAGCTGATAAAATTAACAAAATGATAGTTATCCTCTTCTGCTGATCACAATTTGTTGAGAAGCTGAAACAGACTCAGGAAAGGCATTTAACTGGGACCTTTCATAAGTCAAAAAATGTGCTATTTGATGACAAAGTTACATTGGAACTTCTGTGAAACTACCCGTTCTATTTGTCTATATCTGGAAATTTAAAACTCCGTTCAAATAAATCCAAAAAAAGTCCGCTATACATACCACTCTGATTGGTCGGAATCTGGAAGATTCTTTTCCCCCGTTGAATACAAATTCCTGCACCAGGGCGACATACCAAAGACAGATTAAAAATAACCGTTGTTCCACCTTAATGGAGTTCGAACTCCTTTGTGTTAATGCATGCGTAATTCCTGTGTTTTCCTGCATTCCTATTACTTTTTGCATTGGTCTTTTAAAATACCTCACAATGCATGTATATTTTTTGTTTTTGAACAAAAAATGCGAAGGAGTTGGCTGGAGTCAGGATTTCATTGTTGAACCGTGTTGTGGAGCTGTCAGAAGTGGGGGTGGAGATAAATAAATTGAAGATGATGATAAAGTAGAAGGTTGGGAAGACTCTTCCTATAAACGTAGATAGATACCTTCCTAAAACCATTTCAAGCACCGTAGCCTGGCGTCAGAGGAACCAGAGCAGGAACTGATCACATATAAATGCCAAGCGGGCGTTTTTCGTGGTCCAAAAGTCTTATTGCTCTTCTCTTTGCTTAAATTTCATATGCAGAACTGTTTTTCACCATCATTATGAAATTTAAATGAGATAGCGAAATACGATGTCAGGTCAGACACAGCGTTTGCTAAATTGGCTAGAACTAATAGGTACTAAGTCAGTGGCGACTGTAGTGATCATAAAATAAGTCAAGGAGAGGAAAAAGAGATGGAAGAGGAACCATTTGCACATGTTTGGGAAGTGTCTGGAATTCAAATCTTGTCAATAAAAACAGTAAAGCCATGTTACTGAATGAAGCCTCTCCTCAAAAGGATTTAATTCCCAATCTGGCGAATAATTTGTCTTCTTTATTCTGAGCATCTTCTAAATTTCAAAAACTACGAAAGAGAAAGAGAAACGCTGTGAAGTGCCCGGCTCATCAGATCCTAGCTAAGCCATTTTAAGTAACGATTCTGAAAGCATCTTCCACCCATGTGAACCATGTCGCAACAGCCTGCGTCAAAAGTTCACGTGACTTATAAACTTTTAAACGACAGTTTTGCGTGCGCGGTGACAAAAACCGACATATTTCGAATACTTCGAATTGTCCCGAATCGTTTAGAGTTTAAACACAAGAACAAAGCCCTGGTGAATAGTAACATCTGTTCACAGATACACAGGTGCACGATTCGTTTAGCGTGTACAGTGCTCGAGTAGTGGCCGGTATCTATACCAACCAGGTATATACGGACATTGGACAGGTAAGTAGGGAATCTGATTTTATATCGAATCCAGCCTTCGTACCAGCCACCCTGGCGCTGTTACAAACATAATGTCAAACCTATATAGATAAATAACTATAAAGAATGTTATATGTTATATGTCATAGATTTTGTAAATTTGGCCAATACGGGCGAACATAGGTTGCATTTATGATGAAATTGGAAAAAATAATTTATTTATTGTTTATTATTTACTAACGCACTTTTTAACGGCTTTTTCATACGAATAGCAAACATTATTTACATTATTTAGTAACAGCCTTTTAGGGGCTTTTTCATATGAATAGTAAAAATTAGTATTTTTATTATTTATTAATGTCATTTTAGGGACTTTTGCATACGAGAAGTATTTATTTATTTATTTAATATCAATGGTATAAATATACCATTAGCACAGATGTCACAAAATCATAGGAAACATATAAGATATAGTAAAAAAGAGTACACCTAACAGATAATTGTGGCGTTTGAATGGGTATTGGGATGTACTTGACTTACTATTATTTGGAGTAAAAAATGCTAATTAAATTTTGGTCTCCGGCGCCTTTTTTGAGACTTTAAAAAAAAAAAATTTTTTTTTTAAATAAAACAAAACAAATTTCTCACTGAGCTGAGTAATCGACCAACTGAGCTGCAGCTGAGTAATCGACCAATGCCTCACCCCGCCTCCAACTGTCCAACACCTACAATTTTTTTTTGTTTTTTTGAAAAAAAAAATCAAAAATGTCACCAGAGACCAAAATTTCATTTACATTTTTTACTCCAAATAATTGTCACAGGTCACTGGTTAAAGTACATCCCTTAACACTCTGTATATTGTACAGTATTTTTATTATTTATCAACGCCCTTTTAGGGGCTTTTACACTGAAGATTACAAATTACACAGTATTTATTATACTTAATTGAACTGCCTTACTAACAACATTTTGTATTTGTTTACTGATAAATTGAAGATGTCCACCGATTTGGTATAATTATTTCCCTCCAGAATTTCTGCAATGAATTAAATCCCGTTTTCTAGTATTCCAATATTACGTAGTGGAATCCAAAAGCTTATCAATGCAAGCGATTTTGGAATATCAACTACATCATTTAAAATTTTATATATAATACGAAGTCAGTGAAAATCCTTCTGCCTGACAATTTAAGCGTATTCATATCCTAAAAGTATTTTGTAATTCAATAAAATCAAATAATTATACAAATTTTAAATAAATAAAATACTATCAAGCTTTACTACAAAGCTTTTAGTCTCGGATAAACTCGACTTCCTTTTTATTTATTTTTATTTTGATGAAAATATATTATATTTAAAGAGTTAATAGCGATTGTAAAATTTAAAAGTAAAAGCTTTCAAAGTGAACTGAACTGAATTTATTGTCTTTCTTTTCTTTCTCTGCATTTATGTTTTATATTTGACACTACTGTGTTTTATATTTCCTTTTCTTTAGCAACTAAACACTGATTACGCATGCTGTGAATATTTATAATTGGAGTGTTAATACCTATGTACATCCCAATGGCAATTTTATAACTATTATCATTGTTATCACTCTGTAAATGTTTCAAACAATAAATAAATAAACTGGGTAAAACACATGCAATGGTGTCTCGTGAGATCCAACGTGTTCAGTAAAATAAATCAGGATTCGAATATCTGTAATGTAGTACTACCGCGCATGCATCGCCCTGTCACAGGCTTTCGACTAGCCGCAAATTCCAAAAGTATAGTTTTGAGATATCAACGTTCGAAGTTATGAATTTATTTAAAAAATTGATTTTTACTTTACTATTATAGAATCATAGAGATTTGTGTTGTCTTACACCCAAAATACATTTGTTTTTATTTATAACTGAATACAGTACAGTTTGGGTCCTAATACGCTTCCCTAGGGGGGACACCGAATACGGGGGACGCTTTAATACGGGGGACACCGAATTTAATTGGTAAAGTTTTACTCTTTCTTTTACCAATTTGTACAATTCGTTCTCTTCCAGTTAAGTAACTTCTAAGTAAGTTTAGAATTATTCGGTTATTCCAAATTTTAAGTGCAGTATTTCAGGATCAATTGTTTCGAAAGATTTTTGAAGATCAATGAAAACTGCTAAGCATTTTTTGCCTTCATCCAGTTTTCTAATAATTGTATTTGTTACATTAGATATAGCGTGACTCGTAGCCAGGTTTTTCCTAAAACCATACTGCGTAGGCGATAAATTTTATTAGTATCCAAATATGTAATCACTTTGACTAATATATAATTCCAAATTATAACATAATGTAAACTCCAGGCAAAAAAAAAACGCTTACAGACATAAAAAAAATTACGTAAAAGCTCATTAACCCAAAAATAAAACACATTATTTTTTCTAATTAAGCTTCGCACACACACACGCACACACAAAACTGCAGCCTCCGATGAAGATCTGTCTCGCCGTGATTTTTTATCAGCGACGGTAGGTACTCGGCAGTACACGCAATATGCACCCGCTACCCGCTATCGGCCGACGCCGCGCCGGTCGCGATAGGAGATGAGACGCGATACGAAGGTACGACTTGCGTAAATTGGTGCCGCGGCAGTACGTTGCGAAGCACCGCACACCTGCCGCCTGCCGCTGACTATGAAAAAGTTCCTGCGGAGATGAATAAATAATAATCTAAGATTTTTACAGATTATTCAAATCACATATAAAATCTTAGTTGAGAGAAGCTAAAATGAGAAATGTTAACTCGTTTTATGGAGTTGCTTCCAAAAAGCTTTCGATAAATTACGTTTTTTTGAAAAAGTTCGCCAATATACTTTAAGTTCAGATGTTTAATACAAAGATAAATGCTAAATCACCTTTTTCGATTAATCTTTACTGCGAATCAGTTTACATTAAAATCCAATCAATTTAAGTTTTCCTTAACGTTTCCACTTGAGAGAATTAAAATAACCTTTTTAATTACTTTATAAAAAATATTAGCGTAAACTAGAAATTTTTACGATTTTCGATTTTGAGGAGGCTAGAGCTCACCATTAAAGCTTTACTTCTTCAGTCTTCAAATGCTAAGTGTGCTTCTCTTAATGTCTATACAAGGGGTCCAAAAACTCATACAAGCGCGAAACTGTTGAATCTATATCACACTTGGAATCGATTTTGTGGTATAACTTTTTATTTGAGCTTTCGTTTTCGAGTAAATCGAATCTTGATCCAAAATTTTGTTAAGGTCAAATTTTAAAAAAATCTATATATCTAAATATTTTTGATATTTTTTGATGTGTGGATTCACCAGTTTACCGTTTGTACTATGAGACACCGATATATGCATCCGAATTTAGAGGCAATAAATCCACTTAACACGTAGGAAACAATACATTTTTCTTTAATAAATTTATATTCACGCTCGCCCAAACATTTGTCAAGTGTGTAATCCAGATTTATTTACTTTTGTTTGTTTGCCATGTTTGCCAATAACTAATTAATTAGAATCGAATAAGACCAGACCTGTGTCAATCGTAGGCCTCGGTTTCGCGTCTACTGCTAGTAATATCCTTTCAAAGGAACATCTGTGAAGAATTGCTGAAACAGTAATGAACTCCTCGATAGGTGGGCCTGGCTCGCTAATTGTCTGCAGGATCCTTGCACAATCTGCCCCAGTACCTTCCAGTGCCCTGCTACCTACATACTTTTATGATGCTTCCATGTTTTACAATCTGGGAAGACCAGTTTTACATCTTACGCACTTATCTATGTGCTTGCCTAAGTTACTATAAAGATAATTTATTTTTATCCTGACGAAGAAACCATTGGTATCGAAACACGATGATAATTTTGATAAAATAAGTGGTGACCGGACACTTGATTCCCCGAAATTATAATTATTATAAAATAACAGGAAATAAGCAAGTAGTTTTATCCTTGATGCATTTGAATGAAAATATGTTTCATACATTTATTATTTGGCGGTAGATACATCCTCCCTGCAAACCACTTCGGGGACATTTAGTTATATTTAGGTGAACAGTATTTTCCCTAAACCGACTGCATATTGTGTATATGTATAAGTATGTCGGGGGGGGGGGGGGGGGGCAATTGTCAGGGGATCAAGTGTCATGGAACCGTTTTAATTTAATTAAAATATCGTCACAAAATGGATTTGCGAACATTGAAAAAAAATTATAAAGTTTATTTATTGTTATATTAAGTTAGTGAGTAAAACCTTAAATTGTAAAATTGAATCGCTAAAGACAATATAAGCGACCCTTAATTGAAAATCTGAAACAGATAAAAACACAGTCGCATCTCTGAATTGAACTCAGGACCTCAGTCTTGCCTGGGCGCTGGTCTACCGCTGAGCTAATGGGATCCTATCCCCTTCGATCATATTTAACTGTACTTTGACTATGAACTACCAACATTATCTTCATTTTCCTAACACATATTTTTATCTAGATAGGGTCTTGGATAAATGTATCCATTTTTATTTTTAAAAAATAAAGCTAGTTTTAACGTCAGTAGGTATTCAGAAAATATAATATGTAGGTATGTAGCGGACTCCAGCTCAGAGAAAAAATAATTCGTGATGATTCAATGTTCCCATTGAAAGTCGAAAAGCTCTCGGAAATTGTTTCTAGCCAAAGAAATAAGAGCCTTAACCCTTTTTAGGACACCTAGAACAGAGTGAAAGAAGGCATTTTTACGGATCCGTAGGTCACGGATTCAAATCCCGACGCGCGCAAGTAATCTTATTATTATTATTTTTAGGTGAACACCGCACAAGAGTCCCAACTGCTCTCAACGGCCTGGAGCCAGTGAGACTACGGCTTCTCCAATTGGTGTTGGCTGAAGGTAATGGGTAGGGGAAGGAGAAGGAAATGAGGAAGAAGATGGCGGGGGAGTACCTGACTATTCATATCTAGTCAACAAACACGGCTAAAGCCATTTCAAGCAACGTTTCATTCTGAATTATGGTCTTATACGAGGGCGATACTGAGAGTATCTTCCTCTCTGGAACCTGCCGAAAATATGTCTTATATTGTGTTTAATGATAAATTGTGAAATAAACAAATCAACAAAAAAAAAATACTTGTGCACGCCGGGATTTGAACCCGCGACTTCGGGATAGCTAGATAGTCGAGAGCCTTGCACCTAAATTTATTATGAACCAAAAATGATTTATAGTTTTTAATTACATTTTTGATTAATTTGTAATATTTCCCAATTTATTACTTAAAAACAATACAGTATATTTGCGGTACGTCCCAGAGTGGTAGATACTTCAAGTAAAGCAATGGTTTAAGACCACCATTCAGATTCGAAAGTGGCTTTTGACGTGTTTGGCGACCAGATCTGAATGGGTACTTGGGTTGCTCTTCTTTTTAAACTACATAACTTTTACCACTCTATCACATTTCCACCACTCTGTCACATTTCCACCGCTCTGTCACATTTCCACCACTCTGTCACATTTTGTTTTTACTATAAATTAATTCTCTCTGGATCTCAGAGGGGAAATTTTATTGTAGCAAAGGGGAAAGAGGCCTAAAATATCTACTGGGGGTGACCACCCACGTGACAGAATTAACGTCCGACATAAAAGTAGGAAACAAGTTTTTGAGATTTTTAAAAATATTTTATTAAAAATCATTAAAAATAGCAATCGCTGTTACTTTTGGAATTTAAAAATAGTTTTATATTTTATATCGTCATATCATTTTTTGTAACATTATAGAATTGTGATTTGTATGAAATACACTTCTCTCACGAGGAGTTACAACTCTGTAACGTAAATTTTACTACAAAAATATAAACACATATTTTTTTTTAAAACGCACACAATCGTCAGGTCTTTAGTTCAGTAGATTTTAAAGTAATTATAAAATAATAATATTGGTAATTCTGTTGAATTTTTCTCCACTAACTAGTGGAGACAGCTTTATGTAGGTTAAAAAGAAGAACGACCCACTTCCCAAATTCCCTTTTCCCAATCACCTTTCCCTCCTCACTGTATCCCCACAATAGTCTCACTGGCTCCAGACGGCTGAGAGCAGTTGGGAATCTTGTGGTATCACAAAACAAAAAAAAATAATTACGGAGGCTCTCCTTAACCTTTGAATTGAAGACTAGGGATGAAATATAAAAATTATCTTAGGGTTGTAATGAATTTTTTTGCATGTTCATAATAGCACCAGGTAACCCAGATATGCCACCATATCGACAATGTTTGGGTACCAATAACAACAGACAGGCCGGACTAATGAGCTAAATATTTACGAGCATTAGTTTTGCCACCATGCGCTGCCCATGCGCCATATGTGCGCCGCGGCTGCAATTTTTTTTTCACCACAGCCGCCTGCTCTGTATGAAAAAGGGAATTTCTAATTGCCCGGAGGATAAAAAGGATGCACCGCCTGATACCATGATTTGCAAACTTTGACTTTATGGACTATTGTTTAAAGGTGGCAGCTTTAATATTTCACCTCTCTATGTAACGATATCACAACATTAGAGTATGAAATAATATACTCTAATGTTTCTAAAGCAGCAAAATCTCTTGAACGGTGAACTCTGAATTTGCAAAGACTTTTCTGTCTAACCACATTAATATTTAAGATGAAGCCATAGTAAATAATGCAAAATCACACAAAATCATGTGTTTTTGTTTTGAAAATTTGATCGCTTAGTAATATTATAGATGCTTCAATTAAATACTGCGTGTAGAACATATCTTGGCCCTTAAAAATATCGGTAATTTTTTTTATAAGTCTTTTAATAAGCCTAGAAAAAAATAAAGTAACAGGTCTATAAAAAACACTTTCAAGTGCAAACTCTCCTACTTATGAACATTTTTCGGATATGGTTTTATTGTTTATTGTAGCAAATTTAGTTTATTTTATGGTAATCGCAAAAAAAATGATATTTACGCCCGATATTCACAAAATAAAATAAAATATGCATTTTTGCGTTGTTATTTCGCAATACGGCTGGCAGCCGACGAATGTGGATTTTCAAAGTGACCCTTATGTCGTTCACCGAAGGACTACTGGCTTGCCACACCCCTCTTCCATTCAGAACCGCCCTGGCCGGAGCAGGGAACAGACGTATGGCTCCACGGTGTCGCTCGGTTCCGTGAAATCAATTTTCAATTTCCTTGTTATTACAATAAACAATGTGTAAAAAAGGAGTTAATGTTTTTTTAGGCCTTTATCAACCTGTAAAAAAAATTTTCAAATACCTTTTTCAACCGTTCCAAAAGCTTTTTCTCAAATATTTTTAAACTCCTCCCACAAAGGGCGTAAATTCCGATTTCGATTTTTCCCTGGACTATTGGATCCCCTTAAGGGGCCATGGAATTTTGAAATTAAAATTTATCTGTATCTTTTTTTGTACTTCTTTAAAAAAAAATCTAACATTTTCAAATTCTAAATAGCTTGAAAATATTTGAATAATTCTTCCTACTACCATAATTACAAGCGGAAAATATTACTTGTTTCAATGATGAAAGAAATAGCTAGTAGAGGATTGAACCTGCAATACCGGGGAAGAAAACCCGGCGCTTTGAATTATTCAACTAACAACCGTTCATTTATGCAATAATTTGTTGAATAAGAAAACAGTTTTCGCAAAGCGATTTTGAATGGTTTGCGTAGTCGGGATATAGTTCAATTATTGAATAATCTAAGACATCTCGTTCAAATATAACATTTTCAGCCTGCTGTACGTAACGCAAGAAAACATAACTTAAATTTTCTTACAAATTTAACTTTAACATAACTCAAACCTTTATGGTTGAATGGTATAAAAATGTTGGTTCAAGGCTCATCGGTTGCGGGTTTAAAAATGGGTTTCGTGGTGTTCCAATTTGCTAAATTTGTTATTTCATTTAAGATGAAAACATGCGAAATAATGCAAAATCATACAAAATCGTGTGTTTTTGTTTTGAAAATTTGATCGCTTAGCAGTATTATAGACGCTTCAATTAAATACTGGGTGTAGAACATATCTTGGCCCTTAAAAATATGAGTAATTTTTTTATAAATCTTTTAATAAGCCTGGAAAAAGATAAAGCATTAATCAAAATGTGCAAACTCTCCTACTTATAAACCCCTTTTAGGATATAGTTTTATTGTTTAATGTAGCAAATTAAGTTTATTTTATAATAATCGCAAAAAAATTGGATATTTACGCCCGACATTCACAAAATAAAATAAAATATGCATTTTCGCGTTGTTATTTCACAATACAATTTGGATTTTCAAAGTGAACCTTATGCAGTCCACCCAAGGACTACTGAGTTGCTACACCCATTTTGCATCAGTTCGCCCCTGGCCGGTGCGGGGAATAGACGTATAGGCTCCACGTCACTTGGTTCCGTGAAATCAATTTTAAATTTCCTTGTGAATACAATAAACAATGCGTTAAAAAGGGGTTAATGTTTTTACAGGCCTTTACGAAATCAACCTGTAAAAAAAATCTCAAATACCTTTTCCAACCTTTCCAAAAGCTTTTTCTCAAGTATTTTTAAAGGGGCGTGAATTTCGATTTCGTTTTTTTCCTGGACTATTGGATCACCTTAAGGATTAACTTTAAACTATTCATAATCTGCTCGTTCATGGATGGCGCTAATTGAATTGTGTTGTGTTTTGTGTCTTTACACAAACTCAATTTTTTCAAGAAAGGTGTTCAAATACAATTTTGGATTGAATCACCGATACAATACATATTGTATTTATCAGTCTTTCTTGAAAAATTTGAGTTTGTTTATGGATAAAACTATGTATTTACTATCATATTGTGTTTGCACGGGATCAAACAAATAATTATTTTGAATATTTTAAAACACTTCTTGCAAAATTGTTTCTAAAATAATTATATTAGCGCCATCCATGAAAGAGCAGATCAAGAATTTTTTAGAGTTTTTATTTAAAAGAAATTTCGATATCTGATCTATTTTATCCTAAACTTCTGAAAATGTCCCAAAAACATCACGTCCTCCACGAATGGTCATTCTATTGATATATTACCAATGTTGAGAGACACAGACATGATATATTAGGCCAATAAAGGGCAACACTCACCAAAACGAAACACCGCAGGAAGAGTATAAAAAGCGATCTAAGCTTTTTTATCTCAGCTTTTTCAGCGCCGTGTTTTAGGGGGCATTAGAAGTGTGCCAGTGTTCGCACTTAATACGTTATGATTAATTTATTTCACGATATACTTGTTAAAGTCCATTTCTCATACGTTGATGAATAATTCGTTCTGAATGAATAGATTGTTCCTAAAATTAGTTGCCTGATGGTTCTGCATTTATCGCCAGATGCAACTTTTGTGCAGTACGTTTTGTTTCAAATTAAATTATCATTACAAATGCAATAAAAAAACATTAGATGTTTTAATTTCAATTAATTTTATTTATCTATATAAAGTTTATTTACATTGGGTTTTTCGATGCCTGTCTCACTAGAATATACTTGTGTCGAGACAGGCTTAGATGTACATAAATGAATATCGTAGTTACAAGAATATTAAAGGTTAAATACATATTAATTTGAATAGAATTAAAATAGAAAGATGATTGGAAGGGTGGGTAAATCCTTTAAAGAGAGTTATCATATGTTAATAAAATCCCAGTGAGGATACTATTATCTCTACTTGTGTCAAAAAAGGAAAAAAAAACACCTTTGTATCCAGATATGGCATTGGCCGTTAATAGTAAAATTTTATGTGTATATGTTAAAGAATTTAATCATGAAAAATAGAGGCAAATAAATGCATTCGTTGAACACAGGATAAAAAATGTAGTTTTGAAATGCGACTACGATATTATTGTATAATTAGAAGAGTGTCTATGGGTTTGTTTTTTAACTAAATCTACGGTTTTATTCAGACTTTTATGAAATTTTGCTCAAAATAAGAGGAAGATCGATGTTGATATGGATTTTTAAAAACCATCCCCATCTTCTTTTCCCATCCCCTTAAAGCAGAATAAAGCCCGGCCAACACCGGGTACTTCGGTAATATTATTATAATATATTGTGTATTGTCCTCCACTCTAGGAGTTCACCTTTTTTGTAGAGGAAATTAAAATATCAATTAACTCCTAACTTAACAAGACGGATTGCAATCTTTAGAGCACAGGCGTCAGATGGGAATTCTGTCCTTATTCTACCGGTATTACAATGAAAGATGCTCCGAGGAACTAGCGGCATTGATCTCCTCGGCACCGATGCAAAGTCGGGAAAACGCCAAACACGCGCCCAACATTTGTAAACGGTTGACATTAGTCATATGAGAACGGGTCGTTTCTACAACTCGTTCTTGAGTTCAACAGCTCGGCTGTGGAACAATTTGCCGGCCTGTGTTTCCTCCCTCCTATAAAATGGGTCTCTTGTTTAAAAGTTCATGGTAAGACCCATGTTCACTCCTTCCTCTCCTCAAAAACACCCTCACACAGTATCCTCAAAGATGACATAGGCCCTGAGGGAAATTATTTTCCTCAGGGCCTCCTGTGTGGAGTTAACGTAAAAAAATGAAAAATGCTGTAAAATGAATCAAATAATTATAATCGTTTTCGCAGTATGCACGGTGTCTGGAAACTCGCAGTATAAGCGGGAAACTATTGAATCTACCTCACATTCGGAGTCGATTACGTGTATAACATATTGTGATTTGAGCTTCCATTTTCGAGTAAATAAAAATCGAAGTTTTTAAAAAACTTCTAGGTCAAAATTTAAAAAAAAAAAACTCGGTTGCTATAACATTAGTATCATCAGATCTTTTAAACTGCGTCGAAGCCTAGACTCGCCTTCAAAAGTCCTTCATTTGCCTTACTTACTTGCAAAACTTTAAAAACCCTTTTTTTTGGGTTCTCTATGTACATTTTCTATGTAGATTCACCGTTTTCCCGCCCTACTACGAGTTTCTGGATACCGTATATTTTATATGTCTTGGAATACCTTGCTTGTTCGGTGGTCCTTTGCTTTCCACAATCATCTTCCTGAAATGCAGCCATGCCTCCATTCCTGAGCTCGCATGATAAAGTGTCATATTTGAAAAATGCCATCGAAACAATGTGAGGAGGCGTCACCTCGCAGGGGTTGCCGCAGCAGATTGTTGTACCATATTAAATAATGTGGCCACAAAAACACGCATAATAATGCGACCCCCAGATTTTTTTTTCCAAGACTTCACCCGATTTAGAGAGTCATTGTTTTTTTTTCTGTAAGATTGTTGTAAGAGGGTGGAGCGGGGCCATAAGGTGTTCTTGATCGCATTTGTTATATTGGAATATGGACGCATGCCCGCTAAATCAATAAATAAATAAAATATTTTGTTGTTGGTAGGTAGGGACCCAATAAGAATATGTTTTGAGACTTCAAGAGAATAGATCCGTGCAACAATTTTCGATATGTTATTATTTCACCAAAGTTAAAGAAAAATCACATTTACGCAAATCAGCTAAGCATTTTAGGAAAACAGTAATAAGAAAATACTTAGGGAGATAATATTTATCAAACGTAGCAATTTCTGTTGTCTGCGATGTGCGTTGGTTACTCCTGCGTGAAATCTGGTTCAGTGAATATCATTCTCATGAAGTACTTTTTGGAAATAATTAAAATTGGAATGAATTGTGCGAAAAATTCAGACAAGCGATAAAGTAGACACCGGCCTAAAATATAATCTTTTAAAAGAAAATTATTTCAATAGTATTTTTTTTCAAATTGTAATAATTATAATAATAAAATTATAATAATAAATCTAACTACGAAGCTCATACACCTATAAACAGACAACATCATTTTGGCAATAAATTTGGGAATATTGTAGACATGTTTTAAGCAACAACAAAACAGTGACAACTGCCGTAAACTCTAATTTAACGACAAAAATCTCTCGGAGAGGGGTTTAGGAAGAATTTTTTTTCTATACTGAAACTTTCACAAAATTATAATTTAAAAACAAAAATATATTACCGAAAGAAAAAGCTATGTTGGTATGTTTTTATAATTTAGCAATTCTCTTTGAAAATTGTGTTAGCAGTACCCTTTCCTTAAATAATATTTTCCGAAAAATTATACATGTTTACAGTGAATGTTATCGTTAATACGAAACGCATCGAAAATTTAAAACGTATTGACATAGCTTTTACCTTCAGAAGGCAATATAAAAAAAATATTCATTTCGTGCAGTTTTCGACGTAGAAAAGTGTTTTTTTCCGGGCGTCCTTTTTGTATGGGCTGAAAAGCGAAGTCTATCATCTTGGTAGTTCTTAGTCGAAGTATGATACAGTTAATTATAACTGAAGGGGATAGGGTCGAATTATCTCAGTGATTAGAGTAGAGCTCCGACAATTCTGATTTTTCTATTTTTAATTTTCGTTTGAGGGTCGCTTATATTTTCTTGAATGATTAAATAAAATATAAACATCAGTATCATTAAAGTTCATATATACGAGAGAGCACCTATCGGGAGACATTACGGAGACATAAGTTCTATTATGTCCAATTTATTTTATACATTCCCAATACAAAGCCAATATTCGCAACAGCTGTACACCATCAACGCTCTATTTTACGAACACGAGAACGTTGTTTAACATTTACATCCACCATTATTTGAACCATTTATTTCTACACCAAACCAATATATCTAGCTTAATAGTGCGTACAAAAAGCTCGCATCCCATTTGTATATAAATTGAGATTTAATGAAAAAACGTGGCTTTTTTATGGCAAATGAAAAAGCCTAAAACCACCCTAGTGCCTACTTAATGTGGGGGTGAGAAAAAAATGTATTTGAACAGTTGCAACATTGCACCCTGCACCTTCTACCATTATGCACTTAATGCAATCTTGCCTTTTATACACCGTAGAGAGGAAACAGACGGGAAGGCAGATGCTATCAAAGCGTTATAGCTTTGATATAAAGCACTCAATTACGATGTTTGATACAAGCAATTTGCGGGCGTTTTTATGGAATAGATAAAAACGAATTAGGATAAAACAGCATCCTGACAAAAGGTTCGCACGAACTTTCCTAAAAGTAGAAGTGACGTCACTAGTGCCTCATTATTAAAAAAAATAACGAACTCACGAGTATATACAAACCAGTGTTTATTTCAGATTTTCACAGGTTCTCGGAAAAGTTTTCTCTGAGAATAAGTTATCGATAGATAGAACTAAAGATAATGCTTGCGATTTGGAAATAATATATTTCGCCTTTTTATCCAAATCTGATGGCACAAGAATATCGTCTCAAATGATTTTCACGATCGAGGGTTGAAGGCAGGGATTTTCTCTCAGTTTGAGTAATTCGTGTTGAAAAATCTCCCTTTTCCTTAGTAACTGTGCTTAACATATATACAGTTGTGTTAAAAGACTTCAACTGAAAAACCAAATCGTTCGTGACCTATCTCTCTTCCTCTCCTAACCTTCTTCAGTAATCCAACCACCCCCAAATTGAAAATATTATAGTTCTTAATATTATATACTTAATATGTAATATCAGCAATAACCTTAATATCAGAAACAATCTCAATATCAGCATCTATCGTAATATCAGCAATAATCGAAATATTAGAAACAATCATAATGTCAGCAATGATAGAAATGTCAGGAATACTCGTAATATCAGCAACTGTCGTAATATCATCAGCAATAATCGAAATACCAGAAAAAATCATAATGTTAGCAAAAATCGAAATATCTCCAACAATTATAATGTTGTCACCAATCGTAATTTCAGCAACAAACGAAATATCACCTTTAAGTTTATACGACGATAATGCCAACATTCTTTTAAATACCAACCAGGAATTATTAGATTCCTGGTCAAATAAAATTATTCACGCCAAACACTTCAATTATCTCAACCAAACGTATGTTGACAAACTTTCGTCAAACAAATGGTTGAGTATTGGAGAATTGAGCGCAGAAATAGAAGGATTTATGCTTGCCATTCGGGATAGTCATTAATACAAAAAATTATAGGAAGTATATAATCAAAGATAGAAATCAAATTGATGATTTATGTAGAAAATGTTTGGCTTTTCCGGAAACTATAGAACATATTATATCGGGATGTTCTATATTAGCGCCTTCCGAATATACTTTTAGACACAATCAGGTTTTAAAAATAATTCATCAAAGTTTGGTAATTAAACATAAATTGATTGACTGCCGTAATGTAGTACCATATTATGAATACGAACCAAATTCGTTTTTAGAAAATGAATTTTATAAAATATATTATGATAAAACTATACTAACAGACAGAACGATTCGTCATAATAGACCCGATATAGTTTTACATGACAAAATTAAAAAAATAACTTATATCATTGATGTCGCTATTCCAAATTCCTGTAATATTCAAAAATCTGTTTCTGAAAAAATTAGAAAATATACAGATTTAGGAAATGAGATTAAAAGAATTTGGCATTCTAGGACTATAAAAATATTACCATTTGTTATTTCGGCTACTGGCATTATACCTAGCTCTCTAATTAAAAATTTAGGCTTATTAGATTTGTCAAAGAATCTTTATATAAAAATGCAAAAATCAGTCATATTAAATACATGTAGGATTACGAAAGATTTTTTAAATATTTATATTGAGGGATCGTTAGGATTTATCGGTTCAGTTAGGAGTTCTATCGAGCCGAACCCTCTGATATGAAAATATCTGGAGTCGGTGAAGTATTTTCCCATATGGTCTCTGGTAGGTTGACGTGTTGTTCTTGTATAGTTTTGTATTTAGTATACTTATACAATGCAATTACATCGCGTGAATTGACTAGATTAGCATTTGTGGAAAAGTGTGTGGAAGGATTAAGTTTTTCCTGTGAGGAAGATTTAACCCGGACATAAAATCTAGAGAACAATTAAAAAAATCGCAACGTCAGCAATAATCGTAACATCAACAATCATAATCGAAATATCAGCAACAATCGCAACATCAGCAAAATCGTAACATCAGAAACAATCATCAATCGAAATACCAGCAACAATCGTAACACCAGAAAAAAAAGAATCATAAAGTCGGCAACAACCGAAATATCAGCAACAATCACAATATCAAAAACAATCGTTATTACTAACCCTCATGAGCAGCCAGCAAAAAATCTAACCATTTCGCTTTCGTAAATTATCGTGTGCATTATCCTGTTTTTTGTTGTCCGGCTAAATATTGACGTTATAAATTGGTCAAGGACTTCTAAGGACGTTAAGTTAAACCTTCTTCAAATAAACACGGGGATAAATTGCCAAATCACGATCTGGAAGGCCGGCAAGGGCGCATTAAGGAGGTGTGCGAAACCGAACCCGGCGGCACAAATGAAAGCGTATTACCATTGTACCAGGCAGGGCCGCCGCCTAAAAGTAATGCCACCCTAATTTAAAATAGTCTTCGTCTTTTTAAGTCTTCTGGCGTCCAGCTTTGGACTTAGGCGTTCCTCAAATTTCTCGAGTGTTTCATGATTTTAGGCGGTCACCCATCTGAAGTCGGCAATTCTTTTCATATTGTCAGCCAATGTCATCCGTAGATGACTTCTGCTACTTTTTCTTAGCCAAAAATGGTCTTGGTACCTTGTCATGAGTGAAATAGCTGTCGCAAGCTTTTAAGATCTTGTGCATAAAGTATAAAAGTCACACAGAAGGGTGATTCAGCGTCTACGAGACAATTAAGACGAAAAGGGAAAATCCGTCGGACGAGGAAAGGCGTCCGTCGGGCGTTACCGGCTGTCAAATTTCTGTGATTTTATGGGGCTGTCAATGGCTTGTCTATGCCTGTCGTGTGTATATGTCAATTGGTGTGAATTAATTTCCTACTTAAAACACAAATAACTATTTATTAATTTTTATAACTATTAACGTAATATTTGTCCATAAACGACTAAATTTATTTTGCTGTGTTTACATGGTGACATTCAATTCGCAAATTTTCCCGCGATGAGCATCTTTTAACGAGGATTATGCGGCAACGCGCTGTCATCTCTAGCGTTAGCAGCGCAGTATTTACGAGTAGCTCGTTAGCGCGATACGAAATACCGCATTTAAGAGAACTGTCAAAATGTGTCGTATACGACCGATTGAACACGCTTTCTCAAAAGATTTGCTCTTCAGACCAGTATCTTTACGAGGAAGGAGTCAATATCATGAAATGAATCATTATTGTGAATTTCATTCATAGGCATGCGGAAGGAACATTCTCCAAACCGTTTTAGCGTGCCTTTCTTAGTTTAATTTATTACACTTACACCGATCTTACAATCTTTTCAGATCCACTCATTCATAAAAAATGGTCATAAATTTTATTGATTTATTTACTAGCAAACTCGGCACACGTTGCTGTGGTTAACGAAAAACAACCTTTATAGCCATTACCCAACCTTTATAACCAACTGTTAATTTGCAAAAACATCATCTGTTAATTTGCAAACATCAAATCCACACCGCCCGCTTGCCAGCCCGCTGCCCGCTGCCTGAATTGAATCTATGAATTTCTCGGCTTTTCTCTACTATAATATGCATGTATTATAAATATAAACCTTCCTCTCGAATCACTCACTTGGTTCGCTACGTTTGGTGATTTAGCAGGGGTGCCCGGGTTCATGGGGCGAGGTTTGTTTAGGTCTTTGAGGTGGATGACCAGGACACACTGAACTCCAGATTCCTACCCACCCCTTAACCCTTTTCCTTCCCAGAACTCTCCACTCCTTCCTTTCCTTGAAAAAACCCTCCACACAGCATCCCCAAAGATGATATAGGCCTTGAGGGAAATTATTTTCCTCACGGCCTCCTGTGTGGAGCTCATGTAAAAAAATAAAAAAACTCTATCCATTGGTGAAAACCGCATGAAAATCCGTTGTTGCATAGTTTAAAAGATCTAAGCGTTCAGACAGCGGGAGCGACTTCGTTTTATACTATGTAACGGTTCGTCTCAGTAATCTCATTTTCACTATTCTCTAAAAATAAAATATATAATAAATATATTTTCACTTTTAGTACCTACGTATTAGCTTTTCTGTGCATTTTTGTGGGAAATAAATCAGTCGGGAAGACTGAAGACCGAGTCAAATGGCAAGAGAGTGAAACTCGACAGGTCTCCACTTGATTCGGCCGCCCGCGTGCAACGCACTCATTCCTGTATGATGGTGCAGTGCCCCTGCTACCTGATAATAATGTGATATATTATTTATTTATCACGATGAATCATGCTGAAGAAAGATTGGCGCCATTTTAGCGCGAATTGAGATGGAGGCATATTTAAAATGTACGATTTGTTTGGATTTGGAATGCCGGATTTCCTCGCCGAGTCGGAATGTTTTTTTATAGTCATTGTAAGGCTGTTGGCATCATTTTTTTTATTGACGCGACGAGGACGAATTAGCTTAGAGTGATTCATAAAACAATGCTCATTGTATATTTAAATAAGTACCTACCAACTTCGATTCGGTAATAGTTAAATTAAGTAGCGTTGCGAAAACCTCCCGGGTCCCCGGGAAATCTTTTCAACCAGGCGCCCTTTGTAACATAGAAATAATATTAGAAAAAAATATTTATACCTTGTGGTATACAGGATTATCATCTAATTACAACATCCTTCAACATTTTATGTCGTTAGTGTTGTTGTAGTATATTTTGTTTTAAGGTGTCTCAACAGATGTCAGTTGGTACTTAAGTTCGTGTCTAACGCACGAGCGGCTACGGAAATACCCGATGACACGTGAGCTAGATAGACAGCTGGGCTCCCATAGTGTTTGGTTTTCCAGCTTCAGAATAACTTAGAGCTTTCTATATTACGGACGTCTGGTCCAGTTCAATTTTTATTGTAAGCCTTGCGATAATGTAAATAAAACAACTCGTAATTTGTAATCTCGACTTAACTCTTTTTTTAGGAAAATAATTTCCCTCAGGGCCTATGTCATCTTTGGGGATGCTGTGTGGATGGTTTTTTAAGGAAAGGAAGGAGAGGAGAGTTCTGGGAAGGTAAATGGTTTAAGGAGTAGGTAGGAATCTGGGGTTCAATGTGTCCTGGTCGTTCGCCTCCAAGACCTTGACAAACTTCACCCCATGAACCCGGGCACCTCTGCTAACTTACCAGACGTAGCGAACCACTTGGGGAGACCTATGGCAGAGGTGTTGGTTATCCAATAAAGGTTCCCGGGACGGCGGTACCCATTCCCGCCTCTCAAATTTTAACTCGATCTTTATTGGAGTTTTCCCGAACATATTTCAAATAATCTCAATCAAATTTCAGTAGGTACATGACATACCAACATAAATATTTTTCTTGGACCTACCCGTTTATAAAATTGTTTAGGATTTTCGGTCTGGCTAGTGAATTAATTTTGTTTGTGATTATCTTCACGATAGTCCTAACTGCCCGGAGCCAGTGGGACTATGGCAATCCCGATTGGGGTATATTTTTTAACGCCGAAGGTAGTGGGGAGGGAGAGGAGACGTAGAAGTTAATGGTTGGGAAATATCTCGCTATTCAGATATGGCCACTAATAAAGACTAAAGTAATTTCAAGAAATATTGTTAGTTATTCTTTATGATCCTTGAATCATAAGTTCACACCTGCCAGTAGGCATATTTAATACCTGCCATTAGGCATGTTTAGGTACTTTCAATTTCTGGCCATGAAATATAGCGAGATTATTTTTTAAATATTAACAAATTTATCTGTCTGACCGCTCGATAAACCAGCTGTTATTGATAAATTAGCCGTTAATTTAAAATCGATACCTTTTAAAATGCACTTTTGCCGTGCACAACTGGGAAACGCACATTAATTTACCGTTTTAGCGGGAGTCCGATAATAGCATTTTATAGCCTCCCAACTAATGGATTGGTTTTAACTCCCTTGTTAATAGTTATTTATCGATAACGCAAAAATATGCACCTTTTAAAATATTTTATATAAAAAGGGGAATATTGTTAACTAACCGTTTAACTAACGTGTTTTTTTTCGCAAAGGTAGGCAGAGAGGATGGATTGCCATACAACTCTGTATTGGCATGCACTGTAAACAGCCACACACTTACTGCTTCATTTACATCGTCTCGTGCACACTGATACTCGACGTGATATGACTCAACTATTTGTTTCACTTGATCATGTCAAATCTTTTGACGTACAAGAATTCACATGCGAGTCCGTAAAATCAACTATTGACCCATTTATCCAATGCCTTACGTTCCTAATGATTTTTCACACCGATTTGAAAGAAAACCGATATCACCAATTGATATAATACCTTTCGACAGTCCAGAGAAATTGTCTATCTCAGAAAACTGATATCACCAATTGATATAATACCTTTCGACAGGCCAGAGAAATTGTCTATCTCAGAAAACTGATATCACCAATTGATATAATATCTTTCGACAGGCCAGAGAAATTGTCTATCTCAGAAAACTGATATCACCAATTGATATAATACCTTTCGACAGGCCAGAGAAATTGTCTATCTCAGAAAACTGATATCACCAATTGATATAATACCTTTCGACAGGCCAGAGAAATTGTCTATCTCAGAAAACTGATCTCACCAATTGATATAATACCTTTCGACAGGCCAGAAAAATTGTCTATCTCAGAAAACTGATATCACCAATTGATATAATACCTTTCGACAGGCCAGAGAAATTGTCTATCTCAGAAAACTAATATCACCAATTGACATAATTTCGACAGGCCAGAGAAAGTGTCTATCTGTTCAAGAAACAATTTTTATAGCTTTTTTTTTCACCGGGGGGCTCTGAGGAAAATAATTCTCCTCAGGGCCTATGTCATCCTTGGGGACACTGGGTGGAGGGTCTATTTAGGAAAATAAGGATAGGAAGCTCTGGGAAGGAAAAAGGTATGAGGTGTGGGTAGAAATCTGGAGGGTCAGTGTGTCCAAGATTGACGGACATACGAATCGATCCCTCGGTTTAGGTAAGGTCTCCTTCAACTAGTCTCTCCGATCCGGTGATAAAACAGAAGCGGGTTTTATTTCATGTGGTTTATTCAAGTATTTGCGTCCTTCGAAAATAACAGTAACAAATTGTTATTATTTTTTTAATGAAAAACAAATAACTTTGTGTAACACCACTATTTAATAAACAATTATCAACATGTTTCGAAAACTATGTTCACAAAGTGATTTTGCGTATTTTGAAGAAATTGTTATCATCCTTGAAAATGAGCTTATTACCATTATTTTTTCTTTATTTTATATTTTTTAGTGTTAGACAAACATTTCTTTTTAAATGCAACGCGTGATGAGAACATTTTATAAATGGATTAATGATCTTACTTTTATTTTATGTATTTTTTGTCACTCTCTTAAATGTTACTAATAAATAATAAAGAAATAAAAAGCAATGTTGACTGATGTATATACTTCTGAAAATGTGTGACGTTTACAAAGAATGTCGTTCTACAACTACAAGGCAAAGAGAGCAGAAATGTTTATATATTTCCTATTGCTAAAGCTACTCGTACATTAAAATGACTTGAACACACAATGGTGTTTCTTGGCCACATTACTATCTATGGCTGACAGGCATCAGCCTGAATCATTTTGTGATTACGACATATTAAAATCATATTAAACAGAAATTTAAAATTCGTTTAAAATTCCGCGCTCCTTATATTTAAATTATTATTATAATGCAAACATAATTAACCTATTAAATAAACAATGGTTACATTTAACTAATCTGAATGGCTAGGTATCTACCTATTTCACGTAATTGATGATTTCAAAGATTAATTATTTAAGAAGGAAACTAAAATTTACTACAAGTAAAACGTGTTTCCATACAAAAGAATGATCTTACTAGTTACAGGGGTCATCAAAGAGAGCTCCATTTTGCCGTACACCTCATTAAAAATATAAAATATTAAACAATCTGTCATTGATTATTGTATCATGGCAAGGGGGAGAGATATTTCATCAGCTCTAGAACCTATCGTAAAAATGCAGAAAACAATAATTAAAATTAATTCTAAAAGCTATCTTCTTTAACTACAAACACCTATTAAATATAAAATTTGACGGGAATATTTGACGTTCCATTTAAAAACAATCACATATTTTATGAAGGAAAAAAAACTAAACACGATTTAAGCAATATTAATAAAGTACTTTTGTCTACGCTAAAAAGTAAACTAAAGTATAAAAGTGCTACCAGCACTTTTATTTCTGTCATACACAAAAAGTGCTCAATAAAAAATTAAACTTCGAATAAGATCTAATGATAGAGCCTTTACCAGTGCCTTCACCCAAACGCCCTGATAGTACCTGTTTACCATACTGTGGTTTGTGCTCGAGTGGTATTGTTAAAATAATGTATTGTTAATTGTGATGTAAGAAATTGTACGGTGTGTTCAGAGATAAACCAAAGGCAAAATTCATTCAATAATTTGATAATATTTCTGCCTAAATACGGGTTCTCCTAGTGCGGCAGGGTACCTACGCCCAACTCTAAACATAATTCATTTTATGTTTTTTTACTCTTCTCATGGCATAATCATATGACAATATAATATTTCTATAAACCACTACAAGTAACATCTTCAAAATCAAATTCGTCAGTTTTGTCCGTTCATGACGATACCTTTATTAAATTTGGTAAATCCTAAAAATATTAAACAAAACACTCGAACATTATAATACTATTACGATCTCGGAGAAAATGTCACAGTTTAAGTCTCTCGGCGGCCATTTAAAAGTAAATTTATTTGAATGCCACCCCATTTTTTAACGTTTAAAAAAGCCTTATGAGGTTTTTTTAATCAGAGGTCCTCTCTTGAACCCATTGAAAACCTTTTTTGAGATACCAGCGAGGGCACGGGCGCCGTATGTTGCGATATGTCCCTTATAAAGCCGAAAAAAGTTGGAGAAAAAACCCCAACACATGTTTTCAGTTGGGGTTTTTTGTGGACACACTGTTCCAATAAACGTGATATAAAGTGTGCTTTGATATGAAATTAAACATGCTGCAGAACCTTTTATGCATGAAAAAAAATATAGAAGTACCTACCTTCATATGTGCCTACTTAATATTTCAGATAATGTCAGCTGCTCACCGTCTTGTTAGAAATATTTTTTGGTTAGGTTAGGTTAGGTTTTTTGTAATACTTTTTTTTGATAAATAAAATCTAAATGTAACAACCTTATCCGTAAAAAAGAGACAATTTATTCTGTGACTTAATCGGTTCAACGCATGATTTTTGCTCTTGATTACCCGTTAAATGCCAAGGAGGAAACGACGTAAAATCGCGATGTTTTGGCTCTGACGTAATATTTTGTGGGTTTATTTTGTGCTATCGTATTTTATATTTACTGAAACACATTCCTTGAACAATAAACTTTGCATCAAAACCACATTACTTTATTTGATGAATTTATATGTTTTACGATCTTTTTCACGAGAACGACCCTATCCAATTCGACAGCCCAAATACCGGGAAAAATCTCAGCCAGAAGCCATAGAGAATTTAATATAAATTATTCCGATTGGTAAGGTGTGTTCATAGTATTTTATACCTTAAGAACAAGAATGCCTCAAGCGATTCTGACTTTGTTCTTCATACGTTTTCTTTATACATAAGGGTTAAAATCATATTCCAAAATATTTTTTTTTAACATTTTAGCGTGTGCGCCGGCGCACGAGCGGCATATTATGACGTGTTGGCCAAGAGTTCTGTCAGTTCTAGGTTATTAATTAAAACATGGAATCCCCATGCTTCGGTAATTCTGTATAGGAAGGAAGTTGGGGAAGTGAAGGTGAAGCTTGAGACGTTCCTGATTATTCAGATCTGGTCAGTAAACATAACTGTAGCTATTTCAAGCAACGTTTCGATTGTGAATGGTGGTCACTCACAAGAGCGGCGAGCTGAAAATATCTTCCAATGTGAAACCAGGTGCAAATCTCTGTAGACTCACATAATAATCGGATATAGCACTTTGCTACAATGAAGTATACATTTTTGAGCAGATGCGTGTTATGAAAGACTATATCATTGTTGCAGAAGAGACATTCTCCCTCAACCAGTCTATCGATCCGGCCCGCCACGCAGCAGGTGGACAGACGTATCCGCGCCAAGATCTGGACAAACCTCACCCCGTGAACTCGGGCACACCTGCTAAGTCACCAAACATTTGTACACGGTTGACATTAGTCACATGAGAACGGGTCGTTTCTACGACTCGTTCTTGAGTTCAACAGCTCGGCTGTGGAACGATTTGCCGGCCTCTGTGTTTCCTCCCTCCTACAACATGTCTCTTCAAGACCCATGTTCACTCCTCCCTCTCCTTAAAAACACCCTCCACACAGCATCATCAAAGATGACATATACCCTGAGGGATATTATCTTCCTCAGGGCCTCCTATGTGGGTTAATGTAAAAAAAAAAAAAAACGCAGCGATCCACTACGGCAGAGGTGTTAATGGTTCAATAAATGCTTCTCAGGGCGGCGGTACCCATATTTGCCTCCCAAATTGATACCTCTACTATTTCACCAAACGTAGCGAACCACTTGGGGTGAAAAAAGTTTTTTTTTAATGTATTTAGATTGTAGGAACCTAGTCCTTGTACCTGTCTACCAAATTATTATTTAATCAATTTTATGAAACGAGTTTATTAGCTTACCTATGCATTACGATTATTTTCAACATGTGACTCATCTCCTATGAAAGCGAAATTCCCGGCGATACCTGATCGCGGTCCGGCCTACCGACCTAACCGGTGATGTGACCTGGAAAAGGAAAGTGGACACGTCATCGAAACGACGTATTATCATCACTGACCTAGTCTGTGTCCGCTTCTAGAGGCCTACTCCACCAGCCCGAGGGAATGAAACAGACGAAGATAATAACTACTGTAGAGATAGGTAATAACCATCATTTTGGATCGTTATTGATATAAATTTTTTCATTTAATTACTAAGAATGCGTATGAATCAATGTGAAATTTTTAGGAGGTACTACTTACAGCATATTTCGGATCGTACGAATTGTTGATAGTGGGTTTCTTTCTGTGACTTACCTGTAAAAAAAAACACAATTTAGTGATATTTATTATGGAAATAAATTCGTAACGTATCAATGACAATATCTACAAAATTTGAATGGAATATCCTTCCTTTTCCTTGAAAGACCCTCCCCAAAGATGATATTTACTCCTGTGTAGAGCCAATGCATACACATGCCTAAACCAATACACATAATCATTTCTCCATGAGCGAAGACTCTTATACTTAAAAAATATGAATAAAATATAGCACGGTTTTTAAAAGATAATTAACATTATCGAGAAATTCATTCCAATTAATTTTAATCATTTAAAAATTTTCCATTCTTAAAACTCATCGGAATTCTGCCATTTTTTTCCATAATAAGAAAACTAAAGATGTTAAATTCTTTTTTTTACAAAAAATATCTGGCATTATGGCATTTTTTTAATTTAAAAAAAAATCTTTGCGTGTGTCGTTACGTCGTTGTTTTTATAAGGAAAAATATATTATCGGTGTCCGAAGGATAATTGCGAAATATCGTTCACTTATTACAATGTTTCACAATCGCATGCTTTGACTGTGCCCACCACCTGTACCGATACAAATCTAAATTATTTTTTTCTGACGATGACGTCATACGAAAGGATCGCACCAGTGATTGAAATTATTAGTAATGATTTCCAGTTATTATTGGCAGACGTTTTCACTCCTACGCAAAATTTTCTATGCATTAGTCAAATTACGAACCTATTGTAGGTAGGTACCTATAAAATCTATATCTGCATTGAATACGATAGTAGGTATCTACCTAATAAAATATTTATAGTAAGAGTGAACCTACATTTTTTGGTACGTTTTTAGATTTTCATGGCCAAAAGTATTTTCTATTTATAAAGTTATTTGTTTTTAGGGTGTTATGACGTGTTGCGCTACCTCCTTATTTAGCCAACGTTTCGTTACAGTGTCGATCATCAGGGCAGATGTGTAATTAACATTTTTAAATTTTTACATTTCTTTTCTTATTTAGGCATTAGGTCGATTGGAAATGGTGGTGGGTTTGCCCGAATTTCTACCGATTTCTTACATATCTCCCTTAAATATTTAAAGATTTTAAGCTCCTAAAAAATATACGTTATTTTTGAAGATAATATATAGACGTGTTCCATGCCGAAACGCAAATTATATGAAATTTCCTTTATAGAAAAAAATTTATTCAACAAAAAAATCATAAAACTTATATTTTCAAGTGCTAATCTTTGGTTTTTATAAAAAAGATTAGTTAATGCCATCTGTTTTTACTGTTAATTATCCTTGAGACCATTTTCCTTATTGTGACACCAGAAATGATGTTATAATATGAACAGAGAGATTAAGACTCAATTATTTGTTCAATACTTTCAAAACATTTATATTAATTAATTTAGATTTAATCCGCTCCATAGCAGGTGCATTAGCAATAGACAATACTAATCAGAATAAATAAATAATCAAAACATAACACATCATAGATAAATCTAGATTTAAAATGATCCAAGAGATAATACAGCGAAGGTCAACACACTCCAATCATAGCACGCAAAATAGTTGAACGTAAAAATATTCGAGACCGTTTTATATTTAGAATTTCGACAGTCAGATGTTTGTGACGTAACAAACAGACTGGTCCAGACTTGTTAATGTTGTGCCCACTTACTTGATAAAATAATGAACTAATAATAGGATTTTACATTGTGTGAGTTTATATTTCGGAAGCTGTGTTGCTATGGAAAGTAGCATTGTAAATTGTGGGTCAAACGGAAACGTAGAACGACCATGATACATTTTTTCGTTAATATGTATTTAAAAAATGTGACGCTTCAAGCATTTTTTATGTGATTGGTTATTAAGGTACCACATTAAGTTTCAACAGTCTGGATTCAGTTGGACTGTGGCATCTTTTAATTATTGGGAAATGTAGTATAGTGATAACAGGAAAGGAAAAAGAAAAGTAATCTGCAATCACAGTAGTCGAAATGAGATCCCTAAGACATATGTACGTGATAAACCATATGAACATGATTTAGTTTTTGGGTATTATGCCGTCCTTCTTTAGGCAATATTTCGGACAGTATTACAGTGTCCATCATCGGGGCATATCACGCTATGTTTATTACACGCGGACAATGAAATGCTTTCCTATTGGCTAAAGAAGGAGGTAGCGAAAAACGGTATAAAATCTCAAAAATAAATCACGATTATACATTTGGCAGTGAAAATGTCAAATCATGCATGAACGTTTGATTTATTTATGTTTGTTTTAAATCATAAAATAAAGGACATTGGAAATATAATAAAAACCACGGACGTGTTATTTTTGGGGTATTATACCGTATGTTGCTACCTTCTTTTTATCCAGCGTTTCGATGGCGTTACAGTGTCATTACACACAGTTACAGTGACAATGTCGATGTCCTAAACGTTGGATAAAGAAAGATGTGGCGCAACACGGCGTAATACCCCAAAAATAAATCACGATATTAACAAAACCTTTTGATCTAAAAATAATCATTCAGTTTGCATGAGTGTTTTGGCAATCAAATTGGCGACAAGTCCAAAATATAGTTCTATATGAAAAAGGTCGCAGGGACATGCGATTGAAGTTAAGGACGGATTAATTTTCAATTAAAAAAGCTTCAAAAATGTTTCACAGAGATTCAAATGTAACAAAGGCCATTTGAATCTGGCCCTAGATTGGCAAAGACTGCGAAGAATGGCGTTCCATGCTCTCTGCTTATCACTGCCTGGAAATGCGTGATGGCTACTTAGTCAATCAGAATGTTGAAAGAGTAGAAAGAGAAGTCGGATCTTAATCAATTATTATTATTTCAACTTTCGTCAATGAAGTGTTTAAAATTCAAGACACAGCCTTACGAGATATCTACGTAGAAGTGAACATTGTCGTTCCTGTCGTGCCTCTTCCTGTATTAACCAATTAAAAAAAATAGGCCTTTAGATATATCTTGGAAAATAATAATCGATATACCAACTCTAGATGTGGCATAACTTAAAATTCGGTCCAATAATGAGTTTTATAACCTATCTGATATATAACTGATTCCGTCGCCTCGCCCTCGCTTCGAAAGCATAATACATAATATCTTGCGAGACAAATTTGGTCCTTGCAGACCAACGAAAGATGAAAGGCAATGCTTCTTGAGATCCTTTGACTGCAAAATAATGCACAATCTTTTTGATAAATGTTTTCGTAACCCAATTTTTGGAACCAATATTAATTTCGGTGACATTTTTATAATTATCAAACCCTGTTTTATTGGTGATGATAATAAACTTATCGGTAGAGGTACATTGACAGTTCTCAAACAATATTATGACTTTCAAAATATGTCGATGATAATCATAGAAGAAATAGCGATGATAGTCTTAGAAGAAATAGCGTCCCAGAGGTTTGTTATTTACTCGTATCTTTTTTGTAAACTTAAGCCTCGACGACATTGGGCGAGTTTACAAGCTACTATCTGGGAAATTCACTATCTGTTAGTAAACTCGCTCAGTGTCATCGTATTACTTGCTAACTAGCAGATTGTGGACGATCTACGAAAAAAGTTGAAAGGTGGTCAACTTTACTCGCTACTCGCTGGTATTTGCCTTAAGATGACGACCTACCAACAGCTGATTTCGTCTATCAGGATTAGTTCGGGCGGGAGCCGTTATTGGCTAGCGTGTGGCCCTTGCTGCGAACTGTCAGTTTCCTACAAATTGTCGACAGAACTAGTTCGTGCGGGTGTCTGTGCATATTATCAAAAAGGAGTTAAAAAAGAAAGCTGAACGGCACAGTGTGCCGTTTAGCTTTCCGGCACAGAAGATTCTAGCCTCCAATTGCTTCATATCCATTCTTATAATCAACTGCTTCTCATTGAGTTTACTAAACAAACTTTTGAAGATTTCAATTTTTAGTTTCGTGTTGCAATAGTCTTTATCTTTTATATTTCATAACATAGGGTACTGCTGATAGACGTTAAGAAACACCACAATTTGATTTACGCTCCACTACATTTTTAATGCTAGAACACTCGGAAAAGATGGCAACACGTGATTTCAACTCGTTAGATAGTTTGCTACTGAGCGAGTGGACAGTTTTATGTGTCATCATGATAATCTCACTCGCCGATTCACCCGCTTTTAAACTTACCGGCTAGTAGCTTGTAAACTCGCTCTATGTAATCGAGGCTTAACTGGCTACTAGGAGAAGTGTTGATTGCAAATTGCAATGCATAATCGCCCTTTCGTAAATCAAACCGATTTGATTTTGCACTAACTGGAAATAGTTTTTGAGTTCTGATTTCTTTATCACAGTATGCGAGGGACAGAATATATTTAACATTTACAATACAAGATTTTTTATTTTAATATTTTAGAAGACATACATACAAAAAGTTTTAAGGTTCTTTAAGCCGCCGCCATCCGAATTTCTATCGATTTCTTACATATCTCCCTTGAACATTTGAAGGTTTTAAGCTCTTAAAAAATATATGTTATTTTTGAAGATAATATCTATACATTCCCCATGCCGAAGCCCAAATTATATGAAATTCCCTTGATAGAAAAAAAATGACAAAGTATGCTCTGAAATTTTTTATTTTCACGCCCGTCTCTCTTATTTTACAAGTTATATGTATGAAAAAATTCACAGTGTTTCTTAGAACGTTGTTTTAGACAACCCTGACGATATATATATATTTTTTTTTTAATATGTTTATTCAGTTTTAATTTTACAATATTTTATTTTACAAATCTTACGAAACTGATCAATCAGTTTGATTGTAAGAAATCTCTCATTTTTTTCTAATTATTTAATACAGTATACTTTTCAGTTTTACATAGTATATACTAAATATAATACTTAATATTAAAATACTAATTATTACGACAAACTAATTATTATCGTTTTAATGTTTATGAATTGCGTTGTAGTAAAAATATTTTACACAGTACAAACATACGGTGAGAAAATAAATAGATAGGAACTATTTTATTTGATTTCATGTTCTTCGGAGGTAGAAAGATTTAACTTTTGTTTTGATTTTTGAATAAGATGTCTCATTTTTGATATTTTCAGGTAATGCGTTAAATATTTCCGGAATTTTATGACTTTTTGTTCTATCTCCGTATACATTTTGTATACGGAGATGAACTCATACTCAACTCGGAATAGAGCAAATATATACGGAGTATATATTTGCTCTATTCTAAACGAGTCGTGTTTTATTAAACATTTTCACAATTTTCGCTTCAATTTCATCGTTTTAAATATTAGCGAGCTCTCTCCAACTTTCGTAATTATACATATATCTTTCCATCTTCTTCTTTTCGAGCGAGGATATGGCGCTTTAAAAAGTAATTAAATACCCGTAAGTACTCTTTTAGAAATTTCATTCAATAGCACTATTCCTCTTATCGTGCTCCGCTGTACTAGAACATCCGTTATGAGGTGTGGTATCTTAAAAAATTCGTGTTGACGAACAGCTGATCGAACCTATGATCTGATCCAATGCCGAACCTGGAAAATATCTCATTAAATAAATAATTTATTTATCTGTATTTTAGCACACATTACTTTCTTACTATGGTATTCATCCGGGGAAGGAGGTGGGGAGTAGGGAGGGGAACCAAAATAGATATGCGTTTCCTCCATTGTTCCTTTTAAGAAAGGTTGAGCTAATTTGGAAATAATCAATTTAGGGTAATCATTCAGTCCATCGTTGACGATAATTAAATATATAATGGGCTTCGGTCACCGTATTTCGAACTGTAAATTTTAACATTACAAAAACTGTAAAACAAGATATTTTTCGGCATTGCTCTGGTGAAGAACTGTCTTCGAAAAGCCAAAATCAATGACCAGAGGGGTGATTGGAGAATTAAGAAATTGTCCTTAACCAAAAAATTAACGACCTTTTCGCTGTCATCCGAGAGAATTGGAATCGTAGTTAACGATAAAGTTGTTAATTACAATAAGTTAAGGACGGCCTTCGTGGTTGAGGGATAAGGCTCTTGACTTACAATCCGAAGGTCGCGGGATCGAATCCCGGCGTGCGCAAATAAATTTTATTTCATTTATTTGTGTTAAATAATATATGAGAGTGGAAGATACTCTCAGTATCGCTCTGGTGTAAGACCACCATTCAGAATTGAAACATTGCTTGAAATGGCTTTAGCAAAATTGTTGCAGATCTGAATAGTCAGGCACTTCCCCACATTCCTCTTCCCCATGTCTTTCCCCTCCCCACTACCGTCAGCCTCACAACATACCCCAATTGGCAATGCCATAGTCTCACTGGCTCCATACGGTAGCAGCTAGAGAGGTATTCACATTAAAAAAGGAGAATTTATTCAAAGTAGAACCAGAATCTCCACAGATCTGCTTATCCAGGTTTTCCCAAATTTCTTCTCCACATCTCCTTCCGTTCCTCACTCCTTTCTGGAATAAAAAAAAATGGTTGACTGTAAAGTCGGTTTACGGACGATAATTTTACGTAAAAACGTCACATAATAACGATGCAGTGGAAGAGAGATAGATGCCTCACAAGCCGAACGCTTAGGCCGAACGCTTGTTCCGCGCTGTCGCTTGCACGCTCGACCCAGGCGGAACGTGACAATGAGTCATGCTTTTCGTGAGTGCTGCCGGCGTTCATCGATTTATAAGACGTTATCACGCCAAAAAAAATATATGCAGATCATAATTTTAGTTAAAAATTGCGATGTGTTTGTATTACCTGCACTAATTACTTATGTAACGCACGTGACTGTTTAAATGTATAAATATATATAGAATGTAAACTCTTCTTCCATCCACAAGCAAATGCTTTTAATAGAAGACCAGTACTACTTTATATGTACCATTTTTGAGATAAACAAATAAAAAAAAATAAAAAAATAAAAAAAAATAATGTAAAAAAAATATTATTTAGCGAACATTAATAATAAAAAATCTGATAAATAAAATATTCTTCATCAAAGTGATATTCAACTATACTACCTCTGAAAGCAGGTAGGTAGCTACTTAGGTAGCACTAACCAGACGTGCCGTATGCATGAATGAAGCGAATATCCGTTCGCATCGACACCCGACAAGTAGGTACCGAGTACCGGCTTACCTACATAATAATGAGTAGGTACTGCACAGTACAACACTACACCTAACCGCGGCGGGCGGTAGGTACTCGCAGTTGGGAAGGTACCTACACGGTGTAGTGCAGCATGACCGCACTATAAAGGCGGACTCCTGCGCCACAATACACATGAATACTAGCTTGAACCACACTATAAACGTTCTTTGTTTTCCGTCTCCTGCGTTTTTCGAAACACGGCTTGAAAGATTGGTGTGAACAGGTGTGAAGTTCGCGCGGTCCGACAATTTCTGCTTCCCGCTTCACCCACTTCAAAAATAATATTAATATTAATGTTGTTAATATTCGTTATTATACTATAATTTTATTATCAAATATATTTATTATATTGTATTTAGGTATCATAATATTTTAAAGTAGTGATTATTAAGCTCAATCATTGCGCATAACCTCAAAAACTTGTTCGGTTTGATTCTCCATACATGACCGCATCGCGCGGCTCTTGTAAAAATATGAACACATTTCCCCCCGCCAGCCTTCCCCCTTCGCCCGGGAGATGAATGTTTTCCGTCGGCTGTGGTAAAGCTTGAACACAGGGTTTTTGAACACGAAGTGTTCAAATTTTCAATGTTTTGGGTGCTGTTCAAGCTAGTGTTCATGTGTATTGTGGCGCAGGATAGCCGCTTTAATGTGAGCTTGACCTATCGGAAGTGGATAAAGACACGTTTAGATCAGTCGACAGATACATTATTACGATTTGATTTAACGATTTTTTTATCAAAAAATTAATTTTAATTGAAGAATTAATATTGTGAAGGTATTTTTTTTAAATCTGCTGTATAAATGAATAAGACTGAACCTGGTTTTATGAGTTTTTAGGTTACCAAATAAATATCTTCTTGATTTTTATTAAAATGCCATGACAGTAAATCATTTTTATTTATTATAATAACAAAGGACCCTGCATTTTATATTATTATTATTACAGACGTTACAATAGAGAAAAATCTATTTTTTATTGGAGATATATTATATTGTTATATTCCTCATCTGCCCTGATGATGGACACTGTAACACTGTCCGAAACGTTGGCTAAAGAAGGAGGTAGCGCAACACGGCATAACACCCCAAAAATAAATAACAAAAATAATTTTGGCCGTGAAAATCTAAAATCATACCTGTTATATTCCTGGTGCAATAATTTTTTTAATGTACCTACTTTCAGTTCTTGAGAGAGGTATTGTTGAACATGGACTTTTAAAAACCATAATATACCAGACGAAATTTTACGTAAAGCGGAAATATAATATATGTTTATCAGTGAGTCTATATAATTCAATTTGGAACGCTAGTATGGGTAACACCGTCCCGGGAACCATTTATTGGATAACCAACACCTCTGTGACCTAGCAGGGTTGCCCGGCTTTACAGGGGTAGTTTATCCAGGTCTTGGCAGCGGATGGGAGAGATTGGTTGAAGGAAACGTTATGACTTCTCCATCAGGAATATTTCGGAATATCGCCTGCATCACTCTTAGACAAACTGACCTCCGGTTTCCTACCCAACCCTGATAATTTTTTCCAGAACTTCCACTTCTTCCTTTCCTAAAATGACCGTCCTCAGGGCATCCCCAAAGATGTAACAGGCCACATTTTCCTCCAGGCCTCCTGTGTGTAGCTAACGTAAGAAAAATAAATACATATCCATCAGTAGATACCTATAAGGTATTTTTGGTGACTAGATATAAATAATCTATTATCCTCCATCCTTTCTTCATCTAATCACCTATTTTCTAACATATATCAGGTTACACGACTATTTTCTAAGATTTCACCTATTTTTTCAAAGCAAAAGCTGATAGTTTTTACCTTTAAACGAGAGAGTGTTTCTAACATCGATTCTCTTTCACTTAATTTAGATAGGTACTAGATTTAGATCTGACATGATTCTTCTAACCAGGAATTGACTGCCTGCTTATTTATAGACCAGCTATAGATCAGCTGAAGTAAAACGTTTCAACGCGTGGTCGAAGCTTGACCGACATGATCACGAAAAGTAACAAGATATTTAAGTAACAAAAACGTCACAACATGCCCGTACATTCAAGTCAAAAACATGTTTATTAACTATACGAGATAAAATGGATAAGTAATTTCGGAAATACTTGCATAAGAATAATATAAAGACGTAAAAATGGGAATTCCTGCTAAAAAAAACTTGATCGTTGCAACATGCATATTGCATAGTGGTAACTTGTAAACCTGCCATAAAACGCGTACAGATTTATGAATTACTCTCGCCATCTCGCTCTGTCGCACGTGAGTAAAGGAAGCGGTCTCGCTCGCCCACACTCATGAATGGGAGAGGCGATCGCCGATGTCATTGTTTGTGGTCGATTGAAACTGGTATTTTCATATTATGCCTAATGCAACAGGGATGCAAAACCATTTTAAATTATACTATTATAAATGCAAATAATTATTACTAAAACCTAAAAGAGTAACAACACTTGAACAAAGAACTAAAAATATTTTTATTAACGCTCTTTTTGGGGGCTTTTACACATAAATAATAAGAAATATACAGTATTTATTGTACATAATTGAATTGCTTCAGTAACAATATTTTATATTTGTTTAAAGGTAAATTGAAGATGTCCACTGATTTGGTTTAATTATCTCCCTCCATTAGTATTCTGGGCAAAGAGGAATACATTAGGTAGTTAGTCCCAGAATTTCTGCACTGAAATAAATCCTAACTTCTCGTATTACTTTGTGGTATCCGGAAGCTTATCAGTTCAAGCAATACCGGACTATCAACAAAATTATTTAGAATTTTATATAAAAATACAAAGTCAGTTGAAATTCTTCTGTCTGACAATTTGAGCGTAGATATTAATATCATTAACAGATTGTTAAAGCTCAACATAATTGCTGGAATACCCATTTAAAAATTAAGAAAAAGTAAGAATTTGTTTTGTATTCTTTCAATAGCTTGTACCATGAGTTTTATAATGTGGATTCCAGACGGGAGAATTGTACTCAAGCTGACTTCTAACATAAACAAAATATCAGTTTAATACACTTTATATTATTAAAATTTCTAGTTAGTCTAGTTATAAATCTCAACCTGCCGACGGAAGTAGCTACATATTGTGGCGAATTTTAAATTTAAAACCGAATTACAACGGTAGCTTCGTTTGAAATTCCACGTACACTGATGTTATTTGTGGCGTGACGCTTACGGCGTGGTGTCAACATGCACTCGCAACTGGATTCTGAAATTCAACCGCGCAGATACAAGGGCATTAACACTGTTTGATGATGATTTAGTTTTTTCTGCTGTCGCAGGGAGATTTAGATAGTTGTTAATAATGTACTTGTATAATTACTAAAACGTAAAAAACCTTAAAAAAAGTTATCCGGGTTGATAATGAGTTTGTGTACTTTTTTATATGTGTACCGCACAAGAGTCCCAACTGCTTCCGTGAGTGTATGGCGAGACTATGGCGTTCCCAATTGGGGTATGTTGTGAGGCTGAAAGTATTGGGGAGGTGAAAGAGATGGGTAAGAGGAAGGTGGGAAGTACCAGGTTATTCAGATCTGGTCACCAAAATCGGCTAAAACCATTTCAAGCAACGTTTCAATTCTGAAAGATGATCTTGCACCAGGGCGATACTGAGAGTATCTTCCACTCTGGAACGTGCCGCAATTATATATTATTTTAAACGAATTAGTTGTGAAATAACACAAATTAATCAAATAAAATTTATTTTCCACACCGGGATTCGATCCCGCGACCTTCGGATTGCGACTCAAGAGCCTTACCGCTAGACATGCCGCCGGTAATTGTAAAGCCCGAGATTTTATTTCAGATAATAAGCAAAATTCTTCACTTCTTTGCTGCTAAATATCAATAAATAAACCTTTGTTGCAAAATCTCCCAATTTTTGCCAAAAGTAAAGCGGTTTACGTCAAAAATAACTCGAATTTTGTCGAAAACAATGCAAATTTTTCAGGTTCTTATTACTAATACTTTATTTTGATGTAAATGCTGTTTTTTTTCTTTTATCATTGCCAGTTACATAATTTGTGGATTTTTCAACCACCATGCTAGGCAAATGCCCTTGTTATGGTGATCGAATTGAATTGGCGGTTTATGCTAATCTTCGAACAATACCAATCCTTTCTGTGGAAATGACACCCAAAACGATACATTAAAGTATTGTATAAAATACGCTTGATTAATTTCGCATCAAATTACTTTACTAAATAAACCATTACTGACACCGCATGTTATCATTTTAGTTCATTCATAAGAAGGAAAGCATTATGAGTCATAGTCATAACTAGATTGGTTCGACGTCGTGCGTAGTTCATAATAAAACATTATATTATAGACGCCCTTGTACGTGAAACTAATAAACTATACCAAGATAGGTATAATGTTATCATGTGTATTCAAGAGCAATACTGTCCGGCCCCTGAGGTGTTGTTCAATGGAGAACCACCTGACTTTAATATCCACGTTAAATAAATCTAAGTTTAGTATAACGCGCTGAATAAAAAGTGTATTTATTTTCACTAAAATATTTGTAAGCTTCTTAAAATATAACGGATCCAATTATGTTATCACTTTTGATGCTTTCCCCTTATTTTGCTTGTTATTATCCTTGTTACAGGAATTTTTAATTAAATGAAGACGTTATGAGCGAAACTCAATCGAAAATCTGGAAACAGAAAAAGATATTGGCACCTCTGGGACTCGAACCCAGGACCTCTCTACTTTCCGAGCGAGAATTGTTTAGCTCACCTCATGAAGTTCACGGAGTCCATGAGTCAGATGACGTCACAGGAAAATTAATTAAAAAATATTAAAAGTTACGGTTTTATTACGTATTTACCTACTAGCGATTTGTGACGTTAAAAGTTTAGAAAACATGTCAGAATCAGGACAATAAATTGCTGCAGAATTATCAAGAAAATGTACGAATTTATAAATAGGTGCCTAATCGCTTGTCTAATTCTTAACAAATCAGTACCTTTTTTGAAAATGACAATTAAATTAGTTTTCTATTAAAAATATTAAATTATAGGTGGGTACTGACGCTTATATTCAAAGCCAATTCCGGAGTTCACTGAACCAGAGTTACAAAGGATAGACACAACCAAAATTAATATTTTTGATTATGGATTTTAGATTTATGGTAGTTTTTTTATTCGATGAAATGATACAGTAGGCAAAGGGCCTAGACATCCAAATTAACAGTCTTGCCCTAACATGAAATCTGAGTATCATTTCGACATGCTGGAGGCAAAACACTTAACCAAAATTTTCGCATCAGGATGGTTTGAGAATGTTTTGAATAAACTACGATATCGGTCGTACATTGGCCACCGTAGAGTGCACATTGAAATAACCAGACCCTGGCAGAAAAGCAAAGTTTGCTAAAGTAAGGAAAAGCACTTTTCTGCGTAGGATCTGGATGTTGGTAAATTGGGTGAGGTGGGTAAATAACACATTTACAAAATGCCTAACTAAAGAGTGTACCCAATAAAATATTAAATTTTGACAACCCGAAATTTTGTTTACCCGATTTGAGATTTGCAGTTAAGTTTTTTACGCAACCAGAAAATTTCGCAAAATTGTTAAAAAGACTATTAATTCGTAAGAGATTTTATTTTCGAGGACTGATTTGTGATATTACGAGTATAATGCAAGTTACCTGTGTACTATTATTCGTGTGTCAAATAACTTTCTTATTTAATAGGTACTTTCTTTTACATAGCTTATATCACACTGAATCATCGTATTAGTATTTTGAAAATCTGCACTAAATTTTATTACATACATATGTGTTGTTTTCTTACAATTACTACAACTGTATTTATCTTTTTACACTTAATTGCTAATCAATTTGTAAAATTTTCATGTAAAAGCCCACTGGGGCGTAATAAATAAAAATAATTAAATCCTTCAAATGTCCTATCAGAATCATTCATTGGCAAATCCCCTTTCCCTGATTGGCTGGTCTATTAATTTGAATGCCTATGTCAAGAGGTCAAATAACAATGTCTGGATGTCGTTTGAAAGTTAATCCGACGAGTTTCAAAAACTAATAAATTACAACTACTTTTTAAGTAAAGCATTATCGATACGATTTATCTTGTAATAAAGATTTATGGCAACATTGGCTTGATTATATATCTATTAAATAAATAAATACATCTACTATCTATGTACACTAACTGTTGTGCAATTTCTTACAATAAACAATATATATTATAAAAGAAAGTCCAAAAAAACGTGCGGCTCCCAAAAACTCAAAAACGAGTCCCAGTACGATCAAAGGTGGTTATAAAGTGTAGTAGATCTCTGTCCCCCCTTCAGGATGACGTGTTCCGTTTTTACCTAAAGGGCGTGCTTTTGAAGATATAAGGGCTGGAAGTTTCGCCCTCTTAATATTTCTAGAACAGTCTTCCGGAAAGTTCTAGAAGGTTCCATAGAGCTCTAGAAAGTTCTGGAACGAGTGGCGGAGTATGTCGTGGAATGTTCGGGAATAGGGAAAGAAAGACTATTTTATCTTAATTTTAGAAGAAAAATTTTTTTGCAAAGTGATCAAAAATAACCAATAAAGAGGTGTATTTAAATGTAAAATGTCGCTGCCGCGACTGAACCGGTGTGGGGTTTGGAAATACGCAGCCGGGTAACCCATCTAGTTTGTAATAAATGTCAAATTTGGTGATATCAACTTTTACCTTTAAAAAATTGCAAAAATTGCAGAGTTCATTGACCTTCTTATCTTATTCCAAACATACATTTTACCGCGGGAAACTCATGTGGTTAATTAAAAAAACAACCTTCCTCAAAATCAAATTCACCTTGGACTTTTCTATACCACTTCCTACTAGATTTGATTTAGAAGTTTTTTGGTAAAAACTTGGTTTTTCTTGGTGATCTTTGTGACGTTCCGCCTTATCTGTTTTATCAACCCAATACATATTTCCACACTTTTACTTACCTAAATATGATGTACGCAACCAACACAACCAACACAACCAACAAAAAAGTTCTTAGATTTTCATTTTCACATACGAGTTCAGGCTGAAATTTTAGAGATTTAACCACAAAGCGTGTGTTTTCTTTCAATAATTTCCACACGCTTTTGTTGGAACCAAAAATGTGGTCTTCCCATCTCTTGTGGACTTCCCATCACTAACCAATGGTGCTTCCTCTTTGATGTTAAAAAACTATTTTTTTAACTAGTACTACCTTATGTGAAGATAATTGATGACGTGGCCCAAGTTTGAAGAATATTTTTTTAAACACTTATTCTTGTTGATGGACTGAACAATAGGGCATCTTGGCTTATTATTTTTTAGTCTCTGATATTTTGCAATGTAGAAGAAGTATAGTTTTAACGGTCACTTAAAAAATTTCGCGAACGTCTGAGGTAAACTTTTGTATGCAAACTGAAAGTGTGGTATTAACTCTTTTTATCTCTGTAATAATATGTCACACACTAATACAAAATGAGATAGCATGATTTTTGTGAGTCTGTATCAGACGAAAAAAGACTCTACGGGTGTTTGACGCCCAGGAAAAATATCTCCGAAAATTACTCTAGAGGTTAAATGGATTTCAAATCACTAATGTTCATGATAGAAATGGAAGCAAAACAACATTGGTAGTATGTAATTGAATAGCGGATAATGAAATTTAATTAAAGCGTATTAACCTCGTTATAATACAGGGTGCGGCAGAGAGGACGGACGGTTTTAAAAAAATCATAAAATAGTTAATTTTTACTCAAAAACAAATTTATTGATTTTTTTTTTTACAGTTAATACCGCACAAGAGTCCCAACTGCTCCCGTCTGGAGCCAGTGAGACTATGGCATCCCCAATCGGGGTATGTTGTGAGGCTGAAGGTAGTGGGGAGGGGAAGAAGATAGGGAAGAGGAAGGTGGGGAAGTACCTGGCTATTCAGATCTGGCTAAAGCCATTTCAAGCAACGTTTCAATTCTGAATGGTGGTCTCACACCAGGGCGATTACTGATAGTATCTTCCACTCTGGAACGTGCCGCAAATATACTATATATTATTTTAAATGTATAAATTGTGAAATAACACAAATTAATCAATAAAATGCGCACGCCGGGTTCGAACCCGCGACCTTCGGATTGTGAGTCGAGAGTCTTACCTCGGGACCACGGAGGCCGTCAAAATGGCCGTTTTGATGGAATCAGGTTCGCAAGGAAATAGCATTTGAGACAGTCAAGTGTGGAAAATCACATCACGCATGTGGTGTCCGAAATCGTTGATGCAGTGCAGAAGGCGTTCTTGGAAGTTCGCGTAGACTCTCTCCAACATCGCTCTCTCAACTTGGGCGATTTTTTTTTTATGGGGACACCTCAAGGCTAGAGTATACGAGAACAAGCCCCGAACTCTGGACGAATTGAAGGACGCAATTCGCGTGGAAGTCGCCCAAGTTGAGAGAGCGATGTTGGAGAGAGTCTAGCGAACTTCCAAGAACGCCTCCAGCACTGCATCAACGATTTCGGCCACCACATGCCTGATGTGATTTTCCACACTTGACTGTCTCAAATGCTATTTCCTTGCGAGCCTGATTCCATCAATAAATTTGTTTTTGAGTAAAAATTAACTATTTTATGATTTTTTTAAAACCGTCCGTCCTCTCTGCCGCACCCTGTATATCGACAAGGAAAATTTGAAATGCTGTAAAGGACAGTATATTCAAAAATGAGTTAATAATTCAGGTGTGCCTCCTCCGTCATACTTAATACTTATGTCTGGCAACTTTAAATTGTCTTGAAAACAAGCATGGGTCCGAGTGGTTAAATACGTCATTTTCCTCCGTTTTTTCTCTCTTTCGATCTGCGTCGTCCAAATATTTCTAAGAAAATAAATGCGTTTTTTAAAACGTGCATATATATGCAAAAATAAAATACTATCATAAAAAGGAATTTAAAAAAATTTGATCAAAAAAAAAACTTTCTTTCCGCACTCCTGAACAAATAAGATTTGGTCCTTTACAGCTTTTCAAATTTCCGTGATCATTGAAGATGATAATCGAATCAACACATCATAATAGAAATAATAATATCAGGTAACGGTCGCAACCCAATTACATTAGGAATATGCCGAGGTGGCAATAGCTCTTTGGAAGAGACACCAGTCCCAGTCCCAGAGGATCTAGGTTCGAGTCCCAGTTGCGATCGTTACCTTTAAATTGATATTTGAAGACATTATCTTCTTCAATGATGAAATAATTAAACCGATTTAAAATTTAAAGACAAACACCATTTTTCTACCCCTGCAAACATTTTTTGCAGGGGTAGGAATTAGGGAACGAATCAGGCGCACTGAAATTTCCAATTAAAAAAGCTAACTAAAACTACTTTATCCGTTAAACGAAAGCTTTTGAATAAAGTTACACATTAAAAGCTCTCAGGATTATAAGAATGTGAAAGCTTTAAAAACTAGACAAAGCAACGCAATTATTCAGTTTCTAACATTCCCCATAACACAAATGAACTATTAACCAAATGGGTCAGTAATTTCATCAAATAAAAAATACTTTTAATTCCCTCGGACGGGGGTAATTTAGTGTGACGAAAGCGTAAGGAATGCAAATGCCCGCGCAGCTTAATTTACCGAACGATTCCTGAAAACCGTGCTACCTCTAAGTATCCTTAAACTTATAATAAAAGCGTTAGATGATTAAAGATAACAACATCGCGTTATTTAAACATGCGATAAGATCGGCGCTTTGAAGAGGAATCACTTCTCAAAGTTTATTTGAAAGTCTCACATGACAACGCGTGTTAAGAATTTTTTGAAAAAAAGGCTGCGAAATTTTGGTCAGCCGACGGCACAAAAGCACGATCTTTATGATGACGGCTGATGGCGATTTGATCAAAGCTCAAATGGGCCGAGAAAGGGCTATTCAAATTTGAGAGTTCAAACATCCAAACCTGACGGCTTTCGTAGTCGAGGGATAAGGCTCTCGACTAGCGATCCGGAGGCCACGAGTGAAAATTAATCGGTCAGTGGCTGAGTGGGCTTCGCGTTTGGGTCCCACCTGGGCGTGTTCGATTCCTCGGCTAGCTAAGTCCTCAATCACGACACAAGCAACATTTTCTTTTTTTTTATTTGATTAATTAGTGTTTTTTAACAATTTATTCGTTTAAAATAATATACAGTATATTAACGACAGAGTTGAAAAGTTGCTTGAAATGGCTTTAGCCTTGTATGGTGACCAGATCTGAATAGACAGAAACTTTCCCATCTTCCTCTTTTCCCCATCTCCTTACCCTCCTCGCTACCTTCAGCCTCACAACCTCAGCCTCACAACCACCCCAATTGGGGATACCCTAGCCTGTGTTGTATAATTTGGAATAAAAATGAGCTGCAAACTATGAGTAACAACTGCGAAGCATGCGCACCACATTTTTGCAACCCATTGCTCTCAATTACTACTTCTTTTGGAGTTTCGATGAAAGGCCCGTCATAAGAAAATAATAAAAAGCAAATTACCATTGAAATTGGTGAATTTAGCCTTGTACTATAAATGAATCGCTTAGCCACAAAGCCCGCGGCCCCAGAGCCCGAGGGGCCGTTGCCTTACCTCCGTATCACTAAGCACATCTCCTGTTTGGCAATCGTTCTGGATAATAGGGCACGGCATATATATTAGGGGTAACTATTATTTATTATAAAGTAAAAGTATGTGCCCGTATCATTTTTAAAAGCGCTGTTTTCTAAACTGAAATAATTAATGTTTCATATTGACTGTTATAAGGTACTTGAAGTGCCGCAACAATTTCCTGAAATCCTACATAAAATAAATGAGTTTTTGCAAATAAATAATAATGTTTCTTCAAAATTCGCAAATTCACTTACACAGATATCATTATACATGAAACTTCTAATCATCCATTTTCACAAAAATTAGCAGCTTTTCATACCTTGTTAAGTAGATTAATTAATGTTCCCTTATCTTTAAGTAATTTTAAAACAGAATTAATACTATAAAACAAATTGCAATCAATAACGGTTATACTTCACTATTAATAGATAATATGTTAAACAAAAAATATAAGAAAAAGTTTTTTAGATCTTTTGCTTATCCACACGTAGTTACACAAGACAAGAATAATAATTGGAGAAAAATTGTATTTTTAAATAATAACACTTCAAATATGATAATTAAAAACATGCCAGATAATATACAACCAGCTTTTTAAGCCAATAACAAATTAAAAAAATTATATATTAAATAACAAGGACAAAGGTGTTTTTTCGAACAAATCTGGGGTTTATAAATTAATTTGTAATGATTGTAACTTTTTTATATTGGGAAGACTTCTAGAAATTTTAACATTAAGTTAAGGAACATCTAAGATGTTTAAATAATAATTATTATTCAGAATTTGCCAACCACATTTTGGAAACAGGTCATTCTTTGGATATTAATAAAGGTTTAAAAATATAACACACTAACACAACGGGTATACAATTAGATAATTTAGAAATTTTAGAAATTAGGAAAAGTGTTAATAGTAAATTAAATATTATAAATAACCAAACGTTTTTTAAAAATAGCCATCTTTTAAATTTATTTTCGTATTAATACTTATATTTATAATAATTTATTTTGTTATTTAGACTTCCTGTTTTGTTTTAAAAGATTTTTTTATTATGTAATTTGTAATTTTTTACCCATCCTAAAATAATTTTTATATTTTATTTTATATAATTGTTTTTTTTAAATATTTTAAGTAATTAATCACCTCTCCTTTCTAATATTTTGTCTATGTTCTAATTTGTCTTTACCTGTTAGTCTTTTGTTATTTTTTATTAACTTATTATCCTGACGAAGAAAAAATAGTTTTTGAAACATGTTGATATTGTTAATTAAATAGTGGTGTACACAAAGTTATTTGTTTTCATTAAATTAAAATAAATAATAATATTTTTTGCTTTTTACAATAAGGAACTCCAGTGAAAAATATTATGGCTTTAAAAAAATATGTTCATATAGACCAATAAACGCTGATTCTGAATATATAAGTTTTATTAAATAATATTTAACGTAGAGTTTTTAAAAAAATATTAAAAAGTCCATTTTAAAACAGTTCATTAAAACACCCTGTCCCTGTCCCGCTTCCATAAAACGCTCCAATGCTGAAATTCAAAATGGCGGCGGTCGAACAGCTGATTCCAGTTCCATACGAAATTCATGCTTCGGTTTCGATTCGTAAAGCTAAAAAAATAATAATTTCAAGCAATTTTTATACCAATTTCCCGTAATAATATTGAAAAATATAATAATATAATATATTAAATAAATAATTACACCTAAATAACGTTTTACTTATTGATTTGTTTCATCACTTCTTCCATACAAAATGACAACATCTGTTGAAAATAACTAAAACTTTTGGCCAGATGACGTCACAGGGCCAGATGAAGTCACGGTGGTTTTCGGGGGATCTTGAAAAATTATAACTTTGACATTTATTTTAACTATTAAAACTAACTATAAAAATAAAAATAAACATGCAGTTATTTAAGTTAGAAGGTCATTATTCATAAAAAAAAAAAATGGACTGGAGTTCTCTATTCCAGCCTTATAGCATGAAAAAGTCATGAAATGTATTTCTCATACCTAAGTAGGTACTATGTTTTACAAAAAAATTTTTTTAAATATTAGGATTTTCTTATATTATTACTAATTTGTAGATATGCGGATTCGTAGTAAAACCATCTTATTGTTTCGAGCTTATATTGAGAGTTATTCAATCTAGAATGGTTCCGCGACTTTTCATCCCGCGACAAAATATCTTCCGATAAAATATTCTGCGGACAAAACAACCCCCAACAAAATATCTACTACAACCTAATTTAACTATTAATTATATTTAGGTTTAGAGTCCAAAGAAGCGATGCTAGTAGTCCACAATGAAGCACTGGTACCAGCTCTGCTGTATGGCAGTGAGGCATCGAACTGGCAGAGAAAGGAAGAACGAAGATTGATTGCTGTAGAAATGAGGTCCCTGAGGCGCGTGCATGGTAAACACATGTATAATCGTGTGAGACATTTGGAGAGAATGCAAGACTAATGTAGACGTAATGAGTAAGATTAAAGAGGGGATCGTCAGAAAATTTGGCATGTAGAGCGAATGAACGAAGAAAGGAGTGTAAGGAGAATATTTGGCGCAAATGTGAATGGTAGAAGAAGTCTCGGATACCCAAGGAAGGCATGTCACGGTCAAGTGAATCAGATACTTATAAGTTGGGTCATGTCAAGAGTCAGAATAATAGAAAGTAAGTATGAGACGGTGTATGAATGTGAATGAGGCAAAGAGTGTGTGCCAATACCGAGTTGTTTGGCGGTCCGTCCTCTCTGCCTACCCCTGCGGGCAAACGGCGTGATGGTTAAGTGGTTAGTTAATTTAACATTACGACGTACCTTGAACGCAAAAAACAGAAAACAGGGTGTATTTATCCCTTCAAATCTTCGACCAAGTATATCAAGACATGCCCTGTGAAATTAAAAATGACGCCAGAAACCAAATAAAACTGGCTCAAGGCCCATTTATGAAAAAGTGCGAGCATTGTTTCGTACTATTTGGATCGCATAGTGCTTTGTGTTTTACCTTTTATCGGTCCACACTGAAACTAATTGCTGTCCCAGCCGTCCTGAAGGAATTAATTTTTTCAAACACAAAAATATCCTACTTCCGAATATTGTACAAGGTACAGTCGGCGGACTTTTTTTTGGATAATGTAACCCGCTATCTGAATACATAAAAAAAATTATGCCTTACCGATAGCTTTAAGGCAGCGTTTTAATAAATGTAATAATATTGACGTATTATTTTTTTGGCAAGCAAAGTTTCTGACGTCACTTAATCACCCAAATGCTTGTGACGTCACCACACACCGATACTAACACATAGACGAAGGGCTTGCGGCACGAAATGGCAGTGGTTTTTAAACTTTTTAAAAACGCAACCCGGTTTGTATAAAACGGAAACCTTTAAAATACATTAAACGCAGATCTTAACAAAAAACCGCTGCACTATTCTTCAATTAAGGTCGAAAGTTAACCTATCTTAAGCCATAGCATTCCGAATTTCTACCGTTTTACAACATATTTCTCTAAAACACTTAAAGTTTTTAAGTTTCTAAAAAAATATATGTTGTTTTTGACGATAATATCTATACATTTGCCACGCCGAAACGGTAATTGAATGAAATTCTTCCGATAGAAGAAAATCGTATAATTTTATATTTCGAAAATTATTATTATTGTTACATTACAAGTTATGTATATATATGAAAAAAATCATAATTAATTTTTTTCTTTAAAGCTATGACATATCCCGCGAGATTTTGGTTCTATTTTAAAATAGTTTAAACGAGTCATGTTTTATTAAACATTTTCACAATTTTCGCTTAAATATTATCGTTTTCGCGCTCCCTCTAACATTCGTATTTACATATCTCATCTTCCTCTTCTTTTTGAGCGCTTACTAACGGGCTTTAATTAACTACGAATTTCTGTAATTTTTTAATTATTACCTATACACAAAAAAAACTTAATGATTGAGCAGCTGATTCAAAACTTTTAAGAAAGATTATAGTTTTCGGCTAAGACATTTTGCAAAACAGAACAGAAGTCTTTGAATATTTTTTAGCGCAATTTTTTTGATATTTTTTGTAGTCAACGGTCGACGGCCTCCGTGGTCCCGAGGCAAGACTCTCGACTCACAATCCGAAGGTCGCGGGTTCGAACCCGGCGTGCGCAAATAAATTTTATTTGATTAATTTGTGTTATTTCACAATTTATTCATTTAAAATAATATATAGTATATTTGCGGCACGTTCCAGAGTGGAAGATACTATCAGTATCGCCCTGGTGTAAGACCACCATTCAGAATTGAAACGTTGCTTGAAATGGCTTTAGCCGTGTTTAGTGACCAGATCTGAATAGCCAGGTACTACTTCCCCATCTTCCTCTTCCCTATCTCCATCCCCTCCCCACTACCTTCAGCCTCACAACATACCCCATTTGGGGATGCCATAGTCTCACTGGCTCCAGACGGGAGCAGTTGGGACTCTTGTGCGGTATTTCACATAAAAAAAAAAAAAAAGCCAAAAGTCCAGAAAGCAGTAAAAGGGCTTGCGGGCTGCTGGTTGCTCATTACTGAGTTAATGATAAGCGGCCAACCTGGGCAGCCCACGGTGCGTGGGCGGTAAAAGGGTCAATTTTTCGTAATTATTTTTAAGCAAACGATGAATGGATTTTTTTATTTTAAAACTCATGATCAATATATACATATACGGGACTGTGTACAAGTTTTTGTACACGAATCTAAAGTATGGTTTGCAGTGTACACCGCTTTCAACAGGACACTTCGACGAAATTGCTGCTTGGTGGTTGACAACGAGCCATACGGTTCATCAGAAAAGTAAAATTTAAAAATTATCAGACGCATCCGCCGCCAAGACCCGGACAAACCTCAATCCATGAACCCGGGCACCCCTGCATAGTCACCAAACGTAGCGAACCACTTGGGGTGACCTATGGCAGAGGCGTTGGTTACCAAAAAATGGTTCCCGAGGCGGCGGTACCCATACTCGCCTCCGAAATTGAATCGCTTGTCATAATAAAGTAAAAAAATATTTTTGACTAATTAAATTTATGAACGTCTCGCGATCCCCACTTTGAAAACCATTTATATACAACACAGCTTGCCGAAACGTCACGCATGCAAAACGTGAACACCTATGGAAGTGTTAGTTCGACAAATCACACAATGGGATTCGGCGGTGCCCAGTTTTATATTGCCGAGAGTTCGCATGCTAGACGGCGGAATTCGAAGGAGAGTTGTATTGCGAAATTACTGATACTTGGGGTTATTTTTTTCTGATTTTTACTATGAGACGGCTTGTCTAGGGTATATTAGGTCAATGCTTCAAATGCATTACTATTCAGTTATACCGTAGTTTTTCTCCAACATATCTGGTAACGGTGAACTACCGCTGTGCCACCAAAGAAAGGGGTGATTATATTTAGCTCAATAACAAATATCCGGTATTAGGGTAAACTTGGGGATGATGAGTCTCCGGTTCTATCCCCGCGGTGGTCCCGACACGGAGGCTGTTGTTACCATGACTACCACCACCTGCCGGCGGATTAACTGAGAAGGTAGGTACTACCGATCAGATGTTTTGTCACGGACTCTTATCTCTATTTAAGAAGTGGGCGTACCTGCCTATTCAGATCTATTCTTTATTCATCGAAGGTGTTAGAGTAGTGGTGTAAGTGGGATAAGCGCAAAGGGTTAAACGAGCCGCAAGTATTTAGTTTTGAATTTAGATGAAAGTAATAAAGTAAAATATGCGGTTTATGTTGTTTTTATTTTGGCAAATATTTGTATTACCTTAAAGAACCGTACTATCCTGGAAAGCAGTGTTCGTATCCTGGTGCGACCGGTAGAACAAGAAGTAATATATTTTGGTAATTTGGTAACATGCTTTGAGGATGGGATGGATATTGAGTTTTAATAAGTTGCCAAAAAAATATTATGGACAGGAATCAAATAATCTTTTACCCCCCATTTTTTTATTCTTTCTTACCTTGCCATCTTTTTTTCTCTCAATTTTCTTATTCTCCGACTTTCCTCTCTTTAACTTTACTGTTTTCTTCCCAATGGCTTTATCTTTTTCTCCGTTATTTTTCTTCTTTTTTCTTCTTACGTTTCTGACGTTTTCTATATCTGTTTCATAAAATAAATAATATTTTTGCATATATTCCAAAGCTGTCCTTTGCCTTTGGGTTTGCCTTCCATATCAACGGTTTTTCGCAATAGATAACCTCAAATTTTTATCATCCTCATTTATGAGTAGAAAAAAATTTACTTATTTTGTGTAGATAGATTGGTGTGAAACCGTAATCAAAAATTTCTAATTTTTAATTCAGTAAATTAAGTTACATAATACGTAGCAATAACCATTATAAAATACTGTTACTCCCGCGCTATTGCAGCGCTTCGACGATATTTGCCAAACAGAGTTTCGCATCTCGGGACACCGGACAGCTGATCTCAAGAAAATACTCAACAAGTGGGTACAATGACTCCTTAATTTATGAAAGAAAATCATGTGACTGCCACAAGGACTTTTAAAAAACACTAAAAATTCAAAGAAAGGTTTGATTACTTTGGACCCACGTAAAATATCTTAATAAATAAATAATAAAAAAACTGACAAATGAGATATTTTGAATTTGGAACAGCGATGCCCCACATGATTGGCTATCGCTTCGGGTAGGGACCCGGCCTCCCACGGGGGCGCTTTGTCACGAATATATTCTAAATTGGAACCGAAATAAGGGCGTAGCAATATAATTTCTTTATTCGGAGTTATGACATCATTTTAGTCAATGTTCGAACCATATTTCACGGATTATAAACACGGTGGGCCTCTTATAAATAAGTTTGTTTACACTGTATTGGCTTATCCGACGATTTAGACATCACTAGATAAGCTATACAATAGTATTTATGAAATTAAATGATATGAACCCGACGATTTTTGATTCACTTGAAATCAATATATATTTTTATTTTATTTATTGTGAACCAGTTAAAGTTTTTTTGGTTGCAGCAACTTAAAGTTGTCAGCGTAAAATACACATAAGGTATATTGAAGTCATAAGAAAATATTCTTTAGTTTTATTACATTTTCTAGCTAAATAAAAGCGTTCTTCACAATAAAAATAAGTCAATTTTGGAAATAAATATGTACTATGACTTTCGAAAATTGGAATTATGAAATTTGACATGGAATTTTGCGTCGCTCTTTTTCAGAGATAAAATAAGTATATTTGCAATTGACGATACGTAAAGCTTGAAAAATAATAAAAAGATACATTATTTAGGACCTTTGCTCATAGAGAAACCGATAACTGGTTGGCAACTCAATTCAACTCAATTCACGGCGCAACTCAACTTTACGATTTCAGTAATTATATCAGCTTGTTTAACAAAAATATAATTTATTAATAAATTTTCAACCTGAATCTATAATAATAATTTATCAACCTCCTGAACAAAATCGATATTTTTTTGCTCTGACATATCGCAAATTTCTCTAAAACTTGACAGGCCGTGAGGCGTAACCATGGCAACCTGACAACCTGGTAGTGAGTGAGTCACCCTTGTCAACTGGTCTTTAACAAGTTGCCTGTGAGCAGACCGCAATTGAAAAAGTTCCTTTCCTGTGGATAGCGAATGAGTTACAAACTGTTTTTTTTTCAGTTTCTCCATGAACGGAGGGCCTTACTTGCCAAGCGAATAAAATATATTTTAGTTAAATACATTTTTAAGGTTCAAAATACCATAAAATCAAGGCAAGTGCAGTGAGCTACTAACCAAACCGTGGTTCTTACTGCGAACTTAAATAAAATTACTTTTAAAACCAAATAAAAACACTTGTTAATTGCTACGATAATAAATTTAAGGCCAGTTGTTCCATAGAATTTAACAATTCATCAAATTTCGTTATTTTTCAAGTTTTTTCATTACTTCAGTTCTACGATGCAACTAGCCGATACTTTTATACGAGGGCTGTCTGTAAAATAAGGTCCCCAAGGTTCTGTGGTCGCGAGGAACGAATTTACGCGCAATCCAGCAAAACTGGCGTGTAGCATGGCTTTCCCTTGTCGAATTCCCACCACAGTGCGCCCTCTGTGACGCTTAGTCTTGGCGTGGCAACCGTTCGCGATGGATTCGCCAATCTTCCAATCGCCACAACTGCCAGGTGTGAATAATTAGTTTTTTACGAAATTCCAGCAGACATCCATTCTCAGAGGCTTGAAGTGTACGGAAAACAGTGTACGAGTGCAAAGGCAGGTGCGGCAAGTGGAAGCCCCATCGCGAACGGCTGCCACGCCGAGACTAAGTGTCGCAGAGAGTGCAGCGTTGAGGGGATTTGGTTAGGGGAACCAGGCTGTAAGCCGGTGTTGCCGGATCTCGCATAAAATTGTTCCTCGCGACACCTTGGTGACCTTATTTTACAGACAGCCCTCGTATAAGTATCGGTATAATTTTGTTTGAAATTTGATGATTTGTCCAAATTCTGTGAAACAAACGGCCCTCACAAATGTTTAATAACAATAATTATTTTAAACAACCGTGTTTAAGTTTACTACTGAACATGTTTTACAAGAGTTTTAAACCCTTTAATTTCTCTGGAACCGAAACCTTTGAATAAAAAATGACGCCGTATTCGAAGAAATAAAGCACGTAAAGTTGGGATTCGGTTTTCAGGCCCACCGTGAGTGCGACGAATAATCAAATAATTGAGACGACATTTTTTTGACGCCATTTTGTTGATTGTTTTCGATTTTCCCGCGCTCTCGGGTCGTTTGTCCGTTTTGTTCAAATTTTGAAACGCATTAATAAAACGTCCCGACAATCCATCACTATCAAAGTGTTTAGTTTTTTTTTAAAGGACTCTCCTATAACTCTTTCAAATAAAACAATAAAACAAGCCAGGACGTTTTTGAAGTGAAAACTTCTTTAAGTGTTGTGATTTGAAACTCGATGAAACGAAAAATAGTGACACTATAAAGAGACGAACACACACATCTATATGATTTAGCCTACGAGATTGATTTTTTTTTTAACATTAGTTCTACGCAGGAGGCCCTGAGGAAAATGATTTTCTGTGCTGCTGTGTGGAGGGTTTTTGTAAGGGGTATGAGGGGTGGGTAGGAATCTGGGGGTCAGTGAATCCAGGAGTGACGGACGTATCAATCCATCCCTCCAACTGTGGTGCAAGGCGATGGGTCGAGAGTCCGGCTGGAAAGGTCTAAAGGCATCCCTCAACCAGTCTCTCTTGATCCGGTCCGCCATGCAGCAGGAGGGCAGATGCATTCGCCGCTAAGACCTGGGCAAACCTCACCCCATGATAGTATGATCTCCTCTTTGTGCGGTGCTTCGTAGCCTATCGAACTCTTCTTTGGCCTCCTCACTCTTGTCTATTTTAATTTTCTGAAGATTTCACTTCTACCGCGTGTGAATTGCAAACTCTGCGTAGAATCCCTCCCACGGTGGTGTAAGGTGATGTTTCCAGGTCAAAAGGCCTCCCTCATCCTCTCAGCCTCTCACAATCCGGCCCGCCACACTTGGGCAAACTGCAGCAGTGGGCAGACGCATCCTCTGCCGAGACCCGTGCAAACCTCACCCCACCAACCCGGGCACCCTTACTAAGTCACCAACGTAGAGAACCTACTTGGTGTGACCTACGGCAGAGGTGTTGGTTATCCAATAAATGGTTCCCGGGGCGGCGGGATGACACTCCCTTCCCAAATTGAGTTGCGGAATTGTTACGGTACATTTGTACGCATTCATGTGTAACATAGCTATTTATTGGGTTATAATTTACAGACGTTTCGACTCCTAGGCCTAACACAGGTTAGTGAAGTTGATTTAGTGTTCAAGAAGAATTGCCTGAAGAGTTGCCTGAAGAATTAAGACAGGTATATGCCTCTAACAAATCTCGGAACGATATATTGAAATCCTATTTTTTCAAATGTTGTTTGGAAAACGAGTCATAAGTAGGTACAAACTCTGTTCATGGGCGCAGTTTATATCTTTTTTAAATCTTATCATGAATTTTTTTATTTAAACATCTTGTATTAGGTCTGTGTATTTTTGAGCATGTACCTTTTATTGTATTTTTCCTGATTTGTTTTTTATGCATTTCTATAGTCCATCATGGAGGATACTTTATTTTAACTTTGTGACACCAACAGTACATAAATCAAATGAGTGGTTATAATATTATTCATAAAATCTTATAAGACATGTTTCTGTGAAATATTTGTAAAGTGATTCTTCATATGTTTGTGTCTGTATGTTGCTTCTGTAAAATGTTTTGTAATTTTTTTCTTCATTTATTGTGTCTGCATATTGGGTTGGGTTGGGTTTATCTTTTCAAATGTACCAATTGGCGATCCCTTAATGAGTTTTGATAACTCATGGGAATGCAACTTCGTTGTATGTTTTATTTAAAAACAATAAAAATAATAATAATAATAATTTCGGTAATTTTGAGTGCTTCATCACTTAGACGCGCCCATAACACGCTGATTTCAGTCCATCTCACCAGTGCCCTAACCTAACCTGTTAATTTCTTAGTCTTTTCAATCAAATGTTAAAATTTTGTATTTATTTCCTAATGGGAATACCCCATTTTGGTTATTTATCAGCAAAAATTACAAATTAATTAAATGTGTACCAACTCAGTGCTTAATTCGAACACGGATTCATTCAAAATCCGTTAACAATAGACAAAACAATTCCGTCCATTATTATTAGTTCGGTGTTGCCAGGTGCGACCGATTATCTTTCGCGGTGGATTATTGGGACGGTAAGTACCGGGCAGAGTTCCTACCCACCGCGGCCAGTACTTGACTAGCCATAAAGTAATTTTCTGGTTCGCGGGTCAGATTACGGATTACAGACGGCAGATGTTAACAAATAAGCTTCTTATTGCCTTTGTAATATAATGGCTGTGATTTTATGGGCTTTCGTAACGATTGCGTTGTTCTTAAACTAACAATAATTACGTTTAAAATCTTGAGTTGGTAGGTAGGTATATATACCAAACCCGTACATCAATATAAATAATCCTGTAATGATCTGTTAATTCTCCATAAATATTAATTTCTTTTTACCAAATAATATTTTTTTAAATTTTATAATCACTATTACAATGTAACCATATAAACTATATATTTATATTTTAAATTTTGAATTCGAACAGAAATGAAAACTATTTAAAAAATTTCGCATGAACCTACTATAATATCGTATTGTTAATCTATTATCATTTTCCAAATGAACACTCCTCTTCCAATCACAAGCAGGGCCGGATCTAGGCCCGCCCCGCCTAGGATCTAGGATCTGCCCCGGGCGGCAATTTTAGGGGGTGCCAAAATCGTAACTTATATGTTTGAGTGAAAAAAAACTTGTTTCATAAAGCGCCTGGCATCCAGCGCACATTATTCGTGATGATTTATTAGCGGAATCATACATTTAAACTGCCGTAGTGGCAATCCCCCGATCGAAAAAGTCATATAGATCCGGGCACATCACAATCAAATGCTTTTAATGGAAGAGTGGCATAAATCATATGTGTAAAGTAACCCGATGTAAAACCTGGATAAGTACAAATTTATGTAGGTTTTTTTAATAAAAACCGTAAACATTTTTTAAAAGTTTTTTGTGAATACCGCACTAGATCTCAGCTGCTATCAACCTCCTGGGGCCAGTGAGAGCAAGGCATCCCCAACTGGTATATTTTGAGGCTGAACGTAAGTGGAGAGGGGTAGGAGATGGGAAGAGGAAGGTGGGTAAGCATCTGGCTATTCAGATCTAGTCACCAAACATGGCTTCTTCAAGCAATGTTTCAAATCTAAATGGTGGTATAACACAAGGGAAACGTGCCACAACTATACTATATATTATGTAAAATGATTAAATTGTGAAAATCCACTGCCTCCAGATCGCTAGTCGAAAACCTTGCCCCTCAATCACGGAGGCCGTCAATTACTCATAAGTAATTAATTCAATTTAATGTTTATTTAAAATTAAATTGAATTTTTTTTTTTTTATATGAAATACCGCACAAGAGTCCCAACTGCTCCCGTCTGGAGCCAGTGAGACTATGGTATCCCCAATTGGGGTATGTTGTGAGGCTGAAGGTAGTGGGGGGAAGGAGATAGGGAAGAGGAAGGTGGGGAAGTATAGTGGGAATGTTTTAGTTGTTTTCAAAATAAAGTAAAAATATCACTTTGAAGTACCTCTGTCATGGAAGAAAGAATCGATGTTATTTGATACTAATATGTTTAACTGAGTTTCTATATTTCCTTCCTCTAACAAAAACACAGGACTCAGAAGATAATTTCTAAAAAATAATAAATGAAATAATAAAATAAATGAAATAATAAATGATAAATGATTTCTCAAAAGACCTTGGCAGACCTTGGCCTTTTGAGAAATCATTTCCCACGTGCCTGCGCGACAATCAGTACAAAACAAAAATCCGTTAATTCCTAGGTAAATTCCTTACATGCTTTTACCAATTTTTGAATGCCTGGTGATTGCGAAAATTGGATTTACGCTTACTGCTTTTCTGAAACATTGCCACACTAAAAAACTTTCAAACTTTCTAGACATACATATTCGTGTAAACACAAACACATACCTTTTATTCCCAAAAGCTATTTATCTAAAATGTTGACCTGCCAACTTTTGACACTAAACCCTAGATACGAGTATGTTCTGAAAGTGAAACAGTAGATTATCGAAGGTAGAAAAGCGAATTGGTTTGAGCGTATGTTTTCGCAAGGGATGGAGAAAAAAAGTCTCTCAAGAACATATTGTAAATTTAATTTAAAAGAAATCCCAGATGATTGAGTAGACTACATTTTATAACCATCACAAGTTAAGTTAAGCCATCGGTCTAGCGAGAATGCAGGCGAAATCTTAAAAAAAAATCACTTGATAAATTTAATTGTCAATCAGGTACCGTGTCGGGGGCGTCGCCAGCTTCCAAGGGAGACAACTTAATTTTTTTATAGAGCGTACAGGGAAGGAACATGGAAGTACAGGGTGCGGCTGCATAACTCCCTTTTTTAAAATGCGCGCCATTCACTCGGTTGATGTCGTAGCGGAGCGCTTGTGATCTCGTTCGAGAGGCGGAAATATAAAGTTTTGTCCCGACACAGTTTAGTCGCCATCATGCGTTGGAACAGTGAGGAGTCCACAAAAATAACATATACTACGCCTAAAGAAACTTATTTTCCAACGGGGCCTCATGTGTGGAGTTAATGTTGAAAACACTCCCGGGCCTGAGAAGAAAAGTCACTCAATTTGTAACATTTATTATAAAAAAACAGATTTACGGCATTTTTTTCCTTTAATTTGTTTTTTCACCAAATTTTTAAAATTAATTGATTGCTTAATCACCAAAACTAACGCCTTTCACAATTGTTGCTCTGCTTAAGTTCTGGTGAAACAACCCATTCTGCGTCCATGCATCGATATAATGTACTTACTGAATACCTATATATAATATCAACTATTCCTTTATTTCTTTTTATTTGGTGACTTTAGTTTTTTTTATAAAAAAAGGTCACGGTAGCTTACAGCAAGCCCAAAGCCCAGAGCATTCATCCTTCAGCACGTGGCGGTGTGAAGTAAAAATTCCACCTGCGCCGCGGTGGCCCCGCTGCGGTTTAATGTTTGCTCGATGAAACTACTCGCGAGCACAATCCTTGTTTAAATTCCACGTCGTTTTGGCCTCTTGTTTCGTTTCTTTGCACCTGCCTAATCTGACTGACTTTGATTGTGGATTTCAACCGAACCACCCCTGCGTGAAGAAGTTAAGTGTAGTGGACATTTTAGTATTAAAATCTGGCTTTTCGTCAGTATTACTCCTGCTCATTGGTTGTGAAAATTGATTTTAACTACTGTTCATTGGTTGTTAGATATCGATTTTAACTACTGTTCATTGGTTGTGGAAATTGATTTTAATGACTGTTCATTGGTTGTGGAAATCGATTTTTAACTACTGTTCATTGGTTGCGAAAATTGATTTTAACTACTGTTCATTGGTTGTGGAAATTAATTTTAACTACTGTTCATTGGTTGTGGAAATTAATTCTAACTACTGATCATTGGTTGTGAAAATTGATTTTAACAACTGTTCATTGGTTGTGGAAATCGATTTTAACTACTGTTCATTGGTTGTGAAAATCGATTTTAACTACTGTTCATTGGTTGTGGAAATTGATTTTTATTACTGTTACTTGTTTACTAAGCATTTATTGGTTCCTCGCTTTTTCGATGACAGTGACACGAGCGTGTTAAAATGGACCTCTCCTCGATTTTGTTAAACCAAAAAACACATCGATATTAAAACCAATTAATATTGACCGGTCAGTAGTTGAGTTCTATAACTCGGCTGGCAAAGTATCACGATACAAGCAACATTTTCCGCTTACTTTGGTGGTAATAGGAGATTTTCAAATATATCAGGTTATTAAAAAAAAAAAAAAAAATTTCTTCAAAATTCGCAAATTCACTTTGTGGCGTCATTATTAGTTTAATAACATTAATATTATTTGTGAATTGTTACGGAGCTGTTTTCGTAGTGACATTTAAAATGGAAGAACTTATATTATTTTTTAGTTTTTCCTAGTGCAAGCCAACCAAATTGGGAGAGTTAAATTCGTTTTCATGCAAAATGCCGTGAACACTAAAAAATAAAATATTAGTGGAAGATTGTGAAACTTTGAAGTTTTCAAATGCGTTAAGTCTGATTCAAGGCAAAATCTTATCAAACTTTTTGTAAAAGATTTTATAATGCATTTAGTACAGTTATTTGGATTTAAACTAATGATGGTACAAAATTCCGTCTCAGAATAGAAACATCCATTCAAATGAAAAATCAAAAAACTCCCAAGTTACTGGCAATGAAATTAAAAGTATTGAAAAGGAAACACAGTTTCTGTAACATCTTAACAAGTCTCACAAGTGCCTTGGGACTAACAGAATTGTTATTAGTTTTGGACAGACTACCATGGTTCAACGATTATCAAAATGTTATGTCGCTATTAACATTTAAGTGGCGATTGCTGAAGGTATCAAGTTTTGTGACTCGTTGACATGACACTTCAGTTCATCCTCAGTTTGTACCTGACGGGGTAGGTGTAGGTTAAGTACGTTTCTTTGATTACATGGGCCCCTGGGATAATCTTGCATTTGACATCTCTCATGATGTGTTAAGCTATTTTGAATTTCCTTCTACATAACATTTTTGCATTTTAGAAATATTGGCTATTTTGTAAAGAACCTCTTCAATGTTTACCCCATCTGTCCTGGGTATTTGCACAAATGATAATAGGTGTTCGTAACCGTAAACGTACGTAACGTACAAATGGGAAAATGGTGAATCAGCACCATGTTTGGAGATCATTTTGTGATAAATTTTTTTTTTGAGCTTTCGTTTTCGAGTAAAGCGAGTCCGAAGTTGGAATTTTTTAGGTCAAATTTTGAAAAAAAATCAAAAGTTAAGCGGTCACCATCAACTGTTTACTGTATTTTAACATTGGCCGAAGCGAAGACCTGGCTCCAAAAGTTTCTTATGTTGCCGAAAAAAAAAGAAAAAATTAAGTGCCGTGGTCGAAAAATAGTTGTATTTTTTTAATGATGCCTATATTATATAGTATCTATATATATATATATTTTTTTTTTACAGTTAATACCGCACAAGAGTCCCAACTGCTCCCGTCTGGAGCCAGTGAGACTATGGCATCCCCAATCGGGGTATGTTGTGAGGCTGAAGGTAGTGGGGAGGGGAAGGAGATAGGGAAGAGGAAGGTGGGGAAGTACCTGGCTATTCAGATCTGGTCACTAAACACGGCTAAAGCCATTTCAAGCAACGTTTCAATTCTGAATGGTGGTCTTACACCAGGGCGGTACTGATAGTATCTTCCACTCTGGAACGTGCCGCAAATATACTATATATTATTTTAAATGAATAAACTGTGAAATAACACAAATTAATCAAATAAAATTTATTTGCGCACGCCGGGTTCGAACTCGCGACCTTCGGATTGTGAGCCGAGAGTCTTGCCTCGGGACCACGGAGGCCGTCAATATATACTTTCTTATATAAATGTATATTCAAATAAGAAAGTCTAGTATGGTGGTCGATCTACAGAGCTCGAATAAAGGAAGTACAATATAATTTAATACAATATAATACAAGTTCAAGTTGTTGTGTTATGGATTATTAAGTTTGATGAACATGGTTAAAATGGCTTTACAGATAATATTGTAACCACAGAGTAAATAAATAAATAAAAAAAAATCGTTTCTAGGTGGTATTTTAATTTTCAATAGTTATTATTATTTTTATATTAGCTCCACAAAAAAAAAATTCAGTGCCCATGTCATATTTGGGGATACTATGTGGAGGGTCTTTTGATGAAAGGCATGAGAGGATGTTGTAATAAGGAAAAAGTTATGAGGGGTGATCAGGAATCTAGGGGTCAATATGTCTCCCAGTACGTAGTCAAACGCATTCACCGCCAAGACCTAGACAAACCTCACTCCTTAAACTAGGGCACCCATGCCAAGTCACCAAACGTAGCGAAGCATTTGGGGTGGCCTATGGGAGGAGTGTTGGTTATCCAATAAATAGTTCGACGGCCGGCGTAGTCCAGCGGTTAGGCTCTTGACTCGCATTCCGAAGGTCGCGGAATCGAATCCCGGCGTGGCAAATAAATTTTATTTGATTAATTTGTGTTATTTCACAATTTATTCATTTAAAATAATATATAGTATATTTGCTGCACGTTCCAGAGTGGAAGATACTCTCAGTATCGCCCTGGTGTAAGACCACCGTTCAGAATTGAAACGTTGCTTGAAATGGCTTTAGCCGTCTTTGGTGACCAGATCTGCATAGCCCCACTTACCCACAGATACTTCCAACCTTCCTCTTCCCCATTTCCTTCCCCTCCCCACTACCTCCTCACAACATACCCCAGTTGAGGATGCCATAGTCTCACTGGCTCCAGACGGGAGCAGTTGGGACTCTTGTGCGGTGTTCATATAAAAAAAAAGGTTTTAATTTTCATAACCACCTCCCAAATTGAGTAAGTTAGAATGATAAGATAATTATCAATTGTTGCTAACTACTTTATATAGATTTTATACTATTTAGTTAAATAGTCAATATGATGCCAACAAGACACGAGTTATGTGAAAAGGAATTCCATTGTTTTGGGTTACCAAAGATTAAAATATAAAAATAATTTATTATAAATGCTACAGTTTTGGGGGAGTGGCTCGGTTGATTTACATTAAGGGCGTGTCCACTATATATACGGTATACCCTTAACTTCAATTTGCATAATTTAAATAAATATATTGGGTATTTTTTATTATATTTTTTGTTGCAAACCCTGTATAGTACAGGCGTCTGCGGCTCTTCAAACATCAATTGCAATTTCACCTCTACTCATCCAGCCTTTTGAGATGGAGGCGCCAAACGATTATTTTTTTGCATTCCAAACACAAAACTGGTTTTAATTTAATAAGGAATCTATGCGCGAGTCTGTTTATAGAAACATTTAAACGTGCAGAAGTGTGATATCACACTTAGAATGTAGATAACACAAAGCAAATGGTAATTATCGTTCCACCACATTCTTACCACATTACAAGTACAACCCTCCCTTAAGAATACATTCGCAATTAAAAAAGTTTCGATAAAAAATTATCGTGTGTAGCAAAACCCAGTCCCTAAGACTTTCTCTGATCAGTTTTTCTTTGCTAAGCAAAATATTACTTAGACCAACCATAATTACTGGCTACCTCCAGCCCAATCACCGAAGAATGTCGAAAATGTTTTAATTATATTGTACCATATTGGAAGATATTTTTCATCGGATAATGTATTCAGTTAACCTTCAATTTGGGGTTATTAATTCTCTCACTCGTTTAAATCTGTTCAATCTTACAACAAGCCCCGCTTAATTTAAATCACACTAATAATCACTATTTTTCGCTCTTTTATAAACAATTAAATCGTTCAACTTTCATGATTATGTATATACATACATAATGATATTTCATGTACCTACCTAACTAACTCTTTTGTATAAACCATGTTTTTCAGTTACGGTTTGACACACTTACCTTTGCAGACGGACAAAGGATGTTTTATTTTATATTTTACGGGTGATTTCCCGGCATGCGTTGCAATAAATAAATTGTTTCTCCCTGCGTGTACTTTCCCATTCGTCCCGTTCCCCTTCTCTTCCCATGTTCCCTTCCCCTCAAACGTTCCCCCTCCACCTTCCCCGCCTTCCCTCACCCCTCTCCCGCTTCCCCATCCCGCCAACCCCCCTCCCGCGTTCCATTTTCATATATTATTAACATTAATTTTTGTATATTATGCGAAAAATCAATCAAATTTGGTACGTAACATAGATACCTATTTAAAATATCTATAATTTTTGAATCGATTCAGAGTTTTAGGTGAGTATTTCAAATAAATTCATTGTTGAATTTTTATTTAACAACCAATTTTTATTAAACAAGATTTTATATATAAAATCAAAATATTTTACAAGACAATGATTGATTAATAAAAATTCAACAATGAATTTATTTGAAGTACTCACCTAACAACCATTTCCTGCTCTTTTGAGCTTTTGCTGAATAAAATTATTATCTTCGATCCGCAAACGCGTTTTTTGCTTGATTTATTTTATATGAATATAAGATTAATTATAATATTAATTATTTAATTAAATGAAGACATTATGAGCGAAACTCAATCGAAAATCTGGAAACAGAAAAATCAGAAAAAGATATTGGCACCTCTGGGACTCGAACCCAGGACCTCCCTACTTTCCGGGTTGGGCGCTCTTATCCACTGAGCTAAGGTGTCGATATCCAATTCGGTCACTTTTAACTGTACCATACTTCGACTAAGAACCACCCATATTATCTTCATTTTTCTTAACGCATATTTTTATTGGCTGCCATCTTTATGAATGATTGCAAGATTCAACTCGAACTAAATGCAATCTAGATGGTGTCTGGATAAATAATTATCCATTTTATTTTATGTGCGACATCTATTGACTCTTCTGCAAGTCTGGGATGAATATTATTATTTATTATTTTAACTTTATGAGTAAAACCTCAAACTGTAATATTTAATTAAATGAAGACATTATGAGCGAAACTCAATCGAAAATCTGGAAACAGAAAAATCAGAAAAAGATATTGGCACCTCTGGGACTCGAACCCAGGACCTCCCTACTTTCCGGGTTGGGCGCTCTTATCCACTGATCATTCATAAAGATGGCAGCCAATAAAAATATGCGTTAAGAAAAATGAAGATAATATGGGTGGTTCTTAGTCGAAGTATGGTACAGTTAAAAGTGACCGAATTGGATATCGACACCTTAGCTCAGTGGATAAGAGCGCCCAACCCGGAAAGTAGGGAGGTCCTGGGTTCGAGTCCCAGAGGTGCCAATATCTTTTTCTGATTTTTCTGTTTCCAGATTTTCGATTGAGTTTCGCTCATAATGTCTTCATTTAATTAAATATTACAGTTTGAGGTTTTACTCATAAAGTTAAAATAATAAATAATAATATTAATTATATTCACACTACACGAAACAGAAAAAGGCCCAAAATTTTTTTTAGGTTGCGATCGGTTACACAATGAATCAAACGTTCAAATAATAGCACAATAAAGCGTAGTCATATACAAAAAAATGACACTTTTGTTCTATTTTTAAATCCTGTAATTATACTATTTTTACGTCTATTGAGAGAGCGCAAAATAAAGAAATTACTCATTAAGAAGAAGATAATACTAATAAAAGGTAATAGTCGCAACTGGGAACCGAAACCAGGATCTCTGCCTTACTCAACCAACTGGGTTCGATTCCTAATTGGAACCGTTACCTTTTTATTTTTCTTTTTCTGTTTCGCGTTTCGTTTAGATTTGTTAGTAATGCCTTCTTCTAACATTACAATGATGGGCATAGTCTCCAAAAGTTATTCCAATAAAATTTAGTTTACTACACTGAAAAAAAATCGAATTGCTCCAAAACCTCGGTAATATTGACATAATCAGCTGAATTAAATTATAAAACTTTTTGTGGTTGAAGTTTTAGGCAGCGTTCTATTTTTAGTCTATTTTGAAGGATTTGTAGCGCAAATCTTTAGTTAAAAGGGGAGGAAAGCAATGTTGTAATGAGCACTTCATGTTGCTAATAGTTTGATCAAGAATACGTTGATTTACGTTTAAGATGTTATTGTTACTTGCCTAACACAACTGTATTACTTATCTTTGTAAAAGCCCACTAGGGTATAAATAAATATTAAAAAAATCACAAAGGAGCAAAAGAAAATCTATTACACAGAGTAAATAAGCAAGTGGTCAAAATTTCATAACACATCTAATCCAACACAAAATAATATTGTGCTTCATTTGTTAGGTTAACCGCACCCACGCATTTACGCTAAAAATTGATCCAAACGCCTAAAATCTAAACGAAGCATTTTACACAAAACGTCACTTAGCAACACTCGATCGATTTCGCCAAATTACGGTAAGTACCTACTTTCCTGAGCAAAAACCTCGAGAGTAAAGAATAAATCTCCGAGTGAGTGACCGGTTCGCAGCAGGTGCAGCAGTCTCCCCAATGTATTCCCCCCCTCTCTCCCCTTGTGAGGATGCTCGACAACCGGCAGAGAAAGATGAGCAAAAAGCCCGCAAGTCGAAACAAAGAGGGCCTCGCGGAGATGGATTGAGCTTTTAGAATGCGGCCGGGTAGGTACTGTGTCGCTCAGGATTTATGTTGGTACATAATAATGTAAAGGCGACACTTGTTGCAAATGGATTTAGGGGGTATTTCACCATCCTCCTGATAGCTTGTCCATACGTAACGAATAAATATTCGCACAAGGTAAAAAACTCAGCTAACTTATCCTGCATCAACCACTATTCAAAGGTTCAAGTATCGAATAGTAAATTCAGACTTTAAAAAAAATAATTGTACAACGAATAATCCAGATCAAGCAGTAGTTTGACAGTTACGAAATCAGCTGTTCGCTGGCAGCCATCTTGCCATCCGCCGTACACGCGGAGTGTACGGCGGATGGCAAGTAGCGAGCAAAGTTGACCCCCTTTCAACTTTTTTCGTATATTTTTCACAATCTGCTAGTTAGCTAGTATTACACATACGATTACACTGAGCGAGTTTACTAGCAGATAGTGAATTTGCTGGCTAGCTACTTGTTAACTCCCTCAATATAATCGAGGTTTTAGCGGATGATGACGATATCGACAGGCAGAGGCGAGCACTGAGAAGAAAATATCGGCTCTACAATACAGAGGAGAAAAGGACGCTCTACATAGCTTTTTGCGCTACCTTTGCCAATTTTAAAGAGAGAACCGTTGAAATGCTTCGTTGCAATACACCAACGCAAACCGTACGATTTTCGGATTCCCCAGGCACTGCAGTGCCTCTCCGATGTTCACAGAAGGCAAGTTTCTGGATTTGCAGCTCTAATAAGAACCAGGTGGGAGGACTGAAGGGAAGGATCAACAACTCCAAAAATATCGTCATCATTCAAACCTGCCTGACATCGAAGAATATTGGAGAAAGGAGGGTAAATAATATTCTATGTTGGGGGGTAAGGTTTTAAAGGCGAAAAAAGGCATACTTTCATGATTTTTTTTTTGAAGATAAGAATAATGTCGGTTTATTCATTTTATCAATACGTTATATTATGACATCTGAAGTATCTTTGAAAATTTTTTTTAATTAAAAATATCAATAAAAAAGTCCGTGAAAGCGAATCTCTGGAGGCGCGCCGAAAAATAGTTGTTATGCGGTGGACATCATAACTTGTTATTGGATCATTTGAATCAAAAATGCGTTTAAAAGGTGATATGTTTTTCTAGGTAAAGACAGTTTGCAGCATGTTGAAGCCAAAAATGCGATTTTGGATAAAATTTTCGGTGAATTTATTATTATAAAGTGGAAAAAAATGGTAAAATGTTTCGTCACTACCTGTTGATTTACGTATAAAAATAGTGTACAAATTTTCAAAAGGATTGGTCGGAATAGATTTTGAGGTATGATGTTCACGAACTTCAAAAATTTGTTTGCGAGAAAATCGATTTAAAGTTTTTTATACTCGAAATATACTTGAATAGAGCAAGAGGGCTGATCGCTTGAAGCGCTGTATCTTCGTTAGTTTTGCTCAGATTTACTTGAAATTTTGTCACCAAACTCTCGACATGTTATACATTTAGATTTTTTTTAATGAGTTTTAAAACCTTACCCCCCTCCTTGGAGGGAGAGGTGGTGAAATGTGACCTTTTTATTAATTTTTCCATAGTTTTTAATTTTTTAACAGAGCTTCATTTTAATTTCCGTGTTTTGATTTTCACACAATTAGACAATGTCTTCGGACGGCAAAACAGCTGTAACGCGAAAAAAATAATACACCTGTGCAGCATTTTAAAAATTATTTTTTCTACTCTCGCGACGATTCTGAATGTACCTTTACATCGAAAGCTTAAAATACTATTTACGATATTATTTACGATTGCAATAAAATAACGTTAAATTTATACTGTAATCCTGAGATTTATTTTTCAGGTTGTTTAATAACTAAAGCGAATACCAGTATTAAAGGCAATGCACATATGCGACTCCATATCTCCAGAATACTTATCGATAAGATTACAAGAATGTGGATTGCAACATTTAGCTTGCTTGTGTCCTGTCCCAAGGGCCGACGGAAGTGGCAGGAACGAATAAATTCTGTATCTCATAAAAATGCTATATTCTAGTGTAAATATTATACGAGAATGTTCGATGTCTTATTTCTCTGTATAAAAGAGATGACTTGGAAAGTTTTAAAGAAAAAACTTTCAACGTATGAATGATCTATTTTAGTGTATTGAAAACTGAATTCGAGAAAAGAACGAAACGATATTTATTTATTTTATTGTATTCTTGGGTTTATGAGCCGCATATGCTTTTGAAATGAATATATAAAGAAAAGCTATTAAATTTTCTCGTCTACGTTGATTTCAAATAATTCCAAGGAATATACGCGATTTTTTAAAACAGGCTACTTATACTATGGCAGTAAGACGATAAAACGTCCTGCTAACTATATTGTTGTATGTATTATATAGAGTTTTCCAATAAGATATGTTATTTTGAATAGCCCTCTATTTCGGTAGATGTCACTTTTGAAGCTGACATTTTTTTACATTTGACAAGTGAAAACTACGCCATAAATAAAAATGGAACGATACACGCTTCAACAACGCATTGAAATTATTTGAATATCAAAATAACACCTCTTATTGGAAAACCCTGTATGTTATACAGGGTTTTAATATGACTAAACATGTATTATGTTTAGTCCTGTATTCACATTTTAGAGGCATTTTATATCTTATATATCCGATAGCTTTAAATCAATTAAATTAACTATAATCACTACAACAATTCTTGATGAAAATAAGGTGTTAATTACTACATTGAATAATTTTACATACAACCTTTTTTATTTAAGTTTAACAATTGTTACGACATCATTTGCTATTAAAACTATCTGCGACGTTTCCTGTAAGAACTGTTAATGTCACAAAAGCGGCGATTGCCCTTTTAGGAATTTATTCTATAGCTGTCCTATTCTCGCGGTCTTGCTCTACCAAGTTTTCCGTTTTTTTTCCAAAAATCTCCGACAAAACTTCTGCTGCTTTTCAAAATATTTTTGACGATTTCTTCGCCTCCAAACATCAGGCATTCGGGTGAAATACCAATATTATTTTTTTAATTAACCATTACCAGACTACCCACCGCACGTGCCTGTACTAAGGTAAGAAAACACACTGGGCCCACGTACACGATGATCGCAACGCATTAAGATATCCGGACAACTTAAAATCCATACATTTTCTACGCAAATAGAACGCCATCCTACGCTTCCCGCGCAATGCTGATCTGTGCTTTACAGATCGGCGTCGAATGTGTGAAAGAAAGATGGCGCCGGTGGAAGTCTTCCAAACAGCTGATTTTACGAGTAAGGTTCTTTTGTTTTGACATTTTGGCGTTTACTGACATTTGTTGCTTGTTTTGTTATTAAAATCGGAGATAAACATCTAATATATTCAGTAAGTCGTTACGAAATAATTTACAATGTAAAATTCATTGAATATCGCGACGCTGCGATTCAAATTTGCGCTGCGTGTGTAGGACGGTGTGTACATTGGCTTTGGAACGTACTAATGCACACAAAACGTACGTGTACCCAGTGTGTTTTACCTTTATGGTAGTCGGAATTTGATGTTATAAAGTATAGTAAATGAATAATAATAATAAAAAATGAATAATAATAATAAATAAATTATTATTTTAATGAAAAACAAATAACTTTGTGTAACAACACTATTTAATTAACAATATCAACATGTTTCAAAAACTATGTTTTCTTCGTCAGGATAATAAGAATAATAATAATAATAGATAATAAACCTACAATAAAAAATTCCCTTGAGTTAATTGACAAATTAAAATCTTTGGATGTACCTAAAAATGCAATGTTAATATCATTTGATGTTGTAAACTTATTTCCAAGTGTTCCTCTTTTAGAAACTAAATCTATTATTAAAGAATTATTAGATTTTTCAAACATTTCCAAAAACTTGTCTCAGGATTTATATAAAATTTTTAATGTTATTCTTAAACAAAATTATTTTCAATTTGATAATATTATTTACAAACAAAAAGATGGTTTAGCAATGGGTTCAAATACTAGCCCCCTAGTCGCAGATATATTTTTAAACAATTTTGAAGAAAAAAATTTTAATAGTCCTGCTTTATTATTAAAATATGTTTATTTTTGGAAAATATTATTATTTTTATTTTTAAAAGAATTTTGAAATATTTTCCCATATGGTCTCTGGTAGGTTGACGTGTTGTTCTTGTATAGTTTTGTATTTATTATACTTATACAATGCAATTACATCGCGTGGATTGACTAGATTATCATTTGTGGAAAAGTATGTGGAAGGGTTAAGTTTTTCCTGTGGGGAAGATTTAACCCGGACATAAAGTCTAAAGAACAATTAAAAAATATTATTATTATTATTATTATAGTAAATGAATGTATGTATTATGTATATATATAGACATACAAATGTGTTCTACAAAAATTTTAATAATTTGGGATGCGGGCATGCGTACTGCCGCCCCGGAAACAATTTATTGACTACCCAACACCTCTATCACAGGTCATAACAAGTGGTTCGCTGCGTTTGGTGACTAAGCAGGGATGCTTGAGTTTATGGAGTAAGATTTGTCCAGGACTTGGCGGCGGATGCATTTGCCCACGTATTGCGTGGTGGGCAAAAACAAAATAAGAGCATGGGAACAAAATAAGATTACACATTGCAAGAAAAAACCACGTGGGTAGTTCACACGCAGAAGTGAAACCTTCAGAAAACTAAACATCGAAAGAATGAGACAAATGCAGAGTATCAAGAGTAGGATATTAGTAGGGTTTATTTATTATAAGTAATATTGTAACCAAATTTCAAAATTATTTTACATTTCATTATACGAAGTACTGCACAAAGAGGAGGCCGATAGGCTACAAAGCACCGTACAAAGAGTACACCGATTAGTCTATCTCATCGCAGGCTAAATCCTATAGATGTATGTGTTTGTCTCTTTTAGGTGTCGATCATTTCCGTTTCATGAATTTCAAATCACAACACTGCTAAAGAAGTTTTCACTTCAATTGAAATAGATTTTTAAAATATTGCTCTTAAATTAGGAAAACTTAAAATTAAGGGAATCAATCGTAAGCAATGCAGCCGAATAATATAATAAATAATATAATAAATGTATTATATTATTCGGCTGCATTGCTTACGATTGATTCCCTTAATTTTAAGTTTTCCTAATTTAAGAGCAATATTTTAAAAATCTATTTCAATTGAAGTGAAAACTTCTTTAGCAGTGTTGTGATTTGAAATTCATGAAACGGAAATGATCGACACCTAAAAGAACTTTTAGGTAAACTTAAAAACTTTTTAATTATAAGTAATGACTTATAATCAATTTAAAAATTTGTTTAAAATGTTATGAAAACGTTTCAAACTTAGGCAACAAATTAATTGTAATCATTAATCAATAATCATGAATCGATACGGCAGCTGCCCAAACAATAATTGAATTGCATTGCACGAGCAAGCGACAAACCCCCCCCAAGGTTTTCAAGAATTCTTATCACTGGGCAACGTACCCATATAGGAATGAAAGGAAATAGTACTTTGCCCTCGCATATTGTGACAAAAAAGTAGTAATTTTGCTTGTCAATGAGAACCCGCGGCCACCTTATTATTCCGGCCTGCGCTCAACACAACGCGGAGAGCTTTTCCACTTTTTACTCCGGCAGAAGCGTGCTGAAGGGAGGTAAGGCCGGCTGGACAATTTCACTGAAGAAAATAACAAGGAGTTTAAAAAAAATAACGCACATTTTTACCCAGCTCCAATTTTTGAGCCTTTCCGATGTTCTTTAATTTTTTAATAACAATAATGGAACATGGATATCTCTACATATTGTAAATTAAAGTCCTCCGCCGCGTCCGTCTGTCTGTCTGTTCGCGATAAACTCAAAAACTAATGAACGAATTTTCTTGCAGTTTTCGCCAATAGATAGAGTGATTCATCAAAAAGGTTTAAGTATATAATATGTCAAGGTTTTGTGTAAATTGGTTGAAATGTATAATTAAAGGAGAATGCCTGTATGTAGTGGACGAGCGGGCTGGTAATCGGGCGGTGTGGATTTTGTATGCAAACTAACAGATCATCCAGTAGATGGCGTTGTGTTTCGTTGGCCACGTCAACACGTGGCCGGGTCAGCTAGTATTATTATAAAATAACTTGACGATAGGTAGTCAAATAAATCGATTGAAACTCCCAGTTTGGGTGACAGGTATGGGTACCGCCGCACAGAAAAATTTATTGGATAATCATCACTCCTGCCATATAGGTCATCCTAAGTGGTTCGCTGCGTTTGGTGACTTTAGGAGTGCCCGGGCTTACAGGGTGAGGTATGTGGTGAGTGGTGACTACGTTCGCGCGCCTACTGCGTGGCGGATCGGATCGGGAGAGACTGTTTAAGGGAGATCTAACCTAGACCTCTCCAGCCAGATTCTCTCGACCCAGTGGACCCTTGGACACAGTGGGAGGGAAGGCTTGGTACGTCTGTCACTCCTGGAAACATTGACCCCAAATCCTACAAACCCCTCATACCTTTTCCTTCCCAGATCTTTCTCTCCTTTCTTTCCTCAAAAATACATCCCCAAAGCCAATAGCATTCCCAAAGAGGAGCCTGAGGATTTTTATTCTCAAGGTCTCCTGTGTGGAGCTATTGTAAAAAAATTTGAGACCCCGTAATTTTTTCTAATTTTGTCAATCACATCAAAAGTAAAGTAAAACTACTAAATAATCTGGAATCATTTCAATACGAAAATTCTCAATAACAAGGAAAACAAAATTAATAATAATAATTGTTTTCTTAAGATTTCGAAACACCTTAAGGCAGTATTCTAGTCTAGAAAAAAAAAATTTTTTTTTCTTCATATTAAAAATATATATTAATAAATAATTATATATATTAATAATCAAATATTCAAAAATATCTCCTTAAATGGATTTTTCGAATTTCGCATTATTCTAAAAGTTGTAACCATTTTATTGTCGCGGTTTAGACGAAATCTAATCAAAATCTGAATAGAACCAAACTTTAAACGCGTGTTTCTCGAAACCACTTTTTTCAAGACGGTTATACGATATCTCAAGTTCTACGGAACCAATTTGCTTGAAATTCGGTGTGAGCTTTTTCCACATGAAAATTCGTAGAGGAAGGATAGTTTTCTAAATTTCATTTATGGGTACCATTCTGTTGACGACGACTAACGAATTACAAATTAATTGACTTCATTGTTTATTCCGATAAATTTGAAGTTCTTTGACTTTATTCAAATACGAAATGTATCATTTTTTTTTCTTTTAAACTGCAGGAAAATTGTGAAGTAGGCTCATTTTCCATACAACACATTGCAATCTTTACTGCAATAAATAAATTCCTCATGGTCGTATACTCAACCTTCGGCAATCTTAATGGCCAACAATTAAATAATACTTTAAATCGATTGGACGAAAATGGCCAAGTTTACGCCATGACTTAGAACTCGTTTAGTTACTCACAAAGTCTTCTTTATAATATTATTAATGTAGATAACACTAATGAATTGGTGTCATTTCGGAAAAGCGTTAATTTAGTAACTCTTAGATATAACAGCTGATTTAAAAATTGTTTCCATCATTATGGCAATTCATATCAAAAGCAACCCTTTCTTGATCGTTCTTAAATGCCAAAAGAAATAGAATGCCTTATTTGTCTCAATTCATTCATAGTTCTCGTTGGCACCGAGCCGTATAAAGCACTCCCCCATGATCCAGTTTTTTCTCCACAGATTCGCATTCCTGGCAAGACCAGGAGTCCTGAATGAAGGACCTGCGTGTTAATGGTGCCAGCGAAGGGAGCAGAAAAAGCTGGCAACAGGTTCCTCCGATTCAAGATGTTCCGAGATGTTATTGTGGTATTCATGGAAGTAAGAAGCTATGGAGTGGCTGTCTGTGTGGGAAGTGTGGTAAGCAGCTTTTAGACCATACTTGGGGTAAAAGTGAATGAAAAGTACGAACGAATATTTACCCCATTACCATGCAAACAGGTAGGTGAGGGCGGAGTTTAACTAAAAATGTTTATAAAAATCAAGTGCAGTTCACACGCGGTAGAAGTGAAACCTTCACTCACACAATCTCAACCAATACGAGCCTTTAAACATTTACTCCCTATTCAAGAAGATTTCGCTCACCGCTGTTAGATATTTTTTTTTTTTTTTAAGTTTCTTTATTCTTTGAATTGTTTGTTACATGAATTGGGGATTTTTCGACCACCATACTAGGCATATGCCTGTGGTCTCAGCGACCAGTGGCGCCCTAAATTAAAAAAGCTCACAGCGATGAAGAACTCAACTTACTAAATCTTACCTATCGCATTATAACAATATACGGCTTTGGTCGGTAGCAAGCTCATAATCAAAGCGGCCAATGCCCGCAGCTTGACGGAGCACGTTCGTAGGTACTGCACGTAGGTAAAGTTTCATTCTATGCCATTCTCTCTCAGGCTAAATCCTATAAATGTATGTTTGTCTCTTTCTAGTCTCGCTCGCTTCCGTTTCGTCGAGTTTTAAATCACAACGGTGCTAAAGAAATTTTCACTTCAATATGGTTCATTTTCTAATAAAGAATATGGGTGCTATTGCCGTTCCATAGATTTTTACTTCCATGGTGGCATTGCTGCAATAGTATTGTGGCATTAATGCATTAGTATTGTGGTATTACCGCATTAGTATTCAGGAGCTGTGGCCGGTCGCGAGCCAATGTTACGCGAAATATTTACCGAGTGCGTGCTGGAGTTAACAATGGCCTTTTTGCACACTTGTTTTGTGGAAGCGATTACTCGAGACCCGCTGCTCGAGACGGGATGGAAGCTAACATTCATTAAGAGGGTTTTAATTAATGAGCCCTTGACTAGATCTCTTCTTCTTTTGTTTGATCGAGGTTTGTAATATTTGGATAATGATAAGTAGTGATATTATAGAATCACAAGAATTTCCTCTGACTTCAAAAACATAAATACCCTTAAAACTCTTTACTGCTCCTTGGTTCGCCCCCATCTTGAATATGCTGGTCTCAAATGGTCTTCTTTTTACGTTGCCCATTTTCGTCATATTGAATCCTTCTGAACATAGCTTCTTTAGGGTCGTCCGAAATTTTAACCGTCAATTAAAGTAACAACGATGTTAAATAGGACCGTGCGCTGTTTCATGCGTACTTCTGCTAAAGTAATTATTGTTAGTGTGGCCAGTCTAAAAAGCAATTAGATTATTCCTCGAAATATTGTGAAAAAACGCACCGCGTTATTTGTTGGTGCGGACACAACTTAAATTAAATTTGAAAATCGGAACAACTATCAAAATCCGGTTGTTTGTTTTGTGTCGTAGGATCTGACAGCTTTGTACCAATAAAGATATGTATGCATTTACAAATAAATCCAGACCTATTATCATATAGTATATTATACGATGTTGCATGGAAAAAATGTAATTTACTTTTCAATATAATGTGTTATATGTTGAAAATATCTTCTTGAATTTGAGCACATCTGCGACAAATTTTACGAGATCGTCAATAATTTTTTTTTAAATATATTTAATTGAGATTAAATTTGATAGTTTTATTATCAATTTCTGCAAGTATGGTGATAATAAAACTATCAAATTTAATTTTAATGAAATATAAAAAATAAATAAATAGAGTTCTACGAATTAAACACAAAAACAATTAATATCTTCAATTCAGTTAAATTTAATTATTGTATCAAAAACATTAGAAAAATATACAATTTAAAGCGTTTTTAAAATTTGTTCGTACGATACATAAACTATACTAGCATTAATAGAGCTTGCCTTTTTAACGCAGCTTCACTAACGCTAAATATGTCGATATCCGAAGTGTTAATGTTCAACAGTAACATTCTTTCGACATGGGATGCCGCCCCAAAAATTCGGGATCATCCACAATTTTTGGATGAGGATTCATCGTCATTATCATCTTCTACAATCATGCCGAAGCGCGCAATTTCGTACCTATCTTCAAAAGAACTGTCAAATGTGTCAAACTGTCGGTTTAAAAGCAAAAGTTAAAAATGACGTAAAACGGGCGGTTAAATTGATTGAAAAATAAAATTTTGTGATATTTAACAATAGTAAATTCTTTCACTCTTGCTTTTACTCTAGCAACTGTTGAAACTTACGGCCCTAAGAGGGATTGCTGAGACATTAGGATTTGAAAGAAAAAAATACTCATAGGATGAAATTGAATTAAATGTAAACCTTTCTCCTTTTGAAGAAAACAGATTTGATCTCATTGGTTTCTTTGAAATTATTAATTGTATAATTGATTCACTCTCTTTACTACAATTCATCCCTTTCAAAATATCCACCCCCCAACGGATTGACAAATAATAATAATAAAAACGTTTGGATGATTTCAATAGCGCCATTTTCGTGAGAAAATCACCTTAAGGGGGGTTTAATAATGATCTGCTCTTCCTCAATCAACACACAACTAATTATGGATACTATTCACCATCGTCCAGAATATGAAAACTGGACAACGCAAAATTGTTAAATTTTTGTTTATCACTAAATAAGTGAATAAATGTTATAATTGTAATGACTTCTAGTGAGGTCTTGACTTGACTTATAACATCCATTTTCTTGTGTTTATTTCTTTCTTTCTTTGTTTTCCATAAATATAATCACAACTTTTAATTAACCTTTTTTTCAAATTTCTATTACTTATTTTGTAAATTGGACCTGATGGCTTGTTGGGACTAGGCAAGTAACTGAGTAACTCGGCACTGGACTGATCAAAAAGCGTTCGCATCAGAGCCGTTTCGATTTCCGTTTAAAAAACGGACGACTAAAAACCGGACGTCGGACGCCCTATTCACACTTCCGTTTAAAAAACGGACGACTACAAAACCGGACGTCGGACGCCCTATTCACACCTCCTATTAAAAAACGGAACGAAAAAAGAGAAAGTACGAAAACATGTGTAATATAGTTGTGAACGATGAATACTTGGAGCAGGTGGATGAGTTTGTGTATCTGGGTAGTAGTTAGTTATTTAAATTTAAGTAAATAAGACTACCTAATTTGCTTTTGTGAAAAATGTCAACTTTCCCTTGGAAATTACATCAATATTTTCAGGTTCAACTAAAAATGACTAAGTACGTATAAAAAATCATCATTTTTAACCATGGTTTTATTTTTCCTAATAGGTACCGAGTTACTATTTATGTTTAGCATAACAAAGAACAATGAAGGTTACAAAGCTAAAGAATAATTTAAAAAGGTATTTGTGCATACGTATTGTAGGCACTTGTTAGTGCGTGTGTGTACAAACCAAAAGTCGGTAGGTGTGGAGAGCCTATTTGTTAGACATATACTACACTACGCTACGGTAAACATACGGAATAGTGGGAAATGCTCCAAGAAAGGTGCTCAAATGAATATAATAATATTTTAAAATATAAAATACTTTGTACTTTTACATTTTTTTTTACATTAGCTTCACACAGGAAAATAATTTCCCTCAGGCCCTGTGTCATCTTTGAAGATGCTGTGTGGAGGGTCTTTTTGGATAAGGAAGAAAAGGAAGTTTGGGGAAGGAAAAGGGTATTGGGGATGGGTAGGAATCTGGGGGTCAGTGTGCCCAGAAGTGAAACTTATGAATATGAATCCATCTCTCCCACTGCGGTGCAAGCTAATGGTCCGAGAGAGTAGGTACGGCTGGAGAAGTCAAAGGGACTCTCTCAACCATTCTCTCCCGATCCGGCCTGCCATGCAGCTGGTGGGCAGACGCATCCGCCGCCAAGACCCGAACAAACCTCACCCCATGAACCCAGGCACCCCTGCTAAGTCACCAAACGTAGCTTGCCACTTGGGGTGATCTATGGCAGAGGTGTTGGTTATCCAATAAATGGTTCCAGGGGCGGCGGTACCCACATCCGCTTCCCAAGTTGAAGACAATTAAAATAATTTTCTGTAAAATCTTATATTGTTGGTAGGCACTTTTTCGCTCGTCTGAATTCATTCAAACAAATTTTGAAAACGACACTTAAATTCAAAGCAAATCCAAATGTCTGTAACTCCGGTTCAAATCCTGAACCGGAGTTACAGACCGAATGACAACCGCAATTAAGTAGTATTAGTAATTAGTATTTTTATAAGAAAATGTGTTTTTGGGAATGCAATAAATTAGCAATTCTTTGACAATAACATCCGAATAAATGTTGTTTCTCTCTTTATGGCAATTCATATCAAAAGCATCCCTTACTTTATCCGAGTTCTAAAGCTCATTGAGACAGAGACGCAACCGAAACTGAAGTACTGTGTGTACGACTTTGTCTGGCACACAGTACGTCAGTTAGACAGTAAATATTGATAAAAAATTTACTGGAAAAAAATCTCTATACAAAATGCCTACCGACGGGTGTCGTTCAGAGAACGGATGACGTCACACACCCACTGATTAAAAAAAAAAATTGTAAGTTGGACTAAAATTTCTTAATTATGGTCTTGTTGCCGAGAGCTCCGCTATACATAACCCATCATATAAGTTGTTTATAAAAGAGAGGGAATGGTTACAAAGTCGAACGGATCGCATTCACAAGCAGAGCATCTTTCCAACGCCGACGTTTGACACCGGCCTAGACCAAATGTGGAGAGTAGATATAAAGCGACCAACTTTTGTAGAGCCTATAATGTAGGACTAATATTGACAATTTCATGAATCAATGGCCGCGACAATAAACAATACCTCCAAGGAAAATTAAACCACCGAGACTGTCCAGGGATAATTAATATCGATCTGAGAACCAAGATATTAACCGTTAATTTTCCCTATTAATTTCTTTTCAACAAAAGAAAATTTATGACGGGATTCAACCGTCTGTAAATTGTCCTAAACATCTTATAAAATATTTGTTGGGAATTTTTTCATAATTTTTTTATATGATCGAGTTCTTTTACTTTTGTGACATTTTTGTGAACCGTGATCGAATCAAGTTCTAGTGAAGCTCCCAACTGTCCGAAGCCAGTCGGAATGTAGAATTTCCAATTGGGATTGGGGAAGGGAAGTTTGGGAAGTAAGTACCTGGATTTTTGGATCTGGAACCAAACGCGGCTATTTCAAGTAAAAATACGTCGTTTTAATTAGACCAGGATCAAAAAATGATTACAGACGTATTCATACGACTATTGGAACTTGGCGAAACTAAAACACCCGAAAAATAATGCGTTATTTGTCCTGAATAAGAAGTTTGAATTAATATGCAATTAGCAATGATCCGCTGTTATGATTTGCTGGGTCGACTTTATTTTACTTTGATTTTATAGCGTTCCAAAACTGGAAATACTAAAATACTATAAAAATATCCTCGGTAAAATGCAAACCAGAATATTTTTATTTTATTTATTTATTTACGATGCAAATACCTGTAAATAAATAATAAAAAAAAATTAAAAATAGATTACAATCTAATTATAATTACAGTGTAAACATATGATTTAAATTAACTAAAGTTTACAATTTTACGAAATTTAAATTAATAACTGGTTTCGAAAAGGATTTGAAATGCTTGTTTGTAAGTTCTTTCGATGCCATTGAAAATACGAGTATCTGCTACTTCTGCATATTGGTTGCCTAAGCTGTATACGCATGGTATAAGGGAGTTCATAAACGAATTGGTATTGACATCGCAGTGAAAGGTAGATTAGTTCGTATGACTCTACCAGGAACACTTGTACTTGCCATTTGAAGACACAAATGATGTAACTCCTTCGATGCAACTAGATGGAGCAACATTATCCAACTGTGACTCATTTAAGTATCTGGGCTCACTCATTCATAGAGACGGAGGATGTACAGTGAATGTCGACCATAGAATAGGTGTGGGATGGATGAAATTTAGATCCGAAACAAGAATCTTGTGTGACCCGAAAATGCTTATAAAACTTAAAGGAAAGATAAACCGGACTATTGTTAGACTCGCGATAATGTATGGCTCCGAATGCTGGACTATATACAACTCCTACTTTAGGCAACTCGAAAAGGATTAATAGTTCACGCATTCGTGGTAGCCTTGGTATCACCGATATAAAAAGTAAGCTGGAGAAAGACAGTTGAGATGGTACGACCACCAGACCACACAGTGAAGCAGGCAATATCAATAGAGCTTCATCGACAGTCATCTAAAGCAGAGGTTCCCAAACTTTTATTCTCGTGGACCACTTTCAAAATTTTACTGGTTTTTTCTACCATATTCCCAAAACTCGACAATATTGAATATAATGCTGGAGTTGTGGTCTTTCTAACGGGGGGGGGGGTAATGTGATATGAGACGGGGGGCGGGATGGGATATGGGCACGGGATAGGTCTCAATATGACCATTTTTCACCGAAATACTAGTGTACTATCTGCCTACATTGATAGGTAAAGCCAAGCCAACATTTTTGTTCTTTACTATCGAAACCAGCAGGCTTAGTCTCTATCTTTTGTGGGATCGTTATCGAGATAACGGACGTGATCTCCTGACAGATTTGTGTGATTTATTTGCTTTTTCTGTGTACAACGTACATTAAATGAATAAATAATCATGCATTCTTGCAGGAAGTCACGTTTAAAACGATCTAAACTAAAATATCTAATATATAAAATTCTCGTGTCACGGTGTTCGTTATCATACTCCTCCGAAACGGCTGGACCGATTTTGATGAAATATTCTGTGCTTATTGGGTAGGTCTGAGAATCGGCCAACATCATACACCAAAAATTTAAGGGTGGTCCACCCCAAAGTTTTTAATTTTATTTTTTGGACAAATTTTTTAATTTTTATTTTTTTATGGTGAGGCATTAAAAATACATGCAGCCCTAAATTTTCACCCTTCTACCATCAACCCCTATTTTTTAATAGCGATATTAGTAATTCAATCATTTTCAACCCCGGAAATAAAAAAAATATTTCTTAGAAATAATGTATAAGGCTCAAAATCACCAAGGTGCAGAATTGGCTTCGCTAGCAATTTAATGTCTTATATTTTGACTTTTTTGAAAAAATAAAATTAATTAAATGCTACAACTAACTTGTTTTGAGTGTACATCAAACAATAAAATTTATAAATGAAGTAAATTTTAAACTATATCAATATACATGCATAGAAAGTCATTTCGGGAACGCGTCCTAATGTACAATCTCCAACTACAAGTCCAAAATATTTATGAAAAAGTTAAGCTATTTAACACCTGTCATTACTTAAAACACAGTATTTTTTATACAAAATCTAGTTTTTGAAAAGGATACTAAAAGGATATTTATTTTTAACTATAAAAATGCAAAAATAGTTTGTCCGATAGCACACAAATCATTTCAGTGAACGCATCTATAATCGAACAAAAATAATTTTATGTGAACGCAACCATAAGGTGTCAAACGTCACTAGAGGAAGAAAGTACTAACAAAGCCGGCTGTCAATATATTTATCGTCAATTAAAATATATCTTAGTGGTAAGTACCTTTCAATTCATTATTCTTAGAGCGTACATCAATAGTCCGTCAATTCGGGAACGTGTTTATTACTTTTAATTTTTGATTAAATTCTTTTTTACTACACGAAATACAAAGCAACCTCAAATATTTTACTATTGATAAAGTCAGGCCGCGTTTAAGGTGGCCGCCGTATAATCCAAGCGCGCGCTTATTTGAAATCGTCATTCCGTGAACGGTCATTTCGGAAACGCTCCCGGACTTGACGGCACGTTCCCGAAATGACTGTTCTCGGAATGATGATTATTGTTTTCAAAGGCAATTCGCGTACATTTTTTCATTAATTTATTTTATAATTTCGTTGTTTTTTATTAACAACATTATAGAGACTCGTGGTAAAGAAAAAAATAATAAAAAAAACTCAAAAAAGCTTAAAAAAAATAGTTCAGTTTAATTCCGTCAAAGAAAAAAAGGCAAATGTTAGAAAAATAAAGTTTTTGGGTAAGATGACTGAAGAACAGAAATAAATTAAAAGAGCTAAGGACAGGGAATATTATAAAAAGAAAAATGCAGAAAATAAATTGAAGAAAATTGCTGATCTGACCGAACGAGAGAAGCGCAAGCAGAGAAAAGATTGGAAAAATGCATCCAAAAAATGGAGAGAAAAAAAAAGTTTAGCAAATATAATAAGTAATATGCCGCCACAATCAGAAGACGACTTAGTACCTCCAGAGAGAAGACAGGTAGGTAGAAAAACCGTTCGAAAAGATAGTGCGAAAGCATACCGAAAAATAAAAATGCAGGAAGAAACTGCCGTTCTTATGAAGCGGAAAATTGAATCTTTAAAGAAAAAACTACAAAAAGAGATGCATGCAAAATGAAAACTGTACCAAGTCCCATCAAAAAAGTTGATGCTTTAATTAAAGATATTCACGTACCTCCTGAAGTACGCAAACGGCTCATATATAGCAAAGTATTGACTACGCAATTGCAAGAAAAGGCTGATGCTTTTCTAAAAAATTCTAAAGAGAGGGAAAAAAGTCTTTCATAAATGTACCAGCGGAAGCACTTTGCCGAAATACAAAATGCTACATATGGCCAAGAGGATTTTACCAGATAAACCAAAGGAAAGAAACAATAAATTATCAATTTTAATGTCTGATGACAAAATTCGGGAAATTATTTTGAAGCAAGAAGTTCGCCAAAAGGTCATTGATTTCTTCAAACGAGATAATGTAAGTTGAATGTGCCCAACAAATAGAGGCTCTTGTGAAACATAATGGTATTAAAAAACAAAAACGCGTCCTCTTATACATAGTTCAAGACCTGGTGTCAAAATTTGTAAAAAAAACTGGAATTTTCTTATCATATGCGACGCTATTATATAGAGCAAAACCATTTTGGATCATAGCTCCAAAATCAAGGGATAGAGAAACATGCTTGTAATGCAAATTTTGGGAACCTGGGACATTTGTTAAAGTTCCTACTAAAAAGCCAAATATTTGCTTTAGATATGTTGCTACCTGTCAGACATGTGTCGATGACGATGATGGAGAAATCTTAGTAACCTTTTTTGAGATCTGTGCGTAACAATATCAGAAAATTCAAACTGGAACCAAATGATGTGCCGTATTATATTAACTTTGAGCAAATAATCAAAAAATTTCCGACACCATTGCTAAAAAAATAACAAAATTGAGAATATTATTTTGATAATGATATTGATGTTTTCGAAAAATAATAGGTTTTGTTTTGTTTTTTAAATATTTTTTGTTAGGTAACTTGTCGTTTGTTATAGAATTTATTGTTGATTTTCTAACATTACTTATATTTTTTTCCATTATTTGTAGAAGTTTAAGTAGACTGTGATTTTAGGTCAAAAGACTTAAATTGTGAGAACTCATTAAATTTTAAGAAGATTATAACTTTAATTATTGAAGATCCACTAGACTGATTTATGAAAATATCAAAAGACTTAATTATAAGAATTTATTAACCACTTGAGCGATTATGGTCGAAAAATGGACCATTCTTTTTTTCTGCGATTGATAGCGGTTGAAAATTGGACCACATTTTCTTATCATTTGTGAAACATTTATTTTAAAACAAAGCTATTGAAATGCTTTATCTATTATGACATAGATGTTGCGAATCCGAACTTCGTAGATTAGTTTAGAACGATTCTAAAAATAATAAAAATAAAAAAATTTCGTGTAGAATTCTTGATCAGTTGTTTACGGATAAGATTAAGTCCTTTTTCCATAGATATGCATCTTTTATTATCAAGTATACCACAGACAAGATACAGTAATCAAAAATATTCTATTTTGACTCGAATAAATACCTCTCACGTGTTTCAAAGAAACAAACACCCAGATACAAATACCAAATAAACGGTAAAATACAGGTTAATTCATTGGTTAGATAGCACTACAATACTTTTTTTAACATGAATATTTGTTAAAATTCGAAGGTATAATTTTTTTTAAAGTTGGCAAAAATTTTAAAAATGACATTCTGGAAATCTTAAGCAATCGATGCAAATTTATTTATTTCGCGTGGTCGCTCCTGTGGTTAATAATAAGAGTAATTTTTATTAAGCGCAAACAATATGGCAACATAAATAAATAATTTTTTTTTATTTAAACCGTTGTTCATAATTTAAATATTTCCTTACTGTACCTTATGATATCAATATCATCATTTCGCCAACATTTTTATCATTTCGGGAACGGTTAATCATATCCGGGAACATTACAAAATTTAAATAAAATACGTATAACTTGAGCTATTTTTTTAGAAAAAACTTAATTTATTACATTAACAAACTTTCATTCTGTTCATATAATGTTAATTCTATCGTAAAAGTTTTGTATATTTTGAAATTTCTTAAATTGTATGCGCGATAATAGCAACTTGTTTTATTTTTTGACGTATTTTGCTTGTAGAAAATTTTATATGCATTCTTTTCATTATTGTTTATATAATATATATACATAATATACCCATGTTATTAAACAAAGTTTAAATTATGTACCTTTTTTGTTTTTATTCATTCTATCAAACTTAGAAAAACGTTCCCGAAATGATAGTTTTCTGCAAAACATCCACTAATTAGCAATATTACAAAAAAGTATAGAATTCTGTGCGCTGCCCTGTCAAAGTTTATTAATATACACATTTTGCGACAGTGTAAACTAAGAGTCATCATTATAGCTTGCAATTTTTTTTGTCATAAAACCAATTTGGAATTCGCAACCTTGGTGATTTTGAGCCATAAGGCAATACAATGTTGGCCGGGTCAGCTAGTGTTACAGTAAAAATCACACAAATCTGACAGGAGATCACGTCCGTTATCTCGATAAAGATCCCACAAAAGTTAGAGAATAAGCCTGCAGATAAATTTTCGTGGACCCCCATTTACAACTTGTGGACCCCTATTTTTTTATCACGCCTATGTGGACCCCCGTCGAGTCTCCCGTTGACCCCTGGGGGTCCACCTGGACCACTTTGGGAATCACTGATCTAAAGGAAGACCAAAGAACTCCTCCAATGCTCCAAAATATTACAGAGAAACGGCGGATGAAAGCGATATTACAAAATATTACAGAGAAACGGCGGATGAAAGCGATATTACAAAATATTACAGAGAAACGGCGGATGAAAGCGATATTACAAAATATTACAGAGAAACGGCGGATGAAAGCGATATTACAAAATATTACAGAGAAACGGCGGATGAAAGCGATATTACAAAATATTACAGAGAAACGGCGGATGAAAGCGATATTACAAAATATTACAGAGAAACGGCGGATGAAAGCGATATTACAAAATATTACAGAGAAACGGCGGATGAAAGCGATATTACAAAATATTACAGAGAAACGGCGGATGAAAGCGATACCCAGAACCGAAGATAATATAGCCTGAGAACTAGAAGAGCCCAACAGCCCACCTAAGTAATGAGTTGGGACAGTGCAAGGAAAAAACAAGGACTCTATTAGGAACAAGAAATCAAATCAATTGCAATAATGCAGGGCTTTCGATAAGGAAATTAATGATTTTAAAAAGAAAAATGACCAGATCAGATACCAATCTTTTGTCGACCAGCTTTATCAATTTAAGATTTTTCATTACACAGTCATAGTTTATATTATCTAGGACTATAAAGCTTATAATATTTATTTTTTGTTCAATTCATAGTCGAAAAACGATTTAAAAAACTGTAGGCTTAAAAATGCCGTTCAAAAATACCCTAAAAATATCTCACCTTTTAAATAATCTTTTAATCTGGATTTTCCCGAAAACGTTACTGCTTGTCACTGTTTTACTATTTCACATCCGCAAACTTTAGTCAAATTAACTTTTTCTCTTCACGGCCTTCATTAAATGAAATCAGATATTATCTCCGGGTTTTGAAGATGAACACAAAAACAGATTTAAAAAAAACATTTCGATATAATATTTTTGATTTTTCACTTTTTAAATCAGGATTACGAGAAGTGCAACTGGTCGCAATAACGATTTTTTTAATACGTTACTTAAATTTTTTACATTATGAAAATAATTTCCTCGGGGCTCGTGTCAGCTTAGTGTTCGCAATGCGGAGGGTCTTTTTATGGAAAGAAAGGAGAGGAAATTCTGGAGAGGTATATAAAATAGACGTATGAATCCATCTTCCAAATGCGATGCAAGGCGATCGATGGGTCGAAAGACTCCGGCTGGAGAGGTCAGCAGGTCTCCCTCTACCAGTCTCTCTCGAACCGTCCTGCCACGCAGGAGGTGGGCAGATACATCGGCTCACCGCGTGAACCTGGGCACCCCTCTTAAGTCACCAAACGTAGCAAACCACTGAGGGTGCCCCACGGCAGAGGTGTTGGTTATCCAATAAATGGTACCCACACCCGCCTCCTAAATTGAATTGTATCGGTCTCGTAACTTGCGCCACTTTTCAGGAAAGTATTCATTACAAAAACATCAGTTATTGTCTTGTTTGAATTGGTTGGTGACCAGTGCAGCGGCAGTGTAGACGGCAGTTTAGTTTTATTGTTTCTCGGGTGTGTATTGGGCCTCTTATCACGTGGGAACTACAAATAGCACCATGCATTCCTCGTCTCTTGTACCACATACCATATAGCACATACACCATACACCAAACACCCAACTCCAACACCAGACACCTCGCCGTACAAGCTCGGTCTTGTTTGATATTTGGCAATATTAAGTAGATAATTTAATATAGATTATGTCTTTTACTGTTATTAGGTCTCGGTGAGATTTTCTTTGTCTTCATTCTTTGAAGGTTCTATTATTTGTAAGAAGAAGTGCACATAATGGAATATTGCGTGTTACAGATAGGTTGATAATATGCGATTAACGTTTTAATGGTCTTATTTTAACATAACATTTTGAACACAGAGAAAGCGTTTCAATTGTCAGGAGGAACAGTTTAAAAATTTCATTTCTTACGTACAAGGATATGCGAAGGTATGCCTCTGTGAACCCCGTCTATTTATATATATATATTTTTTACATTAGCTCCACACAGAAGGCCCCGAGGAAAACAATTTCCCTTGGGGCCTATGTCACCTTTGGCTGTGTGGAGGATTTTTTATGAAAAGAAGAAGAGGAAGTTCTGGGAAGGAAAGCGGTATGAGTAGTGGGCAGGAATCTGGAGGTCGGTGTGTCTAGGGGTGACGGACGTATGAATCCATCCCTCCCTCTGCGGATAGAGTCCTGCTGGAAAGATCAAAATGTCTCCCTCAATCAGTCTCTCCCGATCTGTTCTGTCTAACAGTTGTTTGGCACTTGCATCCGCCGCCAAGACCCAGACAAATCTCACTTCATGAACCCGGAAACCCTCGCTAAATCACCATATGCAGCGAACCAATTGGAGCGACCTACAGCAGAGGTGTTGGTTATCCAATAAAAGGATCCCGGGGCGGCGGTACCCATACCCGCCTTCCAAATTGCCTCTTACAGATAGTTAATATTATTCACGTAATAACGGTTTTATCATCCTTCATCAAAAGTTAAAAAATTGATTTCTTATAGTAAAACGATATGCTGATATAATATGCCTTTGTGATTCTAAAGCCTAGCAATAATTCATCATCATCATCTTCGTCCCCTTATCCTATTCGGGTCGGGGACCCATTGCATCGACAAGGCTCCTCCATACGTCCCTGTCTTGAGCTGACTGTTCGGCCTCCGTCCATGGCAGTCCACACAGTTTCTGTAGTTGCCTCGCCCAGCTGGGTCTGGGGCGGCCCACTGGACGTCTACCCTCTGGAATAGCACATAGTATCTTCCTCGGAATTCGGTCATCAGGCTTTCTTAGTACATGCCCAAGCCACCTCAGTTGCGATTTTTCTATGAAGAGTAGCAGTGGTTCAATGTTTAGATCATCTCGGATCGTCGAGTTTCTTATATGATCCCATTTCGTAACCCCTGCCACTCCTCTCAAGTACCTCATTTCGGCAGCTTGAGCTCTAGAGCGCGTTCGTTCGCTTAGCATCCATATCTGGTGGTTGTAGGTGAGCGTTGGGCGATATACAGTTTTGAACACTGCCATCTTGTGTTGATACTGAGCTCGGCTTTCCTTATCACTGAGCTGTAGAGAGGACGCAACACTTCAGATTTGCTACCAATAATTAACTATAAAAAAATAATAAGTTTTACTTGTTTGTTTTTATTGGGTAGACCTTTTGATTATCATTATATCACATCGCTTATCCAAGGAAATGACATAGGTACTTGCCTACTTATGACAAAATTACTTCTTTGCCCATATCATGTAGCATGTTGGCGGCTAATATAGCGTAATGCATATAATTTAGTAGACAACACATGGTTTGCAAGAAAGCTGTTTTTATTTATACCTGTGTAATAACATAATAAGTAATAATGACTTAAACTTAAACTATTGGTTTTTGACATTATTGGGAGTACAATATTTAAATGGAATTTTAATCTCCGGTGATTTTTTGTCTTTTTAAAAAGAATTTTCTTCAAATAGTAACAACAAAAAAATATCCACAAATATTCACTGGTCACTTACCTGCGTAACACTCCAATGTACCTACAAAATTTATTCTTTAATCTATATTTTCTTCTACCTAGTTCACAATTGTTTATGGCACATTTTTATCAAGTTGCCTGCAAATGTGGGTACCAGTACATATTCATAAATAAATTGATTGCTTGAAACATTTCTCTGACGAGTCACACTTTTTGTAAGTTATGGGTTGTTCAATATAAGTAGTTAGAAAAACTTATTTACCGTAAAACTTAAAACAAAAACGTAAAACGGTGGACGTTTTGTGTTGTTTTTTTCAAAGTATTTTTTTTAGATCTCATGTTAAATTGTACGTAATTTTTATTTTTTATGTGAAAACCACAAAACAGTCCCAAGCATCTGGAGTCAATGAGGCTACGGCATGCCCAATTGGGATATGCTGTGAGGCTAAAGGAAGTGGGGATGGAAGAAGATGGGAAGAGGAAGGTGGAGAAGTAACTGGCTGTTCAGATCTGCTCACCATACACGGCTAAAACCATTTCAAGCAATATTTTAATTCTGAATTGTAGCCTTACACCAGGGCTAAACTGAGAGTATCTTCTGGAACTTGAAAGCGTGAGTAAAAGCTTTAATAAAACGAAATTCTACCAAACCACCTATTTGGATATTTTAAGGAATTTGTTAGTTCAGCACAAGAGTCCCAACTGTTCACAATCGTCTTGAGCCAGTGAGTCTATGGCATCCCTAATTGGGGTGGGTTGTGAGGAGGGGAAGGAGACGAGGAAGAGGTAGGTAAGTAAGTTTTTTGTATTTCTTGGGTATTAAATATTTAACAATTTATAGACATTTGGTTTTGAAGAGTTCACAATGTACATTTATTACTTAATTTTATTTATTTGCTACCGGTTTTGAAACACCCGTGTCATTCACTAGCATTCTTCAAACTAACTTAAAAGTTTTGTAAGTATAGAAATGAAAAAATTTTATTAGGTGAGTGTAGTGGGAGTGGTGAATTGAGTGGAGACGTTGGGAGGAGCCAAAACATCAAGAAAAAATGGTCAACAAAGGTGACTTATAGGGTGATATTATTTTGTTGTTGGATGTTGGATGTGTCGAAAATGGTAGCAAATAAATAAAATTAAGTAACCAACGCACATTGTGAATAAAACTCTTCAAAACATGTTGTAGAAAAGTACCTGGCTTATCATACCTTTTTTTTAGGGCCTATGTCATCTTTGGGGATGCTGTGTGGAAGGTTTAAAAAAAAAAAAGAAATAGAGGAAGTTCTGGGAAGGAAAGAGGTATGGGTGGTGGTTAGGAATCTGAGGGGGTTAAATATGTCCAGTTTGGTATGTATGAATTCATCCCTTCCACTGCAGTGCAAGGCGATGGGTCGAGAGAGTTCGACTAGAGTGGTCGAAAGGTCTCCCTCAAACAGTCTCTCCCAATCCGGTCCGCCTCATAGTATATAGGCAAACGCATTCGCCACCAAAACCTGGACAAACCTCACCCCATGAACCCGGGCGCCTCTGCTAAGTCACCCAACGTAGCGAACCACTTGAAACGATCTGTGGCAGGGGTATTGACTATCGGTGTTGATGGGCGGCGGTATCCATACTCGCCTACCAAAACACGGCAAAAGCCATTTCAAGCAACATTTGATTTGTAAAATGGGATCTTTACCAGGGAGATACTTACAGAACTACTTTATTTATTTTTTTTATTTATTAAATTATAGAAAAAACATTTTATACAAGAACTTGAGTAGACCCACAAAGCTGTCATATGGCAGCTTGTCTGCAGGTTGTAACAATTTAAACACTCTTAATATAATATCTAAGTAAATATTTGTAAATACATTTATAGTTTTAAGGAAACATTAGAATAGATCACATAGTAGTATTAGATAATTTAACTTACAACTATAAATATATAAGAAATTTCAATATACCTACCTAATAAAAGATATGTAGGCAGCTATATTAAGATATTCAAAGATACATGGAGTTTTCGTTCATTAACCATAGTTTACAGAAATACTTTCTACTACTCCAGAAAGAGCCGCAAATACTGGTATTAAAACTGTTTATTTTTTTAATTATGCAATCTCCGGATTGTAGCCAAGGATGCGCTTATTGTTTCATCTATTTTTTTATTATAACTAACAATCTAAATCCCTGACAAACCCAGGCAAAGTATTCTACCGTTTGGTGTACCTACCTTATTTTACCCATGCAGCTCTAATAAAAGCAGTTCAAGAAAAAACAATATTGACGCCAACAATAAGTGCTTTATCAAACAGTCTCAATAAACAAGGTGTTGCTTTCCTATCATGAACGATGAAACAAAGCATTGAGCTTCTGTTGTCAATATTTGAACATTCTTCATGCATGGAAACACAATCCCCTTCATTACCATTGAAACTCTTATTTACAAAAAACAAACACAAGTACCATTAAAGTATCATCAAAATACCAGAACTCGAAAATTATAACATGATTTCCATTTAGAAATCTATTAGAAACGCTTCTCTTGAACATAAAATATAGATTATGCATTAAAAATAATAATTTTGGTTGTAACGTCCGTAACTCCGGTTCAATTAACTCTAGAACCCGAGTTTTCTGTGAATTTAAGCGTCATTTACAAAATCGTTTTTTTTTTTTAATTACTATGTTTAAATTTATACATTTATAGAAGACACATATTAAATATAAATATAAAATAGATGTAGATTATTAACGTAGACCTCCTCACTATGATATCCTTTGCTGAGCTGAGGGAAATTAAGTTTAGAATAAGTTTTCAGCGACTTCCATGATACAACTTCATAGTTTGGGTAAGGTTTTCCAAAAACTTCTACGACGATGTTTTTTAATAGATTGGCAAGTTCTTTTTCCGATAGTTCCGTAAACCAAGATTTGACATTTTGCTTTAACAAAATAACAGCACCCTGTAAGTCACCTTTGTTGACCATATTTTCTTGTTATTTTGACTCCTCCCATCGTACCCCCCTCCCGTTCCTCCAATACCACCTCTGCCATTACCCTCAAATAATAATATTGAATCATTTCTGTACTTGCATAATTTTGAAGTTAGTTTTAAGAACGCCAATGAATGGCAAAGATGTGTCGAAACCAGTAGCAAATAAATAAAATTAACGTTCTTACGCCCAAAAAGAGAGAATCAATCTACATACATACATTTGAGCTTCAATGTGTTCAATTGGTTGACTTGATATCGAATCAATCATATAGCTGCAGATATTTACAGAAGCAAACAGGGTTTGCAAACAAAAACCTCACTACTTTATTCTATATAAATCTATAAAAACCCAAAGTGTAACACATTTTCCATCGTTTAGGGAGACAAAGGCGATCTCCATTTTCAATAGCACCCGCCTTAGGACCGAATAAAAGTATTGAATAACACGAAGGCTCCAGACATATTTACAAATGCATCCCATTATTAAATATCCTAGGACGTGCATGTGCATCGGACAATGCATCGCAAAGCTGTTACATTCGGGCTATTTGTCTATGGATGTATTTTTGTATTTACTTCGGGTGTTTCCGATTCCAAACGAAAGGTGTTTTGTAAAAGGCGAAAGGTGCATTATTTGGTTTCTGAAGTGTGCTACTGGGATTAATAAATATTGAATAATGACGGAGTTTCTGAAGGAGGATGTATGGAAATGTAACAAATTTAAGAGCAAACATCTCTCAAAGTGATTTACGAGCATGTGTGTTTGTTTTCGGCTGAGGTCTGAATTTTGAGGTATGTAGGTAGGTAGCTACAATGCATTATAAACATATTTCGGCTATTTGAGGTTTCCCTAAGAGTATGGATATGTTTTGCCCGTTTCGTTTACGTTCGAAATGATTATGCCGCTACCATTCAATCATATTTCCATGGGATTTCCATTGTGGTATTAAATGCAATTTTTTAATAATTTTAAACAACTGATAACAAAGATTTTCTTCAAGCAATATACAGTTTTTAAATTAGTGTAAAATCACGGGATATTATAATATCAATTTAAAAACAAGCTTTTAACTTATTTGGTTTTATAATAATACATTAGGTAGGTACCTAATTTACCGCTTGTCTGAACTATTCTTCACACAAGAAGTTCCAATTTTCAAAATGACACTTAAATTGAAAGCAAATTTGAGTTCATTGATCGTGAATATTTCAGATTTCACGCACCGACAACCGAAATTTGTATATTTATGGTAAATTAACTATTTTTCGATATTTTTTACATTAACTCAATACGGGAGGCACGGAAGAAAATAATTCCATCAGAGCATGTCATTTTTGAAGATGCTGTTTGGAGGATCTTTTTGGAGAGAGGAATGAGTGAACATGGGTATTGAAGACACCCATGTAGGAAGGAGGAAACACAGAGGCCGGCAATAGGCGGAAATAGGTTAGATAATCGTTTAATTTAAAAAATATATTTTTAAGATGACATGTGGATTACGGTCCCCTGCCCAGCCTAAATAAAGAAGCGTCACAAAAGGGAAAAGCAAGAAACCTTTTGGACTCAGTGGTTCGTGATAAATTTAATAATAAAAGCGTGTCACCAATCGCCGCTATTCCTGTGTCGGAAACCCCGATAGTGGAACTCGGAGCATATGGCTGGCGTGCGTTACCTGCTATTAGCTATAGAGCTACTAGGTCCTTATCAATTATAGGCGTAGGTACTAAAATTAAACTAAGCCATAAGGGCCTTCAAGACTGTCGTAAGGTAAAAATGTAATTTTGATTTTCAAAAAATTGGAACACGCAACACGCTGTAGGTTTGTACCGGTATTTTCGATCGTTATTTAAATAGAAAAACATATGCATTACGACGCAATTTGAATTTTTTACATTATTTTAAAATTTTCGGTTCATCTCTTGGACCGGCTAAAAGCCAATTTCAGAAAAATGTACATGTGCATAGTTGATTTAATGTATTGTCATCGACAAAGAGTCTACCTGCCGAGTTTCTGGTCGATCGTGTGTCGGAAAGTGGGTTAATTTCCGAATTCCAAGATTTGCGTTCATGAATTCATTCAAGAAAATAAAACCGAAATTCAAATGATTGTATTTAAAATGTTGTACTGTCCCTGCACTTATGAAAATAACTGGGCATCTTTTTCAAAGTTCTATCGCTAAAATGCTTTATTGAACAATACCAACAATTGCCTAGTCTTGTGATCGTAAGTTCCAAATAAAAACTTGTAATTTATTTATTTATTTTTACATTAGCCCCATATAGGAAGCCCTGATGAAAAAATCTATGGATGGTCTTTTTACGGAAAGAAATTAGATGAATCTCTGAGAAAGAAAAGGTATGAGGGGTAGGTAGGGGTCTGGGGATCAACATGTACAGGAGTGATGGACGTATGAATCCATCCCTCCCACTGCAGTGCAAGGTGATGGGTCGAGAGTCCCGTTGGAGGGGTCAAAAGATCTTCCTCAACCAGTCTCCCCGAAACCGGCCAAACCTATTGAACCACTAAGGGGGCGACATATGGCAAGGGTGTTGGTTACCGGGGCGGCGGTACCCATATCAGCCTCCCAAATTGTAATAAATAATATGCTGAATAAGATAGAAGTTTCCATCGAAAACAACAATTAGATCGGTTCGTCCATTAAGTTGCACCCAGCAAAAAAAAACAACACCTATTAAAAAATGTTTAATGTTCAAGCGAAAGTTCAAGCACATGTTCAAGTTCATGCCAGTTCCATTGATTGTATGCATGTAATCTTATGTATAAATATGCCTTTGAGTGTTTGTATGATGTGTGCTTTTTTGTGTGTATGCCTATGAGTATGTTGCCTGTGCTATATCTATCTGTCTGTGGTATTTTATGTCTTTGTATTGTAGTACTTGAAATTTTATTCTCCTATATTTATTTTCTATTTTTAGTTTCTCGTTCTATGTGTGCTTTAGTGTTATAATTAATATTGTGAAATTGAGCTGACAAACTCCTTTGGCAGTTTAGCGTGTTCTTACAATGAAGAACAAAAAAAAAAAAAAAATAACTCAAAATTATTAATTTGTTTACATGTTTTTGACACTTGGAATAGTTGCTCAGTCAGGCATTATTCAAATATAACTTTTGGTACCTCCCACACAAAACACTTAAAATTATGAAATTAACAAATCAAACCCCGCACCGAAAGTTTTTATTGGTAAAACATCAAACTTGTTGTCATTTGTCAGAATTTATTAATTGACGTCTACATAAATGTGGGCACAGACACTAAAAGTCATCAAACTTTCGATGGATACATTACTTTTTATGTTCACATTTAGTGAAATATTATTACATCAATGCGTTATTCTACCTTGAAGTGAACATGAAAAGATAAGTTAAAATTAACAGACCAAACAAATAATACGGGTGATAAGGAATTAGCACATAACGCTGTTATAATATTGTTAATGCATTACCAATACAAGTCGTAATATTGTATTATTTTCAGATAGTTAAATTTTTAGTAAGTTGAAGAAAAAACCTTTAGATGTGATGAGACGTTGTAGAACAGACGTTCTCATTTCTGCTAACAATATCTTAGAGTAGGAAGGTACTCACCTGAAACAAAATGAGAAAATATCTACATATACAAAGGCGTAAAAAAAATATGGAGAGAAAATTTTATACATTGTTCTTTACCTCGAGCCTCAAACCTCTTCTAAAGCGATACCACTCGACATAAAAAAATGACGAAACATTGTTTTAAACGAGTTTAATAATTTTATTTATTTATTTACTAGCTAGTTTCCAGCATGTTTTGCAATGCCACTTAATAAAGAAATTTGTTTTTCTTCCTGCGTTTCCTTTCTCATTCGTTCCTTCCCCTCCCATGTTCTTTCCCCTCCACTATCCACGCCTTCCATCGCCCCTCTCTCGCTCCCCCGTCCCGCCAACCCCCCTCCCGCGTTCCATATATTCACCCCCAGTAAATTAATTAATTTAAAAAGTTTATTCGAAAATTCAATTTTGATTAAACAATCGATTGTTTGCAAAATGTCGTTCTCAAATTGTGATATTTTTGACAGCTTCGTAAGAGTTTTTGCAATGATTAAAAAACTTTTCAGATATATTGTCATGCGGTTGTAATAATACAGAAACCTTCACAAGTGTAGAAAGAAGGTATTTTGAAAGGTTCAAACATTTCCTATGCTTAATATAGCAATACATAGACAACTTATAGACCTTTACACCCCTTTCCTTTACAAGCAAGTATATTTAGATTTATATATATAGATAGATATTAATATACGCCTATACGGGCATTTACAAAACGTGTAATATACAAAATGGTAGAACAGTAATCATGACATAAATTTTGCTAATTAAATCATATAGGACCCATGCAGAAAAATAGTAGGTATTATTCTAACATTGATTTATTGAGGTATGTTATTATAGCCTGTCTGTAACTGTATTCCGTGCAATTGAACTCATCTACTACTTCTTAAAAAGCATTTCCAACTGCGTGCAATCTAAGTGCAAGTTTTAATTTTGATGACATTACCGAGCCAATGCCATTACCAAGCCATGACACAGCCAAGTTTTTGTTTTTAACGACAACGTTATAATCAAGGGCGTATACAAGGGGGGGGGGGGGGTTAAAGGGGTCCGACATTCTGCCCCCATCGGCCTTAGCAATTCGTAGGAAAATACGTACTGGTAGATTATATTCCAGGAAGATACAACTATATTATTGCACCATCTCTTTTATCAATGCGGTGTAGATACATAATATGTATTTCAAAAACCATCGTTTCAAACAACGCAAATATACGAAAGGAAAACAAAGAATTAGATAAAAAATAATGCTTACAAAAACCCCAAATAGTCTTAATATAATGACATATGTTTTCGTGTCACCCAAATGCTACCAATTTCACTTTTAAGTGAGCTTGACGATGCGAAATTAATGGACACTGATCACAAAACAAGCCGCCTTTTCTAGGGCCGTGGAGAGAGGCAAATAACCAACATCAAACAGTCGATGACAAAAAACCAAACAACCAAATAATGGCATCTTTAAAGTTTAAATAAATTGGATCAGGGGATCACAATAGGTGGTGAGGTAAGTGCCATCCAACAACCATGAGGATTTCTTCAATGTTCCAAAAGGATACTGCAACGAGAACCGTCGTAATTACGTTGTATATTGGATAAGTGGATATTGTGTAATTTTTAATGTAGGTTGACAAAGTTGACGTTCAACTGCCGAAGGTAGTTTCGTGCTCTATTGTCATTTTTGTATACTTTTGTGTCGGTTGTATGTACAAAAAGGTTTTGTAGTTTTGGACATCTTCATGTCAATATTTGCAAGAGTTTTGAAGCAAACCATGTAAATATTTTTTCAAATAAGTAGTTAGTCCACTTACTTTGTTTCTGTATTATGTATACGATAATACTTGTACAATAGTTTCTAATATTTTTTCATTCTGTACAAATGTGTACATCTATTTTATAAATGCAATTAATTGTCATTGAAGAAGAAGATAACAATAATAGTCTAAATGAAAATATGAAAGAGAACAAGACAATGGTCGCAACTGAGACTCGATCCCAGACCTCTCGTCTAACCGGGACGTGCGCATTAACCAATTTCGCTATTGCCATCTTCTGTCAAACCGTCATATTATATTTCAAATTTTAGAATTAACATCTTCAACTAATTTTTTTTTCTCCATATTATGGGCGACGGCCGGTGTAGTCTAGCGGTAAGGCTCTTGACTAGCATTCCGAAGGTCGCGGGATCGAATCCCGGCGTGGCAAATAATTTTATTTGATTAATTTGTGTTTTTAACAATTTATTCATTTAAAATAATATATAGTTTATTTGCGGCACGTTCCAGAGTGGAAGATACTATTGGTATCGCCCTGGTGTAAGACCACCATTCAGAATTGAAACGTCGCTTGAAATGGCTTTAGCCGTGTTTAGTGACCAGATCTGAATAGACAGGTACTTCCCCAACTTCCCCTCCCCACTACTCATAGCCTCACTACAACATACCCAGATTGGGGATGCCATATTCCCACTGGCTCCAGACGGGAGCAGTTGGGACTCTTGTGCGATATTCATATAAAAAATAATAAAAATTTAGCTAATTGTTTTTGATACTATTTTTGTTAAAATTTCTGTTATACACTGTACTTAAATCATCCATATATATAAATTTTTGGGCAACATGCCTGTTTTATGTGCTTAAATGAAAATAAATAAATAAAAATAATAAACTAGTCTCTCTCGATCCGGCCCGCCACGCAGTAGGAGGGAAGATGCATCGGCCGCCAAGACAAACAAACGGACAAAACTTACCCCATGAACCCGGGCATCCCTGCAAAGTCACCAAACTTAGCAAACCACTTGGGGTGACCTATGGCTGAGATGTTTATTATCCAATAAATGGTTCCTAGGGTGGCGGTACATAACCGTCTCCCCAAATGAATTTATGAAGAAATATATTTATGAATATGAATAAGATTTGGCAAGCTTTTGCTATTACTTTTTGTACATAACATTTTATCAAGCTATGCACAAACTAAAATAATACACAAACACTCTCTGGATACACCTATTCAAATAATAAAGGAAGCTTACGCCCGAGATTTTGGGAGGCTGACAAAAAATTTCAAACAAATCAGTTGCGAAAAAAAATGGTCCACTTCCTTGCACCTTGCCTTACTTTCTGCTCCAAACTCTGCGAGAAACGAACCAAAATCTACAGTGTGTTCAAGATAACATGAATAGGAAAATAATCTTAAACATCATGTGTCATAGGGGTTGGTTTGGTGTGTTGTCGATTTTGTATTTATTGCTTTGGGTTGGTTCAAGTGGACGAAGTATGGGCGGTTTTTATAAGGGGATGCAGAATGGCACATTTTTTGTATGGGTTTGAAAAAAACGGGATATGCTAAGTGAAAAGGTGAACTCGTGTTCTAAAGGAAGTAGAATTGGTCGTGTGCCTTGCTGCTTAGTAATTATGTCATCTGAAACCGCTTTGTACTGAAATACAGAACCCTGAACTCACGGTCGCATACAAAAAGGGAAGATCAATACGAAGATAGCCAGTTTCTTTGATAGTTTTTCTTAAATTCTTTTTGAATAGTGCTCTTTTTGCTGGTGTGTTTTTTGGTAGTTTTGAAACCATCATCAGAACGGGTGGCATATGAAAAATGGACTCGTGCTTTCGTAGACAGGATCTTAAAAGGACAAAAAATTATGCATTCTTCACCTACAGCTGGCATTTGGGGTGATATTTGATATGCACTCGAGATTTTTGAATGATTTTCTGCATTTAATTATAGTCATTTGCATTTTTAACGTTCGGTCATTTGAAAAAATATGGTAAATAAGAAAATGGTAAAAAAGAAAAGTGATGTATATTTCATAAATTTTAAATTGAATAAAAACAATCTTCTAACAAGGGTAGGCAGATGGAATAGAAGGCAAAAACCTATTTCTGGGTGTTTTTCTTCATCCACAAACGTATCGCACCACACATAGACGTTCTTCCAAAGTCACTAATTTAATTCTCTTTAATAAAATTTCGTAGCTACTAGGTACATAATGAAACCAATCGACATCGAAGCCAGGTATTAGATATTATTGAATATTGCTGACCTATATATATACTTCTCTGCACACATTGTCGTTATTATGGATACTCACGCTTCCACTTGCAAAAAAATCTGATTGTGCACCGACAATCCTTTTCGTGTGTAACGAAAGGTGTTCTGCCATACTGTGATCGTTTATTTGGTTTCCATATTTTTTGCAAAATTTGCCAAAGCACATGTTCTTTGAAAAGGTGCATCACTGACGGACCATAACTTTTTCCAATTCCGCTTTCGCGTAAACAAAAAATAGTGTTAGTATTTTCATACCCTTCTTTCCAATTATGTAGATTACTTTTTAATTTTATGACGATAATAATCATCATTGTATCAAGTGCACAGTTCAAATACGTGTTCTACTGGCAGTATTTGCATCTGAAACATTTCTAAACGACTTAATTTTTCAAACCAAAATCACACGATTTTGCGATGCTTAGAAAAGCAACACCTTAAATTCTGTTATTAAAATTTTTATTTTGTATAACCTGTCAGACAGTCGTATCCATAAACTCAAAAACTTTTCACCCTCACCTTCAATGCCCGCGACATTCTAAATAATTCAATTGTAGAAATAAAAAATAAAAAAAGCGTTAGTAAAGGTCATTCTCCAGCCCTAAAGAGTCCTAAATTCTCCAGTCTTCTCAAAATAAATATCGATTCTACTTTTGCCACTAATCTTTTAATAAATATAATACCAACAGGGATGGTGGTAGCAAATAATGTAAAATCATGTCATGTCCAGTTTTTTAAAATATACCTAATGCCCTCAACGTGCAAAGTCGTATCTTCTGCAAGCATTATCTTTATAATAGGAATGTGTTTTACGGAAGTGATCTGCCAGGTAAGTATGTTTCTGTATCTGTTTGTAAATAGTTAAATTAGATAGAACCTAGGAATTCTCAATAAGCTGTACAGCGCCCTTGAGGTGATTTTTCACAAAAACGGCGCTCTACAAATTATCCAATTGTTATTATTATTATTAACCTGTTGGCAACATAATACAAATCTATTTATGTTTCATCGACTTTCTTCGTTGAGTTCCGGTAATAAGAGCACACAAATTAGAGGAATAAAACGAGATCAAATTTAAAAAAAAATAACTATCTATACCAGTTTAAAAATAAATGATTTTGCTCCAAAAACTGGCGTTCGATTATTCAGTCACATCTCAACTCAGGATAACTAAAAGATCCTTTAAACTAAATTATATTATTAGATTTCACTCCCCTATTTAGTACTTAAACCCGATTAAATCAGGTACCTTTTAACGCGTAATTGAAACGCCAGAAAGGGGAAGGAAGGGGTTGTCAAACACGGGGCACTAAACACCGGAACTACCTACGGTTGATTGTCTTGATTTGATTGTGGATTTAATTTGGCCTTTAAAATATTATTTGAAGAACACTCGAAGGGACAAAGGCACAGCTGCAAGCCGCTCATTCCGCGATTATTGATTCACAAAATTAAACATGACCGTTATACAGAGCTCAAAATAAGATGAAATAATTTAGGGAAGTGTTGCTCATTAACTCAATACTCAATTAGATTTATAATTCATCTTTCACCTTTCATGGGAGAAAGAATTACTTGAATAATTAATTGCAACCTGTAGATACTCATATCTTTTGGTTCTCAGATTAAAATACAGTAAAAGGATTTTATTCAGCGTAATGTGATGTTTTGAAAGTTATGAAAGAATTCGCAAATCACTGACAGTTGTTCAATTAGCAGTAATATTATAAAAGTTTCATCGATTATTTACGAATTTCAAACCTAAAATCAGCTTTAAAAATACCTTTAACAATAAGTTGGTATGTATATCTAACGAATTTATTTATAGCGTTGATTTTTTGTATTATTCTGGCATATACATTATACATTTCATAGACAAGCAGTTTTATCCTTGATGCATATGAAAATATGTCGTATACTTTTGTTATTCGGCGGTACATCCTCTCTGCACATCCCTTTGGGGACACTTGGTTTGTGTAAGTATGTACCCTTAACCGACTGCATACTGTATGTAAGTATGCCGAAGGGCAAACTGTCATGAAATAATCCCATGTGATTTCCTCAGGATCGCTACTAACTGTCACGGAATCAACGTTATATCACGACATGATCGCAATTGTCTTGAAGTTTTTGTTCTTAGATTTGCCATAAATTACACATAATAATAATAATAAGTAGGATTATCGGTCCAGTTAGGAGTTCTACCGAGCCGAACCCTCTGATATGAAAATATCTAGAGTCGGTGAATTATTTTCCCATTAGGTCTCTGTGTGTTGTTCTTGTATTGTTTTGTATTTATTATACTTATATAATACACTTGCATAGCGTGGATTGACTAGATGATCATTTGTGGAAAAGTGTGTTGAAGGGTTTAGTTTTTCCTGCGGGGAAGTCGAAAAATAATTGGATAGTTACTAGAGCGCCGGTTTTGTGAAAAATCACCTCAAGGGCACTGTACAACTTATCATGAATTCTTAGGCTCTATTCCTGGCAGGTCACTTCCGATAAACACACTTTAATTTGAAAGTTTATGCTTGGAGAAGATATGGCTTTGCAGCGGAGGTCAATATATTTAAAGCACGGACATTGCAAGATTTTAGATTTGCTACCCCCATTACTGTAAGTATTACATTTATGACAAGATAAGTGACAAAAATAGAGTTAATATTTATTCTGAAAAAACTGAAGAATTTAGGACTCTTTACGGCTGGAGAAATTTTATAAAATGACGTTTACAAAAGCTTACAAATAAGAATTACACTTTTACACAATTAGTTATTTACAATGTCATGGGCAATGAAGGAGAAGATGAAAGGTTTTTGACTTTGTGGATACGACTGTCTGAATTTAGCTCACAGGACATGATCACAGACTCAACGGATGAGTTTGTGATCATGTCATGTGTCGGACCATTTCAGGTTTTAGGTCCTGACACTCCGAAAGCGCGCTCACCGAACTTAGTATCTGGTGTATCCTTTTGTTCCTTTAACCTTCCGATAGCAGATGACGTTACTGAACTGAGGGTTGACTGTCGAGAAATGGAATTTTCAGAAATACACAATTCCGATAAGTTAACCGGAGCCATTCCGTTAAGGGATTTAAATACCATCCAGCAGAGCTTGAACTGGATTCTTTCAGGACATTTGAGCCAGTGAAAATTTTTGAGATGGCTCTGAGTGGCTTAAGATGCTCTGAGTGGCTTGAGTATGGTTATGAAGCCAATTTTAATCCATTTTAACAACATTTAATATTATCTTAAATCTGCGCGTAATTGCCAAATATTTCACTATTTTACTTAAAATTAAAAAAACTAACACAAATTAATAACATAAAATTTATTTGCGCACACCGGATTTTGGTGACCTTCGAATTGCTAGTAGAGAGCCTTACCCCTCGACCACGTAGGCCGTCAAACATAATTCTTTAATAATGTAAGATGCCGCCAAAGTCATCCCCCTATCGGAAACTGTTCTCATTTATTTGCAAATGGCGTCTTACGTCATCACGACTTTGACATTTAAGAAGTAAACAGAACCAGAATACACGTTGACAAACCATGAATTGCTGTACCCATCAAAAACGCGAATTAATTTAATGTAATGTGTTCTGTGTAGTAATTATTTTTATTTACAAATAAATTTACTGCCTTTGCAAATCGAGTTAGAACGTTTTCGCCACTTTAATGTAGGTAATCTTTTAAGCTTTTCTTGAGTATAAACGTCTGTAAAAATATTTTTTAAAAACATTTTACAAAATACAAAAATAGTTTTGCCACAAATAATTGAATAACTGAACATCACAATATTACATTACTTAATTATAAAACAATAATAATTTTTGTTAACTTTGGTTATGTGAGTGTAATCCTCTACATTTCTTTATTTTCCATCTCATGTTCAAACACGTACAATCGTGTATTTTTTCATTCTGTGGAAGGTACCTAGTTCCCCGCTTCCGGAGTAGGCAAAGGTAAAGCCGAGATCCGAACCCGGGACTGTTTGTCCGACGGATGTAATCCAAACCAACCAACCAGCCAACCCACTGAACCATCGGAAGCTGAAAAAATGATAAAGTACCTCCCCTTACTGATATCAGGGGAGATTGGGGGTAATGCAACAAGTTGATAAATTTATAAGGTATCGAAAAGAAGTCGAAGACGCCAAAGGAAAACATGATGTTACATTCTTTTTGGCTGCGTAAAATGGCGTAAGTTAGATTTTTATCGCACTGTTACTGAGCTAAACCCGAAAGTTGTTCATATCTCAAGAAAATAGGTAAACCGCACAACCTTCTATATATTTTGTCCTATTTCTTTGAACTATTCATCAATTTCATCATTTAATCAAAGCGCTATCCAAAAACTACGCAACGACGGCAACTTAAAAACATAGAGGCATGGCAAATTATTTGTTAAAAAGCAGTTTTTTCCACAAGGTTAAAATATTTTTGAAAAGTGCTACAATGATATGCAACTCATGTTTTTTTTCTATGTGTAGGTACTATTTATCGCTCTGTTAATTTTGCTAAATTCTTTAAAAACTTGCTTTAGAACAAAATATTCATGATTCAGTTAATAATAAAATCAACATAGTAAATACCTACACATTCCTCAATAACTACTTTTAAAGTACCTTAAGCACTCTTCTGTTTTACCATTATTATACTGTGTAAACTTATTAACTCCTTTGTACATTTTTCATGATAATGAAACTACATACCTACATATTGAACCTGCTTGTATCCTTAATGAACAGTTTGTAATGTTATATACTACATGCTTACAATTATACTCCTGAATAACATGTGTATCCATAATAATGTGATACTGTAAAAGCCTTCAAGGCGTGTATAAATAAATAAAATTAAATAAAATATAAATATGCAAAATTAAAAATAATTCTCACAGAGGACACGCATAAAGATGGACGTAATAAAAATATTTAATGCGATGATTTTGATTTTGATAAAATTTACCTCATAACCAACAATAGCCCACACTTCCCCAAGAGTATAAAAACCACTTCCTCTGGGCACGCGCTGCTCCGCCTCATATAACACAATAATACCTTTATAATACAATATTTGCGCTTCCCCATCACACCTGCTGCCATCTTCAGGGCTTCAGTGGCATACCGGCTACAGGAAGCACAAGGTGGCAACTCTATTATTCATTTTGGAAATAAATTTCCTTTACGAACTTTTGGCAAGCGAGAAAGAATATTGATAAGGCTGGGCCTGATTAGGGAGGAAGTTTTACAGACAGACGATGCCCGAAACGAGGGAAGAAGCCAGTTTAGAGTACCTACCTATAAGAAGACAGGGATAAAAAAATCTAGTGCAGTTCATAAGCGGTAGACGCGAAGCTTCAACAAAATAATCTCGACCAATAGGAGCCTTGAAATGTTAGATCATAATCAAAGCGGCCAATGAGCGCAGTTTGACGCTTAGTAGGTACACTTCATACGTCATATCCGTTTCATATCTCTACCAATAGGAACCTTGAAAAGCGAGATCATAAGCAAAGCGGCCAATGAGCACAGTTTGACGCTTCGTAGGTAGGTACTGTAAAGCGTCTTTTCCGTTTCATATCTCAACCAGTAGGAGCCTTGAAAAGTGAGATCATAATCAAAGCACCCAATAAGCGCAGTTTGACGTTTCGTAGGTACTGTAATGCGTAATTTCCGTTTCATCCGAGTTTCAAATCATAACGGGGCTAAAGACGTTTCACTTCAAAAATTTGTTTTGGTAAAATGTTCATTCATCAAGGTTTTTAGCTTTGCTATTGTTAAACTGTTCTATCGCTGAATATTATGTCATATAATTCTTAGGTACCTAGAGGTCAGCAGATCCCTGAAATAATTAAAATCGAAAAAAAAAATTTGGGATCGTTCCACCTTTTTATACGACTCAAACGATCGACTCATATTTAAAAATTAAAATAATCACAGAATGAGTTGATGAATATTATTTTTATTATTTTTCTAAAGAGCGTAGTTATTAATTATCACAGAGCATCAGAAGAGCATATCTTCATTTGTTATACATTTTTGCCAATTCTTTGAATGCAAGTTAATTCACTTCGAAAAACAATTTTATTATATTATTTTATTTATGCTTTCTCTTTGTAGATATCTGCGCTCTTTTAATTTTTATTTTATGTTTAATTAAATGAAGACACTATGAGCGAAACTCAATCGAAAATCTGGAAACAGAAAAATCAGAAAAAGATATTGGCACCTCTGGGACTCGAACCCAGGACCTCTCTCTTTCCGGACGAGTGCTCTGACCACTGAGCTAAGGTGTCGATATCCAATTCGGTCACTTTTAACCGTACCATTCTTTGACTAAGAACCACCCATATTATCTTCATTTTCTTAACCCATATTTTATTGGCTGCCATCTTTATGTATGATTGTAAGATTTTATGTATATGTGGAATATTTTTAATATTATTAGTTATGTTGTATTTCTCTGCTTTTTAAAATAAAAGTGTTCAAATATTTATGATTAATAATCGTTTGAATCTTTATGATTAATAAATATTAGGAGGCTTGTCGCTGATCAGATGCTCCTGTACAAAATAATTAACTCTAAAGTTAACTGCCCGGATTTGATAAACAAAATAAATTTCCACACGTCCATTCGATATAGTAGACAAAATACCCTTTTCTATATGGATAGATGCAACACCAATTCCAATCAAAATGAATTTATACAAAGGACATGTAACTACTATAATAACAAAATTGCAAATATAGATACACGTGCTGACGTATTTACTGCTAGTTACTGTCGCTACAGAACTTCACTGTAAATATTCTAGGTGCGAATAACACATGAATTAAATGTATCTAATATTTTTATATTACTTGCGTGGCAACTTTCCCTTATCCCTCTCCTCCCCTTACCCTTCTCAACCCAAATCCCTATTTTGCAGTCTATTTCAGTTACAATCACACTTATTTTAATGTTGTGTATTAGTTTACCATTTGTTGAATTCACATTTGTACTCTTAATATTTTTTTTAAATATTCTAGTTTATATTCAGTTAGTCTTGTTTCTAAATACCTATCTGTGAACATTAATAATTGGTCTGTTTTTTTATCATCCTCTTATGTTTATTGTATTACTAAAAATGTTCCTTAAATAAATAAATAAATAAATTAAAAAAATAAGGATGAGGAAAGAAGTTAAATACGGTATTTAATAATTCATTATTAATAATTTAGAGGAAAACACTGTTCGAACGCATTTTACAGATTTCTCTAAGGTATGTCTGGAAACTGAGGTAACTGCATATAAGCATATATTAAGGTAGCTCAATTATATTAATAAACCTTTACCAATAAACCTAAATTAAATAGAGACGAGTTTCAGAGCACTTTACGCCACCTCATTGGAAGCATATATGAAACGTTCCAAAACCCGCCCTAATGGATTTTCTTACTTTTGAGTAAATCAAGAAAAACGTGTAGTGTTGTAAATCAAGAAAAGCATAAATGAGTTTTCATGATTCCATTTTTTTTCAATTTTTTATAAGAAAAACTCTCTTTTTATAACTTTTGAAGGTTATTCATTTAGACATTCATAAAGTCAATAGTTCCATATGAATAAATTTTGATACATTTATCCGAGACGCTATTCAGGTTACAAACCAATTCTTAGAATGATTGTTCAAATAAAAAGAGTAGTTGCCCATAATTTGGAAAAAAGAACTAGTTGAAGATAATATTGTTGATTCTAAATATTTGAAATATGAGATTGACAAATATGACGGTTTGACAGAAGGTGGCAATAGCGAAATTGGATAACGCGCACGTCCCGGTTAGACGAGAGGTCTGGGTTCGAGTCCCAGTTGCGATCATTGTGTTTTTCTATGTTTCTGTGTCTTGTTCTCTTTCATATTTTCATTTAGATTATAAGTGTTATCTTCTTCAATTTCATGATTCCAGCTATTTAATTTTTATACACGTTAGAACGATCTTGAAATACGTTTTTAAATTTTCACGGCCAAAAGTATTTTCGTTATTTGTTTTTGGGGTGTTAAGCCGTGTTATTACACATCTGCCCTGATGATGGACACTGTAACGCTGTCCGAAACGTTGGCTAAAGAAGGAGATAGCGCAACACGGCATAACACCCCAAAAACAAATAACCAAAAAAAATCTTGAAATAACTTACAATCGTTATTTTGTATTTTAATGTTTAATATATATTTTTTTAATGTGTTTTAATAATTATAGGCCCATATTTAAACACGATTTATAAAGAAACTAGAAGACTTTTATTTGACTAAATAATAACAACGACATCGCATTCCTTGTGAGAAACCACATCACAACCAGATGGCATTCACAACTAATGTTTTGCCAAAATTTACTACAATTCATTAGGGTGGATGTTGGAATTCAACGATTCATAATATAACATAAGGCTAAGCAAATCCAATAATGTTCAAAGACAAAGTTAATTGATTGCCCTGTGAAGGCGGGGAACCACCAAATATCCTTAATAAATTCATTGGGAAGCAAAGGCGTAACTACAGCATTCACTTGCGGAGCGGGGGTGGTTTTGACCGGTTCCATGCCAACTGAGAATAAAGTCAACTCAACACCTTCTTGAAAACTCATTAAAGGCTACGAAAAAAATAATTTTAAATTATTCGATAACCCTAACCTAACGTAACCTATTGAACCAATTTTTTATATATATATTTTTATCACTCCAAATGTCTTATCTGAGATGGTTCTGAGTTGATTTCATTCCGAGTTGTCCGGTTACCGTTTTGTCCCTATGGGGAGGGGGTAGGTTCGATTCTGGGACTTCTACTTCCACAACTTATTATTAACATCACATCAATAAAACAGAAAACACAAATAATATTGTCGTATTTTCCAGGAATCTAAGGGTGCTAGTCTATTTTATTTCTATGCAATACTGAGGCCGATGTGGGAGTTTGAACCCCCAACCCCCCTCCCCTCTCTTATATAAGCCCTTGGTGGGAAGAGTACAAAAGAAGAAAGATAAAATAAAAACAAAGAAGTTTGTACATTTCCATATCTTTTTGAACCATTCATATTTTTTTTAAGTATTGCATTGCTAAATTGCTACCCTTTAGATATATAAATATTATAATTAGGTATATTAGATATCCTCTGTGGTCGAAAGATAAGGCTCCCGACTGTGAATCCGCAGGTAACTCATTCAAATCCAGGCGTGCGCAAGTAACTTTTGTTTAATTGATTTGCGTTTTCTCACAATTATTTAATCAAAAATACTTATCCATTGGAGCGCTTTTTGCCTCAATGTGGCACTATTTAAAATACCTCGGATTGCTTTGCTGCCAATTTTGGCAAATTTCCCCTTATTTGTATGTAATTCAGTAGAAGTTTACGATTTTATAATATTTTTTTTATAAATCCTACGAATAATCCTATAAATTTTACAAAAAATGGGTGAATTCATTGGCTATATAGAACTATTATCAGTTTTTGTCATATTCAGTTGTCTCAATATTAAAATTCGAAGGTTTGATTTTTTTTTATTTGGGCGGAAAAGATTCAAAATGATCACCAAAAAACGTCGAGCAATCGGAGAATAAAGTTTTAAATTGCGCTGTCGCTCCAGTGGTTAAAGTAGAATTGGAACAGGGTAGAAATTACTCTCAGCGTCATCTTAGTTAAAGACCACCATTCACAACTGAAACGATACTTAAAATTGCTTTAGCCACATTTGATTGATCAGATCTGAATAGCCAGGTACTTCCCCACCTTTCCCTACCTTCAGTCTCACTCCACAATTGGGGATGCCATAGTCTCGCGGGCTCCAGACGGTTGGTAGCAGTTGGGACCCTTGTGCTGTACCTATTATATTAAAAAAAACTATTAAAAAGGTACCTACGTAAAAACCGCCGCGAATCTCCAAATTATATTCATCGGTATATAATTTGAAGATTCACGGTTCTTTTCGATTCCTGTAAATTGTGAACACGAATGAAATTTTTCATCACACCATGCGAATGAACCAACTTGCACCTCGCCCGGAAAAGCGTCATGTGTCAATTAGTTCTAGTGGTACAGTAATACAAAGTGATACATCAGATGCGTCCTGCAAGGATTAGTCCTGACTGAATGCACTTTTATAGAATCATTTCACACAAATGCAGTGCGGTGTGTGCGCTTAACGATTGTCTCTTGTCGCCGGGCGTAATAAACCGGAACTGCGTCAAGTGCCCGGAAGTCGGTGCATCGAGCGGAAACTGGATGTTCCGAACTTGAAATTCTGAAAACATGGAAAAAATGCCGGAAGTTGACGCTTCATTTGGTCCCTGGAAACCATTTTAAAACATATTCATGGCGACACAAATTAATTTTAAGCGTGAATTGTGTCCTTCTCGATAATATTACAAAATTAGACGGTCATTCACCTTTACATAAATTACAATATTATTATTATTATTACTAAGTTAAACTCTTTTAGTAATGTCGGGGAAACTTAAGGATTAATTTTGCAAAATTTACGCACGCATATCGTCACCCCGGTCCTCTTTTGCCTTAAGGTCAAAATCATCGCTTTTTAATTTTGATACTGGCTTTAAGCTCTACCAAATGCTCCGATCCATTTAATCGTACCTGTCATAGAACAACTAAAACTACGAAAACTAGTTTCGTCTGTACAGAATTCAATTTTGTAGTGTTTGTTAAAATTCGTTTGAATTTTATCCATTCTAATTGATCTTATGTAGTTGGAGTTTTTATGATTATTGGAGTTCACCACAAAAACTTAAATTGTCAACTGTCGGGTCACCTGCGTATTTAGGAATGAAGTACCTATATACAATTATTTGCCTTATACAGATAACGGACGTACTTAACTTAGGTACTCTAACCAGTAATTCCTGAAATTAAATTAATGAAATTTTGGTCTCTGAAAACTTTTTATGTATTTTTAATTTTTTTCTTCAAAATCAACGAAAATTCCAAATGTCGTCACTGGTCATTCATTCGAGTAACCGACCGACCTACCACCTCGACCCTAACTGTTCAACAACTACTGATTTTTAACGTTTTTAGATTAAAAAAAACTTAATTTAATTTGACAAGTTTTTAGATTTTCACGGCCAAAAGTATTTTCGTTATTTGTTTTTGGGGTGTTATGCCGTGTTGCGCTACCTCCTTCTTTAGCCAACGTTTCGGACAGCGTTAAAGTGTCAATCATTAGGGCAGATGTGTAATTGGCTAAAGAAGGAAGTAGCGCAACACGGCATAACACCCCAAAAACCAAAATAAATTTAATCTATTCACAAACCGCTTAGGTAGTTTAGCAATAAAAAATGGTATTTCTCTCTGGACTATTGTATCACCACTTTTCAAACAAAGGAAATGAATTGTAGTAAAACGTTTAGATTTCTACTAAAATGATAGGCACAAAATTTGTCATTTCGATTTGTAAAACTGTTGTAGGTGTCGGTTGACAATTCTTAGAAGCGTTGAATAAATTAAATCATGTGATACGTGTATTTAAGTACTTCAGAAATGGTTATGATGTGTCTCGATGACTGTGATGTCGTCTTTTCGTGACTGTTTATATGAATATTCAGAAAAGGTTGTTAAGAATAGGCAAAATAAGAATTTTCATCCAGATTTAACATACAGCAGGGACAGTGATTCCAGGGCCGATTTACGAAGGACACCATAATTTAAAAAAAAGTAAAAACTTTAGAATCCCATAATTGAGACAAAGGTGTTATTTTATAAAATCCCGGTCACTGGCTTAGTTGACATTGCGTTTGAGTCCTACCTAAGCGGAGTGAATTCATTTTATCAATTCAATTTATGTGAATTCAATCTCTATGTTCCAGATGGACTATCTTATACAGCGTCATTATAGATTATTCCATCTTCCTGCCTGTAGGACTAACCTGCCAATGGTTCTCCCGGTAGGGAGGAGTACATTGCTCCTGAACCAAATCTCCTTCGAGATTGATATATTTGGCGTCGGTGAGGAGAAATTCAAAAGGGAAATTCTTTTGATTCTTGAAAGAGTCTCTCCACATTGACGAAATCTTCACCACAGCCGGAATTTTTTTTTGAAATTGCCATATTTCTTTTATGTATAAGAAATATTTGTAAATACATTTTCGTAAAATATTTATGTGGCGTTATCTCTTATATGTAATAAACTTGACGGCCTCCGTGGTCCCGAGGCAAGACTCTCGACTCACAAGCCGAAGGTCGCGGGTTCGAACCCGGCGTGCGCAAATAAATTCACAATTTATTCGTTTAAAAATAATATATAGTATATTTGCGGCAAGTTCCAGAGTGGAAGATACTATCAGTATCGCCCTGGTGTAAGACCACCATTCAGAATTGAAACGTTGCTTGAAATGGCTTTAGCCGTGTTTAGTGACCAGATCTGAATAGCCAGGTACTTCCCCACCTTCCTCTCCCCTATCTCCTTCTCCTCCCCACTACCTTCAGCCTCACAACATAACCCAATCGGGGATGCCATAGTCTCACTGGCTCCAGACGGGAGCAGTTGGGACTCTTGTGCGGTATTTCATATAAAAAACCGTCTACTAATGTTGGGCGTCTGTTTGGCGTTTTTCCCGACTGTGCACCGACGTTAAAGGAATCAATGACCATAGTTCATCGAAGCATCTTCCATTAAAACCCATCGAATCTGTCAAACGGACAGCCCGTTTCTGCACAGAGTCAAGGATGTTTTTCAGAAATTTTGGAGCTCCAGACGAGCTGTGGCTGCCAAATTCTACAGTGAGGCGCACTTTATACAGGATCAGTAGGATCACCATGTGCGGTATTTCATGACGAATACGCAGAACAGTTTACTATACAAAGGGATGAAGATATACAACACTCTACCAGAAACTTTAAAGGCCGCACCAATCGGAAAGTTCAAAATTTATTGTAGGAGATACATAGAACAAGAAAAAATATAGTTTGAAATATGAAATGATATAATTAATTAGGAAATTGTAAACTTAAATGTACAATTTACTAAAATAAAACAAATAAATATAAAAAAAATATAATATATAAAAAATTTTAAAAAACTCAAATTTGTATTGGTGTAAGAAATTAATAAAAAATATTTATATTATTATTATAATTCCTCGGCTGGCCAAGTTCTCCATCATAACCCAAGCAACTTTTTCCGCCTACCGTGGTGGTAGTAGGAGATTTTCAAATATTCTCAGTTATTGGTAACCAGTTCGTATTCAGTTTTCATATAGCTCGCGTGCCACGTATTGCAATTTTTTATACAAATTATCATTTGTCATATATTACAAATATTCATTTTTGTTTTTTATAAGAACAATCAATCAAATTTGGTACCTAACATAGGTACCTATTTCATTCGATGTATTCGATTTTGGAAAGTATCATAAATGAGTACTTCAAGTAAATTCATTAATTTAAAGAGTTTATCGAAAATTGAACTTTGATTGGACAATCGATGGTTTGCAAAATGTCATTCTCAAATTGTGTAATTTTTGACAGTTTCGTAAGAGTTTTTGTAAAGATTAAAAAAACTTTTCAGATGTCATGTGGTTGTAATAATCCAGAAACCTTGGCGAGGGTGGAAAGAAGGTATTTTGAATGTTTCAAACATTTCCTATGCTTAATATAGCAATACATAAACAACAAACATACGTTCATGCAAGTAAGCAAACATACATTCATTTTTATGTATATAGATGACAGCTAAGTACACAAAAGTTCATTCGAGGTCGTTGCTGCTAAGACAGTTGTCATAGCCAGATTTTGTAGCAAATCATTTTTGAATGGCGCCAAAATTCCTCGAACCGGATCTAATACCTATAATCTATAATCATTTTTCAATAATCCATTCTCATTAATGTATGTATTCGATCAGATTCAATCGAGGTACAAAACATTAGTTCGTGGAACGTTTTCTTAATGCCTAATTCGGAAAAGTACAAGTCGAGGTCCTCTGTAATTTAGGGATTCTCGGAATCGAGCTCGTGCCGATTCGTAGGTAATTTGTGCTCACATGGTGTCATTATAGTCTGCACGTGAGGGACGAGTCGGTGACAAAGTGGCGGGGTACAATGCCCAGTGACGTGACGTGCGACAATAGCAATCATCCAATTGGGCACAGATCAACTCACGGTAACTGAATATCCTCTCAACACAGTGGATGATGCTTACATGGTTGAGACAAAAGAGGAGCAAGGCACTTTGTTCACTTGCTGCGACGAAAATTTAAGACCGATTAAAAATGTTGCTAGTGCTTTGGTTCATCCAAATCGTTGCATTTGTTGCAGCCAATAAAAAAACAACGAGTCTTTTACCCCGGTAGTGAAAAAAAAAGTGGTATTTTTATATTTTGATATGTCTATGTTCAGTCTTTTGTCGTCCAGTTTGCAATTTCTACCCGTTATTTTAGATTTATTTTATTTTCTACCTGTCATTTTATATTTAAATTCATCTTGATTCTTTTCCGTCTATGGACTATTTAACTTTCAATTTAACGTCTGTATCGCACTTTATCTTATGTTTTATACAACGAATTTATCGTCTACCCTTACTATTTCTATGGTATGCAAAAGTTTCAAGTTTTTTTTTATATATGAATACCGCACAAGAGTCCCAACTGCTCCCGTATGGAGCCAGTGAGACTATGGCATCCCCAATTGGGGTATGTTGTGAGGCTGAAGGTAGTTGGGACGGGAAGGAGATGGGGAAGAGGAAGGTGGGAAGTACCTGGCTATTCAGACCTGGTCACCAAACACGTCTAAAGCCATTTCGAGCAACGTTTCAATTCTGAATGGTGGTCTTACACCAGGGCGATACTGAAAGTATCTTCCACACTTGAATATTATTATTATTATTTTTATACTTATTTTTGTTTTTATTATGTATTTTATTAAATTGAAATATTTTTTTCCTGTATTGTATTATACTTAACTGTACTATGTTTCTGTCCACACTGTTCCTGCCGACAAGCTACTTGCAGTAGCTTTGCAGGTATAATGTAAACATGAAAAAAAAAAAAAAAAAACGTACTGCAAATATACTAAATATTATTTTAAATGAATAAATTGTGAAATAACACAAATTAATCAAATAAATTTTTTTTTTTTTTTTTTATTAAATGAAGACATTATGAGCGAAACTCAATCGAAAATCTGGAAACAGAAAAATCAGAAAAAGATATTGGCACCTCTGGGACTCGAACCCAGGACCTCCCTACTTTCCGGGTTGGGCGCTCTTATCCACTGAGCTAAGGTGTCGATATCCAATTCGGTCACTTTTAACTGTACCATACTTCGACTAAGAACCACCCATAGTTCCAACCATAGAACCAACCGTTCTTAGTCGAAGTATGGTACAGTTAAAAGTGACCGAATTGGATATCGACACCTTAGCTCAGTGGACGCTCATAATGTCTTCATTTAATAAAATATTACAGTTTGAGGTTTTACTCAAAGTTAAAATAATAAATAATAAAATTTATTTGCCACGCCGGGATTCGATCCCGCGACCTTTGGAATGCGAGTCAAGAGCCTTACCGCTGGACCCCGTCGACCAGTCATGAAACCTCTTGTAAACAATTTTTTTCAAAAATTCCATTTTTTAAAGCTTTACAGCCAGCATCTATAGTCATTTCACCTTTATTGTTTAAAGATTATCTGAACTATTTATACGTAATGAACCAAAATACCACTAATTTAATACAAGTGTTTTATTCCGAGTATAGCCTTCAAATTATTGTGCTATCAACCGGAAAACTAAAGAAGTCATACAAGGAGCTCGATCGATTCCAGACCTAAAGAGACGTATAAGGAACCGTACAATCTATACATATATAAATGTTACATACAAATATCTTCGTAATATTTGTTTTGTATTGTGCCTTCAATTCATTCATGCTAAAGTGCACCACTAACTTCTTAGAGAGTTTAAAAGTTCAACTACAGAACAACCTGCCAGCTTTTGATTCCCTCCTACAGTATGTTCTACATCTAGGTTCGCTCCTTCATCTATTTAAATACACCCCACGTTTAGATTGCCTAAAGATGACGTGAAGAACAGCTCTAGATTCATCGTATGAAGTTTTTTTTTTTAAATCTTACCAGTCAAACAGAATTTTGTAACAGCTTTGTATTTGTTATCGCTTCTCATACTACACATTTTAGTACTACTGTACTCAGTCCAGTACTATATCCAGTTACTACGATATAATATTAATATAAATCGAAAATTTGTACAGTGTCGTTTTTGTAAAAAATTTACTGTAGAGCGCTGTACAAATATGATTTCCTAGATTATTTTCAATTATGTGCATGCCGATGTAGAAAACTGGCAGGTCACTTTAGATAACAGTCCAGAAAGTTTGAGCTTGGAGAAGATACGATGTTTCACACAATATTAATAAAAACCAATACACAATAAAGAATGCGCTTAGGGGCCATCCATAAATTACGTCACACGAATTTCATGACTTTTTGACCCCCCCCCCCCCCCCGCTGTCACATTAGTGAGACCCCCTCCCCACTAGAATTTCATGATTTTTTGACCCCCCCATACCCCCTGTCACACTTCTCTACTCCCCCCCCCCCCCCTTAAGGTGTGACGAAAATTATAGATGGCCCCTTATTTATCGTGTCAAAAAACGGTATTTAGATCTACCGTTCAGTAGGTGGGAATATTTTTCTGTTTTTGGAATAACTTAAAAAGTAAAACCTCTAAATTTAATATTTAATAATTGAAGACAATAGCAGCGACGCTTCAACGACAATCTGAAACAGAAAAATCAGGAAAAGATCCAGTCGCAACTAGGAATTGATCCGAGATTGCCGGTGCTCTGCTCCACAGAGGTAATTCGACCCTATTCACTTCGGTTGTATTTAACTGTATCATACTTCGAATAAGAACTACCAACATTATCTTAATATTTTTATTATCTTTATGAATGATTGCAAGATTCTACCCGAACTAAATGCTATCTAGATAGTGTCTTGGTTAAATTTAACAATTTTTATTATAATGTGCGACATCTATTGTATTTGTCTACAAGTCTACGATGAATATATTTTATTTTTGGAATAACAATGAGGAAAACCTCATCGCAAATCGCAATATTTGATCATTGAAGACAATATTAAAGACTCTCAAACTAAAATCTAAAACAGAACATTTATAAAAAGATTCAGTTAGATCTAGGATTTAAAACAAATCAATTCAATACCTAGATGGATCGAATCTTATTCTAATGTTTCTGTTTCAGATTTTCGATAAGAGAGTTGCTAATGTTGTCTTCAACGACTACAGATCATTTTATAAAATTCCTGTTTTTTTAAGTAAAAGAAGTCCTCCGCCAACGCACGGGAAGCGTAATACAGCGCGTACTAGGCCGATCCAAGAATACCATCATTACTGCCATGGCTGCACTGGAATCTCATGATAGTCTGATAGGATATGGGTTACGTTCAATTATCCATCACTAACGACTATTTGCTTAATTTATATTTAACTTTTCTATTTATATTAATTTTGCTTTTTTGTGTGGTTTATTATATAATTTAAAGACGTTGGACTGGAAATAGGACTATCCACGATGAGAAGAAAGAATGAAACCTTAATAATATGTTACGTTTAAAAATAAATCGTCGAAAAGCATTGAAATCTCTGCCATTATCAAATTTTGGGTAAAAATAATAATTACTGAAAACGAATGGATTTCAATAAGACAACCACCTTCTATTGTCATTGTTTCTTTAAAACATTTTCATCTCACGGTGTGACTCATAAAAGGTAGATTATTTCATTGACACCTTTGGGATTCCCACCACGTACAACGTTTCACATCATTTCGGGGTTAATTGACGAATTAGAACCTTAAAGGACCACCCCCAAGCGCCGAGGTGCTATTTGACAAACATAAAGACATTACTTGTTGAATCTTTAAATTATATACTATCACCAATGATTGTACTGTGTATTGTTCTGTAAATTATATTCATTGTGAAAGACCCTCAAATTTTAAATAATTGAATCGATTTAGGGGGGTCAATATTCGAAGCCTTTCCCATACAGAATATTAGAAAGATCACTTCTCAAAATGATACGTTTAGAGTTCAAATGTGAAAAGTAATGGGTTTTTAGATGTCTTGTTTTTTTTTTTTTTTTTTTATTTATTTTGGAAAATCAACAGATATATAAGACTTATAATAATAACCTTAATAATATACATAATATCAAATGATAGATTTTCACATAATTAAAATTATAATTAAAAAGTAAAACAAAAAAGTAAGGGTCCTGTACCCGTAAGAACTTAAAAATATAAAAATTATTCAAAAAAAAGATATAAAAACACAATATAAACTATAATAACCTGCTTACTAAATTTCAACATAAAGTATTCTCACTCCACAACAGCAATAATAATAATATGTACATTGTACACACCTACAACTCAATAGTTAAGTCGAATTTTTTTTTTTTTTTACATTAACTCCACACAGGAGGCATCATGTCATCTTTGAGGATGCTGTGTGGAGGGTGTTTTTGAGGAGAGGAAGGAGTGAACATGGGTCTTGAAGAGACCCATATTGTAGGAGGGAGGAAACACAAAGGCCGGCAAATCGTTCCACAGCCGAGCTGTTGAACTAAAGAACGAGTCGTAGAAACTCCCCGTTCTCATGTGACTAATGTCAACCGTGTACAAATGTTGAGCGCGCGTTTGGCGTGTTTCCCGACTATGCACCGGTGCCGAGGGGATCAATGACGCTAGTTCCTCGGAGCATCTTCCATTGTAATACCGGTAGAACAAGGACAGCATTCCCACCTGGCGCCTGTGCTCTAAAGATTGCAATCCGTTAGTTAAATTAGGAGAATCTATCAAACGGACCGCCCGTTTCTGCACAGAGTCAAGGGTTTTTTTCAGGTATTTTGGGGCTCCAGACCAGAGGTGGCTGCCAAATTCAACCGTGGGGCGCACTTGCGATTTGTACAGGGCTAGCAGTTGTGTACTATTAAAGTATCTGCGTGCCCTGTACAGTATGCCCAGTTTCTGAGAGGCTAACTTAACTCTGGCCTCGATGGAGCCCCCGTACCTGAGCTGGTCACTTAGAGTTACACCAAGCATATCAATGGAAGGCCTGTTCGGGAGAATGCTTCCGTTGAAGGAGACTAGATTATCATTTCGATCCCTTTTAGACGTGATCAGACATCGAATGACAAGTATGCAACTGGAAAGGATTCACAGCAATATTATGGTAACTTGCAACACGGTCAAAAAATTATTTAATGTTGGCTATGACTATGTTTGACGGCCTCCGTGGTCCCGAGGCAAGACTCTCGACTCACAATCCGAAGGTCGCGGGTTCGAACCCGGCGTGCGCAAATAAATTTTATTTGATTAATTTGTGTTATTTCACAATTTATTCATTTAAAATAATATATAGTATATTTGCGGCACGTTCCAGAGTGGAAGATACTTTCAGTATCGCCCTGGTGTAAGACCACCATTCAGAATTGAAACGTTGCTTGAAATGGCTTTAGCCGTGTTTAGTGACCAGATCTGAATAGCCAGGTACTTCCCCACCTTCCTCTTCCCTATCTCCTTCCCCTCCCCACTACCTTCAGCCTCACAACATACCCCAATTGGGGATGCCATAGTCTCACTGGCTCCAGACGGGAGCAGTTGGGACTCTTGTGCGGTATTTCATATAAAAAAAAAAAATGACATACTTTTTTAAGGAACTTATATTACATGAGAATATGTCTACATTATTAAAATTCTTATCAAATACATTGCATGTTCTGAATATAAAAGCATTTTGTCTGAAATTAGTAGAACATTTTTGAAGATGAAAAAGTGATTTTTCTCTGGTTCTAACACCTGGGACTCTAAAATTAATCTCAGCCAAAAGGGGCGAACAATCAATAAAACCATTGATAATTTTATGAAGATATATTATATCTGCAGAGTCTCTTCTAATTTTTAATGGTTTAAGTCCATAAAGGTCCAACGAGCTGTTTATGTCACGATAACCAATATTAAACTTGAAATTTAAATGATAAACAAATTTTCTTTGTATGGCTTCAATGCGTTTAATATAAATATTATATTGAGGATTCCATATCTGAGAAGCAAATTCAAGATGACTGCGAACATATGAAAAGTACAATATTTTAAGAGTTTGAATGTTCTTGAATTCTTTTCCAATACGGAATAAGAATCCTAACATTCTAAGGGCTTTCTTCACAATCATGTTAATATGTGCCTCGAATGTGAGTTTACTATCAAGTAGAACACCTAGATCACGAATTTGAGTAACCCTTTTGAGTGATTGGTTCGCTATAAGGTAGTTATGGTCAAATTTAATTTTATTTCTAGTGAAGGTAATCACATAACATTTAGAAGTGTTCATGTTGAGATGATTAATTATACAGTAGTCATTAAGTCTATGAAGATCTTCCTGTAATTTAATGCAGTCGATGATAGAGTTAATCGGAAGATATATTTTCATATCATCAGCGAAGAGTAGAACTTTTGCATAATTAAAGCATTTTATAATGTCGTTGATGAAAATTGTAAATAGCAACGGTCCCAGGTGAGATCCTTGGGGTACACCGGAAGGTATATTTACGAACTCAGAGATGAAACCATTAATTGTTACTCCTTGAGTGCGCCCATCAAGATAAGAGACTAACCATCGATACAAATCCCCGTGAATTCCCAAAGCCAGTAATTTGGATAAAAGAAGATTGTGATCAATTTTATCAAACGCTTTCGAGAAGTCTGTATAGATTACGTCAACTTGGATTTGATCATCCATTGATTTCGTAATATTTTCAATGAATATGGCAAGATTAGAGCCAACCGATCTTTTTTTCATAAAGCCATGTTGGTTTACGAGTATTACAGACTGGACGCAGTTATAAAGTTGTTCGTGAACAATTTTTTCAAAAATTTTACTGAAAATTGGTAACTTAGATATAGGACGATAGTTCTGGACATCATTTTTAGCCCCAGACTTAAATACTGGTGTGATAAGTGCACACTTCCAACGATCCGGAAAGATACCTTCTTTCAATGAGGATTGAAAGAGCAATAATAAGGGCTTCGAGATTACCTTGCTACACATTTTGATAAAGAATGCTGGAATTTTATCACTACCCGCACCCAATGAGTTAGAAATAGTATCAATTATTTTTTCTATTTTTTCTTTTGAAACTGATACCGAAGAGATGTTAACTTGATTATTTATATGATGGTTGGTAGAGTGTACATCGCAGGTAGTGTTATAATTAAAAGTGGAGACGAAGTGCTGTGAGAACAGGTTGCATATTGCAAAAGGATTCACAGCAGTAACGTCGCCCAGTTTCATTACATGAGGTAAACTAGAATTATTTCTTTTTCCTTTAACGTAAGACCAGAATTTTTTGGGGTCACGGGATATATTAAGTTCAGCATTTGTTATAAATTGTTTAAGACAATCCCTAGACATTTTCTTCTGCCTTGATCGAAGGATACAGAATTCATGGTAGTCTAAAGGATTGGACCACTTTTTCCATGTTTTAAACACTTTATATTTTTCTTTAGTCAGTTTTATCAGAGCTGGACTGTACCAATAGGGATAAGAGTTGTTAATATGAACATCCTTTGATGGGACATTTAAGCGAATGATTTCATATAATATAACGTAAAAACGATCAATGGCATTATTAGTTGATAAATTTAAGAATTCAGCGTCCCAATCAATACTACTGAGGAAGTTATTTATTGTTTCAAAATTAGCTTTCCTAAAGAGATTGATTTTCCGTTTATTGTTCACCATAGGGGTTTCCAGAGATATGTTTATGTCAAAGAGAATAGCTTTATGATGTTTACATTCCGGGGTGAGATACTGGTCAGTATTTGATACGTTAAGAGGGGTCGAACTAAAAACAAGGTCTAGGAATTTATGATTATTATTCGGAAAGGTGCAATACTGCGATAGATCTGTAAATGAAAGAGTGTCAGATAGTTTTGAGATAATTTCAGATTGATAACCATTCATAATTTGCATACTGTTTCCATTATTAAGAGACCAGTTAATTATAGGTAAGTTAAAATCACCCGAGATCACAAAATGATCGTCATGATGAAGTGCTCTAAGTTCACATAGTTTATTCATGAATTCATTAATGCTTTGAGAGTGATTGACTCCTGGTGGTATGTACATATTCTACTGATATCATCAGAGGTTGGTGAGCAACTTGCCAATCTTCACCACACATTTTGCATTCCTAATGAATAACCTTTTTAAAATTTTATTTATTAGCGTTATAAACAGTCTTTATAAATTCATATAAGATAGACATAAGAATATGTATGATATTGGCCAATAAAATAACGACAAATTGAAATTTAGAACCACAATACAAAAATACACATCAATCTATAACTGATATAAACAATTCTGATAAAGTGCATCTTCTTATTTAAATCTACAAAAAGTGTTAAATGAAATTTTTCGATGGTTTACATTTAAATTTTAATGGATATCAATAATATCTTTCAGGAAGTGATTTTATTTAAATTCGAACTGCTACAAGTAGGAGAGTAAACGTGGTGAACTAAAAAAAAGAGAAATACGAAATCAATGAAATACTAAGTTTTTAGTACAACATGTGGCATTCGATTGAGTGGTATTTTTTACGAATGCTGTGAATTGACTTAGCGAAGCTGCACTCTACTAGTAGTTTCGAAGATATGAGGTACGGTGTTTTCCTCCGCTGGTATCAACTTTACTTAGAAGAACGTTCTTCCCCGTTTGAAACTTTGGGAGTGCAATTGGTATCTGTTTGACTATAGTATCAAATTTTAGTACTTGCGCTAACGTTGGTGGTTTCGATATAATAATAGCAAAGTATTAAAATTGATAGAATTGTTTCTGCGTTCGAACAAATGATCTTCGAAAAATCTTGCACAATGCATAAAACTTCAAATTTATTTCACATCATTCCGGTTTTTCGGTAGGTAAACTTACTTTTGTAAATGTTTTGATTGTCTAATTATTCAAAAGTTAGAACAGAATGCATGAAAGAAAATAACATAATTTAAGGGTTAGGGCCACCATCGACGATGTATCAAAACGTGTGTTAACCAAAGTCGTTGAACAATAGAAGAGGTTGAAGTGCTAAGTGACTAAACACTGTCTAATTTGACAAAGAAATTGAAATTTGTAGGTTCAAAAGGGTGTAGGTCCCCCTTCTGCATAGCACTCACGTTATTTGTAATAAAAGATGATGCATGCAAGGAGGAAGCAACTACTGAAAATCAATACCTGCTACGTAATGTCCAAAATTATTAGTAACATTATTAAATATTCTTCATCGATCTCGTTTCAGACACATCACTATCGACATACATGTAAAATAATTAACGGAGAATGTCCAAAGATAGACAAAATTTGTTAACAACTTTATGCTGACGGCCGGCGTAGTCCAGCGGTAAGGCTCTTGACTCGCATTCCGAAGGTCGCGAAATTTTATTTGATTAATTTGTGTTATTTCACAATTTATTCATTTAAAATGATATATGGAATATTTGCGGCACGTTCCAGAGTGGAAGATACTCTCAGTATCGCCCTGGTGTAAGACCACCATTCAGAATTGAAAAGTTGCTTGAAATGGCTTTAGCCGTGTTTAGTGACTAGATCTGAATAGCAAGTAACTTCCCACCTTCCTCTTCCCCATCTCCTTCCCCTCCCCACTTCCTTCAGCCTCACAACATACCCCAATTGGGGATGCCATAGTCTCACAGGCTCCAGACGGGAGCATTTGGTACTCTTGTGCGGTATTCGTATAAAAAAATTCTAAACTTTCAAATCAAAAAAATCAGGTAGGTACATCCATTTACAATATAGTTAGTCTTCTTCCATGGCGCATATTAAAACAAATATTTTTTCTGTGAAGTCGGTATTTCTGTCTGTTATTGTAAAAACTTTCCAATCGCAGAATGCCAATGCGTTTGCCGCAAAACAAACACCGTCCGTGTCTTTCTGACTGATCCTCTTTTTCGCCAAAACTGTCTCCGTTCATTCATCGTCAATTATATCATTTGTATCCTCGCATCCTTGGAGGATTCCTAATCCGGTTTCCCTTGATTCCAACACGTTTTCACACGGTTATTTGACCATCCTAAAGGTGTTTTTATGGGCTCAATGTAATAAAGGTGTCCTTAGAAATCTTCAAATAGTTCAGTCATTTATTAGTTATTCTTTCGAAAGTTTGGTTTATAACTCTCCCAACTCAGTCTTGTGTGTCCGTCACGTTTCATCCAGGTTATCTATTGTGAGTTGGATTCATTGAGTGTTTATCTTAAATTATTTGATGTGGCCATGATACTGCACCATTGGCTTTCTCACGTCCACGACGAATATTCAGAAAAAATGTTAAGAACATAGGTTTCCGAGAAAAAATCAATAGGATCTCAATTCAATGGGTCTTAGAAAATTCCGGAATGAAAATATGTTGTAAAGTGATAATTGTAATGCGTGATATAAAGCCTAAAGTCACATATATAAGGGACTCCTGTGTCGGAAGCTTTGTTGACGCTAAAATTGTTCTCTATGTGCTTTACATTTCGTAAACTGATAATATAATCTATCTAATATTCAAGGAAGAGTGTACGTTGTGGCGATGTGGTTTGTTTTTATTATATTATATCGTTAGATACGTTTTTAGATTTTCACGGCCAAAAGTATTTTCGTTATTTGTTTTTGGGGTGTTATGCCGTGTTGCGCTACCTCCTTCTTTAGCCAACGTTTCGGACAGCATTACAGTGACAACATTACGCATCTGCCCTGATGATGGACACTGTAATGCTATCCGAAAAGTTGGCTAAAGAAGGAGTTAGCGCAACACGGCATAACACCCCAAAAACAAATAAAGAAAATATTATATTGTTATCTATAGTTTTATTGCGAAATTGATGAAATTTTGCTCACTTGACCTTCGAACAATGAAAGGTGACTGTATGAGATTTCGAAAGATCACTCCCATCCCCCTTTCCCACGCCTTAAAGCGGAATATTGATATTTCTTGATGAAATTTTGTACTTTCGCCGTTAAAAATAAGGGGAACATTTTTGTCTATCCGACTTACATCTGATTTCGAAAAAAAACTCTTAAAGCCCGAGAAATTCCGGGGACGTCAGCTTGTACAAAATACTAATTGATCATTGTCACATACGAGAGCTGTGAAACTTGTGTGAGAATTGTAATCTTATTGATACGTAAATTTTTGTATGTATGTTTTATCACATATCGACTTTAAATCATTAAGGCCCCGTACCCGAGCACGAAAAGAAGAAGATGGAGAGATATGTAATTATGAATGTTGGAGAGAGCGCGCTAATATTTCAAAAGTGAAGCGAAAATTGTGAAAATGTTTAATAAAACACGACTCGTTTAGAATAGAGCAAAAATCACGCGTGGGTTGTCTAAAACAACGTTCAAAGAAACACTGTGAATTTTTTAATACATATAACTTGTTAAATAATAGAGACAGGCTTGAAAATAAAAATTTTCGTAGCATACTTTGATTTTTTTTCTATCGAGGGAATTTCACATAATTTGCGTTTCGGCATGTAAAGATATTATCTTCAAAAATAACATAATATGTCGTTCGTTATGCAAAATTAATGACTTATTTAATGGATGGATTGAACTAACGAAGCACTTCGAAGAAGTCGTATACGCGATCTACAGACTTAAATAATGCATCTAAAACCCGATCAATTTATTCCGTTCGATCTTTGAAAAACGACGGAGGTTGAAATATGACTACATTCCTCATTAACCAATTAACTCCCGTTTAGAGTCAAAAAGGAAATGCAGATTGCCAATACATATTTCGGTTAGAATTTTTATTGAACATTGCCAATTTATTAATATGTTTACGTAATTGTTTGGCGTTTGACGTTTCGGGATGTAAATTTATGGAATACACCTGCGATGTTACCAACGAATTTCTTATTTATTCACTACCGAAATCGGTTAAGCTTTGACACGGTTCACGGTTGACATTAGTCACATGAGAACGGGTCGTTTCTCCGACTCGATCTTGAGTTCAACAGCTCGGCTGTGGAACGATTTGCCGGCTTCTGTGTTTCCTCCCTCCTACAACATAGGTGTAGAGACCCATGTTCACTCCTTCCTCTCCTCAAAAACACCCTCCACACAGCATCTTCAAAGATGACATAGGCCCTGAGGGAAATTATTTTCCTCAGGGCCTCCTGTACGGAGTTAATGTAAAAAAAAAAGCTATCAACAGTGAAAACGTGCTTGGTATAAGGATACAATATCGTCAGAAATTTCGCCTATCGATCAGATATTGTAAAGTTATCGATTTCTCTGTGATTTCTGTGTTTGACACCTTGAAACGCGAGAATTTTCCTATCTCTTCCCCACCTGCCTCGATGTATTTCTCAAACGGGGATCGTATCACTCCAGTGTAAAAAAAATGATTAATTAATAAAAATAAATGGTATTTGTAAAATTTATTTACTATGTTATCAATCGTTTTTTTGAAATATATTGTAGATATACGAGTACTTCCTGCCTCGCATTACATCCCTTGATAAATTACTAACTATTAGAAAAGGCAGTATAAGAACCAACGCAAAAAAACAGGATTACCTTCGAAGATTATGTGCGCACCTGTAACAAACGATAATTAGTGGTAATACCTGGCAGTTGGTTTCTGTAAGGTTTTTTTTCTCCCTAAATGAGGGTGGCAATAAAAGTAATCTCTGCACGTGTGTCTGCCCGTGTCTTTCTACTTAGCTAGTGCATTGTTCCCGGTACCTTGTTGGGAAGGAGATAAATAATAGTATAAATTCAAAACAGACAAAAAATACCACAGCAGGGTTGAAATAATTGAAGAAATTTATTTTTAAATAAATGTAAAAATTAGTTTTAAAAATTCAATCAACCTTGAACCCAAAACATCCGGAATCCGTGCCAATTTGGCCAGATAGTGGATAGAATTTTTTGTAGTTGAAATAGTTGAAGAAATTTGTTTTTAAATAACTATAATTAATTAATAATTAATAAATATTCAAAAATTTAAAAATCAACCTTGAACTCAAAACGTCCCGAATCAAAGCCAAATTGTCTAGATAGTGGCTAGAATTAGGCTCTTTTAGGGTTGAATAATTGCTAGATAGTGGCTAGCATTATGTTATTTTAGGGTTGAATAATTGCTAGATAGTGGCGAGAATTATGTTCTTTCAGGGTTGAATAATTGCTAGATAGTGGCTAGCAATATGTTCTTTTAGGGTTGAATAATTGCTAGATAGTGGCGAGAATTATGCTCTTTTAAGGTTGAATTATTGCTAAATAGTTGCTAGAATTATGTTCTTTTAGTGTTGAATGATTGCTAAGTAGTGGCTAGATTTATGTTCTTTTTTGGGTTGAATAATGCTAAATATTGGCTAGAATTATGTTCTTTTAGGGTTGAATAATTGCTAAATAGTGGCTAGAACTATGTTCTTTTAGGGTTAAATAATTGCTAAATAGTGGCTAGAAGTATGTTCTTTTAGGGTTGAATAATTAATTGATAGAGGTTAGAATTATGTACTTTTAGGGTTGAAATAATCGAAAAAATTATTTTTAAATAAATGTAAAAATCAATTTAAAAAATTCAATCTTGAACTCAAAACATCCCGAGTCAAATCCAAATTAGCTACATAGTGGCTAGAATTATGTAATTTTATTTAAATATACCTATTCATATATCAATTTGGGAGGCGGATATAGGTGCCGTCACCCAGGGAACCATTTTTTGGATAACCAACACCCCTGCTATAGGTCACCTAGGTGGCTTAGGTGATTTAGAAGGGTGGGCCTTGTTCCTTGTACTTTTTTCCTTACCAGAACTTCCTCTCCTGCCTTTCCCTAAATAGACTCTCCACACAGCATCCCCAAAGATGGTACAGGCCCTGAGGGATTTTGTTTTTTTTAGGACCTCCCGTGTGGAGTATGGAGTGTGACATAACTTTTTTTTTGTTAATATAACTTTTTTCATTTAATTGTTGTTTTGCAATTTTATCTGTTAATAAAAAAACACATGTAACAAAATATTTACAGAATTTTGTACAAAAAATAACAGTACAAATCTTTAAACAATGTTAAAATAAAGCAAAAACGTCCCAGCCCTGTTTGAAGTTCCTAAGACCACGGGAGGTAGAAGATTAATCTATTGTTGTTTCGGAATTCTTATGCGTTTGTGCTAATATTTGCAAATGCACCATTACACCTGAGGATACACTGTTTTAGTATTTATGGCATTCACCAGCACCCGAGTCCGCATTCCTCGTAGACCCTTTACACTATACATAAAGGCAATTAAAACAGAGATTTAAATAATTAAATCCCTGGCAAACTTTTGCTCATTAGCAAAAAATTTGTTAGGTATATATACTTGCATAGGATTTTATTTGAAAAGGGTCGTTAGATTTAACACCATTTGGAAAAATCGAGCAAAAACGGATTAATTCGTGAGTGGCGTACTTAATTACATAATGTTGAAACGAAATCAAAAACCACGAAACCTACGAAATCTTTGGCTCTAAACTCAGGAGTGATTGGGTTCCACATCGAAAAATATATTTTTCATGTCATCTTTGGGAATGCTGTATGGAGGGTATTTTCAGGGAAAGGAAGAAGATGAAGTTCTGAGAAAGAAAAAGGTATGAGGGGTGGGTAGGAATCCGCGGGTCAGCTTGTCCAGGAGTGACGGACGCACAAATCCATTCCTCCCCGAAGGCGATTGGTCGAGATAGCTCAGCTGGAGTGGCTAAAAGTTCTCCCAGTCTTTCCCGATCCAGCCCGCAACGCAGTAGACGGGCAAACGTATCCGCCGCCAAAACGTAGACATGCTCGAGCATAGGTGACTTAGTAAGGGTGCCCGGGTTCATGGAAACGTAGTCACTTGGGGTGACTTATGGCAGGGGTGTTGGTTATACAAGAAACGGGGGCTCCATCGAAGTTAGCCTCTCTCTGGGCGTATTGTACAGGGCCCGCAGATACTTTAATAGTACACAACTACTTACCCTGTACAAATTGCAAGTGCGCCCCACGGTTGAATTTGGCAGCCACCTCTGGTCTGGAGCCCCAAATTATCTAAAAAAAACCCTCGACTCTGTGCAGAAACGGGCGGTCCGTTTGATAGACTCTCCTAACTTAACAAACGGATCTTTATGAATGCTGTCCTTGTTCTACCGGTATTACAATGGAAAATGCTCCGAGGAACTAGCGTCGTTGATCCCCCCGGCACCGGTGCATAGTCGGGAAATCGCCAAACACGCGCCCAACATTTGTACATGGTTGACATTAGTCACATGAGAACGGGTCGTTTCTATGACTCGTTTTTGAGTTCAAGTTGAGGAATGATTTGCCGGCCTCTGTGTTTCCTCCCTCCTACTACATGGGTCTCTTCAAGACCCATGTTCACTCCTTCCTCTCCTCAAAAACACCCTCCACACAGCATCTTCAAAGATGACATAGGCCCTGAGGGAAATTATTTTCCTCAGGGCCTCCTGTGTGGAGTTAATGTAAAAAAAAAATGGATTCCCATACCCGCCTCCCAAATTGAAAATAGAGTAAAGAAAATTAAAAATAAATAGAAGATTGTAATTATTCCAGAAATATCGTTCCAAACTGGGGGACACTCTCTGCGATCATTCTGGAACGATAAGTTGCTTGAAACGGCTGTAGCTATGTTCAGTCAGAACTGGATAGTTATCTACCCAATTTCTCTCTTTTCTTTTTCTTTTCAGTCAACTTCCCCACTTTCAAATGCCTCACAAACTTGCCCAAATGGGATTGCCACTGGTAAGTGAAAATTGCGTTTAGTCTCGATGAAATCGAGCGAGTTTACAAGCTACTATCTGGGAAATTCACCATCTGTTAGTAAACTTGCTCAATGTCATCGCATTTTTTTATTTATTTTTATTTTTTTTATTAGTATCTATAGCAAAATTTATATTAAGGTATTATAAAGTTTTTTTTTTCACAGTCCTCACTAGGGTTCCCTGTTCTGAGGCGGCCTGTAACATTACTTGCTAACTAGCATATTGTGGACAATCTACGAATAAAGTTGAAAGGTGGTCAACTTTATTCGCCACTCGCTCAAGATGGCGGCCTACCAACAGCTGATTTTGTAACTGTCAGAATTAGTTCGCGCGGGAGCCGTAATTCTCGCTACTGACTAGCGTGTGGCGCTAGCTGCGAGCTCAAGTTTTTTTACAAAATGTCGACCGAATTGGTTCGCGTGAGAGTCGTTATTTTAGCTGACAAACAGTTTTGTGTGTCATCATGGCAATCTCACCGGCTAGTAGCTTGTAAACTCGCTCTACGTAATCGAGGCTTTAAGCAGCGTTCTTGACACCGAGATTGTGCATTTATCCCAAATTGGCTGTAGTCTAGTGATATTGGTAAACACAACATTTGAACGGTAATACTGTGCCAGGAACCAAATAAGTTGTTGAAGCCACAACTAATGATTGGTCACGTCCGTACTCTTTTTGTCATCGTCATCAATCATTTTCCATTCCGCGAAGCGCCGCACTGTTAGGATGATGACAGATCTGATTGCGTAATGCCACGATTATCTCATTGAGGATCAGTCGCTGGGCCCTTTCTGGCGCCATGCTTCCTGTTGCCTTCTGTTCTCCTGGTATCAGGGAATGATATTGATAATATTACGGCCACTTTCATCAAACTGACGATCCCTAAACTAAGTAAAAATCGGAAATTGCATTGACACAGAGCTCGTTTCTACCCTTGTCAATCTGGTCTTTTCTTCATCTCAACGACCTTCGTCCTATATAAAATTCTATATCAGATTTGCATTTAATGATCTCTACAGGAACTTTATTAAATCCTGTCATAAATTTCTGAAAGAAACCGATCTTTATCATGAAAATCTAGGAATTAACTAAAAATGACTAAATCATTTTGCCGACCTACCATAAACGGACTTTATTGCCGTATTATAATGTATACATTTATTTGAATCAGCTCAAAACAGGATGACGTTGGGAAATTAATTCTCCCCGGGGCCTGTGTCTTCTTTGAGGATACTGCGTTGGAAGGAAAAACGTATGAGTAGGAATCTGAGGGTCAGTGTATCCAGAAGTGAGGGACGAACGAATCTATCCCTTCCACTGTGTCGTAGGGTCATGTTCCGAGAGAGCCCTGGTCTCCCCTACCGGATTGCCGTACAGTTGGTGGACAAGCATCCGCCATCAAGATCCGGACAAACCTCACCCCACGAACCCTGGTTTCCCTGATAAGTCACCAAACGTAGCAAACCACTTAGGGTGACCTTTTTTATGTAAATGCTTCATAAGAGTCCCAACTGCTCCCGTCTGGAGCCAGTGAGACTACGGCATCCCCAATTAGGGTATATTGTGAGGTTGAAAGAAGTGAGGGGAAGGAGAGAGGGAAGAGGAAGATGGGGAAATACCTGGTTATTCAGATCTGGTCACCAAACACGGCTTAAGCCATTTCAAGCAACGTTTCAATTCTGAATGGTGATCTTACACCAGGGAGACACTGAGAGAATCTTACACTCCGAAACGTGCCGCAAATATACTAAATATCATTTTTAAATGAATTAATTGTAAAATAACACAAATTAATCAAATAACACTTATTTGCGCACTCCGGTATTCGATACAAGATTGTGAGTCAAGAGCCTTATCCCTCGACCACGGCGGCCGTCATGATGGCAGAGATGTTGGTTATCCAATAAATCGATCCCGGGGCGGCGGTACCCCTATCCGACTCCCAAATATATTCTGATTTACTCTGAAAATATGCTTTTCCAAAGTTGCCTGTTGGGTGGGTACATCTGTGAGTAACGATACTTTTAATATCATTTACAAGTTTCAGAAACGACCAATTTAATCTTAATAGATATGTCATAACTATGATACATTTCCTAAGGTTGTCATTATTTAGTTTTAATTCGTGTGAATATGTATATATGAGTCAAACTGACAATAATTGAGGAATCTCATAATAAGGTTACTAAGTTGTAATATTTCTCAAAACAAAACACAATTTATTCACCGCACTTTTTAACACTTCAAACATATTAATATCTATGTTCAAACAGTGAATTGGACTTATTTAACTGAGCACCTCATAACATCGAACCTCAAATCAATAACATAAATTCAATTGACAACTTTTTATGGAAACATCTTATTTGTTTTTTTGGAATCTGTGGTTCTTCAATTCTTCAATCTTTAGAAGTGCCTGATATGGGAGGCGGGAAAGGGTACCGCCGCCCCAGGAACCTTTATTGGATAACCAACACCTCTGCCATAGGTCACCCCAAGTGATTCACAACGTTTGGTGATTTAGCAGGGGTGCTAAATGGTTCATGGGGTGAGATTTGTCTAGGTCTTGAAGGTGGATGACCAGGACACACTGAACCGCAGATTCATACTCGCTTCTTAAACCCTTATCCTTCCCAGAACTCTCTTCCCCTTCTTTTCCTTGAAAAAACCCCACACACAGCATCCCTAAAGATGACATAGGCCCAGTGGGAAATTATTTTCCTCCGGGCCTCCTGTATGGAGCTCACGGAAAAAAAATATTTACATGTGTTAATTCTAAATCACTAGGTCTACATTGACGGCCGGCGTGGTCTAGGGGTAAGGCTTGACTCGCAATCCGAAGGTCGCGGGATCGAACCCCGGCGGGAGCAGATAAATTTTATTTGAATAATTTGTGTTATTTCACAATTAATTCATTTCAAATAATGTAAAGTATATTTGCGGCACGTTCCAAAGTGAAAGATACTCTCAGTATCGCCCTGGTGTAAGACCACCGTTCAGAATTGAAGCTTTGCTTGAAATGGCATCAGCCGTGTTTGGCGACAAGATCTGAATAGCCAGGTACTTCCCCACCTTCCTCTTTCCCATCTCATTCCCCTCCCCACTACTTTCAGCCTCACAACATACCCCAATTGGGGATGCCATAGTCTCACTGGCTCCAGACGGGAGTAGCTGGGACTCTTGTGAAGTATTCATATAAAATTTTTTAAAAAAACATTTTGAATACAAAAAATATGCTTTGATAAATTGAATTTCCTACCGTTTCCATTGAGTAGAATTAAAATAAAATTGTTAATTAAAATAAAAAAATTACTACTAAAATATTTGTTTTTTCTTTCATTAGAAATGTATGAAACAATTTTCACAAAATAAATAAAAATCACTTTAGCGCTTGAAATCGTTACCTCTAGACTCCTTTTGCCAAGCGAAGTTTATGTCATTACCTGATGATCGGACAACTCAACAACATACAATGTCAACACCTCCTTTGAAGTCATTAAAAGTGATTAAAAAAATATATATATACAAAATTGGATAAAATAGGTTATAAGCTATTTAAAAAAAACCTAAACTTTTCAAAGAGGTGTTGAAATATCACTTTCTTGAGTTGTCGTGGAACCCTATATTATAACCCGAGAAAGCGAAAATTGGTTGGTAACTCGATCAACTCAATTCACGGCGCGACTCAACTTTACCATTTCAGTAATTATATCAGCTTGTTTAACAAAATCATAATTTATTAATAATTTATCAATTATCAACCTTAAAAGATAATAAAAATTTATCAACCTCCTGAACAAAATCTACATTTTTCTGCTCTGACATATCGCAAATTACTCGAAAGGCATGGCAACCTGTCACCTGGCAACTGAAACGCGACTAGCACTGCGAGTTGCGGCGTCGCCCTTGACAACTGGTCTTAAACAAGTCGCCTGTGTGCGGACCGCCAATGAAATTTGCTAGATGCTTTCTTGTGGATAGCGCTTGAGTTGCCAACTGTTTTTTTTTCTCCATGAGCGAAGGGCCTAAGAATACAGATATTTTAGGCTTTTGGCTTCTTCTTAACCACTCTTCTCTTCTTCGACAGTTTAATAATGATTTAGAACAGCTAACTCATTTTCAGGTTCGTGACGTGGTCATTTTACTATTAGGTGAGATATGTAAGAATCGCATTAATCAGTGCTGCGTAAACGTTTACGAACCGAGACGAACCACAAATTATGGGAAAGGAACGAAGCGACCGCAAGCGGCGTTTCGCGTTGTTTACGTTTGCTTCATTCCTCTCCCGTAATTCGTCGTTCGGCTCCCAGCTTCGGCTCGTGATAATAAAATAATATCTTTGATGAAGCGACAAAACCACTTTGCAATGAGAAGGAAATTATTATATTTATCTTCAAAAAAGTAATTGATTAAAAACACTTAGTATTTAGTTTTTTTTTTCACTTTTTTCACAGTCAGCAGAGAATACTTCTTTGAAGTCTCGTCTCATATAATATTACGACTGTAAATTATTTAATAAAATAAATGAGTTTATAATCCTGAAGTTTCCTGTTCGTGCAAGCAATTCAATGTACCTATTTTTCACGATGATGCTAGAAGTTCCAATTATCCTATGTTTTCAGGCGGTTGTTTTGACTGTTTAACACAACGAGCGGAGTTGTTTTACGGTCGCCTTATTTAATATCTTCAGTAATTGACAAGAACTAGTAACTCATTTTATTACCAGTGTCAGGTTTCATGGCTTTTCCATTATACTGTTAGGAGTTGTACCATAATAACAAGGAATCAAATCTCGACCTTCTAATACCGTTGTAAGTGAACGCCCTCCTCACAAGAGATCATTTTTTTGTGAACGTGTTTCGCAATCTAAGATGCAATAGAATATCTTAACTGTAAATCGAAATGCAGCTGTGGTAAATACAAATGTTTTTCCATCAATTTTCTAGTTTTAAGAGGATGCGTTGCAATGAGAAGCAATACAATTTAATCGCCTTGAAATATTAAAACTGTGAGTAAAACACACTTTGGCCTCTACCACAATCAAGTATTTTTCCACTTCAATTTGTTAGGTTAGTTTCTCAGAAGCTGGGCGAACTGTACAACTGTACAGGGCCCGCAGATACTTCAAGTACCAGCCCACTGTGAAAAAAAAAGTCATTTTTTATTTCATATTCTGAAAGATGCATTTGTTGAGAATGCTCTTACGTAATGTTTTATAGAAATTCGTAAAATTGACGGAGATACAGCATTTTATGTGAAACCGTTTGAAACAGTTGTATGTTGAATTATCCTTCAGCAAAACTTGAACGCGTGTTTCTCGAAACTACTTTTTTGACAACATATTAAAAAAAAACTACATCCAATTTGCATGCACCAAGTCTAAAACTGTTTGAAAATCCAGTTTTCATGGCACCACGTAGGGATTTTTAATAAAGAGCCCCCTTCTATTTTTTTAAAATTTTATGAACGATTTAAATTTTCTTTCATCACTTTTACGAATTTAATAGATCTACACCATAGGAATGTAATGACTTTGATATTTCACCATGACAGTGAGCCCACTTTATCGAACTAATACGGATCAATAAAGGCACTTGCATAAAATATGCATTAATCGAGGCATTTAGCATTTAGGTATGACCTGGTTCCAATTGCAATCGTCATCAATGCAACGTTGACCTCAATTGGATAATAATTTCATCGGAATGGACTGATGCATCATGTTTTGATGCGAAAATTGTTTTCAAACTGACGCGACAGAGGCTACAATAATGCATTCTCAGAGCAATGAATGCAAGAGGCTGTGTGGTGTCATTTTGAAAGTGTTCTATTCAAATTAAATTAAAATAATAATTAGTATTAAATTGAGATGGTCTTCCAAGCACGAGATAAGTTACTAAAATATCAAACAATAAAAGCAAAACAGTCACGTGATCAAGTCAGTGCTATCGAGCAACGACAGTTTGCATGGCTGCGATTGTTGTTGATGCTCGTTGTTACTGCTGATTAGTGTGGGGTTTTACCGCAAACATTAAACAAACAGAAAGCTACTATTTTAAACAGTGAAGTTGTGGCGATAGCGCTGATTTCGTAATTAGATTCCAAAAAAAGATTATGACGTACGTATACAAAATGAAATTGTACGTCTTATTTTAACAGCTGCTTCAATTAACTCAGATATTATGTTCACTTCATGAATCTAATAAGACAAAATTAATATTTATGTTCATGGATGTTCAGCAGTCCAGTAAGTAGGACGTACGGCTAGCAGTTATGCGCTTTGGGTTCGATACTAGTGGATAGTGATACCCAGTATACAGACAGTAGCAAAAGATATGCTGAGAAAAGGGTATATTTTTTATTAACATACTAGCGCAGAAGCGTGAAAAATCACGGGATATTATAATTTCAATTTCGCAAAAGATAATTGAAATATTTTTTCTGTTCAAACATCGCATTGCTACTTTATCTACTTTATCACTTCTCTGAATTATTTTTCACACAACCAGTTCAAATTTTGAAAATTACACTTCATATCAAAGCCAATTTTAATTGTAAATCTCGAGAAGATGCTCCCCGTACAACTCAATGAGGAAAACATAAGCACATCTACGGATGTAAAATACTTGGGTCACATCATCACTGAAGACCTCTCGGATGATGGTGATATTGAACGACAGAGGAGAAGTATCAGCGTATTGTCCAATATGATTACCCGAAGATTCTTCCAATGCAGTAAACATGTAAAAAAAACATTGTTCAAAGCATTTTGCACTAGTCTATATACATGTGAAACATGGTATCACTACCGAACCACCTCGATGGAACTCCGGATCCAATATAATGATGCATCTTGGTTTGGTGCTGGAACGAATTATATACGGATTCAGAAGATTAAGCAGTGCATCGACAATATTCACGGAACCAGGATTGCACGGATTCGCCGGTCTGATGAGACATCGGGTCACTGGAGCCAAGATGCGATAATGGCTTCCGACAATACAGTGGTGACCGCAGCGTTACAGCACCAAACCCCACTCCTGAGTGAGCGTTGGCCCCGAGCTCACCCCGGACCATGCCATACATACTTCGACCAAGTATATCAAGACATGCCCTGTGAAATTAAAAATGACGCCAGAAACCAAATAAAACTGGCTCAAGGCCCATTTATGAAAAAGTGCGAGCATTGTTTCGTACTATTTGGATCGCATAGTGCTTTGTGTTTTACCTTTTATCGGTCCACACTGAAACTAATTGCTGTCCCAGCCGTCCTGACGGAATTAATTTTTTCAAACACAAAAATATCCTACTTCCGAATATTGTACAAGGTACAGTCCGCGGACTTTACTTTCGATAATGTAACCAGCTATCTGAATACATAAAAAAAATTATGCCTTACCGATAGCTTCAAGGCAGCGTTTTAATAAATGTAATAATATTGACGTATTATTTTTTTGGCAAGCAAAGTTTCTGACGTCACTTAATCACCCAAATGCTTGTGACGTCACCACACACCGATACTAACACATAGACGAAAGGCTGGCATCACGAAATGGCAGTGGTTTTTAAACTTTTTAAAAACGCGACCCGGTTTGTATAAAACGGAAAACTTTAAAATACATTAAACGCAGATCTTAACAAAAAACCGCTGCACTATTCTTCAATTAAGGTCGAAAGTTAACCTATCTTAAGCCATAGCATTCCGAATTTCTACCGTTTTACAACATATTTCTCTAAAACACTTTAAGTTTTTAAGTTTCTAAAAAAATATATTTTGTTTTTGACGATAATATCTATACATTTGCCACGCCGAAACGGTAATTGAATGAAATTATTCCGATAGAAGAAAATCGTATAATTCGAAAATTATTATAAGCACTTTATTTTTGTTACATTACAAGTTATATGTATGAAAAAAATCATAATTCATTTTTTTCTTTAAAGCTATGACATTTCCCGCGAGATTTTGGTTCTATTTTAAAATAGTTTAAACGAGTCATGTTTTATTAAACACTTTCACAATTTTCGCTTAAATATTATCGTTTTCGCGCTCCCTCTAACATTCGTATTTACATATCTCACCTTCCTCTTCTTTTTGAGCGCTTACTAACGGGCTTTAATTAACTACGAATTTCTGTCATTTTTCAATTATTACCTATACACAAAAAAAACTTAATGATTGAGCAGTTGATTCAAAACTTTTAAGAAAGATTATAGTTTTCGGCTAAGACATTTTGCAAAACAGAACAGAAGCCTTTGAATATTTTTTAGCGCAATTTTTTTGATATTTTTTGTAGTCAAAAGTCCGGAAAGCAGTAAAAGGGCTTGCGGGCTGCTGGTTGCTCATCACTGTGTTAATGATAAGCGACCAACCTGGGCAGCCCACGGTGCGTGGGCGGTAAAAGGGTCAATTTTTCGTAATTATTTTTAAGCAAACGATGAATGGATTTTTTTTATTTAAAACTCATGATCAATATATACATATACGGGACTGTGTACAAATTTTTGTACACGAATCTAAAGTATGGTTAATCTAAAGAGTGTACACCGCTTTCAACAGGACACTTCGACGTAATTGCTGCTTGGTGGTTGACAACGAGCCATACGGTTCATCAGAAAAATAAAATTAAAAAATTATCAGACGCATCCGCTGCCAAGATCCGGACAAACCTCAATCCATGAACCCGGGCACCCCTGCATAAACCAAACGTAGCGAACCACTTGGGGTGACCTATGGCAGAGGCGTTGGTTATCCAATAAATGGTTCCCGAGGCGGCGGTACCCATACTCGCCTCCGAAATTGAATCGCTTGTCATAATAAAGTAAAAAAATATTTTTGTCTAATTAAATTTATGAATGTCTCGCGATCCCCACTTTGAAAACCATTTATATACAACACAGCTTGTCGAAACATCACGCATGCAACACGTGTTCACCTTTTGAAGTGTTAGTTCGACAAATCACACAATGGAATCAGACGGTGCTCAGTTTTATATTGCCGAGAATTCGCATGCAAGACGGCGGAATTCGAAGGAGAGTTGTATTGCGAAATTACTGATACTTGGGGTTATTTTTTTCTGATTTTTACTATGAGACGGCTTGTCTAGGGTATACTAGGTCAATGCATACATAGAATTGATTTTTTTTTTTATTATTTTGTTTGTTCCTATTTTATATACTTAGTTCTTTATTTAAAAAATCTGTTGTGTAAGTATGTATAATTATATGGGACGTGTGGTATTGCATTATCCTCTCCACATTCTGGATTAAAAAATAAAAAAAATAAATGAGAAAATAAAAAATTCATTGAATGTGTATAATTTCATGCATGCTTATTTCACGCACCGACAACCGAAATTAATAAGTTTGACAATAATAAAGCCTCTATTATTGTGTTATTTTATTTTTTAACATTTTATTTTATTTTACTTCAATGAATTATTTCATTTTATATTTTTATTGAATTTTATTACTTTGTAAAATAGGGGCTTCGGCACTGGCAAAGCACCCAGTAAGGCCAACGTCATATAATCTGAAAATGCGTAAAATAATAAACATACATTTGATTTTTTTTTTCTCTTCTAAATAACCAATGTACAATAACTATTAAAATTTAAAAAAAAATACATATAAAACTTTCTATTACAACACATAAATACTTGTCATACATAAACATAAATAAACACGTAAACACCTCAGCACAGGTTCTCCTAGTGAGGTGTTCACGAAACATACAACAATACCTATCCACAGTTTCACCTTCACAAACCTACCTTACACCCAACATAATAAAATTACAAAATATATTATGTAAAAATGTTTTCAAAATTGATATATTATGTAAAAATGTCAATTAATAGGTAATTTTTTTTTTTACATTAACTCCACACAGGAGGCCTTGAGGAAAATAATTCCCCTCAGGGCCTATGTCATCTGGGATGCTGTGTGGAGGTTCTTTTTGAGGAGAGGAAGGAATGAACATTGGTAATACTGTAATACATAGAAATAAATAAACAAAAAATCAGGAATCAGCTAGGAATTAAACCCAGGACATTAGCCTTGCCGGGGCTCTGAGACAGCGATAAGAACCCGCATAACATTCGTCTGCAGGATAAACACACCAGAAGCATGACAAGCAGAATACATTAATACCTAAATTATCACAAAGTGCAGTCAGGATTTCATACAATACGGACACCGCCGGTCACAAGTGCAATGAGAGTAATTTCCGGCAGCTAAACAAGGGTAATTTCAGGACGCCTACGTTTAATAAAACTCTCCGTTTAAAGAGGATACCACAAGGATCTGTTTAATACCTCGTCCTGTTTGCGTGATGCGTGATGTGTTGAATTCATTCATAAACCGAATTTAGTACCTACCTACTTTTTCAAAACATAATAGGAAGGTTTACAATTCTTTGTATCTTCAAAAGCAGATAATTATCCTAATAATAACTATAACATAAATCTGGTTATACTCGTATAAAGCAGCAAAATCTCTTGAATGGGTTACTCTAGTGAAATTTAGCTTAATATATATGTGCAGCTTTTCTGTCCGAGAATATTAGGAAAATGTAAGAATTTTCAGCTCCCAGCGTTATTTCTACCTTTATAATGACTAGCGCAGAACCGGGAAAAATCACGGGTTGTAATAATTTATTGTAAGATTTTTGAAGTTGAAAGTATTTATAAAAAAATATTTTTTCCTCAGGGTCGTATGACTTCTATCAACATCTGTCTAACATTTAATCAAAACAAATGTACATTTCAATAAAAGAGTTATTATTTAAGAGGGAATAACCAGAAAAAACCGGAAATATGTCATTTTTAAATCAAATTTTAGGAGTATCGACTCTTTTCCACAAAAAAATTATAAATTGATTTCGAAAAAACTGTTCTTTTATCTATTAAAGCTTTGTTTTAAATTTTGAGAAAGTATGTTTATTTTTATTACAATGAGGTTTTACTGCAGGTCCTTGGCAGATTTGTTAAATTTTCAAACAAAATTTTGTATTGTAAAACATGCATTTCAAATCATATAATCATTCAGTAAAATAAATCAATACATTTTAGACGTAAGTTATTTATCTAGCAAAGCTTTTTTTTAAATTTTGAGAAAACATGTTTATTTTTAGTAAAATAAGATATTTAGTTATATATGATTCTAAATGAATACATTTTATTTGGCGTTTTCTTATAATCTACCGTCGAATTCTTGATGGCAATGCCGAAACAAAAAACAGTGACATAATTTTAGCTAATTATAACTAACTGAGTATCACGCTGTTTCTCCACAGGAGTAGGCAGAGAGGATGTACCACCAAACAAGAAGGTCCTCATACATACTTTTCTATTATTCTGACTCGAGTATCGTTTGATCCTGCCATGTCTTTCTCGGGAGTCCCAGACTTCTTCTACCATTCACATTCGCGTCATAAAAATCCACTTTTTTTTACATTAGCCCCGAGGAAAATATCCCTCAGGGCCTGTGTCATTTTTGGGTATGCTGTTTGGAGGTCCTTTTAGGGAAAAGAAGGAGAGGAAGTGCTGGGAAGTAAAACAGTATAAAGGTGGTTAGGAATCTGACGTCAATATGTCTAGAAGTGACGGGCATGTGAATCCGTCCCCTGCGTTGCAAGGCGATGGGTCGAGAGAGTACGGCTAGAGAGGTCTAGGTTAGGCCTCCCTCAATAACCAACAACATGGTGGCTCGTTACGTTGGGTAACTTAGCTGGGGTGTCCGGATTCATGGGGTGAGATATGTCTAGGTTTTGGCGGCAGATGCATTTACCCACCAACTGCGTGGCGGGCCGGGTCGGGTGAGACTGTTTGAGGAAGACCATTTGATTTCTCCAGCCGGACTATCTCGGCCCATCCGATCCGGCCCGCTACGTATTACGGTGGGCAAATACATTCGCCATCAAGTCCTAGACAAATATCACACCATGAACCCGGGCAGCCCTGCTGAATCACCAAACATAGCGAACCGTTTGGGGTGACCTACGGCAGGGGTGTTGCTTATCCAATAAATGGTTCCAGGGGCGACGTTACCCATACCTGCCTCCCAATTGGATTTTACCCTAATAAGGTACGCTTACATCAGCCTTGCATTCTTTGCGAATATCCTACCTATGGGTAAATCGTTTTACGGTGACAAATTCTACGAACCAATGTACAATACGCGCCAAACTTAAATACCGACCTGAACTTGATACGATCAATTCTCGCGCAGATGCAGTCACTTTACTGACTTTACAATGACCGTAATGGCCCGTACAGACTAGGCTAATAGTTTAGTCAAGTAACGAGTATTTTAGTAACTAAACTTTAGTGTCCGAACACCATAAATTTAGTAGTTAGTAGTAGCATTTTGGTCAGTCAAGTAGCAAGTATACTCGTTACTCGACTATCAAGTGATCAATGTGAACTAGCCTTAAGCGAAAGTGAAAGATGCGTAAAACATACGTGCGACAGAGAAAGGCGGGTGGGGAGGCATGCCGCTTTTCGGACCTGAAACTCGCCTATTGCGACGATTTCTGTATCATCGTCAGATTGACAGTAAATTTGGCGCTCATTATACACAAATGCATTCCAAATCTTTAATTTAGATCATTAAGAATCCGCAAAAATGCTGATTACAAATTATATATAAAAATAAATAAAAAATAAGAAGGTCCTGTCAATTATCAGGTGTCGAGGAATAACATAAATTACATAAAAATAACAAGTTTTTGACAAGAGCCTAAAGCACGCGTCGCTCTACCGACCGCCAGCATCATATTAATTATCATAATATGAGTTTTGACAAGTAGGTATCGTAAAATGGGGTGACTTTCTCAATTTTCAACATTGAAATAATTTTTTTTTTTTTACATTAACTCCACACAGGAGGCCCTGAGGAAAACAATTCCCCTCAGGGCCTACGTCATCTGGGATGCTGTGTGGAGGGTCTTTTTGAGGAGAGGAAGGAATGAACATTGGTCTTGAAGAGACCCATGTTGTAGGAGGGAGGAAACACAGATGCCGGCAAAACGTTCCATAGCCGAGCTGTTGAACTCAAGAACGAGTCGAAAAAACGACCCGTTCTCATGTGACAAATGTCAACCGTGTACATATGTTGGGCGCGCGTTTGGCGTGTCTCCCGACTATGCACCGGTGCCGAAGGGATCAATGACGCTAGTTCCTCAGAGCATCTTCCATCGAAATACCGGTAGAACATGGATAGCATTCCCACCCGACGCCTGTGCTCTAAAGATTGCAACCCGTTCGTTAAGATGGGAGAATCTATCAAACGGACCGCCCGTTTCTGCACAGAGTCGAGGGTATTTTTCAAGTATTTTGGAGCTCCAGACCAGAGGTGGCTGCCAAATACTTACTCTTTTTTTAAACATGTGTATTGTAAAATTTTACGTAATGTTGGTTCTTTTTCTGAAAATATCTAAAAAACAGTATCACAATTCAACAGACAATAATTTTTGAATAATATAACTAGAAAAATAAATAAGACAGCCTCCGTGGTTGAGGGGGAAGGCTCTCAACTAGCAATCCGAAGGTCGCGGGTTCGAATCCCGGCGTGCGCAAGAAAATTTTATTTGTTTGCTTCCTTGTTCCTGAATGGAAGGTGCTCTCATTATCACCACCATTCGGAATTGAGACCTTGCTTGAAATGGTTTTAGGCATGTTTGGTGACCAGATCTGAATAGCGGTACTTCCCCACCTCCCTCTTCACCATGTCCTTCCCCTACCATAATAATAAAAAGTTAATTAACACAAAATAACATACATAAGATGAAAGAAAAGAAAATTGTAGTTATATAGTTGAGGTTTATCATAACCCTCCTCATAAGGCTAGTCTGTATTGAGGCAGTAATTTTGCAAGTCAATTTATAGTACTTATGAACATACCACATTTGTATTAAAATATGTTGGTGACATTAACAATAATTTCGATTAATAACAACCGGTACGTTGGTTTCATTAATAATTTCGATTTTGGGTGAGCGCACCGGCAAAGGTCCTATTCTATTCAAACCAAATTTTTATGATTTCTTTGAATTTTTTTTGTGAATCACTTTTTAAAAATTCTATATGGAAGAATGTTGTAAAGTCTTATTGCAAGGTATCTGTAGATTCGTTGACCAAAAGTAGTATGTGTTATGGGGATTTGTAGTAAGTCTTTGTTATTGTTTCGAGTACAGCGAGTGTTTAATCTTTTCTCATAGTATTTATGTATATTTGTGCATAGCTGAGTGAAGATCGTTTTTGCATATATCTGCCGAACAAACACATCCATAAATTTATCTGTTACTAACTTCATGTAATCCAGGAACAAGCTAGGAAAAAGCGTTTGAAGTGCTCAGTCCATGTATTGTTAGGGTTAAACGGGGTTTTGAGCTGATTGAGAAATTAGAGCTGTCTATACAACCATTTAATTTTTGCAGATATCCGCGATTATCACAATCGCCCCCCCAATCGAAAGGTCACCCTATTTTACGCTACCTAATAGTCCTTGTCATCCTGTCACCAAATTATCCATCCTGGGCTGCGGTAAGCTGGTGAAGTAATCAGTATGGACGTTGGCGCCGGAGACTGCTGATTCTGGGTGACGCACTTCCGCCCGGTAACTGATGCGCGGTGCACGTGATAACACGTGATATTGCTGTTATTTGTTATATAGTTTAGTCAATAAAAGTGTTTACGACGTGTGACACTTTTTATTGCACCGTTTTGTAATAAAATGACCATAACGACGCCATATTATCTACCTACTCACATATATATAAAAAATCAAATTGCTTGTTTGATAGATTCCATTCCCTTATTGACACACGGATTGCCATCTTTAGAGCACAGGCATTGGTTGGAAATGCTGTTTTTGTTCTAACGATATGTCAATGGAAGATGCTCAGAGAATTTTTATTGATCATTGCTCCGTTCAGCACTACTGTAAATTCGGGAAACATGCCAAACGCGCGCCCAACATTTGTAAAAGGTAGACTTTTGTCACATGAGAACGGGTCGTTTCTACGACTCGTTCCTTAGTTCAACAGCTCGGCTGTGGAAAGATTTGCCTATTTCCTTCATCCTACAACACTCATACTTCAAGACCCATGTTCGCTCCTCCCTCTCCTCAAAAAGAAGAGAGAGGTTCGAAGAGGACCCATGTTCCCTCCTCCCCTTAGATGACATTGGACCTGAGGAAAATTATTTTCTCAGGGCGTCCTGTGTGGAGTAAATTGCAAAAAAAAATTATGATGAGTTTCATAGAATTTTTCTGACTTTTTTATATATTTTTATATGAATACCATACAAGAGTCCCAACTGCTCACGTCTGAAGCCAGTGAGGCTGAAGTGTTGGGGAGGGGAAGAAGATGGGGAAGAGGAAGGTGGAAAGTACCTGGCTAAAAACACGGCTAAAGACATTTCAAACAACAATTCTGAAAGGTGGTCTTACACCAGGGCGATACTGAGAGTATCTTCCACTCTGGAACGTGCCGCAAATATACTTTATATTATTTTAAATGAATAAATTGTAAAATAACACAAATTAATCAAATAAAATTTATTTGCCACGCCGGGATTCAATCGAGAGCCTTACCGCTGGACTACGCCGGCCGTCTAAAGTTAAAGCTGATTTTAAAGTCTTAGGCCAGTTACAGCTCTTAGATTAGACGACGTTTGAGCATGCACACGGTATGTATGAGAAGATAAAATACTTTAAAGCTGTCATAAAGAAAAATTTTAAAAAGGCTTCTGTAATCTGCGTACATCACGCGACAGTTATTTGATACTCGAAACTATTTTAAATGCCTGCTCATTCTTCTATCAAATGATTACCAGACCTCTAAACGACCTTGCCAGAAAAAAATCAAATTCCAAGACAAAATATTAATAATTGGCTCGTTTTCATAGCGCCACAGTTTTTATAGTAATAAGGCTGTCGCATTAGGAGGCCGATTCACAAAACACTCCCCTGGGGCAAAATTGCTACCGTAAAATCATAAATGTAGAACAAAGGAATTGAACGCTGTTTTTATTGGGGGAACAGTAATATAATATACTTACATACACTATAATCGGTTTATTTCAATATCTTAATTAAAATTACTTGAAGGCACTGATAAAATGCTGTGAAAAATGCGAATTTGACTCAATCTGGGAAAGTAACTAAATATTGTTGAAAAAAATCAATTAATTCTAAATTTGTCTGAATACCAAAAGTTCTATAAATTTTGAGGAGTAAAATCTGTATCTCTAGTCACTCCACGTAAACAGGCGGGTTGTTTCTCAGAATTTGAATTAATTAAAATTTAAATTCAAGTTCCGTGAAAGTAATATTGTTCTGTTAACGTTTCCTCGTGGGGCGGTTATTTCACAGTACTTGGATAACAGAACTTTTTTTTTTTTTTTTTTTAAATAAATAAAACATACAACGAAGTTGCATTCCCACTCATTTGATTTATGTACTGTTGGTGTCACAAAGTTAAAAGTATCCTCCATGATGGACTATAGAAATGCATAAAAAACAAATCAGGAAAAATACAATAAAAGGTACATGCTCAAAAATACACAGACCCAATACAAGATGTTTACATAAAAAATACATGATAAGATTTAAAAAAAGAACAGAGTTTGTACCTACTTATGACTCGTTTTCCAAATAACATTTGAAAAAATAGGATTTCAATATATCGTTTCGAGATTTGTTAGAGTCTTTATTCTGTCATAATTCTTCAGGCAATTTGTTATAGTTAGTGTACGCAATGTATTCTAATGATTTCAGTCCGAACTTTGTTGAGTGTATTTTTGATATATGTAGTTTGTTGTCGTGTATTATATTGGTGAACGTCGTTGTTATAGTTCAGTTTTATATTTGAACTGAACTTGAACAGGACTTTCACAGATCATGAATATTAATCGATGATTCGTTCGAATTCTGTGAAATAACCCTTCCAGTAATTTTACTCGATTTTCTAAACAATATTTATTTATTTAACGCCATAAAAAGGCTTTGATAAGATTATAAGTTACAGTGACACAAAGGGGGGTTTCAGTAGTATTTAGGATAACATAAGAATGAATAGGACAAAAATAAAATATAAGAGATACAGTTTTTTTTTTAACTCAACAGTTGACTTTTTACAAAAAATAGAAATATAAAAAGAAATGTGTAACAGAGAACATTCTGTACAAGCTGAAAGAAAATATGTAAAGAAAGGTAACTTGATAGCAGGTTTCTAGTTTTAAAGTTTAAATAAGCAGATAAACACATTTCAAATCCATCTTTGTGATCAATTTTCACGCAGTTATGCTTTTTTATTGTTCTCTAGATTTTATGTCCGGGTTAAATCTTCCTCACAGGAAAAACTTAATCCTTCCACACACTTTTCCACAAATGCTAATCTAGTCAATTCACGCGATGTAATTGCATTGTATGTATACTAAATACAAAACTATACAAGAACAACACGTCAACCTACCAGAGACCATATGGGAAAATACTTCACCGACTCCAGATATTTTCATATCAGAGGGTTCGGCTCGATAGAACTCCTAACTGAACCGATAAATCCTACCGATCCCTCAATATAAATATTTAAAAAATCTTTCGTAATCCTACATGTATTTAATATGACTGATTTTTGCATTTTTATAAAAAGATTCTTTGACAAATCTAATAAGCCTAAATTTTTAATTAGAGAGCTAGGTATAATGCCAGTAGCCGAAATAACAAATGGTAATATTTTTATAGTCCGAGAATGCCAAATTCTTTTAATCTCATTTCCTAAATCTGTATATTTTCTAATTTTTTCAGAAACAGATTTTTGAATATTACAGGAATTTGGAATAGCGACATCAATGATATAAGTTATTTTTTTAATTTTGTCATGTAAAACTATATCGGGTCTATTATGACGAATCGTTCTGTCTGTTAGTATAGTTTTATCATAATATATTTTATAAAATTCATTTTCTAAAAACGAATTTGGTTCGTATTCATAATATGGTACTACATTACGGCAATCAATCAATTTATGTTTAATTACCAAACTTTGATGAATTATTTTTAAAACCTGATTGTGTCTAAAAGTATATTCGGAAGGCGCTAATATAGAACATCCCGATATAATATGTTCTATAGTTTCCGGAAAAGCCAAACATTTTCTACATAAATCATCAATTTGATTTCTATCTTTGATTATATACTTCCTATAATTTTTAGTATTAATGACTCTATCCTGAATGGCAAGCATAAATCCTTCTATTTCTGCGCTCAATTCTCCAATACTCAACCATTTGTTTGACGAAAGTTTGTCACCATACGTTTGGTTGAGATAATTGAAGTGTTTGGCGTGAATAATTTTATTTGACCAGGAATCGAATAATTCCTGGTTGGTATTTAAAAGAATGTTGGCATTATCGTCGTATAAATTTAAAGGTGTAATGTTTCTATCTGCCTTGCAAATTATTTTGTGCATTTCTGAACTATTAGCTTTCCTGTGGAAAAAAGTTCTTAGCATTTCTACCTGATTGTATTTCAAAGAAGTTATTTTGACTATACCTCTACCTCCTAAATTTCTAGGTAAATTAATTCGTTCTATAGCTGAATTTGGATGATGGCAATTAAACTTTGTTAACGTAGTTCTAATTAATCGTTCTAAGCTATCTAAATCTGTATTGGACCATTTAATTATGCCAAATGAGTACGTTAATAAAGGTATTGCCCAAGTATTTATTGCCTTTACTAAATTTTTAGCAGATAGATTGCATTTTAAAATTTTTCTGACTCTACTTTGAAATTTAATCCTAATATCATTTTTAATACTAGTATGATCTAATCTATTCGATTGCGGGTATCCTAAATATTTATATTTAATTATTATTAGATATAATTTTTCCATTTCTCTAATGCCCTTTAAAGTTAAACACATTTTTTAAAACCAATCAATTTTTTTTTAAGTTCCTTAAGGCAAAAGAATTCATTGTGAGATACGCGAGATAGCTGTATTGCCTTCCGAAGGCTCTGACTACTAACTAACTGAATTACTTTGTACAGCGTTTGATGATGAACCTCCAAAATCTGAATGAATTAGATATGTAAATATGTAAAATAATACTAATCCCAATTTTAAACACTTTCATCTTTTCTTTCGCCATTTCCAATGCAGTTAAAACCAATCAATATCATTCAAAATATACTGAATGTCTTTAGCAGAACGGTTGTCTCGAATCCTTCAGATTAATCAATTCTAATGAGGTCGTGTTGATGATCAGCGATCAGTGATCACCGTGTTCCGTGGACCACCCGGCTCCCGGCACCTTCATCCTTCCCTTCCCCTTGCCCAACTCCTTCCAGCCTCCGCCGCCATCTCCCGAAGGCCGCTGTTTAGCATAAGTCCCCTCTCGCCCAGTCCCACGCTATAAATACAAGCGCAAGTCCAGTATTACTACACCGAGCGTATTATTCGCAGCTGAGACACCTCAAAACGTCGGCACTGGGACCAACAAAGGTCTGGGACCACCTCTAAGGTAAAAAATCCGAATAAAAAACTCCTTGTCCGGTGATTAGAGCCTGCTCGCTTGATACAATGGGAAAAAACCTCACAAATAAATCTCCCTGACAAAGGAAATCAGGTGAAACGAACAAAAAACAATAATCATCTAATAAGCAAATATTCCGCGGATTAGTTCGACCTTGTTATATTATTATTTTTTATCCATCTATTGCGGTTTTTAGGCAAGTTCTAAGAGAAACGTTTATTTAATCTAATTTGTTTGTTTCCTTTTATCTGATCCTTTTGCAGCCTCGCGAGAAACAGCAAAATATAACACCCAGGACGAAGTGCAGAGATGGCATTTTTTCATGAGGAAAACAATTAATTTCATAGCATTCTTTAAGCATACTCTACTGAAGTTTTTTTGAAGTAGGGGAATATTTTGATAAAGCTATTTAAATTGTATTTTAGTCAGCTGAAAGAAAAAAAGCTGTTTTGGATTTTTTACATTTTTTATATTTTGTACCTTACATACTGTGTGGATCAAATTTAATAATGATTTTAATCTATAATTATTTTTGCACAAGAATCTTAAACGGTTGTTTCCTGCACTATTTACAAGTATAATTTCTTAAATATTGTTATGTATATGTAAAAGCCTAAATAAGCGTAAATAAATTAATAAATTTAGCATTAGACTGAAATAATTTTATTTATTTATTTTTCACAGAAATGGCAGATTTTATTTTCCTTGGGAAAGATGTACAGAGGGTAGTAGATAAAACAATTAATTTGTTCAGTGTTAAATTCGTATATAAAATTTTTATTTACATCCAAAATACATATATCGTAAATAGAAAGCTCAGCAAATAGCATCTGTCCTTCCAATGTCTACAAAAGAAATTGAGCTCTGGCGTAATGAAATTTGCACAGCTTTTCTTTTTCAACTGGCAGCGTTCTTTCCATCTTAGAGAAATCAATATGTTCTGGTTCGTTAAAAAAAATCTATAGGTTCATACCCATACGGAAAGAAAAACGTAAAAACACGGTTTAAAACGGGTAGTCAAGCGTAGAAATATTATAAATATTTTCTAACTGGCGCAGACCCGCGAAAAATCATGGGATATTATAAATACATACATTTACATGTAAGCTAAAAAGCGCAGACCCATGAAAAATAACGATATCTGACTTTACTTAAGAAAACTAATCAAAATAAATATTTTGTAGGAACGCATTTCAAAAAGAGAACTAAAATAATTTTCTGGTAAAAAAATAAATATATAATGGCTATTTTGAATTCTTGGCGTATTAGTTCCAATTTTTAAAATGACAACAATATGTATTCATATTTATTTGTGAGAGACAAATATATATTACTAGCGAGTTCCCGACATGCGTTGCTATAATAAAGAAATTACTATAGTAAAGAAATTGTATCTCCTTGCGTGTCCTTTCCCATTCGTCCCGTTCCCCTTCCGCCTCCTCTTCTTCTCCCGTGTCCCCTTCCCCTCTCGCGTTCCCACTCGGCCTTCTCCGCCTTCCCTCTTCTCACTCCCCTCGCCCTTTTCCCCCGTCCCGAGAACCCCCCGAGTTCCTCTCCCCCTTCCCGGGTTCCCCTCCCCCCTCGCGCATTCCAAACATTCATTCCCGTTACATTCAGTTTTCAAACAGCTCGCGTGCCACCGCAATTGCAATATTTTAATACAAATTTCATAATGCCAGAGCTCACCAGTGTATATAAAAACCATCGCTGGCAGGCACACATCAAATCCCCAAAGTTTCATCGCAATCGGAAGAACTGTTAGCAACGCATAATTTCATGATGCCAGAACTCACACTATTGTACGTATGTAGTAAGAATCGCGGGCATGCGCATATCAAATCCCCAAAGTTTCATCGCAATCGAATGAATGGTTTAGCAACGCATAGCATTCATCCATACATAGACAGAAGCAAACTTATTTTCATTATTATATAAATACCTAGATGTGCTTATATTATACAAAGATACAAATGAAATAAATTAAAGTTAAGTAAAAAAAAGTTTCTTACACTAATTGTGTCGTAAAAATAAATTTAGGTAAAGGGAACAGAAAAGGGAATGAGGGATAAGGATAGAAGATAAGTATTAATTTATGACCGTTCGAGTTACTTCTGTTCGATTTTATTTTTGGTATTGTATTATATTTAAGGTAGATCCTAATGACACCCAAATTCAAAACAAATCCTTACAAATCCAGGCAAACCCACAACCGAAATTAGTATTTTTGAAGATCGATGATGATGATTGATAATATGTAAATGTAACAAATTATGAGACGCGTGCCGCTTCAGATGAGTAAATATTATAATTTTTTTCGTGGCGGACAGTCACCTGCAAACAATTTTGGAAATTAGTGTTCGCGTGTATATTTTCATTAGTTCCTCTGAAGATCTGCCAGACGAAACATGTCACCCAAAGCGGCAGCAAGTAAAGGTGCAAAGTGAATTACAGTCACGTAATTAAGTGATTTTTGACATCCATCCGAATTATTCATGTGAATAAATATGTTATTTTAACTTTAGATTTTTAGAAGTAAGAAGAGAAAAATTTAATTAAAAGAATTCATTATGAGCGAAACTCAATGAAAAATTTGGAAACAGAAAAATCAGAAAAAGATATTTACACCCCTGGGACTCGAACCCAAGACCTCCCTACTTTCCAGGTGGGTGCTCTTATCCACTGAGCTAAGGTGTCGATATCCAATTCGGCCACCTTTAACTGTACCATACTTCGACTAAAAACCACCCATATTATCTTCATTTTTCTTAACGAATATTTTTATTGGCTGCCATCTTTATGTATGATTGCAAGATTCAACTCGAACTAAATGCAATCTAGATGGTGTCTGGATAAATTTTTATCCATTTTATTTAATGTGCGACATCTATTGACTCTTCTGCAAGTCTAGTATGAATATTATTATTTTTTAAATGAAGACATTATGAGCGAAACTCAATCGAAAATTTGTAAACAGAAAAATCAGAAAAAGATATTTACACCTCTGGGACTCGAACCCAGGACCTCCCTACCTTCCGGGTGGGTGCTCTTATCCACTTAGCTAAGGTGTCGATATCCAATTTGGCCACCTTTAACTGTACCATACTTCGACTAAGAACCACCCATATTATCTTCATTTTTCTTAACGCATATATTTCATTTAATTAAATATTTCAGTTTGAGGTTTTACTCATAAAAGTTAAAATAAAAAATAATAATAAGAGAAAAATTGGTGCTTTGTCTGAATTTACCTAAAGGTACTTAAGAAGAATATTTTTTAATTATCAAACATTAAAATTACTTCCGGTTCGAATAACTCGGATTTTTTAAATGTAAGTGTAATTTTGGAAATTGGAACTGATTGTTCCAAGAATTCAGACAAGCGATAAAGTGCTTAAAGTGCCTACAACACGATAATTTTTAAATAGAAAATAATTTACCTTATACATATTTTAAATACTTATCTGTTTTGTTAAATTTCTTTTTAAGTCAGTTTTCGTGATTTTTCAAGCGTAATTTCAATCGAATTTGAGATTTGTTGTCTGTTGCTTAAATAATTTGAAGCCATTCTAACTCTACCCTTTTTATTCCATATTTTTTTAATAACTTATATAAGTTTTCATATGCATTTTCCTTTTTTATATCTTCCTTAGTAATCATCGATTACTAAATTTAACGCTGTTTCGAATGAATTGTTATTTCTAAATCCAGATTGTTCGTTACAGAGGATGTTATTATTTTCTATTACACTTCAAGTTGAAAAATGATGATGTATTCCATCACTTGCTCTTATTTTGGTAACATGTTCCAAATCGAAAGTCTTCATATATTTTTGTGTTCGAAATCTTTGGAATCAGTTTCACCATAGACGTTTTCCATTATTCAGGTAACATTCCTGTTCTAATGATTCGATCATTAAACTAAGAAACTGTTCTTCTTGGCTGGGCTTCGATTTGTTTTTCGGCAGTATTCTTTGGAGTTTCTGACCGTATATTATCTTAAAATTAAATTCGCAATTTTTGACGTGATAATGTCTTATATATCGATGAATGCCGGCTGCTCACGGAAAGGCATGGCTCATTGTCACGTTCCGCCTGAGCCGAGCGTGCAAGCGTTCGGCCTAAGCGGCTTGTGACTCATTTATCTCTCTTCCACTCCATCGTTATTATATGACGTTATCACGTAAAATTATAGTCCGTAAACCGACTTTACAGACAACCAATTTTTTTCTTCAAAATTAAAAGCTTCTTCTTTTATGGTTGGGATGTTTCTGTTGACTTCTTCTAGACTAGTCACAAAATATTTATTAAACTTACTGATCTCGTTCTTTTCGTCAACCAATTCTTTTGGGAATATGATATCTTTTTCCACATCTTTACATTAATTTTTCATTATTGACTTGAGTGTTTTACACATTTTCGTTGGATCTCCCTTTCCTGCTCAATTTTTGTGATGAAGTATTATTTTTTTTTGTATCTTTAATAAATTTTTAGTACTCACTTGTTTTGATCTGCTCTAAATCTATTCATATGTTTGTTATATTTGTAAGTTTTGCTATTTTATACGATTTATCTCGTTCATGTTATTGTTATCTTTGTTTTTTAGAATACCAATTCAATTTAGGAGGCGGAAATGGGTACCGCCGCCCCGGAAACCTTTATTGGATAACCAACACCTCTGCCATAGATCACCCCAAGTGGTTCGCTACGTTTGGTGATTTAGCAGGGGTGCCCGGGTTCATGGGGTGAGGTTTGTCTAGATATTGAAGGCGGATGACCAGGACACACTGAACCCCAGATTCCTACCCATCCCTTAAATCCTTTTCCTTCCCAGAACTCTCCTCCCTTTCCTTTCCTTATAAAAACCCTCCACACAGCATCTCCAAAGATGACACAGGCCTTGAGGGAAATTATTTTCCTCAGGGCCTCCTGTGTGGAGCTCATGTAAAAAAAAAAAAACCTATCGATTATTGGTTTTAACTGCTATGCTTTGTTCAGGTATTATTTTTTTTGCATCTTTCATATGTTTTACTAAAACTTCAGCTATTTTGTTAAAAATTAAATTAAATTTATTAAATTTCTAAGTTATTTATTCCTTTCTTTTCTATTGCAATCTTTTCATATTTCTTCTATTCATCACTTTTTGGTATTTTTTTCTTTTCCGTTTTTTCCATAACCATGATGCTATATGATCTGCAACTGTAGGTAATTAATATTTATACATTTACACGTTTAATCCACAATAATTCATGTTTATTCGACATCTATGAGTGTGCAGGTTGTTTAGCAATATTTTCCATTGTCAGACGAGCATATATAATATATTATATAATATTATAGTAAGAAATCTCAGACTTTTTGTGTCGCGTCAAAGCATGTGCCTTTACGATAGCAAGAATTTGGCATGCGTTGCAATGCCAAGGAAACCAAAAATTAACTAACTTTCGTTCTTAACTGTCTTTCTTCTGCATTTGGAGTCAATATTAAAATGTAAATGGATAGGCATCGAACTTCCTACCTATAATTTCCATGTAATTGCTATAACATTTAATGATATGCATTTAGCTTTTTAACTCAATTCACGGAAGTATAGACCTAACCGTCACTTCAACCAATGTTACTTTTACTTACTTAACCGGAGTTTAAGAGTAACCTATAAACTTACTCCGGGCAAACAAAGCTTCGCGTTGTCGGTTATTATTGTTAGTACAAAGACAAAGTTTAAGTGCGGTAATTGTAATTATTATTACATAAATGCTGGTGATTGTTAACGACGTCAGGCCCGGCTGCCTACATGGACGTTGCTTGCGCCGGGAACTTAGCATGATGATGGAATAATCGTACTTGATTCAAAACTAAATACATAATGATGCAGTTCACAGTGCTCTGGGAAAGTGAAGTCACGTAAAGTGATGTGAGAGAGAGCGGATGAGAATTTGGTGGTTCGGAGGGTGGCAGTAGTTGGCAGAATTAGGTAGATAAAGATCGTACTTACGTGACATGAATTGCATGTTCAGAGAGTCGTTAATAATTTAGGGAGGTAACTACAGAGGCAACAAAGTATAGAATGGAAGATTGATCGCCAAAGTTATTTTTAATATGGCCAAAATAAAGAAACCAGTCTCACACCAATGAATTAAAGACCCTCAAAACTATATACGATTCTTAACTACGGCCGGAAGTAGACGAGTGGACAAACGTGTTGGGCTCCCACCCAGAAGTCGGGGTTCAATCCTCTGATAATCCTCTGAACTCTGGTCATCCATCAATGCTCGAGCAACTTCTTACGCTTATAATGATAGAAGCAGGGGGGTTAATAAATTGTCAGGTTATTCGTAACCCCGTTGAAATTTCTAGTTATAAATCGCAACATTTGTAAGCCCTTATTAGAGATTTCCGTTACGTGATTAACAAATGAAAGAAAAGTGATGCCTCAGTCTTTAATTTGTGCTCAAATTAAAATCTGACAGTTTGAGGTATTTAAGTATTTTCATTCACCAAATTATTGTAAGTATATTAGGTAAGTATTTTGAGTAATTATAAAAATTGAAATATATTTATAATAGCATTTAAAAACAAGATAAGCAAGATTGGACCAAGCTGTAAACCCTGTGGAACTCCACTTACTGCATTTTTTTTCCGACAGGGATGATTTTATTTTAACAAATTGTTGTCCACCGGTAAGGTAGCTCTTAAATCGAGCCTTTTAAAAATTCCACATATACCAAGCTTTCCTAATTTTCAAATAAGAATTTTATGGGAAACTGTGTCAAAAACTTTTCTAAAATCAGTATAAACAGAGTCTACTTGTTTTTTCTTTCTTTAAAAGCATTGGTTATAAAATTTTCGTTGATAATTAAGTTGGGTAAAGTACTTCTACCTAACATAAATCCAAGGTAATAAGGCATAAATTAAGTGAAGATGATTAGATTACAGGTTTTATTTGTGTAAAATGTTTGTCCAGTATTAAACATTACACATATAATTAATATTGTGAATATAAATTTCCTTCTTTTCATGTAAAAGCCCACTAGGGCGTAAATAGATATAAATAAATGAATATTATAAATAAGTTGTCTTAACGTATTCTTGGTGTATATATTTATTTACTATGTATTGAAACAATCAAACTAAAACATAAAAATATCATTAAAGCCCTTCATCTTGCCCAAGGCAGCCAGTGCATTGGATAAAAAATAATCCATCAGGTGACATTGCTACAGTTTGTAAGACAAAGAAATTAAGTTTTCCCTGTAACTTAAGAGAAAAAGAACCAAGAATTTACCAGCACAATCATAATTTGAAAATGGCTTTGAATGCCGAAACAGCTGTCACAATAATATAAATTAAAAACTCGCAGAACTCAATAATAACACCAGTTACACTACGATACATCTATTTTCTAATGTCTTAAATTTTAAAAAATATACATTTTTGGTTTGACTGAGGATCTAAACTTTCTACCTAGGAACCGGGTCAACCACGTTAGCAACGGAGCCAAATCCCCGTTGGATAAGACCGACTTTTATTTTGTATATTAACTGTTGTAATGTCATTTAATTTCAGAGATATACATTGCCCACATATGTTCCGTGATTGCCACCAAAAGTTGATAGAATGCACTTTCATCGACAACGAGTCTATTTTCCGAGTTTTAGATAGATCGGATGTCGGGAAGTGGGCTAATTTCCTCTTCCAAAATTCCACTTCATTCATACATTCATTCAATCACGAAAACGAAAGTGAAATTCAAATAGTTGTATTTAAAAATAAATTGAGTTAAAAAACACAATAACGGATAACTTACGACTTGCAACATAAAAACTTTCGATAAATTTTGTAACTTATAAGATTACATAAATATTATATTCCTACCAAATCGGACATGTCGAAAAATTATTAAAATTGTATGCACACATTTAGTATTAATTTAACTATTTCGTGTGTTTTGAAAATATTTCCTTCTTGTTAGACAGAGAAATAAACTTCTTTGTTATCCTAACTGACCACAGACCATGATGCTTATTTACATTAGTAAATAAACACGTAAAAAAAACAACATAAATAAGACATACATAATTCCAATTTCCAAAATGAACCGTGACAGAAGTAAAAAACTTGCCCCTGACATTAAGTTAATAAGCGTCGGATGGGCGATGAATTTTTTCACAAATTCTTACCTGCCTCCTTTGTCGGCAATTATTACCTTCCTATCGGTGTGGGATTTGAGTTATTGCCGATTTGTTTTTGGCAAACGAGGCTCTAGATCACCCTAGGTAGCCTTAAGGCTTCCACGTTAATGCTTCGTGGCGTCCGTGGCTATGTAATATAGATCCTCGACACTTAGTGATGAGGAAAAAAAAGGTTTTGCAGAAATTAAAAAGTAGGTTTATCAAAAGGACCTCCGAGGTGTTGTGGTTAAGAAATATATTTATGGGAAGTGAATTTATATATGTGTCAATATCTTAGTTCTCCTCTCAGGAAAAAAATGTATGAGGGTAAATGTATCTTAATGGTTAAACATTTAAAAATAATATTGTGATGAAAAGAAACGTAAACATTTTCAAAATTCTGTGTGCAGGCGACTAAAAGTAAAACTCTTAAAAGAACGATGAAGAATTTAAAAAATATATTTTACTAGCTTTCCCCGCGGCTTCGCTCGCATGGTATTACGGGAAATTACTGTAGCGCTTGCACTTATCAATTATCTCCCCCCCCCCACCCCACCCCCATCCCCACCCGCATTCCATATATTCATTCCCTTACATTCAGTTTTCAAACATCGCGCCTACCACCTAAATTTCATAATGCTATAGCTCAAAGAAAAAAAGAATTACTTATCCAATTTTGTTCATTCGTTCGGAATTTATGCGCTTACAAACATTTCGGATGTTTATTTTTAATTAAATATTTGAAAGTTTGTGAATATAATAAAAAATTGCACTATTTATTCAGTTCATTTATTCAGTCTTTATAATCGTTACGAATTATATTTTTAATGTAGGAACTGACATTTATTCCAAAACAGAAGTTTGTCCAAAAAAATAAAACATATTCTAATATTTGAATTTTTTGAAGCAGTAGCAATCGTTTCCATGGAAACGATTTTTTTCTGACGTTAGCAAAAATTTGCTTTAGTTAGCGACAGAAAACGTATAACAAATATAATATATTAATATTTATAATTTCATTACGCCAGAGCTTACCATCATATACAAAATATAGTCTGCGCATATAATTTAGCTTTCTATTGGTGAATGAATTTTTAAAGTCTTTATATTGTGTTATGCGTGAAAAGGTCACAAACAAACTCGAGCAGTTTCGCATTTATAATATTAGTATGGATTTATTACCTAATAAACGCCCTTTTACGGGGCTTTTAAATATATAGCATAGTTAGACGTATACATTATTTATTGTACATAACTGAACTGCCTCAAAAACAATATTTTATATTTGTTTAAAGATAAATTGAAGATGTCCACTGACTTGGTATAATTGTTTCCTTCCATTTTCTGCACTGAAATAAATCCTGACTTCTAGTATTATGTCGTGGAATTTGGAAGCTTTTCAATTCAAGCAATACCGGACTATCATTTAGAATTTTATATAGAAAAACCAAGTCAGTGAACATTCTTCTGTCTGAAAGTTTGAGCATATTCATATCGTTTAAAATAGTGTTGTAGTTCAACATAATAGCTGGAATACCCATTTTAAAATTTAGAAAACGTAAGAATTTGTTTTGTATTCTTTCAACAGCTTATATATGTATATTATAAGGTCGATTCTAGAAGGGAGAATTGTACTCAAATTGACTTCTAACGTAAGCAAAATATGACAGTTTTGTATGACATTTAGAGTGGCGATACCCCATTGTACAAATCATTTTATACATCTGTTCCATGGTGACTACGCTCATTAGCCAAACTATATTCGTTTTGAATTTCAGAAATTTATATACTGGCAAAGCTACCACACTTACATGTGAGGAAAGGAAAGGAGGAGAAAGGTATAGAAAAAGGTTGCGAAGTGTCTGGCAATTCAGAAAGGTGATTCTGTAACTTTTGCGACCGCGTATCATGTTAAATAGGCTATAGCTGAACAACCTTAAAACATTATCACAGTTTAATTTTACCGACTGGCCCAGTGCATGAGATTGCAAATATTCCGGTTCCCGCGTCCGCTCAGTTCGGCTGTTTTACATTCCCTCTCGTGTCACCCTCTAGTTGCTACGATTTTAATTTTGTATCAAGTTTATTATAAAATATAACGTTACTTGTAAATATATTTGAGCCGCATAATCAAGAGTTCTTATTGGCAAACATCCCCAACACACGCATCTCAGTTTACAAGGCCGTATACGAAACATTTTGACATTTTTCTTTAATGCGGAATACCGTATCGTGCTAACAAGCTAAATACTGCGCTTACACCAACTCTTAAAAGTAGTTACCCTAACGCCAGAGATGACAGTGGGTTTTGCCGCGTGTTCCTCGATAAGAAATGTCAGTCCAGGTAAAAATTTGCGATTCAAATGTCATCGCGTTCAAACATCAAAATAATACGACAAACGGATAATCATTTGTGAACCCTTGTTAGGCTTACATTAAAGAAGTTTTCATAACTAATAAATAGTAATTCGTGTTTTTAAGGCGGCACAAAACCCTAATAATAGAGGTTTGCTCACATTTTAATTAATACCGATGAATTCGTAACTAAACTTTTTTTTCGAGCTGATACCCGAGGATGGTGAAGTTATTTATATTTAAGATTAATTAAAACAGTACCCTAACCTTAATATATTTAACGTAAAATGGTTTGAAAATTTTATAATCCGTTTATCAAATATAAATTTAGCGGTAGGCACCAGATTTTATTTTTATAGAAGATGAATTTAAAAACTTTCGGGGGAATTCGTTTGGGAAACATCTGAACACATTAATCGGAATAAATTAAAATAATCCCGGCGGAAAGACAAAATTTCCAGGTCTGTCAGGGCGAATTCGACCGTAGGCTCGTCCAATACGCCGGCCCCGCACATATATTTGTGCACACGCTTTCTTCACTCGTTAAGATTCCCACATTATTTTGAGTGTTTGGTAGGGCGAATTCGACAGCAGTTCCGCCCAAAATACCGGGTCGCGAGTCGCAATTTGTGTGTACGGCTTTTTTACTTACGTCATTAAGGATCTGGCTATATTTTAGGGTATTGTGTCGTCTTAAGTAGATAATTAATACATTTAACACACGATAAGCATAGACGGATCATAGAAAATCACAGAAATTTGACAGTCGATAACGCACGACGGACGCCTCCCGATATCCGACAGATTTTGACTTTTCGTCTTAATTGTCCCGTTGTCTCAGCACGCACAAAGGGAATTATTTTCTACTCCGAGCTGAAGTGAAAAGTCAATTGTACGAGAAGAATATGAATAAATTTTCCTGTTCCAAGCGGGAAATACTTTCAGTAAAGCTGTAGGGAAATATAGCACCGTTCAAAAATGAAAAGCTAGTTTCTTTATTAATGTTTATAGATTGTTTAATAAATATGTTTAATAGAAATCCTATCTCTGCTGTATCTGGGGATTTGCCTCAAAGAAATTGATAGCTGATCTGCAGGTGGTTCAAAATCGTGCTCTCAGAAATGTTTTTGGACTTCCATGGGATACCCATGTCAGAGATATCTATTCGGTTTCCGGTATTCTTCCAAAAACAATCCTTCCTAAACATGAAATCACAAGCACCATCCTACAAATTACTCAACAATCAACTCACACTAACATCAAGCCACTTTACAATCAAGACATCCACCCTCACAATACTCGAAATAACAATAAAATCCGCGTATCTCAAATACATACTACAAAATATGGGATAAAATCTCTGAACTACATTGCCTATACTCTTTATAATTCGCTTCCCGATATGTACAAGGGAATCCAGCAAAATAAAAAAATTCAGAGTAATGCTTTAAGAATATTTTTTAAATAGGTTTAAGGATGAAATTATGTAATTTTCTTGTCATGTTCAATTATGTCTTGTTTCCCTTTCTCTTCTTTTCTTTTTAATTTAGTTGTAATCATCCATATTTGTATATTGTTCCTTTTTTCTTTAATTGTTTTCTATTGTTTGTTTGTTCTACTTAACCTGTCTTTTATTTTTCGTCTACATTGTATATGAAATTTATATTTTTTATATGTAAGCTCCTATGTAAAATTGTTATTTCCTCTCACCTATGAATTGTATGTTCCTCCTGTCCTAAAATGAGTTCTGTAACTCATCGGGATTGCCCTGGCAAGAAATAAAAACAATAAAATAAAAAAAAGTCCAGATGTTTCTAAGTTTCCCTTATGCTTCCTCCTTCCCTTCTCGATGCAATAGAAAATCATCAGACGCTGGAAGAAGGAAGAATATAATCGGTCACAAGCCACGACCTTCGGGATCGTAATCCGATTCAGAGGCCGGCAAATAAAGCAATCACCGCGACCACTTGAAATAGAAGACACTAGGTGACTTCCCTGTTAATTTGCTTTATGTATGTTTGAGGTGTTAAATGACGTTCCTGACGTACATTAACCAGTGATTTCTGTCTTTATTTTCAGTATAAAAATGTTAATGAAATTTAGGTCTCCGGTGATATTTTTGGTTGGATTTCAATAATTAAATAATTAGATGACTTACATAGCGCTGTTTTTGTGAAAAACAACTCTCAAGGCCGCTATACAAATTTACAATATATTTCTACAATGCTCTATTATACTTCTAACTACAGACTAACACATTACAACTTACGGCTAATTGTGAGATATTTTGGAATACCTGCATTAAATTTAATTGGAAGTATATTAAAATTTAATAATGTTTCTTTGTTTGTCCCTTACGCATTCCTAAACTGTTCATCCGATTGGGATGAAACTTTGGTATTTTGTTGTGCGCATGACCGAGATGGTTTTTATATATAATGGTGAGCTCTGGCGTTACGAGATTATTTCCTCCACCATTCACCCGATTGCGATGACACTTTGATGATTTGTTGCGCGCCCGCGAAGGTTTCTATACATATTAGTGGGCTCTGGCGTTATGAAATTTGTACACAAAATTGACTGTAGGTGGCGCGCGAGTTGTTTGAAAAATGTATGTATTTTATTTAGTTTAGCGGCAGGGAGGGAAGGCAGGAGTGGGAAGACGGGAATGAAGGAGGGGAAGGAAATTCGCGAGAGGTGGGACTAGGGAGGAAGACGCGGAAGGTGGAATGGGAACTCGAGAAGGGGAGGGGACTCCAGGGGAAGGGGACTTTGGAGGAAGGACAAAGAATTAAAACGCAAACACTTTGTTTCTTCGAGTGGCATGGTACCGGCTAGTTATTAATAAAAAATGGACCGGAATTCATTATTGAAAATCTTTAAAGCTAAATTGCTATTTATGTATTCTTAAAAATCAAACTCAATATGTTACCTTTATTTTTTAATCCATTTAATTTTTCTCAAATACTTCTTTTTTTCAGTGTTCAGTTGAAACAGTTATTTAACCACTGATAAAAAATGGCTCTAATTAATTTTATTTCAGTCGCAAGTAAAATAAATGTGGTCAATTTTTTTAATGCAGTCCAATCTAGCACGTGTTTTATCGATGTCGCAATACCCACTAAAGCCCAATCAGCCTCAAGCTCAGGGCATTTTTGTTCATTTTAATGGCGGCATAAGCAAACAGAGAACAGATGAACACGAGAGATAAGAGGAATAGAATTTGCTGCAAGGATGAAAGAAATATAGGTATTATCGTATTCGTTGCTGAAATGAACACACGGAGGTACTTCCGTGGTTGAGTGGTTACGATTTTTGCCTACAAATCCGGAAGTCGCAGGTTCAAATCCCGTGCAAGTAAAATTTTGTTTGTTTTGTTTTGAAGAGTTCTATATCACATGTAATAAAAATTATGTAACATGTTACTTAATTTAGCTATCTTAAAAATAATAATATTTGGATGATTTATATAGCGCCGTTTTTGTGAAAAATCACCTCAAGGGCGCTGTATCTTAGTTAAGTAACAAATGTTACTTAATTAGCAATATTAAAAATAACTTTATGCAAGTGTAGTAATGATTAGTTTTTATTAGGGAAGGTAGTGGGAGGGGTATCGAAACTGGTAGCAGATAAATAAAAAATTAAGTTACAAATGCACATGTGAAATAAAAATCTCCAAAAAACTCTAGAATTTTTTTTTTATTATTTTTTATTTTTTATTTAGTAAAATATTATACATTATTTATGAAATGTTTTGACTGTCCAACTAGGATGATTCTCGTTTTAGTACCATGATTTGTACAAAAAATACAATATATGGACCATGATTTGTACAAAAAAAGAGGGAAAATCGAGGAAATAAAAAGAAGAGAAAGAATAAAAAATAAAATTAAAAAGTTTAAAACATATTAGCTGTTATTTAGTTTTTAGAATAGTTATTAGAAAAATATTACTTATAAAAAGGTTTATATGTATTGGTTCTTTTAAAAGGAGGATTAAAACATATAGGTATTAAAACATGTAGGTAAATTGTTACATAGTTAATGCCCAAGAAATATTTAAAAAAATTGTTTTATCCATTTTTATTATTTCAGAATTTATTATTTAAAAAAACACGTGGTTTATTTGCGGCACGTCTCAGACTATTAAATAACTTCAGTTGAACCTGGTGAAAGAAAATCTTTCAGAATCGAAACGTTACTTGAAATGATCTACCACTACATTAAGCCTCAGAAATTACCCCAATTAGGGATGGGTTCAGTTAACGTGTTGAATATTGTATTTTTTTTATAATATTATTTTTTTTTCCTTGTTATATAAATTTTGCAGAGCTTTTCTGTCTAAAATTTATTGGTTTGCGTAAATATTACCAACTCGAAACTTTATTTCCATCATAATCTGAATTTTCGACAATTTAGTTCCAATTTTGAAATTGGCGATTCAAATCATTTTCTGTTCAAAACATCACATCTTAAGTAGGTACTACTTGTCCGAATTCTCCAGACAAACAAGTTCAATTCCGAAAATGAATCGTATTCAAATCTAAAGTTCTAGAGTTCGTTGAACCGGAGTTGCAGACAGAGGCACAAAAAAGATTAGTATTTTTATTTGAAAAAGAGGGAAAGCTGTCAGTGGCAGGTACATATATCTTTAAGTACTCGTTTTGTTAAAAACAATTTGGATCACTTTAATCTACAACACACATGCTTAAATCGCCAAACAATCTTCCGTTTGCATTAGCGATGAGTAGGTAAAGCCGTTTTTCGCAGGCCTCCGAGGAGCAGTTCCTTTTAAAAGAACTCGAGTTCTAGGAGTGGTTCCGGGTTCCGAGTTATTTCTACGAACTGGGTACTGAGTTACTGAACTGGGTACTGGGTACGGCGGGTGCCGCGACGTTCGTATGACGTGAACTCGCGAGTTACGCGGACGCGGTGGGCCGGAAAGCAACACTGCCGAGTGCTGGGTAGAGGCATTCGGGTCCGAGTCCGGGGCCGAGTTCTCAAGGAGCGATTGATTTGAAAAAGTAATGGGAATGGGATCCGCTTCCTCCAAAGGACTCGAATTCATGAACCCATTCTGGCTGAACCTAAGCATCGCTATTCTGAACACGCGCCATCGATCTCCCATCTCTCTACCTCGTCAAATGCCAAGGAAGAAACAATTTAAAATCGCGATGTTTTGACTTTGACGTAATATTTTGTGGGTTTATTTTATGCTACCGTATATAATATTTACCGAAACACATTCCTTGGACAATAAACTATGCCTAAAAACAACATTACTCGCGTTTATTTGATGAATTTGTATGTTTTACGATCTTTTTCACAAGAACGGCGCGACAGTGACGCAAGCCAATCTCGACAGCTCGAAGGCGGGAAAAAATCTCAGCCAGAGGGCATGAACAATTCCACATAAATTATTCCGCTTAGCTAGGTGTGTTCACGGAATCTTATACCTTAAGAACAAGAATGCCTCAAGCGATTCTGACCTTCTTCATACGTTTTCTTTATACATAAGGATTAAAATCGCATTACAATTTTTTTTTTTTTTTGGCAGTCCAGCGGGTCACACATCACCATTTACATTCTGCATCCTCAATAGTTATACTATGAAAGTACGTATGAACCGCAGTAGGAACGAGGTGAAATGGGGAAGAAACGGGGAAGAAACGACGAAGAAACGCTCCGCCCCGCGGCTTTGGCTAATTTAAGGGCGGGCTGGCGCAAAGTGGCATTGTTTCCGCACCATCGGCATTGGCGGTGTTATCACCGCGCCGGTGGCCACCTAGAAGAGCAGAGGTTGATGGGTGGTGTTGGCGTAGATCACGGCTTCTGCGGTGGGGCTATTCCGGCTCTATTAAGATATCACAGGTGGACAACACAGGGTTAATAAGAAATAAATAAATTACAATTCGTAATACATAATAAGTACCTACATTTATTTATTTAATAGTGATGAATGCGCAATGACCACAACACAATATACAACCCCAAGAAGAAGGAACTAATCGAATTCCATCACGGAAAAATCCCGAGAAGATGTTCTCCCATTATCTTCTCCTTCATCTTCCCCCGTACAATTAAGAATAGACAGATCTTGACAAATTGAATACATGAGCGTAGAAGTTCTTTGATATATTTTAGAAATTTTTCGCATATTTTTATTTTTCTATTACCTTTTTTTGTTGACGGTTCGATGCTTTTCTTGGGGCAGTAACAGCTTTTATAGATTACACGCCAATAGTTAAACGTATAACGCTCAAATGCACAGCTTATGATGAAATTGACTTTCCGATCTAAAAATATTGTGACGACTTCAAACCAAAAATTGTGTGCAAATTAAAAGACGTAAAAGCTCAGTCGATCTATAAATTTCACAACCCAGAGCTCACGTTCACTTACTCACATTAGATCACCTGTTAACATGTGTCAAACCATAAAGTGTTCCACATTTCCTCCCACTGAGTAATTTCATAATATTATGTGATACAGATATAAAAACCAAAAAACTAATCACCTGTGATCACCCGGTATCAAAATATCAGACCAACTTTCCCAGAAATTAATTAATATTCGGAAATAACTCTTTCTTCTCGCCGTCAACATCTCGCGATCAACGAGAGCGATAATGATGAATGGAAAATCACCTACCACACCATTTAGCAATCAAAATCACCAATCTGATCCGATTTGTTTTTTTTATAAACTATTGTTAGCCTGTGTCACACGGAGTGATTTTATCGCTGCTACTTGATTAGTAATAGTTTAATGTCAGCATAGTAGCCTTCCAAGTAGTTAATCGGGGTTTGATTGCCAACCTTGGCCATTAAAAAAATATATTTATAATCCATTCACACGAAAAAAACTTTAATACGTGTTTTTGACGTGATAACGTCTCATAAATCGGTGAACGCCGGCTGCACTCACGAAAAAGCATAACTCATTGTAACGTTCCGCCTGAGCCGAGCGTGCAAGCGAGAGCGCGGAATAAGCGTTCGGCCTAAGCGTTCGGCTTGTGACGCATCTATCTCTATTAAACTCCATCGTTATTATATGACGTTATCACGTTAAATTATCGCCCGTAAACCGATTTTACAGACAACCATTTTTTTTAAATTTTCTCATGATTTTTCACGAGTCTGTGCTAGTGCTTAATAATATTTTGATGAGTTCTGTATAAAAAGCTAAAATATCTGAAAAAATGAGCAAACTGAATGACTTCTTTGGAGCTGATGACCCCGATTTAGAGCTATTTGGAAAGCATTGCATAGCGGCAACTGTATTAGAAGATATTTAATTCTAGCCGCCAGAAACGCGCGTCACCGCTGCACAGCGTCCCTATCGCCCCGACTCGTCTCAAATCGATAGATGCTTTCTCAAGTTTTTGATCAGAATTTCCTGTAGATTATTTCACTACAACTCTCAATTCCTGCTTCCCGCAGCTCCGCATAACTATCTTCTAGTGGCTACAAGAAATGGCCGTCACTCGCCGCGCCAAAATAGCAGCGACTAAATCGCCCTGTGTATCAAAGGCTTTACCTAAATCATACCAGATCGGCGGCACGACTTCAAAGCGCTTGGTCGCAGTAAAAAAGCAATTTCGCCCATGAAACAATTATAATTATTGTTGTAATACAAACGAGGTGGGATTGGGTAATCACACGATGTTTGTTTGCCGCCTCGGACGGGGGACGGGACGGGGACGGGGTTCCGGACGGTTGCCGATGGCGACAAAGGAAGACGCTAATAAGGATGCGAGGCAGGGCTGCCACGATCATTTCATTAATACAAACCCGTTTATTATGGCTACTCTATTAAATTTAAGTTACTTGCCTCGTGCAGATAAGACCAAAAAACATGCAAGGTGAAAGTTGGATGGATTTAAATAGGAACACAACTATTTTTGGCGTTCATATTCCTCTTAATCTTGAGTTAGACCAGTGATTCCCAAAGTGGTCCAGGTGGACCCCCAGGAGTCCACGGGAGACTCGACGGGGGTCCACGTAGGCGTGATAAAAATATGGGGGTCCACAAGTTGTAAGTGGGGGTCCACGAAAATTTATCTGATTTCGAGTAAGTTTAGTAAAGAACGATAATGTTGGCTTGGCTTTACCTGTAAATGTAGGCAAATAGTACACTAGTATTTCGGTGAAATACTTGTGTACTATCCCCCCCCCCGTTGTGACAGACCACAACTCCAGCGTTATATTCAATATTCAGTACAAAGCTTGTCGAGTTTTGAGAAAATGGTAGAAATGTTGCAGCAGGGGGTCCACCGAAACCAGTAAAAAAGTGGTCTACGAGAAAAAAAGTTTGGGAACCTCTGAGTTAGACTAAGGTGTGTTTTGCACATCAAAAACTCGAAAAAATAGGACCACAAGTGCAATTTTTGGCAAACGGAGTTTACCGAAATACACCATTCGATAGAAAATAATATGTAGCTGTATTTTCTTAAATATAACTACAGCTATAAACATTATAAATAGTGCTAAATAGTAATGATCATTTTTAAAATAACACGGCGGCAAGGGGTATACAATACAGGGTGTATCAGTACGTATCCGAAAGATTTTAACCAACGATTTTTGAGCAAATCTGGATTAAAAACGGTGAATCCATGACAGTTGATCCCCCTTCAGTTGGCCCCCCTCCATAATTTTATACAATTCGCAGTCCGTTTACGGAAATTACGGGATGCCTACTTACACAAAATATAATTAATTGTCTCCGATGAGGTATGCAGAGAGGATTTACCGCCGAATAACAAAATTCAAATGCATTAAGGATAAAACTACATATCAATATGCTGTGTATACCAGTGTACAAGTACAAAAAATTGACCCTTTAAAGAAATTAGTTTGATATCCATATAAAATTATTAGGTATTTATGTAGTCGATTTAACGTTTAAAATGGGTAAGTAATACACAAAAAAATATCATTTTATAATAATTATAGTTTCGGCCAATTGTCAGGGGATCAACTGTCGGGTCACCAAAAAGTTTGTCATTTTTCTGTCTGTTTGTGGTTCAACCAATCGCACCACGTGAAACGCATTCCGTCTCGTTCCAGCGTCGTAAGATAAATGAGTGCGTATCAAGTAGCAGTGTGATCAGTGGCAATATTTAATAGTTTTTTTTAATTACATAAAATATCATCGGACCGCAAAATGATTGCCGTTCTGAGATGCCATGATGAAGTAATCACTAAACTGGGAAAGGAATGCATGCACCAGAAATTCATGATTTTTTATATAGACTGAAAACTTTTTAAACTTTTTTACTTACTGTTAAAAATTTTTTTTTATATTTTTAAAAACATCTTGGAACAATAAAGTAGGTATTTAAGTGAATTTTTTAAAAAATATTTTTTTAATCGTAGGCGTATTATAAAGCTGGCAACCCTGTCATTGCTAATGACATAATATGCGTATGGGTTAAGATTATAATAACGAGGATAGTCAGAGTAGATCTTCCTCACCACAGGAGGTCTCTAACGAATAACAAATCAGGGGAAATTCAAACGTATTAGGGAGAAATTCACATTATATCTAATTTAACCAATTTTGCATGCAGGACGTCGCCAAATAAAAGATTGTTTAAATTAATGTTATAACAACCGCAAACTTTCTGCTTATTACTTGCTATTGCACTAAATATTTATGAAAATATTTAAATCGCTCGAAAATATTCTAATAAGGATTCGACAGGAACGCCGCGGCCGTTTGTTACGATATAATGTTTTCGGGTTATGTAGTATTTCAAAGTTTATAATAACTAAATGTCACCATCAATATAAACATGTAGAAAGCTTAATTCAAATACGAGAAAACCTTAAAAAAATAATTTTGGAAATCCAGTTTTCTAATTACGAATGTATTCTGAGGTCAATCGGAGAAAAGTCTTAGTTATTATTATTTAAAATTTTTTTTTGAAACTGACAATTCGTGATAGAATTTCATTATAATAATATAATAAAATAAACTTAATTAAATGAAGACATTATGAGCGAAACTCAATCGAAAAGCTGGAAACAGAAATATCAGAAAAAGATATTTACACCTCTGGGACTCGAACCCAGGACCTCCCTACTTTCCGGGCGGGTGCTATTGTATTGCATTTAGTTCGAGTTGAATCTTGCAATCATAAATAAAGATTGCAGCCAGTAAAATATGCGTTAAGAAAAATGAAGATAATATGGGTGGTTCTTAGTCGAAGTATGGTACAGTTAAGGGTGACCGAATTGGATATCGACACCTTAGCTCAGTGGACAAGAGCACCCGCCCGGAAAGTAGGGAGGTCCTGGGTTCGAGTCCCAGAGGTGTAAATATATTTTTCTGATTTTTCTGTTTCCAGATTTTCGATTGAGTTTCGATCTTAATGTCTTCATTTAATTAAATATTACAATTTGAGGTTTTACTCATAAAAGTTAAAATTAAAAAAAAATAATAATACTTATAAACTTATTTCCACTTAATTTATTTTTGACCGTGACCACGTCTACTGCTAAAAGTCAAATAAGTTTAAATCGGTAATGAAAAAAAAATATAAAAACACAAACATATTTTATTAGACAAATGAATTATAAATATTACTCTCATCTCACTTTTCTGATTGTTTTTTTTTCAAATTGTGGTCTGAAACATTGGTTTCATAAAGATGTACATTATAATTATTTTACACAAAACACTCTTTTTAGGGCAAATTGCCTATTTAAAAAAAATATATATATTTTGGTAAATTTTTAGATTTTAATATATAGCGTGTTGTTTTTTCTTTCCAATAACGTCATAGATCATATTTCTCAATATGATGGTAAGGGAGATACAACGATTTCTATGAGACCTATGTGAATAAGGTATCCTGTGAATATGGTAGCCTGTGATTAAGGCCACACTTCCCGGCGCAAAAAGAAGAAGATGGAGAGATATGAAATTACGAATGTTGGACAGAGCGCGCTAATATTTTCAATGATAAAATTGAAGCGAAAATTATGAAAATGCTTAATAAAACATGACTCGTTTAAAATAGAACAAAACTCTCGTGGAACGTATCTTAAGTATTATTTAAAGGAACGCGGCGGGGAACGTATCTAGATATTATCTTCAAAAATTGTGGGGGATGTATAGATATTATCTTAAAAATAACATATATTTTTTTAAGAGCTTAAAACTTCAAATGTTTAAGAGAGATATGTAAGAAATCGGTCGAAATTCGAATAGTGGACCCTTAAACGGCTGGGTAAATTTATGATCAAAAATATATTGTTGCATAATGCATTATGTTAACTTTAGTTTGTTATGTAGTTTTTCTTCCATTTTGATTTTTGCCACTTAGTTCATTTTATTATATTTAATTTAACATTTATTAAGTACCTACTTAGTTTTATATTTCTAAAAACCTCTCTGTAAAAATTATTAATTTGTCTGCTTTTGTCATCCTCTGTTTATTGTATTAATAAGACTGTTAATGTTGGAATGAGATAGAAAACAGGGAGGTTGGAAAGTAACAATTTGATTGCCAACAAATGGACAAATCTCAAAATTCCGTGGAACCCAAAATGAACCACGAGGACATAAGAAGCATCGAAAAGTTAGGAAGATTGGCGGCTACACGTGGCAACACAAATATAGAAGCAGAGAAGAGTAGAAGAATAGAAGCTGAAGGTAACATTCAAGTAGCATTAGATAGAAATGAATTGACGATGATAAATTATTACTGTGAGAAGGTACATTCTTAAATAATAATACAATAATCAATGAGGTGTCAAAAGATCGGTATTTGGCTCCGAACATCTAATCTTTTTTACTCGTTCCGGAAATAGGCTACATATCGGAATGCCGGCAACCTGCTCAACCGGCAATTGGCGGGAATTCGCCATGGTTCATAGTCAGTACCTACCTCGGAGATAATTATTTTAAATAAATGAAGAACAACATTCCGATCTATTCATTCAACAAGTCGATGAAGCGATGGTATTGCCAATTCAACATATTATTCAAGATTAGTATGTAGGTATCTAACACGATAATTCATCATATAAGATGGTTACATTAAAACGGAATCAAAGCGAAAATTTTAATTACTAAATTAAAAACAGAATTTCGAAAGGAATTGCATATTTCAAACATTTCATTTTGCTACGTTTCGAAAAGTTTTCGTATGATCGGAGCAAATTTTTTTCGTGATTTAAATTTCGGTTTCCCTTAAGCCGCCGCTATTCGAATTCGACCGATTTCTTACATATCTCTCTTAAATATTTGAAGTTTTTAAGCTCTTAAAAAAATATGTTATTTTTGAAGATAATATCTAGATACGTTCCACGCCGAAACGCAATTTATATGAAATTCCCTCGATAGAAAAAAAATCGCAAAGTATGCTCGGAAAATTATTTAAAACAAGTCTATTTCTTTTATTTTACAAGCTATATTTGTGAAAAAATTCACAATGTTTCTTTAAATGATACTTAAGATACGTTCCACGAGATTTTTGCTCTATTTTAAACGAGTCATGTTTTATTAAGCTTTTTCGCAATTTTCGCTGCTATTTTATCACTTAAAATATTAGCGCGCTCTGTCCAACATTCTTAATTAAATATCTCTCCATCTTCTTCTTTTTCAGCCGAAGAGCGCCGCCTTAAGAGGAACATATGCGCGGCCCATTTCGGCCAGATTCATACAAATCTTAAATTTGGATTTAAGATCAAAATACCCAACCAAACTGGAGAAATATTTTTTTAATCAAAATTTTTATCAAATATCTTCCCCGAATGTCAGTTGATTGATCTTGTATTCCTTGATTCTCACGGCATGACCAAGAAATCGAAATAAATTTAAAAAATCCTTTAGTGACTACCTGCCTTCTATCAGTTCCTGTAAGAGTTATACAATAATTACTATTCTCGAAAACAACGGTGACAGATTACGTGGTATTGCCCACACGGTCAATGAGAAACTCGATGGCTAACAATATTGGTATAGGTAAAGGTTAAAATACTTGTGTATGCATATTTTATTGTTAAACTTTTAATGTTGGTGTGATATCTTTGATGCATCAGGGGAAGTAAATAAAAAGTCCAGCTCCATTTAGAAATATATATTTGTAACTGAACATTTTACACAATTTTATAAAATTCATAAACGACAAACACCCGACTGTCTCTCTTAACCCTTTGAGGAGTATCGCCGCAAGTATGCGGCGGCACTCGAACGATCCATTTAGAGTATCGCCGCATACGTGCGGCCGTACTTTTTTATTCAATTTTTTTTATTTGTAAAATGTTGAGAGTCACTGAATTTGTCCAAAAATAATTTATAATGCAACAAATTTAATTAAATTATTAATTAAAAAAGCCCCGAAATTAACTTGTGTAGTAAAAAAGGAAAGAAGATAATTGATTAAATCGAATACTTAAAATTAAGAAAAATTTGAAAATTAACTCATTCTCACGATGTATATAAAAAAATATATAACTCACTAATCAAAGGGTTAACCCCAGAATAGCAATGGCGTCGTTTATAAACCTTGCGCACACACATTCGCTCTCATTCTTGCATCACCTATCTCACTCTTCCAAACTCACATATGCTATGTGTACTGCTTTACCTTTATCCTACCCCTCATTCCTACCACCCTCTACAAAGTCTACTCGCCTTATATATGAAAAACTGCCTACCTTATATATCGAAAAAAACCAATAGAAATATAATTTTATCTTCTTTCAGATTGAGCGTATCACATCCTTAGAAAGGATTAACATTTAAACGAATTAATATGCCTTTCAATGCCTGACAAACAGAACAGGTTTAAATGAAATGACTAATTCTTGGTTTATCGTTTAACTATACACCTTGTTAGTGTCTACTTAACTACTAAATGCATACTGCTGATAGCTCCGTTGTAACCTCTCCCGTTTCTCATAAACGTCGCAATGCAAAAGAAAGAGATATTAAATTGTACCTCTGGGCGGCAGGAATATAGCTACCTGATATAGTAAAAGCGGTATCGGGTAATTTGACACAGTACACATACTTATAATTAGTTAGCTCTTAATTCCTGTCGCTTCCCATTGTACTCACCCTACCGAGGCCAGAAAAACAGACGGCCTATTTATCATAGAAGTTATTACGTACACGTACAGTCCAACTAACGGGTGTAATCGGCTTGAAATACATTCCTATTAGGCAAGAACCTGCATTAATACTTTATCACCCTTACAAAAAAATCAACCCTTTCGTTATGAAAATCTCGTGAAACTAAATTAATTATTCATGCTACTTTTGTAAGGAGGTAGAAAATTGGTGTCTCTTCAATTTATTGTTTATTTTATTTTAATTAAACGCAGTAAAACTTTTACATATAAATCAGAACACCTTTTTTTAATCTACAATGAAAATTAAGTGACAAAATACAGGTAACATAAATTATGAGAAACAAAATATAAGATACATAAAATATAAGAGTTGACAAAATGGATATGTAACATAGAATGTAAGTGAAATAAAAATAAATAATCTGCCAACATCCTTCAAATCAACGATAATACTAATCAAAATGTATAAAAATTTGTTCAGAATAGGTCGTCAATTCTACTAGAAATAGTTCGCACATACGGCGTTTGAAGTTTGCCAAGTTCTAATTATTGTCAAAAACAGCCATTTACCAAGATTGTATTGGGGAATGCAAACTATAGTTGGAAATATAAAATATAAAATTTGTTCGTGTAAGTACATTTATTACATGTAGGAGTTTTATTTTTTTTTTTTTATTTTTTTTTTATTTATTTCTATACATTACAGTATTTACCTTTATAATTTTATTATGTTGGGTGTAAGGTAGGTTTGTGAAGGTGAAACTGTGGATAGGTATTGTTGTATGTTTCGTGAACACCTCACTAGGAGAACCTGTGCTGAGGTGTTTACGTGTTTATTTATGTTTATGTGTGACAAGTATTTATGTGTTGTAATATAAAGTTTTATATGTATTTTTTTTCAAATTTTAACAGTTATTGTACATTGGTTATATAGAAGAGAAAAAAAAAGTATTTAAATATATTAGAGGAATATAAAAAAAAAAATATATATATATAAACATACACATACATACATACACATCCATATAAATACATGTACCTGCACACATGCATATGAATATATATATACATACGTATACATCCGCATACACATATATATATGTACACACATATATAAATTGTAAGTGTATGTATAGTTATTGGATACTTGAAAAACTACTTAATTTTTAGGTTTATTTAATTTTATACTTTTTATAGTTTTGTTATGTTTGGTTGGGAATAATAATGTTTTGTATAAAGTTAATATCTTGATTTTTAATCCAGTCAGTGATATGTTTTTTATTAATGTTTGTAGATGTATTTGCAGATAGTATTTGTTTCAAAGTAATGGGCATGCAATTAAAAAGTTTGGTTGCATAATACTGAAAGTGTCTTTGTCCATGTGTGGTGTGGGTTATCGGTATGTTCAGTGTTTTATTTGTTGAGGACCTGGTTTTTGTTATGGTTTTTGGTTGAATTGGAATGTGTTGTTTGTTTTGGACAAGGTATATTATAGCAGATTTGGCATAAAGTTGTCTTATTGACATGACTTCTAATGCTTTGTAGATTTCGCTAGAATCTGTGTGAAATGGTACTTGCAGGATGAGTTTAATTATTGCTTTTTGTATTTTTTGAATTGGGTCAATTGCTATGTTTGTAGCACTTCCCCAAGCTAGTATTCCATATGTGGCAATGGATTGACAAAGTGCAAAATAGATCGATCTTAGTATTATTAGTGGGAAGATGTTTTTAACGTACTTTATTAGGTGCATTACTCGTTTCAGTTTATTTGTGATGAAATTAATGTGGTCAGTCCAGCGTAAGTGTGAATCAATAATAACCCCCAGGTATTTTGTATGTTTTACCCTTTCTATATGTTCGCACTGGCAGTTGGATAAAGTACAGTCATGTAGAATCAAGCCTATGTTTGATGGAGGTTGACCTCTTTGTGTAATACTATGAGTTATATATTTTGTTTTGATTGTATTAACTGTAAGAGTATTACTGTTTAGCCATTTTTTGACGATTGATAAACTTTTTTCGGCTATTATAAATACATCTTTCCATGTGGCTGCTTGACAGAGAAGAACTGTATCGTCAGCGAAGGTCACGATTTTACCTTCAATTTTAATGTCGCACAGTTCATTTATATAAATGAGGAATAATAAAGGGCCAAGTACACTCCCCTGTGGGACTCCGTACGTAATTGAAAGTGGTTCACTTGTCTTGTTGTCAATTTTAACTTGTTGCGTTCTGTCAGACATGAAGCTTTTAATTAAATTGAATTCTACTCCATTAATGCCAATGTTTTTTAACTTCTTGAAAAGTTTTTTATGTGAAATTGTGTCGAAAGCTTTACATAGATCTAAATAAATAGAGATAACTTTTTTTTTAGCGTCTAGATTATGTGTAATGAAGTCCGTTACGGTAGCTATTGCATGTTCTGTGCTCCTGTTTTTCCTGAAGCCATGTTGGTTTACCGAGAGTATTTGTTTTGCTTCTAAATAGTGTTGGAGCTGTTTTTTAATAGTTTTTTCCAGGATTTTCGAAATGGTATTTAGTAGCGTAATGGGTCTGTAGTTGTTAACATTATTTTTTTGTCCTGATTTGAAAATTGGAATAATAAGGCCTTTTTTTAGTAAGCTAGGAAAAATTCCTTCTTTTAGACTACGATTAATTAAATATGTGAGTGGTATAAGTAGTTGTTGGCTTAATGTTAAGATAGTTTTAGAGTCTATACCATCAGGACCCGCAGTATTGTTAATCTTTAGTGAATGAATTATTTTATTGGTATCTTCTTCTGTAATATTTTGTAATTTGAAGTGTCTGTTAAAATTTTCATTGCTTATGTTAGATGTATTGTTTTGAGGTTCCTGAATATCTTGGGGAGGCTGGGTAATTTTGATATTTTCAGCTAGGCTAGCTCCAATATTTGTGTAGTGTTTGTTGATGTAATTAAGGATACGTGTAGGGTTGTCATGAAAGTGGAGTTCTTTATCATCAATGAGTAGATTTTTTATGGTATCGTCTTTTTTCTTCTGTGAATGCGAACTTTCCCTCAGTATTGACCATACGCTTTTAGGGTCATAGTTTGATGTTATCAGTTTGTTTCTATAGTATAATTCTTTGGCTTTACGTATTGTTAAAGAACAGATGTTTCTGTACCTTTTGTAGAAGAAATATAGCGAGGTATTATATGGGTTCAGTTTGACTTGTTTGTGTAATTTGTCCCTTTTTTTAATGCTATTTATGATGCTTTGGGTAATCCATTTTTTAAGTCTTACTTTACGGTGTGGAATAGGTATGTATACCGTTTTGGTATTTTGGGTAATGAGAGTTTGTAGGTAAGTTAAAAAGAAATTCCAGGCCTCTTCTGCCGAGTTATAATTTCTAAGATGTTCCCACGTTTTTATTTGTAAACATTGTTTTAGGTTAACGTAATACATTTAACAGTTTACATCTGTAGATCGCGTATGATAGGGCTATTTCCGTGTATTAGACACGAACGGCGACAATTGCCACTCCACTAAGTACTACTTAACTGACATCTGTTGAAATACCTCAAAACTACACTAAAATACTAACGACATCTGTTGGGATATTGAAACTTCTTGCATAGTCCTATAAGTCACAATATACATTACGGTAAATGAATAAATTATGAAATAACACAAATTAATCAAATAAAATTTACTTGCGAACGCCGGGATTTAGGCCCGCGACCTCCCGATTCTTAGCCAAATATCAACCACGGAGTACATGATACAGACATGGTACCAGACCGTGTCTATCAGATCAACGAATAAATGGCAGTAAATTTCGCATACGCCGCATTCCGTCACACCATATTTGCGACAGCATCTTAACGTTAGGAATATAACACAATATCATATGCGATACTAAGGCGTCTATCGGGTTAAGAAAAATCGCCAATAAATTTCGCCCACGGCGCATATCGCCACAGGTTCTTTTCACATTAACCATTTGTCTCAGATCTTATTAGACGCTCTAAGCGGCGCTTCTGTGAGGCAGGGGAGGCATTGTAATAATTCTGTTTGCTTATGAGTACAGGTGATCCGCAAACACGGCCGTGAGAGTCGGCCTAAGTAAGTGAGCCGAGCTAACAGCAGAACTAACAGCACACATACAGCAGAGATGCTGTTTGGAGGAATGCTTAACAGGAGCATCTCTTGTGCAAGCAGTGCCTGATTATTTGAACAAATAATATAGAATATGGAAGCGTGGGAATCCAGAGGCGTGAGAATACGAAGAATCTGAAAGCCATGGAATGCAAATGATCAAAGAAAATAAATTATTGTATTTATTGTTATCAAGTTTAATTCGTAGACCTCAATTTAATTTTTTTTCTTTTATATATTCAATAATATTATTGTTTAATTTATAAAAAACGTTTATTTACAACCAAGTTCTGCTGTGTAATTATTATTACGCGCGACAGCATTTTCGCCTTCTGAAGGCATTACGATATATTTATGTTATTTGTAGATAGTGATATATCTAGATTTAGCTAAAGCCTTTGATTCAATCTGCCACAAAACACTTAAAACTAAACTTAGCTAAAGCCTTTGACTCAATCTGCCACAAAATTCACAACGTACAGTATAAATAGCACGGGACAGCCAAAAAACAACACAAACACCATAAAAATACACGAACGCATAAACACCAACATCTTCGATTGCCCCCTCTAGAAAAAATAGAACAAATAAAGTATCTAGAAATCATAATTGACCATAATATTAGATGGACACATCATATCAAACGAATCACAAATAAACTCCTCAAAATATTACACATTTTCCTAAACATTAGAAACATATATAAAATAAAACAATATATTTTGCACTTTGTCAATCAACAATAGAATATGGAATAATTGATTGGGGAGGAGCAACAAACGCAGCCACTTACATTTACTTGGGAACTAATTTGCAAAAAAATATTTTGATTCAGACTCATAATATGTGAGTACCAACCCACAAAAACCAAAAAAATCATAGTAAACTCAGTAATTTCACACGATATATCTTTTCATACGCTTCATTAACGGTGGTGTTAAACAACATGATTTCATTTTATTATTTTCACCATTAACATCATTTTATAATGGTATTAAAATCGAGCCTATTTAGTTATGGAATTCGATCTGGAATAAAAAGTGATAATTCTATACTGGACCGTTAAAATTATTTCATCGGTTTGTCAAGGAGAATTGAAGCGTTCTAGACGCAAGCAATAAATTATATAAATAATTTCAAGGCGTATGAAATAAGGAATTCATAGTAATTTCACCCATATCCGTGGGGAATAAAAGCGCCCCACTAAAAAAAGTGGTATTCAAAGTGTAGCAATAATGTACATGAATAGTTGTAGGTACTAATGGCTTAAAAATGTTGGGATTTATAACTAGGCTAACTAGAAATTTTAACAATATAAAGTGTATTCAACTGTTATATTTTGCTTATGTTAGAAGTCAGCTTGAGTACAATTCTCCCGTCTGGAATCCACATTATAATACTCATGTACAAGTGTTGAAAGAATACAAAAAAATTCTTACGTTTTCTAAATTTTAAAATGGTATTCCAGCAATTATGCTGAACTACAACACATGATATGAATATGCTCAAATTTTCAGACAGAAGAATTTTCAATGACTTAGTATCTTCTAATATATAAAATTCTCGTGTCACGGTGTTTGTTACCATACTCCTCCGAAACGGCTGGACCGATTTTGATGAAATTTTGTGTACTTATAAGGTAGGTCTAAGAATCGGCCAACATCTATTTTTCATACCCCTAAAAGTTAAGGGTGGTCCACCCCGAATTTTTATTTTTGGACAAAAATTTTTATTTTTATTTTTTTAGGGTGAGGCATTAAAAAATACAGAAAAATGGCAAAACAACGTTTGCCGGGTCAGCTAGTTTCTACATAAAATTCTTAGTTGATAGTCCGGTATTGCTTGAACTGACAAGCTTCCGAATACCACAACATAATACCAGAAGTCAGGATTTATTACTGTGCAAAATTCTGGGACTAACTACCATATGCATTCCTCTTTGTCCAGAATACTAATGGAGGGAAAAAGTTATACCAAGTCAGTGGACATCTTCAATTTATTATTAAACAAATATAAAATATTGTTACTGGGGCAGTTCAATTATGTACAATAAATACTGTATATTTCTTACTGTTCATCTGTAAAAGCACGGAAAAGGGCGTTAATAGTTAAATATGTTTAAATAATTTTGTTTATAGAAAAATCTGAGCTTTTCACCAAAATTTTACAGTCAAAAGATTTTTTTTTAAATCATCATAAATTAAACTTGTGAGTATCTAGGTATACAACAGATTTTACATTGGAAATGTTTTACATCTCAGTTTTTATACTATTCTTTCACTATAAGCAAAAACTTGTGGATAGAAGAGAAGTGTACAATGTACACGCATTCCAATGCAGTAGGTAATTTGTTAAAATTTAATCATTGAAGACAGGATTAGCGACTCTTAAACGAAAAATTGAAGCAGAAAAATCAGAAAAAAAGAGAATTAGAAAATACATAGTATAATAAAATTACAAAAAATGGGCTGGAGAGGTCTAGGCTGGGTGTCCCTCAACCTATATATCCCAATCCGACTGCCACGCAGTAGATCGGCAAACACATCTGCTACCAAGACTTAGACAAACCTCACACAATGAACCAGGGCACAATTAAAATTATTTAAATCGATCAAACACTTTTTAGAAATATTAATGGCATTACGAACCATTTTATGCACGATGATCATATAGAAGGATATTTACTATACAGTGTTAATGTGTTTTAAATAGATGTAGGTAGTCTAGATACCTACCTACTTATTTAATTGCCGGTGTTCTTAATGCCAGCTGTAAAGTTGTTTTTGTGTAATGAAAGTGTAATAAATTTTGTGATCCGTCGTAAAACCTATGTGATTATGGGTAATAAGCTCATTCTAGTTAAAAAGCTCTTAATATATACTGTAGTGCTTTAAAAAAACGAGAACATTGGGCTAACCTCAGTCACAGCTATCACACAGACGTATCAATCATTATCATCGATAAAATAATGAATTAACCGAATATAAATGTTTTGAAAACTCTGCGTTAACCAGATAATACAGACGTGCTACCAAATATGGCGTGAAGACAAAATATTTGATTTGTTTGGCTTCACGCGTTTCATAGTTTTACCCCAATACTCACATACTCAACAAAATACACCCAACAACCGAAAGGTACCATTCATTATTAACTTTTACCGAACAGGTCATTGTATACGTCCGATCCTTTTTACGTGAGATTGTTACTTGACGTTTTTTGTTGTTCTGTTGAAACAACGTATTCCGGTGGTCCATATTTGGAGGCGGCGAAGAAATAAGGGAGTCACACAAAATGGATATTTTTTTATAGCCCGGATATTTTATTGAAAGGAATTCGGAATGCCCGGTAAGAATTTTGGTCCTCCGCTCAATAAAAACATATCGAGTTACCTGAACAACATTGACATTATTAACAATAATTTATTTGCAATTTTGGAACAATTTATGAAGTCTAAAACATCAAAACCACAGTTTTTTGTGATAAAAATACCAAACTAACAACCTACCACCCACTTCGAATTTGTCTGTTTTAATATCTTGGTTTATAAATTAATAATATAAATTCGTTTTCCGTTCCATACACGTACTTACCTGCACACATCAACATCAAAACATTCAACAGTTATGTAAAATATAATCAGAAAAATTTTCACGCTAAAGGAAGGTAGAACGTAGGCAGAACTGTAGATACCTATTATTTTGTAATAATTTACCAAAATAATAATCAGAATAAAATTTTGTTAAAAATAATTGTGATTAGTCTTGTTATAGATTTAGAAAAAAGCGAGAAAAAATGGGCTAACTTATTTCAGAATACCTTTCAACTATTTGCAGCAAATTTAACTACAGATCCCTATATCGATTCAATAAAAAATCACTCCTCTATACAATGCTGGGACTCCAGGCACTCAAGATGACAGCTTTGGTGCCAATAGAAAAAGAATCTGGTTTAGTTTCTAACAAGAGCTTTTGGGGGAAAGACGTGCAGATGATCCTCTGGGAGGTGGTTAAAAGGCAACGCTCTTAGAAACACGAAAATGAATTTAGCTGGTAATAGTTTAAAACTTCATTGGTTTACTAAATATTAATACTTTTATAATTTTCATCATCGTAATAATGATGATGGAGCCTATCAAATTAAACTTAGATTCATGTGTACATTTTTGCTGACATGTGCAAGCTTATTACTCACCCAAAATATATTTTTGTTAACAACCTAATGGAAACAGGCTCTTCGAGTATGACCTTAACCCTGAGATTAAAATATTAAATAATAATCATTAAATTCAATCCTAATGAATTATTTCAAATTGTTAACCTCAGTTTGTATTAAAATAAACCTTATGATATTCGACTTCCCCATTTCGTTTCATTGCAGGATTGTAGAATTTGTTCTTGCTATATCTTTAAATATAGATTTTACCTGTAAGTAAAAGCAAACATTTGAAACTGATTGTATGAAGAATTCAGACAAACGATAAAGTACTTGCCTATAATATAATATATCTAATATTTTAACAGAAAATTATTTTAAATGTGACATTTTGAAAAATGGAACTGATACGTCAAGAATTCCGACCATGCGGTAATTTTTGATGGGACTAGTAGATTAATATTTTAAATGTGTCATTTTCAAAATTGGAAAAATAATATCCCCTAATTTTTTCATGGGTCCGCGCTAGTTATTTACTAATTGCTGCAATCAAATTTAGTACATAAGGCTTTTGGACCCCAGTAGCCTACAGCAACCCCTAGAATCCATTAACCAAGATGAAACATTTGTAGCACCTACAATGAAATTTTTTATGCATGTTTTAAAATGCCAAAACAGTTTGAACAGGTATCCAAGAGCAAACCACATAAAATCCAAAACAAAGTAATTTAAAATTGAATATTGTACAACGCATCAGCATGGAGCGCAAATTAAACATAGAATTTACGACATGATATCTCCTTATCTACAAAATCTCGGCCAGTTAGCCTTAATGTTTTCAAATTTAGGGTAGGGGATTGAATAAGGCCTCGGTAATGTTTATGTTATTATGGAATATTTTATAGAGATATAAATGTCGCCCTAATGGTGTCCAATCCCGGGTTAAATAATGATCCGAACTCTCCGAGGCGCTAAGTTGTATTTTATTTCGGTAGTTTATTCTTTGTTTTGTACTTTTTGGTTTTGTGACGTTTTTTTTTCTTTCGGACGTTTAGAATAATTTCAGTTAATTTACGTCGGTCTGTAGAAAGCATTCTTTTGCAGGAATGTGTAATGTGTTTTTAATCCTCGCACGGTCGTTTACCAAGCGACAAGTGAGGATGATTTTTGAAAATGTTTAGATTTGAGAAAATAAATAATATTGAAGATGAGTTTTTTTTATTTGGGTTATTTTAGCTGAGACTTGCTTATTTAAACTAATTTAAAAGCAGACGCCATTGACGCTTTTTATCAAGTAATTATTTCAATGTACCTAACTACTTATGTATTATAATAGGAGTCCTGGAATGAGGTAATACATGACGTCATCAACGATCGTCCTAAAATTCTTATATAAAAATCTTATTTCTTACACGTCTCGTATGAAAACGAAAAAGATAGAAGATATTAGAGTGATTACGCTTACGACTTCTCTCTGGGACTATTATACACAAGCATTTAGGAAGGGTGGTCACAGAATTTGATAAATTCATCAAATTTTTAAATTAATTTTAAAGTTCTATTCAAGTACTGTTGTTATTTCCGTTTTGTAAAGCATCAGGCCCATACTGAAATAGTAACAGAACTTGAGCGGGATTTTCAGGGAACTTGAAAATTAACATAGAAATTTGATAAATTGTTATAAGTCTGTGAAAAAACCCACCCTAAAGAGCCGTTGGCATTAGTCGAGCATTTTAGTCAAGTAGCAAATATATTAGTAACTAAACGCGTCCTAACACCACAATTTTAGTAAAGTGAGTTAGTCAGCTCTTTAGTCGATTCAATGTATTTCGTTCTATTTTTTCGGCGAGTAGCGACTCCCACCACACGTACCTGCGCACTGAAATGCGAACTCGTCGTTTTAGTAGAGTTCATTTGTAGACACGCGGAAATATCGTGGTATCGGAGTGAAGATGACTCTAAAATTATTTATTTATGCTGCTATTAATCTCTTTTCGTGTCCATAGTTTATTTATTTTCATCTTAGTAATTTATTCTTCCACCTCTCATAAAATTTTACCTATTCTAAGCATTACAACATGGTTAATTAGCGTATTTACTTTGCTTTGTGGCAGCCCGTCATCCGCCGACATCTTGCAACGGGCGGCGGGCACAAATGTACTCTACTTGAATGTAATGCGAACGATTTTCGGCGATTAAGTAGCAAGTATACTCACTACTTGACTTACTACTTAATCAATCTGAACAAGCCATAAGAGTTGTACAATCTGACTTACAAACGTTAATATTAAAAACTTTATGAAATTTTGTAGGAAATTCAAATTGCATTAAACCCAAATAAAATGCACTTATACTTATCACAATTAGAAGAGAAAAGTAGGCATCACAACTTGAACAGTAGTTTACAAAGCTTCAGAGAAATAATGCGTAGAGTTTAAAAAATGACACAGCAATTATTTTGATAAATTAATTCGTTAGGTAGGTACCCAAAAACCGCCACATGAAAAATCCACACAAAAACACAGTTGTTTATATCTATCTATCTATCCTCTACCTTTAAATTTCAATACATAACATAAGTTAAACATAGCATACGTTTGACTACACCGACGCGCGACGCATCACGACACAGAGGGCCAGCCCAGCCTTAGAAAGAAGCCTATAATAGGCTAATATATTGTTTGTCGCCCCTCCGACACCACCCGCCGCTGGGGTGACAAATGACCCCTCGAGGTGTGTGGCAAGACGACTCTCTTAGCCCGCTCTGCCCGCTCCTGCCCGGTCCCATTGTGTGGGTCAAATGGCTCGGGCAACGGAGGGTTTGATTTAATGGTGTAAATGTTTGGATTTTATTTGGGTAGTATGGGATTAGATAGGTACTGGCTGGGCGCGTTTTTTTGGGTGATAGTTTTATCGTGGTAGTAAATGTTTGATAGGCTTGATTGTAGACGAATTTGAAAACAGTACGTAAATCCAAAAAAAATATTATTAATTGGATAATTTTAATAGAGCCGTTTTCTAGTAATTTGTCGTTATCACGCTGTTATTAAATATTTTTAAGTTGGACATAAAAACAACCTCTTTTGTAAAACGATTTCACAAAAATTTAATAGACAATGTAAAAATAAAATAATTCAAATCTGCGCAGATCAATTTGGGAGACAGTCATGGTGCCCCTGGAACCATTTTTTGGACAACCAACAACTCTGCCATAGGTGACCCCAAGTAGTTCGCTAAGTTTGGCGACCTAGCAGGGGTGCTCGGGTTCACGGGGCGAGGTTTGTCCGGTACTTGGCGGCGGGTAGATGCACCCGCATCTACCCGCCGTCCATCAAGTACGTGGTGATACGGAACAAGAGGGGCTGGTTGAGAGGGGCCTTTTGACCTCTCCAGCTAGACTCCCTCGACCCATCGCCGTGCTCCGCCGTGCTTCTGGATACACTGACTCTCAGATTCCTTCCCTAAACCTTTTTCCTTCCCAGAACTTCCTCTCTTTCCTTTCCATAAAAAGACCCTCCACACAGTAACCCCTATGATGACATATGCCCTGAGCGAAATTATTTTTCTTATGGCCTCCTGTGTGGGAGCTAATGTAAAAAAAAAGAACTCTCGAATCGATAGAATCATAGAAATATTATTATTTTTCCAAAAGATGTAAACACTTACTTATTATAACTTATAACAAATCTATTAAAACAAGGCACGCAAGAAATCTATTGTAATGCGTCAATGTTAACAAAATAAAAATCAATGTTCCCACATATTAGAAAACATGTGTAATAAGTAGATGTACATTATTCTAATTAGAATCTAATAAGTACCTAAGTGTAATCAACAATGTTTTATTACAGTTACAGGTTTACTTCTGCACAATGAATCTAAAGTCGGGTCTCCTGCGTCAAAATGTTTTCCAAAACATCCGACAAAATCAAAAGTATTAGGTCGGGGCCACAATGTTTTCTGTTTTTTTTTTTTTTACATTAACTCCACACAGGAGGCCCTGAGGACAATAATTTCCCTCAGGGCTTATGTCATCTTTGAAGATGCTGTGTGGAGGGTGTTTTTGAGGAAAGGAAGGAGTGAACATGGGTCTTGAAGAGACCGGGTCACCGGGCCAAGACATGGGTTTTGAAGGAGGGAGGAAACACAGAGGCAGGCAAATCGTTCCACAGCCAAGCTGTTGAACTCAAGAACGAGTCGTAGAAACGACCCGTTCTCATGTGACTAATTTCAACCGTGTACAAATGTTGGACGCGTGCTTGGCGTGTTTTCCGACTATGCACCAGTGCCGAGGGGATCGATGACGCTAGTTCCTCCAAGCATCTTCCATTGTAATACCGGTAGAACAAGGACAGCGTTCCCACCTGACGCCTGTGCTCTAAAGATTGCAATCCGTTTGTTAAGTTAGGAGAATCTATCAAACGGACCGCCCGTTTCTGCACAGAGTCGAGGGTTCTTTTAGGTATTTTGGGGCTCCAGACTAGAAGTGGCTGTCAAATTCAACTGTGGGGCGCACTTGCGATTTGTATTTTTGTTGTCCAAAAGCCACGGAAAAAAATATTGTAGCCCGGTCCCAGTGTTTTCATTTTTATCGGATGTTTCGAAAACATTTTGCCTTAACATGAACATAAATATTATTATTTGATATGCTGAGCAGATAATCAATATTCAAATTTCTAGTTAATGGTAAATATCATTGTTTCCGCTTGGTTATGGTTTCAAATGTTTCATATTAGCATTCAAATCAGATCTTATCTAAATCCAGGTCCTAAACGATCGAAAGCAATAGAAAATCTATAATCCGCCCCAGGAAATTCTATTAACAGATTAGCCCCGCTAGCGTTACAAATCCGTAATCGCGTTACAATAAACACGCAAAATATAAAACTACCGAATAGGACACGCAAAATTACCCCCAAATCCATATATTCCCGATTGTGTGGCAAACCAAAATTGAATATACCCAAATCCAGAGAAAGAAAGAATCTACCAAACACTTCGAGGAATTATTTAAAAAAATTCTGTGAGAAATTTCAAATTTCATGAGTTGGTTCTTTTTTTTCAAATTGCGTATTGTTGATAGATTACCATGGGTAAATATCCTTTGTCGATTTGTATCTCGTATCCTTGCCGACTGAGATACAAAGGAATGCTGATCCCGAAGAAAGGACGTCTCTTCTGACAGCCTTGTGGACAATGCTCATTAACAATAATCCGGTAAGATTGTACCTGTCAAAAGAAAGTGTTCCTTCTGTATTTGTAATTTTACTACGTCCGAGATGGTAGATTGCCGATACCTCAATTATTTAAATGTGGTTTAAATTAGCAGATGAATTGGAATAATGTTACAATGTATTAGTAAAGATGGGATGAAAACTCTCCAGATATGTACTTTAGGAACATTTTAATATTAATAATAAACGTGCTTGGCTTCGTAAGGTCAGGACAAATGGAGATTGCTAACGTACAAACAATAGTTGGCGTCGAAAGTATTAGGAACACTTAGTAATTGTGAACTGTTATTTAATCGTTGGCGATCTGCAGTTATAGTAGGGAACGATAAGAAGTTACCGAAAGTTAAAACTGTTACAATCCTTATTGATCGATCATGCTAGATACCTAGCTACTACTACCTATAGTTAGCTATTAGAATTATGTTTAGGTAAACGACAATTGATTTATGAGTATTATCTGTCACTGACTGCGAAAAGGTTTTAGTTAGTGATTCTTAAGGGTAAAAAATTTCAAATATGAGGATATTCCTAATTTCGCTTTAGTGTATAGCTGTCGCAGATCAGTGAAAAATCACGAGATATCATAATTTCAATTTTGAATAAGAAAATTAAAATATTATATTAAAGGTAGGTGCCTGCCTACTTTATCGCTTGTCTGAATACTTCACACAATCAGGTCCAATTTTGAAAATGACACTTAAATTCAAAGCAAGTTTGAGTTCATTGAACCCATTTCACGGGGAGGGGAGGGCAAGCAACCACGCACAAATAACCGAAATTAGTAAGTTTGATACAGAAACGTTTTATTGATATAGAAGATTAAATAAGATAACTAGGAAGATTTGTAGGAAAAAGAATTTTTTTGTAGATTATTTCTATATCAACACGTAGGTAAAGAACATTATCATAGATGAAAAAAACGTCAGTATAGTTTTTATCTGCAACATACCGAACCCGGAACCCGCAACTTCCCGACTTACCACCATTGCAGTAATTAATTAAGTTTGAATGTATTATCCGATAAATGCACTGCATATTTAGTATTTATTTCAGAAATGTAAGCATAAGGTACACTCAGATTCTACTTAAAAAATACAGCACAAATTTTTAAGACGTATAAATTATAAACTTGAAAATATTAACTGTAACTGTTCAATTTAAAATTTAAAATTATTAAAGCTGTCCTACTGAAGATTAGTATCCGATGTCATTTTTCTTTTTAAAATCGTTAACTCCCTTATTGACATCCCTGTATTATTGCAATTGATTTCATTTGATGTTCCTAACAGATTCACACGAACTAAACATATCTTTCACTGCAACAATTATACCAATTCGTTTATAAACTCCCTTATATCAAGCAATGGATAACCAATTTGCAGAGGTAGCAGATATTTTTAATAGCATCGATAGAACCAACAAAAAAGCATTTCACACATTTGAAAATAATTATTAGTTTACATTTTGTTTCCTATAGCCTGATGTTTGTACTGTATAATCGATCAGTAATCCATTTTTATGTAAAAAAATGTTTGATTCTGTTTTTAAAGGTACTTGTACCATAAATAAATAAATTTGTATTTTCATGTCCGACAGCGAAATTACGAAACAGGAAATGATAATTGCAAAGCCAATTTCCTAGCTCCATCAAAAGATTTTATTTATTGATTTGCGGTAACTTAATTGTTACGGTGTGTAATAACTAATAATCAAAGATAAATTTATCTTCTTACTTCGTCTTACCAATCTATGTGAAATTATTTTATTTTTATTTTATTATGGTACAACTTTACTGCACAGCGCTCTATCGTGATTCAACGATTTTCTTATTTGTGCATACTCCTATTCGAGTGAGGTTTTAATTATTCCTTTATTTTTATGGTCTCCGTGTAACTGTTATACACCAATATAATATTACAGAAAAGATTACAAATTTACAGTTAAACTTTAATAAGAAATGCAAAAAAATAAATGAGCACTATGAAATTGTAGAAGTAAGTAAATAATGTGTGTATTTTTTCAACTTAAGTGCCTTATGGGTTTGTTTTATGATTCAAATACAGGCCCACTTTGGGCCTATACTTCCATGCTAAACTGTGTTTTCGATATTTAAATGTGACGGAGCTCTACGATTTCAGGCGAGTGTGAGTGAGACGGAACGCTAGGCGTTGGGCTATTTATTCTATGACTTGGGACCTATATATTGGGGCAGAGGTATTGGTAATCCGATAAGGAGGATTATTCCCGGGGAGGCGGAACCCATACCAGCCTCTCAAATAAACTGTGTTTTCGATATTTAAATGTGATGGAGCTCTACGATTTCAGGCGAGTGTAAGTGAGACGAAACGCTGGGCGTTGGGCTAAATGGAACAATTCAAATCTGTATGGAAGGTACTTCTAGTGTTATTTTATTTATTCTATGACTTGGGACCTAAGGCAGAGATATTGGTTTTCCGACAAGGAGGATTGTTATCAAATTTAACTTCTTGAATACTGTTCCACTAAATTATTATATATATCACATGATTGTAAAAGCCATTATGGGCATATAATATAAGTAAATAAAGAAAAATCCTAGTTTTATACAATATACTAACCCTCAAGTTCTCAGGTGGATGCGATATGAGTGTGTATTTGTATTGAGTGTTTGGGGTATTTGTGAGTACCACCCCCTTTGTGACAATAACAATGTGTTTGCAGATCTGCTTAAATTTAGCCCCGAGCATCTGGGTACTTTGAAAGGGTCAATACAGCATCCCGTTTGATTGTTACACATTTCACTTTGAATTGCCGCTAACAGTGGTCAGTAAGGAAATGGTTGCACCTTGTAAATCGAGATGAGAAAATAAATTATTCTTCAATAAATTCGCAGCACGTAAATTACTATATGAATAAGCACACGATATAAATTTAAAAAAAACAATCAAACTCAGATAATTTCAGGGTGTCTAAATTAAAATAAAGCCATGCGAAATAATACAAAATCGTACAAAATCATGTATTTTTGTTTTGAACATTCGATCGCTTAGAAGTATTATAGATGCTTCAATTAAATACTGTGTGTAGAACATATCTTGGCTCTTTAAAATATCGGTTTTTTTTTTTTATAAGTCTTTTAATAAGCCTAGAAAAAATAAAGTATTAGGTCTATAAAAAAACACTTTCATGTGCAAACTCTCCTACTTATAAACCCCTTTTCGGATATGGTTTTATTGTTTGATGTGACAAATTCAGTTTTTTTATAATAATCGCAAAAAAATTATATTTACGACCGAACTTCACAAAATAAAATAGAATATACATTTTCTCGTTGTTATTTTGGACATCAATCAATACGGCCCGTACTCCACGAATTTGAATTTTTAAAGTGAACCTTAGGCCATCGACACAAGAACCATGCACTTGGCAAAACCATTTCGTATCAGTTACGCCCCGCCTGCGAAGGGGAATAGACCCCGCGTCGCTTGGTTCCGTGAAATTAATTTTTATTTTGTTATTACAATAAACAATGCGTAAAAGAGGAGTTAATGTTTTTTACATATAAATGCATATTTTCATCATGCACGCATTAGTTGTATTCCACAAATTAGAACCGCGCTGGAGCGAAATTACGGCAACTAATTGCAAAGTGTAAAAACGTGGTGCAACTAGTGTTGCGAAACCATTTCAGCTGAGCTTGCAAGTGCGTGAGAGTTGTTAAGAACTACCTTGTGCATTGCATAAAACAGCTTTGATGTTTATTGTGCCACGATTGCAGTGATACTTATTGCATAACACCAAATTTACGCAATTTACGCAATTTGGTGTCGTGCAATTATTTGGAACATGCATGCAACTAGATACGCAATGTAAATTCGGCTTTAGAGCTCAGAAATGAATGTGTGAATTCTTCTAAAAGTTGTTTTTGTACTAAAAATGAGCTGTCATTTGTACTTATTTAATTTTATTTATTACTGGCGCAGACCTGGGAAAAAATAAAATCGCTGGATATTATAATTGTAATATTTGTTAAACTGAAAGTATATATAAAATATTTGCCTCAAAACAATAAAAAAATATTCGGATATAGATTAGTCAAAAATTTAAACAACAGAAATTTAAGAAACAGGTACGCTTTTTAAATATAAATATAATTAAAATAAAATGATTTTTGTAGTTACTTTATCGCTAGGTTTTCACTTAGGACGGGTTGTTTCAAAAAATTTGATGGATTCATCAAATATTTGAAGTTAATTTTCACGTTCTGCGTAAGTTCTATTCAAGTTCTATTATTACATCATTATAGACCATTTGATTCACAAAACTGAAATCATCACAGAATTTGAATAGAACTTACGCAGAACGTGAAAATTAACTTCAAATATTTGATGAATCCATCAAATTTTTTGAAACAACCCGTCCTTAAGTTCCAATTTTGAAAATTAGCGGTTCGTTGAACTTTAACAAGTTTACGCATTACGCGTATTACATTACATTACATTACGCGTATTTATAGATCTATCTGAAATTGTTACAAAACACAACATTTTAATTAACATTAAATTATAAGAAGTAGGTACCTACCTTATACACACCACTAATAAATAATATGCCTCTAGCATAAACCTGTACTAGTTAAACACAGCAATACATATTTTAACGAGGTCACTGCTTAACAGCTTTTTTGTTTATGTTTCTCCTTTACTGCTTTCATTTACTTTGTACTATAATGTATAATCCTTTTCTTTTGTTTTGTTTGCTTATTCAAACTTACAATTTTTATTTTCTTTCTTCTTTCCTTATTGTACTATGACTGTACAGCTGATGGGGTAGTATAACTTACCAGGAATATACCATGCTATAAGGTCGCGGGAATCTCTGAATAATAACACTTGGCGATAGTGATTTGCATTTATTTGTAACTTTAACATATTAGGTACAGGTTAAATAGTCAAACGCGATAATTATCAAAAGGATTTAGATTGACAAAATACATGTGTTATTGAGCCCGACGCAATTAAATGAAGGGCTTGGTGTTTTCTCGAACATTCTCTGGGCTCCGGTGTGGCCAGCGTACGTGAAACAATGATACCACTACGAAAATAGTCGATTCGCCACATTATGATTCACCACAACTGTTTGTTTTTTTTTTTAATAGTGGTTTGTAAATGGTATTTGTGCCATTAATTCCAAATAAACAATAACAAAACGCAAAGTTCTGATTTGATGTGTAGAGGTATCAACAAATAAATTACCCAGATTTTTTATGATTTCATAATCAATTCACGGATTTTTTAATACCGTTATAGTGAAATTCCGCCAAAAGTGATTTTGTAGAATGAAAATTGTTGTAGGTAGGTACCAATAAGATCCTGGACAGTAAAATAAAGTAAAACTACGAATCCATGATTTTTCAAAGATTCCGAAGTGTGAACTTGTGCTATTATTGAATAGAAGAATAATATTGGCACGTCGTTAATCTGACAAATTCCACCAGGTGGCCGTCGGACAATCAAACTGTTGGACAATAATAGTTACAATAATAATAAGGGTGACAGAGAGGGAGGGATATTACCTACCCTTAGTAAGTAGCATGGCAATCACCTAATAATTTATGGCTTGCTGGTCAAATGATTTATCACTGCGAAGCGACTCAGATTTAAATTCGATTTTTATGAAATTATCGGAACTGGACGGTCTATTCAAAAGTATTATTTGTTTTTTATTAAGTTTTGTCCATTCAAACGTTTTTTGCAATTTTCTCTATGGATTTTGGCACTAGAGCAAATATTTTTTACTATAATAAAGATATCGACATCTGGCGTGTCGGAACATTTTGCTTTTTTGATAAATTCTTTTTTATAGGAGTTAGGACCCTCCAAAAATCGTCCAAATTGTCTAGTTTAAACGCCATCAACAGACATTGAGTATACTATGTATTTAAAAAAAAAAACGTATAGACGAAGAATATTTTCTTCAAATATAGTCGATAAAAAAAAATTTAAAATAGGTGCAGTTTTGGAGGAGAAAAATGGGGGATGTAAAACCTCCACTTTGATGAATTTTTTTTCAAAAAAGAAAGTCACACAATCGCAAGTTACGAGTAACCTGACAATATTTGAAAATCTCATACTACAGCACAGTAAGTGGAAAATGTTGCTTGTGTCGTGATGGAGGATTTAGCCAGCCGAGGAATCGAACATGCGACGCCCAGGTCAGACCCAAACGTGATGCCAACTCAGCCACTGACCGGTCAGTTTTATTTAGGTATTATCAGTCGTAAGGTGCAATCCCTTTCTCTCAGTATTCGGGGGAGTAACAGCAAAATGGCAGGAACAGTTTGGTAAAATACCTATTATTCAAATTTCTCGGTGACCGTGTTTCCTCTTAAGCGCGTATATAAAAAAATTAGGAGGTAACTGGACAAATTGTATATGGTATATGGTTTCAGATTAAATCAACTAGTTTTTACAAGCTTGGGTACCTACCTAGTTCTTTTTATGCAGATGGTTTTAAAACAAAATGATGGTCGAAAATATTTTTTTTTCGGTGTAAAGGTTCTTGTGGGTTGATTTTTTAAAATTAATATATTTATCTACGTACATCCCCGAAGTAATGGTCGCCAAAAACATTTTAATGTTTTATATCATTGAAAAGAAAGATAACAATAATAATCTAAACTAAAATATGAATGAGAAAAAGACACAGAAAAATGGAAAAATACTATGGTCGCAACTGGGACTCGAACCCAGACCTCTCGTCTAATCAGGACGTGCGCGTTAACCAATTTCACTATTGCCACCTTCAGTCAAACCGTCATACCTGTCAATCTCATATTTCAAATTTTAGAATTAACAATATTATCTTCAAATAATTATTTTTCCATATTATATATGTTACATTGATGGGAATAACCTTCAAAAGTTATAAAAAGAGAGTTTTTCTTATAATTTTTTAAAATTTTTATTTATTTATGGTTCAAATGCACATTTTACACCACATGTACAACACGAAAAAAAATAAAGAAATAAAATAACCGAATAAGTAATGAATTTATTATTATAGTAAATCTTTCATTATTACGAATTGTAATAAATGAAAGATAATGTATAGTTTGCATGCACAATTATAAATGCGTGAACAGTACACATTCTGTTCATAAATAAAGGAAAACATTAATTTCCTCTTGCAATAATGTAAACAAAAATTAATGGATTCACTAAATACCCTAATTAATTTAAGATCATAAGAACTATTTTTTGTTTTCGTCGCGGGACACGTAGTTGTTTTAAAGTGCCATTTTTACAGAAACTATGGAAAAAGCTTATTATAAATAAAATATTTGATCCTCATAATGCTTATTTGCGGGTGCACATTCTAAAGCATTCTAAAATCTGGCCTATATTTCCTATTTCGCAGCACAAAGCAAAACAGTAGCAAAACCTCGCTTACAATTGAATGGCATATTTCATTTGTATTGCGTCCGAAAGGCCTGATATTTATAAAGTCGGGTGGCAAGACTGGCAAGGTCCGGGATTCTATTCACAGTGGACACAATAATAACGTATAGGGTCAATTTGGACCCTAGATCCGCTCGATTAGGGACCGCCTTGCGTGGGTGTGTGGGAAGGCACCTATTACCTACTTGCTTACTGCCTACCCTGCAAGATACTGCTTACCTACCAGCCTACCCTTGCTTTACTCTGCACGCTTTTGCCGCCCTGGAACCCGAGTATGTTAACATCACAGATATTTAAGTACTTAGCTATATACTGTTTTTTTTTTTTTTAAATAAAAATATTATCTGATAAATAAGCCCGGTTATGAGCTGTGTAATAGATTCTGTTTGAAACAAAACAAAAGTTTATAATTTAGGTACCTACCAATAAAATAGCTGCTTAAATTAATTTATTTTGATCTCTATAAATAGAACAAAATATAGCCTTTTTTATTTTTAATGATACATACGATCTGTCATGGCCCATGCTTTGCCAACTCGGAAACAAGTCAAATCAAAACCTCTTTGAAAAGTCATTAAAACTATGATTTTTTAACCTATTTAACTATTTTTTTTCATCACTTTCAATGACTTTTCAAAAGAGGTGTTGAATTGATTTCATTCTGAGTTGTCGGGGCACCATAATTGTCAAAGCTACACAAATTTTTGTATTAACAAGGCAGCATGCATTTAGAGTACTCTTACATTAATTGTTTTTATAAGAACTTATACGTTAAATGTACATGCTATAAGTATTGGTAAATCATAGACCAAGTGTATTAATTGATTTGCTATAAATTCAGCCTCAATATAGGTTCGCCAAATGAGGCAGATTGCATCCAAGTTAATTTTACTGAATATATATTTTTCTATCTTTTATTCGATTAATTTGTGTTATTTCACAATTTATTCATTTAAAATAATATATAGTATATTTGCGGCACGTTCCAGAGAGAAAGATACTCTCAGTATCGCCCTGGTGTAAGACCGCCATTCAGAATTGAAACGTTGCTTGAAATGGCCTTAGCCATGTTTGGTGACCAGATCTGATAGCCAGGTACATCCCCACCTTCCTCTTCCCCATCTCCTTCCCCTCCCCGCTACCTTCAGCCTCACAACATACCCCGATTGGGGATGCCATGTCTCACTGGCTCCAGACGGGAGCAGTTGGGACTCTTGTGCGGTATTCATATAAAAAAAATTAATAATAATTTATCTGCTCTTATACATTTTTTCCATTACTGTTCTTATTAATAAAGTGTAAAATTGCATTTTGGCTAAGAAAACCTAAACGCAACTTAAATTTTTAATAATCTATCTGATGTTAACCTATAATTTCTGCAATAATATAAATGCAATCTATCTAATATTAATCTACACCTTGAATAGTACGTATGTTTAAATTCGTGTTTAGTTTTTGATACTAAATAAATAAATACTTTAAAAAAAGAAACCGTTTTCATTTTCAGAAATCGGTTTTTGTTGTCAACATATTTGAAAGTTCATTTTAGGCTTTTTACTGAACAATGCACATTTTTGTAAAAAATTAAACCTGTCAATTCTTAATTCAACAAATCGTTGCTTCCAAAATTCAAAAACTCTTGTACCTACCTATGTAACATTTGCGTTTTAGCTTTGATCTTAGTATTATGTAAATGCCTACTACAATATGTAGGTACATTATTATGTATGGAACCTTTATTTCAAACAAACATATCTATTTTAAATATTGTAAACATTTTCAGCGTACTAAGGTCCCACATGCCTGTTTAGAAAATAATTCAATTATCCATTCGACCATTCTGAATTCCTGGTCCCCTCAATTGTCGAGAGGACATTATGTCAGCGCACAGGACGCGCTTTGTCGATAATGTTTTGTGTTGAAAATATTATTATTTAGTTTGTATTTCTGTACTATTTCAGTTTCACGTATTGCAATATAAGGCGTGTCATTGATCTTTCGTAAAGCGGATTTATATCAGTTTTTTGTCATAACTATTTTGATATTTTTTTACTATTTCGGGTAGTTGAGTAAATAAAGTTGTTGATTCTGAAAATTAGGTTAACCTAGATCTTTTGAATCCTTATTTTATAATATGTTTACAATAGACTGGGTTTATTGAAAAATTGAACCTCTCTTAAAATAAGCAAGAAAAATAATAGCGTTAAAAAGTTATTGAAATTTTATTAACAGCTGTGCTAACAATGATAAAATGAATTTTTTTTGCACAACTATCACGAAAATTTTATCGGTATTTCAAGAGGGAAGATGTCCAGTTGGTGATAAACTAGGCCTGTAAACTGAAATAAATCGAGGCCATCGAAATAGCGCAAAAAATGAACGCTTGGAGATGCTTTTTTATTTGTGTCACACCTTATAAGAGCTCTCTTGTCAGTAGTTCATTAAAAAGAGAGGAAATAATCATCAGCCGGTTAAATAAGCGACATTTGGGTGGCGGGATGGGTACCGCCGCCCGGGAACCTTTATTGGATAACCAACACCTCTGCCATAGGTCACCCCAAGTGGTTCGCTACGTTTGGTGATTTAGCAGGGGTGCCCGGGTTCATGGGGTGAGGTTTGTTTAGGTCTTGAAGGTGGATGACCAGGACACACTGAACCCCAGATTCTTACCCACCCCTTATACCCTTTTCCTTACCAGAACTCTCCTTTCCTTCCTTTCCTTAAAAAAACCCTCCACACAGCATACCCAAAGATGACATAGGCCTTGAGGGAAATTATTTTCCTCAGGGCCTCCTGTGTGGAGCTCATGTAAAAAAAAATAACGATGAGATGGGATAATAAAAGCTCTTGTCAATGATGACCGTAAAGAAACCGAAAACTTCGTTGTTACGCGAGAATGGTGGTTTGTAAATAAGGAGTAGGAGAAATGACTCTAATATTCTGCCAAACATCATCGATGAACTAAGCAATTGGTTCTCTCAACTAGAAAAGGAAATAAATACCTCAAAAATAATCGGTGGATAAATTAATAAATGCATATGGTTCCGCAATCCACACAGCCTTTCTACGATACGATAAAAGAAAAACATCAACGTCGTAAAATCAACTAAAGTAATTTTTTAAATTTTATTTTCAAGGATTCAGAAACACTAATCAATTGAATTAACGATAAACCTTCTTAGGTAGTAACAATTAAATTAATGTTGCTAATTTATTACTCGACACGCGTACCCACTTAGGTAAAACGTGTGGGCAAAATTACTTTATGTTTAAATATGCAATCCTAACAGCGCGTTGGCGTTAGCACTCGAAACCGAGCAGCAAAATCATAAACAATGGCTCACAAATAGCTTACAAAAATTAAGATAAGGACATCTGCCCATCAGATCGCTTTCAAATTATATCTTCGAAATAGCAAAAAAGCAATAAATATCATTGTGGAAGACCAAAATGTAGATAGCTAACAATTTAAAATCAAAGACCGATGTGAACATGAAAATCCATGTACGAACAACGTTTTTTTTTGTGATTAGGTACCGCAAAAGAGTCGCAAACGTCGGGTGCCATTTTTATTTTCGATAAACAATTTATTTATTTATTTCTGTCCTCGTATGTAGATTATAATTGAAAGTTAGTTAAAAAAATGTTCCTAATATAAAACAGGGTATCAGAGTGAAAATAATCAGTAACTGTATCTACTTATGCAAATGTATTTATATTATTTATAATTTTTATCATAAAATATTGATATTACATTGAAATTGATATTAAACATTGATTTTAATAATAATGAAAAACGTAGTCACGCAAAACTACAGAGAGCTTGTCTGCAGGTACAACCATTTTTCTTTAATTTAATAAACATAACACCAAATTTTGTTGGTAACTTTGGTTTAATTTAATTTCACGACAATGTCCATCTGCAACGCAATGTTCAATATTTTCTTCTTCTTGCCCTCTCTTATAATAATATGTTTACAATTGAGGTGCAACTATCTATATTTCTTTAGCATGTTTCCACTATTGCTTCTCTGAATGTGGGTAAATTTTGTTTTTAGATATTTCCATTAGGTAATTTTAATGGAAGATAAGACTTGGGTAATTTAAAAATAATTGCTTGTAGATATTTCCAATTCAAGTTTATTTAATTCCGAGTTTCAATTCGTATACACATGTTTTGGAATTAGGGAGAATAACCTTTTTCTGAGGTGTACGAATGCTTTAGATAAATGCCATTGTATATTAGGATAGTTGTAGTTAAAGACTGTCATAATAGTAAATATACATTGCAGCAACGTAGTGAAAATGCTAATGCTAAGTTTCAATAAATGGTGGTTTTTCACCAGGACGATACTGAGAGAAACTATCAATATTTTCAGGCTTGATTTAGTTTTCTGTGAGATCATTGATGGGATGGACAGTAGGGTTGTCTATTTATGCCCTAGAGTCGAAAATTACAAAAAAATTATGTCATAAATAACAGGGCTGCATTCTGGAACTACCGAGTCGCCCGTGACGTCACGCCCGTCTGCGACCACCGCGATGATGTGCAGACATGTCAAAACAAAAGGACCAAACAAAAAACAATTCAAGGTGGGCAGGGGTGTGCCGAGTGATTGTGTCGATAGACAGGAATCAAAGCAATTTAGGTATGAACTTCATGATCATATAAAGTTTATACATAAACAATGGTCAAAATGTGCTCTTTTTTGTTGGGATTGATTGTACACGAACTCCGTGTCATCTAATCTTAACCATTCAATTGGAGTCGGAAGGTTGCGGGTTCGATTCTTATTCACACCTTAGTTTACCTAGCAGAACCACCTTCTCTTTCTCTAGTATCTTATCCTTTTGGAGGTTTGCTGTCTTTAGAGCAATCTTGCAACGAACAAGCATGAAATAATTCATTCCTACCACATTGGTCGATTTAGAAATGACCTACTCTATCATGTCTTCAAACAATTCATTATCGATTAGGGAAGTTTTATGTTTACATGTATCGTCGAAAAACATTTGAATAAACCCTTTTTTGGTGACTAAGTTCACATTACATACTTCCTATTGTAATTCTTGTTATAACACTAGTAGTTTTGTGAACAGTAGACCTCGCGTCCAACCTAGTTTTATATTTACTTAAATCTAAACCATATATTTTATTAGCTAGCCGTCTAGTAAATGTTAGCAATCTAGTCAAAATAAGGCTTGCTTGATTAATAAAGTAGACGTAGCAGGTTTTTTTAAAACGAAACGGATCGTACAAACAAATTTACACACAGATAAAATGCCTAATGGTCGAGTTGAAACCGGATTTTGTTACACTCGGTCAAAATATGTTTGTATATGTGTACACTTTAAGAATAAAAATAAATAAACCAACATGTAAATGGATGTTTACATACTCATAGTTTGTTTACATTTGTAGTTTACATTAGTCAATTCTCAATTGATAAAAACTTGTCGCTAAATTCATTAAAACATATTTCATTAACATTCAATTTAAATAGATAAATGCCAATCATTTAAGGTTCGTAAAAATGCAGAACACTTCAAATTTTTATTTGTGCCTTCCCTGTCTGGTGCACTAGTCAAAAGTTAGGGCTCTAGGAGACGTGCCCAATTAATCGTCCGGAAAATAATATTGTCAAGTTGTCACCGAGAGGTATCGGTCAACCAATCAGGACACGCCATTTGAACGTATTATGCAGCCATTTTGTTTGGAGATTTACGAGGAGACCTGTGTCCGTGTGATCTCTTATGGGATTTTGATTCAGGGTTGATCAAAAGTAATCGAGCGTTTATTTTAATCTTTACTTAATACTATCAACTATCTGCCTACAACTTATTTTAAAATACTTTGGACACGTCGCTTGTCAAACCAAGGACTCCAACTAGGAGACACATACAGTCGGCAAAGTGTTTGACAGGAGAAGCAAAGGAACGTCACCAATGCTCTGGAATGACCGCAAGTATCACTTGCGTTCAGTACGTTGGTGTCCGCAGCTCTTCACACAGCGTAGAACCGCGAGGAGTGAAGGACCCTTGTCCACCATGGTAATTAGAGTAAGAATCACGATCCTAAATTATGAGAAATGGAATTAAGAAGAAGAATAATGCAGGCTGAATTTCACGGCGTTGCCCAGGATGAGTTTTTAGAAATAGGATGGTAATTAAGATAATAATTTTCATCTTATTTTGAACATCAAATGTGCAAAATTTCATCAAGAAGTATCTGTTGTGTTGTGTTATCCTATATCTGATATTTAAAATCGTTTAGTACTTGGCATTTCACATTTCATCATTTTTCCTAACTTCAATGTGTAGACTCTTTTACCCCCAACTTTAACGTCTGTGTCACCTTTCTTCTAATTTCTATGCAATTTTGTGTATGTTCTCATTTGTCTGTGGTCTATTTGTTTATAATAATCTCTGTTTTTTTGTTTGTAAAATCGAAAATTCATCTGAATAATAAAGCGAGTACAACAATATCCAGTGCAAACAAAAGTGTTTTAACTAAAAAAGGATAACCTCAAACGGTTAGGAACTTTCTTAGAAGGGGGGAATTAGGAAGCGTAAAACTCACTGTATTGTTAATGTAGCAGGCTAGATTGATGGTGTCTACATAAGAATTCACATTCCACATAAAATGTTCCAAACTGTGAACAGATTGTATGATCACCATAAGTTATAATTTGAAGTCTTTACGTACACAGGTAATTTGCATTTGCATTCGAAAATACGAACATAAAAAACTTCATAATAATAAACTGCTTGCTTGTTGAAGGTTGCCACTGCACTGGTTTGCATGTGTAGGTAGAGGGTAGTAGGTAAGAATTTTGGGAAACGACAGATATATTTCAAATACAAACCATCACCTCAATCTCTCTCTGAACGCATCCCTTGGCTTGGGAAACGAAGAAGTCAAACAAATGCTGCTCAATTTACACCTGACGGCAGACTGTCTGGAGACCAGACCCAAGAATCATACAGTATCAGCATTCTGATTTTAGGGGCGGGAAAAGGCGATAGGGGTGATTTTTTGAAATCTTAGAGATCTTCATCTTGTTTTGTAGATCAAGTGTGAAAACTTTAGATTTATCTAAAAACTAAGCCACGCCGCAACAGACACTCATCTTTATGTATTTATATAGATAAATAGATAGACACCGGAGATCAAATACTTACTTAATTATAATATTTGGCTGATTTTTATAGCGCCGTTTTTGCAAAAAAATCACTTCAAGGGCCGCTGTACCATGAGCAACAGAAAAATATCACAAATCTAATGGCCTTTTGTGATTTTTTTTTAAATAACGCAGAGTCCTTACCGCTAATTGCTAAAAAGACTAGGCATACCAAATTTGGGGAAAGATATGTTGCTAAAGGAAGTGGGAAGGTGAATGAGATGCGTAAGAGGAATGTCGAAAATAACCAGACCTCCTCCGAAGTCGAGGGGTAAAACACTGGACCAGCCACCCGGAGGTCACGGGTTCAAATCCCGACGTGTGCAGATAAATTTTATTTGATTGATTTGTGTTATTACAATTTAATCTTTAAAATAAAATAAGAGTATTTGCTGCACATTCCAGAGTGGAAGATACTCTCAGTATCACTTTGGTGTAAGACCACCATTCAGAATTAAAACGTTATTTGAAATGGATTTAGTCGTGTTTGGTGTCTAGATCTGAATAGCAAGGTACTTCCCCACCTTCCTCCTACTCATCTCCTTCCCCTCCCCGCTTAACTTCAGCCTCACAACGTACCCCAATTGGGGATGCCATAGACTCACCGGCTCCAGACGGGAACAGGTATGAGGCATTTACTTAAAAAAAGACCTCACTATTAACAACTTTTCAATTTTAAATGTCTCTCATATTACACGAATACAAAAATACAAAAACAGGTAAGTGCTTACCGAATTTCTTTCAAACAATACTTTTGTCGTTAATTTTGTGATTACCCGTAAATTAAGAGATTTTTAATCATTTTTCTACGTTATTTATTTTCTATGAAATTATGAGCTAATAAATAATAAGTTACTTATGTTCCCCCATATTCCTGGACACTGAGTGTAAGAATGTGTATCTTCTTATATCATTTCTTATCTTGATATCAATGACGCCGGCGGCAGATAGCGACGCCTCTAAAACAAATGGAGATATACGAGGATAGGGAAGAGGGGACAGGGAAGGGGCCCCGGCGGGGGGTGATTTATCGAGTCCCCGACTTTACGTGACAATAAAATCCTTGAGAATCAGCGTCAACGTTCGCAGGACCCAACATATTGATTATGTTGTAGACAAATTTAAAATTTAAGTGGTCATAATATCGGTAGGTACTGTCAGAAATGTCTACCAAGGGTTCCAGTATCATAATATCGGTAGGTACTGTCAGAAATGTCTACCAAGGGTTCCAGTATCATAATATCGGTAGGTACTGTCAGAAATGTCTACCAAGGGTTCCAGTATCATAATATCGGTAGGTACTGTCAGAAATGTCTACCAAGGGTTCCAGTATCATAATATCGGTAGGTACTGTCAGAAATGTCTACCAAGGGTTCCAGTATCATAATATCGGTAGGTACTGTCAGAAATGTCTACCAAGGGTTCCAGTATCATAATATCGGTAGGTACTGTCAGAAATGTCTACCAAGGGTTCCAGTATCATAATATCGGTAGGTACTGTCAGAAATGTCTACCAAGGGTTCCAGTATCATAATATCGGTAGGTACTGTCAGAAATGTCTACCAAGGGTTCCAGTATCATAATATCGGTAGGTACTGTCAGAAATGTCTACCAAGGGTTCCAGTATCATAATATCGGTAGGTACTGTCAGAAATGTCTACCAAGGGTTCCAGTATCATAGTATTTACGCATTATTTTTTTAGTTGTAATTAATTATTTTTTATTAATAAATTGTGTTGTTTTTTTAATTATTGACTGAACGTACTTCTTGCATTGCAAATACCTATAAATTTGTTTGTACGTTCCGTTTCTTTTTCAAAATGGTGGCATGTTAATGTTTCAATAAAGATTCTTTTTCAAAATTGAAATTGTTGCTTTTATTTCAACACTAACTGGTTCCCGGCATGCGTTGCAATCCCATATTCAATTAATGTTTCTCCCTGCATGTCCTTTCCCTTGCGTCCCCGTTCCCCTCCCGCGGCCCCTTCCTCTCCCCTCTCCCGCTCTTCCATCCCACCAACCCCCTTCCCGCGTTCCATATATTCAGTCTCACTACATCCAGTTTTCAAACAGCTCGCGTGCCACCTATTACAATTTTTTTAGCCAAATTTTCATTTTTCATATATTACAAATTTTAATTTATTTATTTATTTATTTATTTATTTATTTATTTATTTATTTATTTATTTATTTATTTATTTAAACGCCCATAGGGCTTTTACATATAGTGCAGTACATGTTTTTGGAAAAATATAAGAAATAACATAATATAATATAAACATAATAAAAACATAAGAAACAAAATAAAGATAACATAAGATATAAGATATGCAAAATACAGATAACACCAAATATAATAGTTGACACAAAGCAGGTAACATAGAATATATGGTAAGTAAATTAATGTGAGATTGTTATTTTAATTATAGAGGGAAATACGATAGGATTGTCAATATTTATGTTTGTAATTAGCAAACTATTTTAAAGTATTTATTACGTGTTTATCGAAACATAGCTACCATAATATTTCAATTAAGGTGCTATATAGTGCATGATATTAATAGATTTATTTTAATTGTTCTAATACACTGAGTTTAAATTTTGACATCGATTGATGACGATAAACGTCTGTAGAGGAATATTTATTTCCGAGTATATGAAGTCTTTGCAGAGGAGAGTTAACAAAATAATTACTAGCAGAATTAGTTACAAGGTAAATCGCATTAGAGCGAGTATCGCGCGTGGGTATTCTCAAATGAATTTTACTGATTAAATCAAGGGCGTCCAGTCTGCCATTCGAAATATTAAAAAGACAAACTAAATCGCTCGCTATGCGCCTTGACGCTAAATCGCTTATATTAAGTAATTCCATTAAATATACATAATTTAGATCTTCGACAGGTATACCGAGTTTATAATTAATAAATCTTAAGAACTTATGCTGTACTCTTTCAATACTTAGTTGGTGTGTCTTATATAATGGAGCCCAGATGGTTGAATTGTATTCTAAATTTGATCTCACCAGCCCAGTGTACAGCAATTTAAACGAATTTAGTGATTTAAATTCTTTAACCGTCCTCAGGATGAACCCCAGACTTTTCATGGCCTTGTTAGTTATTACATTAATGTGAGGAACAAAAGTTAATTTACTATCAAATATAATACCGAGGTCCTTTATTTGATCTACTCTTTTCAGGAAAATGTTGTTGATGCTATATTGAAAATTAATGGGATTTTTGATTCGCGCAAAAGTAATTGTTTGGCATTTTTCAATATTGAGGAACAGTTCATTAAGGGCGCACCACTCTTGTAACCTCACTAGATTTGATTGTAATATACAGCAGTCGTTAAGATTCGTAATTGTTTTATATATTTTAAGGTCATCCGCAAATAAGAGTATCATAACTCCTTCAAAGATGGTAGTTATGTCATTTATAAATAAGGAAAATAACACTGGGCCCAGATGTGACCCCTGTGGAACTCCGGTGAATATTTCGAACTGATTTGAAAAGTGTGAATTTAGTTTGACTGATATTTTTCTTTTGTGTAGATAACTTTCAAACCATTTCAAAATATTCCCCGTTATTCCTAGGGATCTTAATTTATGTATGAGAATTTTGTGTGAGACTTTGTCGAAAGCCTTACTAAAGTCGGTGTATACTATGTCAGTTTGAAGATGATTGTGCATACTATTAAACAATTTTTCCTGATAGATCATGAGATTCGTAAGAGTAGACCTGTTTGCCATGTAACCGTGTTGTAGATGTGATATAACTTTATTAATCTCAGGCGAAAGTTTAGAGAGCAGTGCAGATTCGAATATTTTAGGGATCGTCGACTGAATACATATGGGTCTATAGTTAGATACATCAGATTTATCACCTTTCTTAAAAATAGGAGACACAAAGCTTGTTTTCCACTTTTCCGGAAAGGTGCCAGTTTTTATAGACAAGTTAAAGATTTTAGTAAGAGGATAAGTTAAAACTGATAAGCATTTCGATAAAAAGATTGGAGGAATGTTATCAGGGCCAGCCGATTTGTTTAGGACGAGAGATTTTAATTTGGTTCTAATGTCGCTTTCTTCAAATTTGCACTGATTGAAGTCGATCTGGTTATAATTGGATGTTGTGGCATTGATCAATGGGGAGTTGTTTGTTGATTCATAGACTTTGCTGAAGAATTCGGCAAACAGATTAACAACTTCTTGGGGATTATCGGCCATTTTGTTATCTAAATACATGTTAGAGGGAATACCGGAGTCGTTGTTATTAAGCATTTTTGAAAATTTATAAATGTTCTGAGGGTTGGCAAGAGCCAATTGTTCACAGTTGTCAATGCACTTTTTATAACATAACATGGACATATTTTTGGCGGTCTTTCTGAGTTCACAGAATTTTGCGTAATCTTTGGGATCACGTGATGATTTATAAATTTTATGAGCAATTTTTTTGTCTCTAATTGTTTTAATGAGATCGTTACAGAACCATTTTGGGTAGCTATGAACATAAATTTTTGAAATGGGTACAAACAAATCAATAGAATTATTAAGAATTAAGTAAAATTTATCAACCATTTCATTGATGTTTTCTTCAAAGTCTAAAAAGTTCCAGTCAGTTGAAGATAAAAGATTTGTGATTTGGTTATAATCAGCTTTGAAGAAGTTAATTAAATTAAACTTTTAATTTTGGTATATTATAAGAACAATCCATCAAATTTGGTACCTTACATAGGTACCTATTTAAAATATCTTAAATTCATGATTCGATACAAAGTGTTAGGCGAGCGAGTACTTCAAACAAATTCATTAATTTAAAGAGTTTCGAAAATTGAATTTTCATTAAACAGTTTTTTGCAAAATGTCATTCTCAAATTTTGACAATTTCGCAAGAGTTTTTGTAATGGTTAAAAATCTTTTCAGATTTATTGTCATGTGGTTGTAATAATCCAGAAACCTTCGGGGGGTTTAAAGAAGGTATTTTGACGTTTCAAACATTTCCTATGCTTAATATAGCAATACATAGACATATATACATCCCTAAGCAAGCATTTTGATTTACGAGTATATAATACAGAGATAATGACGTTTCTTTGAAAAAATTGTTTAATTCCTTATTGGAATTTTTAAGAATGTTTATTGTATATATACAATACATGGCTTATAATTACCTAACTTTCTACTTATAAATCTTATGCTTTCAGACGAAATTTTGGTTTTACTAAATAAACGAAAGATAGAAATATATTTTTTGGACGTGAAATCTACTGCAGACAGAACTACAGACCTACCGTTACTTTTTACTTAACTACTTAACACTTCAGACTTATTATTAACAGGTAAATTTTAAGAAACAACTGAGTTCATTAATTTATAATATTGAAATAATTAAGGTGAAGGTACCATTAGTAAAAAGATAAGAACCATACGATCAGAATAAGAACACAAACCATAATCAGGTTTCGTTTCTGTCCGTGTATTGAGTTTCTGGTACTGAACGTTTCACTCGCTACTTCCAATGGAAAATGCTCAGGAACAGCGAATTTTCTTGTCATTACGTAGAAATACAATAACGTGAGATCTAATACCTATATGATCAATTTCACTTAACAAATGACTTCTGCACAGTACACACACAGAATAAAATTAGAAGAACGATGCGGGATTGGAAAAACTTTACAAAAGCTTAGGCACACATACCCAAGCAGATCTTCCTAACTACCCACCGTTTGCTATAAAGCATTTCTGAATTAAAATTCTTCAAATTCATGGCTCGTTGGTGGGCAAATGAAGTTATTTATGTGCCTTATACCTGCAGCACAACGCGCTACCATCCACAAACCACCATCCACCGTTCGCCATCCAGTCACAGCATCCAGAACGCTGATCCCACAAACACGCCGCGCGCCGTCATGATTTCATGAGATAATAATGATTTTCACATTAAGCCGCGGCATCGCTGCGGAGGACCTAAAGGTCTTTTTAAGTCGTGTGTCGAATCAAGAAAGGGAGAATCAATCAAAAAGCAATCTTTTTACCTTTTAAGTAAACCCGAGGATGCCATCTCAATCGCACAAAACAAACCAAGGGCTTCGTGTGACCACTGTGTTCAAAGGCTTAGTAACCTCTGCGTACAAATGTGTGAAATTTTAAATGATCTGCGTTTTTATTTAATTTGATACATGAGGACCCATTGAATCCAAAGAACACACTATCTCCCTTTGTCTATCGTAGATATTAGAGAGGTCAAGAGTCAAGAGCTGCATTCACGCAATAAAAAATATGTTACCAAAGCATTTTTTTTGCCTTTTAAGTTTTTACTTTCGCGTACTTTGCAAAAACAATCTTATTTGCAAAACGTACTGTTTGCATTGTGCGATCTTGTCGAGCTTGCGGGTCTTTAACTTACAATCAACTTAAGATAATCATTTTTAAATCAAGAGTATTTTTGATAATATCTCTTAACATTCGAGACGCCATCCACCTCGAGTTTTGTTATTTTTTTGCACCTGTGTATTATTTATCGTTTTATAATTTAAAATCTTTAATGAGAAGTTATGTTTCTTTTCCATTTTTCTGCAAGAGGACTAATCTAGTCTCCTCAAAGGAAGCAAACTTCCCAACACGCCTTCCATTTATTTGCTTGGTGTAACTCTAAGTGAACAGCTTAGGCACGGGGGCTTCACCGAAACCAGAATCAAGTTAGCCCCTTAAAAGCTGTATCACCGAACCCTGTACAAATCGCAAGTGCACCCCACTATTGAATTTTGCAGCCATCTTTTGTCTGGAGCCCCAAAATACCTTGACTCTGTAGAAACGGGTGGCCCATTTGATAGATTGCCCTATCTTTACAAACGGATTGGTAAGTATGTTGTCCTTGTTCAACCGGTATAAAATTGGAAGATGATCAGAGGAACTAGCTTCATTGCCCTCTTCAGCACCGCACCGATTACACAGTCGCGAAACACGCCCAACATATACACGAACACGGTTATATAACATGTACAAATGTACACGGTTGACATTAGTCACATGAGAATAGGTCGCTTCTACTAATTCTTGAGTTAGCTCTATAGCTCGATAGCTCAGCGTGGAAGATTTGCCGGCCTCTTTCCCTTCTACAACATGGATCTCTTCGAGACCCGTATTCACTCCTTCAGACCCTCCACCAAAAACCATTTTGCCGAATTACGAACGTAAGTTTCCTTTGATTCTCCTTGATTAGCAAAGTATGAGAGTGACAAACTTTTCACGTATCCATACATCTAAAAAATTTTTAAAAAAACCATTCAAAAGGTATAATCTAATGCTTTTGTCCATGTTTGCTCTAAATTTGTCCATGTATTCTTTATGTATAACATTTATTTCCCTAAAGTTGAAGTATTTTTTTCTTACGTGAATCTTTGAGTTTTCCCAGAAAGGCGAGGGAGGTAAATTGGGTCCCGCCATTGAATCAGAATAGAATTAAGCGTGTTATTTCCGATTTATCTCGATTTTCAATGGTGTTGTCCGCAAATTTCAGGCCGCGGTGATGTCAGCTAAAAGGAAGACATCTTGAGAAATGGTAGACCACCCTATTGGTATTTATCGAAGATTTTATAACTGTAGTTGAAAGTGTCGTGTTGAAAGTTCTTAGCCATAAATGATGGCCACTCCCCGTATTATTGGTTCAACAACAACAAAAAGACTTATTTTTCATTTGATAAAGTGCGCGGTAAAATGCATTGCCAAAACGCGGATATAGTAATTTCCTGCTTTCATATCAGAAACATATATAGGGGATGATGGAAAGAAATGAGCTATGTGGAGCTTGAGTTTCTCTCCATGTGTAATTCCATCCACGTAATACCAACTGTGTGTAATTCAATCCATGTGTAATTCCTTCCGTGTGTAATACGTGTTATAACCATCCGTGTATAAATGTGGCAATGAGGTTGGTCTGACTTTGGTATTTTATTTTATTTTATTTATTATATTACATTATATACAATTAATAGCAAAATAACATAATAACATAATAATATATTTCAAGATAACTGTAAATATTAAAAATGTGTACAAGTGTTATTATGTCGTAGGTCAACATAGTTCCTAGCTAGGCAGATTGCCTGTTCTAAGGAACCAATTGCTGATGAAAAAGTCAGACATGTATTTTGTAATAAAATGTTGTTTTTATTTATTTTTTCTAATAAAATATGTATCTAAGTAAAATTCACACCTTTTAACGCCCTTTCATACTTAAAAAAACATTATTTACTGGATTAAAGTTATTTCTTTAATATAGTGATAGAGGCTTAAGATTTGGCTCGTATAAAAACAGAAAGTAGTCAGTCTGTTACAGATCCTCCACAGAGTTTCCACCTTTTATATTTACATAAAAGAGTCGATATTCCTTTATGTCTCCGAGATACGCATGGCTCTGAACGTAATCAAATGATCAACATTTTGGTATGAGCTGATGAGATCGAAATACTTGATGAAAGAATTTTCTGAATTGATCTGTTTAATAATATCCTCAGCGCAACTGATTGGGATGAAAACGATGCATGTAAAGACCGATCGTTCCAAAACTTTATGGATAATGGACGAACATAGATGGAATTATCTACGGAATACAGGTAATGAGTTTGGGTTATAACTAATTATACATAAATCTTTAATGTAATGAGTTTGGGTTATAACTAATTATACATAGTCTTTGTGGAGAGTTACGCACAACAACAAATTCCTCAACCAACTGTGCTTTTCATACCTACAATAAAATTTGCCTATGCCAGGGTTTCTTAAAGTGGGGTTATTGGACCTCTTTGGAGTGCATGTCAAGAATGTCAGGGGTCCACAGGCCCCCAGTTCTCTTTCTATGTTAGAAGAATTGCTGACCCAGGGTGAAAACAGCACTATGAAAAATATTTCAAAAGTAGTACAAAAAGAGATGTCAAAACATCTGGAAACATTGTATTCTTTTGAAGGATTCTTTAGCCCAGAAAACCTCGAAAAAGAAATTTGGGTGCGAAGTTCATTTGATCAAATTCTTATTGATAATATCAGCCATTAAAATCTTGTTAAATGTGATCTCATTGATATGAGATCCAAGGAAATATTTCAATGTGAATTTCATGCAAAGAGTCTTGGCGAGTTTTGGTGTTCTTTGGGACAACCTTACCCTCTAATTGTCAAACGAGTTATTTTACTGATACCATTTGCATCTGTGTGAGTCCGGGTTCTAAGTTCTGGTGACAATTAAAACTAAAAGTCGTAATCGATTAGATACGCGCCTTGCCTTATCGAAGATGATACCTCAATTTAAAGTGCTAACTGAGTCCAATCAGCAGCGTCCATCCCAACTAACCTAACATTTAAAATAACCTACTGTGTAAATTAACCTACTAACATTGTAAACTAACCAATTTTCTTCGACAGGGGTCCGTGATTGTATAGAAATTCTGAAAGTGGTTCATGGTTACAAAAAGTTGGCCACTGGCTAGTACTCTAACATTGACATTTTTTAGACTCACCGACCACGTTTACAAAGAACATCATGTTAATGATATAAACAGTGCGTATTTTTGAGATGGAACGATCTTGTCGAAATATTGGTAAATAATACTAGGAGGTTTTCCCATATCTATAGAGAACTCGGACGTATGCTAGAGAAGAAAAAATTAAAAACTGTTTATTTTTCAATATTCAGTCTCTAGTTTCTAATAATGTAGTATGAGACTAATACAGAACTATTTAATTTTGCAACATCAACTCATTCAGGCATTGCTGAAAACCAGATGCATTCCGAGAGAAATTCTGAATGTATAGGCTGAGCAGTGACCTTTTTGTCAATAATAGAATCAATGATAACTAAACAAAATGTACAAAATTGTAAAAAATCTATTGATGGATAAATGTTTTTTATTATCATTATTTACTAAGGAATGTAACGTCGTGAATGTAAAACAGCTCTGTTTTGAACAAACGCTTTGCAGATTTTTAATAATAAATTGCAGAAAAAAACACAGCAATTTCTACTAGAATTAACTAGTACTACTAGAATTGGCTCTGGTTTGAACTTTGAGGCTATTAAAACAAAAAAAAATTTTGGTCAAAAAAATTATTTGTATCAGGCTCCACTTATTTTTAATAACCTTACAGAAGATATTAAGTAACCTAATTCCTTGTGCTCTTTACAAAGTCTGTTAAATTGTTTGTTAGCCGAGGATTCGCAACATTTTTTCTCCTCTTTGTCCTTTCTAAATTAATAGCATTAAACATTGTATAATTATTTTTTTCATCTTTGTTCTTTGAAATTAATAGCAAATCTTCTACTATTTTCGTTTTTGTCTATAACGCTAACAGTTATGGAAATGGTCGATGATACACGATAGACAACTAAGCTCCCTGTGTGTCGGGTTCTCTGGCTTCAGAATTACTTAGAGCATCCAAAAGGACGGACGTCTGGTCCAGTTAAATATTCATTGTAAACCTTACCATAATGTTAATAAAGTAACTTGTAATCTCAACGAACCCTGATCTTCATTGGAGATTCCCGAGCACATTTCAAGTAATCTCAATCACTGAGATATTATTAGTGGTGATATGAAAATATGTTTCTTATTTTTGGCGATTTTAAGAGCTATTTGAATTTTAAACCAATAAATTGACCTCGCCCGATCGTAGAAAATGTTTCCACTATAATCTATCTAATAAAATAAACGTACATGAAATATACGCCATATTTTTAAATATTGTCTGCACCGTAAAAAGGTTTAACCAAAATCAGTGACCTCTCTTCCCATGGAGCATGTTCATTGTCATGGCTGTTTAGTTTACGATGTTTAATTGCGTTAACACAATGTTAGAGCGTTTAAACACAGCAAGTCATACCGAGCATGACTCATAAACATATTGTATTCCGGAGTAAACAGGGGTTATGTGGCGCCTGTCAGGGCCTTGCCTTAGTCACCGTCATCTCCGGAGAAATTACACAGAATAATGAACAATGAGAAACAGTGAGATATAATTTTCATCCTACGCCCTGACCACCACAGAAGTAAAGCTATTCTCACGGCAGTGGCGTGGTGAGAGGTCTGAAAGACCCAAGGCATTGTTGATTCTTGAGCAACATGGGTTCATAAGTTATTTTTCGTCCACCGTAACACAGGAATATCCCTAGCATTGCGGGCAAAAAAGTACTCTAAAAATAATAATCATAGCACAAAAATAACTGAATAAAATTAACATTGGTAAGCTGTTCAATTTTACAAATTTTAACGCTTTTCCACAAATTTATCGATATTCTATTTTCTTGATGCATGCAAAATAAGGCTTTACAGCCTCTGTGAACTGCACGCCCCACTATTTAATAGATCGAATACCATTTAATATGAATAATTTCTATGTCACAACCATAAGCTCTTGAATATTTCTATTTTTAATACTGGCAATCCGTGGTGGAATTCCTATATAATAATAATAAAATAGAATAAATATAAAACTTTTTCCTTTTTTTGTGACCATAAGCGGTTCCAGCCTCTTAACACCATCTTCACAGAACATATGGGGGAAGGGAGGGGGGTTGTCAAAAAGGATGGGTTTTCCCGTATAAATTATACTGTTTTTGTTAAATTAATTGTTTACAAACCTTGTAGACTATCCACTCCCACCCCCCATATGTTATGTATAAAAACTGTAGATTAAGAAATAATTGTACGGTCTGAATATGGCCGTAACAGCATTGCGATTTATTTGTGACCGGTTAAGGTCACAAATAAATTAAACAGAAAAAAGTTTTATATTTGTTTTATTATATTATCATAAGCTCTTGGCTCAGAGACCGGTGGTCGAGGGTTCAAATAAATAAATAATATTTGAATTTTTTTCGCATCATTTACGGAACTTTAAATGGCAAGACTATTGAATTTATAAATATTAACGAATCATTCCATATTATATATGGAAAGGTACATTTATAAAATGCGTTGTTTTCGAAATTACACGAGATGCAGAAAGAAGTTAGTCAGATATTTTTGATAGTGGAAATATTATATTTTCAAGAGGGTCAAGGCGTTGCCCAGTCTGACCAGGCGGTCATTACGCCCCTGCCTCCCCCAACAGTATCCCATGTAACAAGTCATAAATAATACATTTATGGAGATCTCTATGGGATAAACTTGTTTGTATTCGAAAATCAATGTAATAAAAACCCTAATGTTTAATTAATCATTTTATTTGGTGCAACCACAATGGCTCTGAACTGAAAAGATTTATAGAGATTATTTTAACGGGTTTACGTTCATCTGCTGTGAGATAAAAAAAAAAACGCTTTTGATATATTACCTCTAAAACCGAGAAAGTAATAAAGTTACCATATATTCGATATAGTTTCAGTCAATTTTTGATAGCGTTGTTTGAATGTAAACAAGACTGTATAATATTTATTATCAATTTTTCTCGAATGGATTTACACGTAGGTACAGTGAGTTGCATCGAATGCTGAACAAAAAAAAATTCTCATCCCCAACTCTGTTAAGTTATCTACTGCTCAATGAGTAGCTGCTTCCATAATTTTAATCTTTTTTTTGAGAAACAATACTAATTCTAAAAATCTATTTATGAATATTATACCCAGACTATCCATAGTAGTAGAATATTCTTGTGTAATTTACGGCACCAAACGATATCTCCTTGTTGTTTTATTATGAGTTAAGCAGTGTTCGGAAGTGGCAACATCACGTTTTGTATTTTCATTTAACAGTTTACCAGAGACACTAAAATTCAATTCTAAAAACACATCCACCGCCAATGCTTTCATGTTGCGAAAGGTTTGTCAAAGTGTACGAATTTTGTATAAGACAAAAGAAGGAGAAATTGAGGCAAGCTTTTAAAATACGTTTGTGTAAAACTAGGCTTCGTATTACGAACAACTAAAAACTTTAATTCCTTACAAGCCATTAAAACTTACACTTATCTCTAGTTAGAAGCCTAATTGAATACAACTCAGTATTTTGGTCCCCATCTTACAAAATTCACATAAATAACATCTAGCGAATAAAATAAATGTTAAATTAAATATCCCAGTAGAAGACTTAAAATACAATTTCTTATTAAATACTCTAAAAATACATACATTAAAAGACAGACGTAAAATAAACGATTTAACATTTTTATTTAAAATACTAAACTCTAAATTCGTCTATTGTGAACTCCTGCAACTCATTAACTTACGAGCACACACAGTAACAACACGACAAAATGCAATATTCTACTGCAACACTCATAAGCATAACTACATTGCCCACTCTCCGATACAACAACTTCGCACCATGAGAAATTAGTACTTGGGCGATGTTGATATATTCAGTATCAACTTGGCGAGTTTTGTGGATAATCTGAAACATTTATTTTAACACTTTTACTAAACACATCCTGTAAACATATAAAATTGCTGTATTTTTCTATTTTTGTTTCTGTGTTTGTATGACTTGTTGTACGACTTTTATCTAATGTAATTTTATTTTTATTACATCTTAAGTTTCAAAGTATCTGTCATTTTAAAATTGTACTACAAATCATGTAAAAGCCCTCTAGGCGTTAAATATATAAATAAAATAAAATATAAAGGTGGTGTTTTTGTAATTTACACGAAAAACAAATCAGTAAGCGACAAAACTACATTAAAAAATCTTTATATTTTTAATTGCATGTTTCCTTTTGTGACAATATAATAAAAAAGAATATTTCATTTGCTTTTAAAAATAGTATTTCGTTTTGGGATACGGTAAAAAAAAGCTAATTTATTTGAAAATTAAAGTCAACCAGGAATATTTCTAAATAAATCAGATATTTTATTAATTTGAGTCACTATTCAGATGTTCTAGATTAGCGGTTGTCAACCCTTTAGAGTTTAGAGTCTGCGTACCCCTTGACTCTCACGACAAATTTGTTGTACCCCGTACTCTCTATCTATACGTATATTGAAAGGCATGTTTCATTTCTTTGACTCTGTGCAGAAACGATCGGTCCGTTTGATAGATTCTCCTGACTTAACAAACGGACTGCAATCTGGTGGGAATGCTGTCCCTGTTCTGCCGGTATTACAATGGAAGATGCTCAGAGGAACTAGCGTCATTGATCCCCTCGGTACCGGTGCATAGTCGGGAACCACGCCAAACACGCGCCCAACATTTGTACATGGTAGATATTAGTCACATGAGAACGGGTCGTTTCTACGACTCGTTCCGTTCAACAGCTCGGCTGTGGAACTATTTGCCGGCCTCTGTGTTTCCTCCGTGCTAAAATATCACTTCACTCCTTCCTCTCCTCAAAAAGAACCTCCACACAGCATCTTCAAAGATAACATAGTCCTCATGTGTGGAGTTAATGTAAAAAAAATTATTAGTTAATGTAAAAAAAATGTTAAATTAATTTTTTAATACTCTCATTATTACATGAATTTAACAATTAGGTCACACAAATACAATTAATGCAATCTTATACAGGGTGTAACACAACTTATAGCATTTTTAACCAGTGATTCTACATGCCAAATTGAACAAACCTAGATTCGTGCCACGATATTGCGTACCACAATTTTTGCTTCAAACCACAGGTTGAAAATCTTTGTTCTAGATGAAATTTTTATCGTCTTAGTTTTTTTTTTAATTTTCTCCAATCTTCTACGAAAAGGAAAATCATTTATTTAGCTATTAGAAATACAAACGTATGTTTCACCTGATATCGAAAACGATACTGTCAGCCCAGATGCAAAACTCTTACCCCGAACAAGTACTTTAAGGTGACAGTCATGAGTCATGACAGTATACTGAAGACTTGTGACAGAACGATGAACGGTATATTCCTAGTTCTTGGGTCACGGGTTCAAAACCCAGCACAGCGTAGGAGTGAAAGATGATTTCCGTGTTACCCTAGCGAAGGCACAACATCTACTTTCGAAACGTTCGCTCGGGCGACTTACAATAAAGCCAAAACTGAGACCGGACAACAATAAACTAATTCAAAATAATCGCAAATTCACTTTGTGGTAATTTTAATTGAATAAAAACAAACCACTTTGTGTACTCCACTCAACATTATTAATTTTTTTTTTACATGAGCTCCACACAGGGGGCCCTGAGGAAAATATTTTCACTCAGGGCCTATGTCATCTTTGGGGATGCTGTGTGGGGTTTTTTTTTAGGAAAGGAAGGAGAGGGGAGTTCTGGAAAGGAAAAGGGGTTTGAGGGGTAGGTAGGAATCTGGGGTTCAGGGTGTACTGGTCATCCGCCTCCAAGACCTAGACAAACCTCACCCCATGAACCCGGGCACCCCTGCTAAATCAATAAGGAAAAAGGGTTTGAGGGGTGGGTAGGAATCTGGGGTTCAGGGTGTCCTGGTCATCCGCCACCAAGACCTAGACAAACCTCACCCCATGAACGCGGGCACCCCTGCTAAATCACCAAACGTAGCGAACCACTTGGGGTGACCTATAGCTAAGGTGTTGCTTATTGTGCGAAGAATTCCGACAAGGTAGGTACGAGTTTATAAAAATAGAATTTTTTTACAATAAAATTATCTTAATTTTGTATTCTACAATTTAAATGTGTATTTCTTTTGATTAAATTTCTTTGGGTTAATTTTGACAAGTTTTGCCGAATTTCATGATTTTTCAAAAGTCAACAACGCTTTTGCGTTTTCAAGAAAGCATTATTGACTAGGTAATTATGGTAACTAACTAGATTTACTACAGGTGTTTTTTTTCTGATCGTCTCATATAAGAGTGATAATATTTGTTTTTTAGGAAAAATATATTATAAATACTTTTATCTTCCAAATCCCACAAAAAAATTGTGATTATCACGGGTCTGTGTTAGTTCGAAATAATTCCGCTTCTGAACAGCAATTATCACAACAATAGTTTATAAAAATAAATAGAGAGTATGTCGATGGAGGTACGGCTTTATTATCGCCTACTACGGCCAAACTGCACGGACTATCAAAGCGGAGTAGCCAATGAAAGTTAAGCGTTTGATGTGTGGGTGCATAGGAAGAAAAAAAGGCGGAGCGCCGCTGTGCATAGATACGATTTGCAATGGTATTGGTAAACTATGCGTGCGTCGCTTTTGTGCGTGCGGTTTCATACTAATAATGGTTCATTACTGCATTCCACTTTGTCGTAGAAGTCTACTACAGTAGGTATTCACAATAATGACAATAACATCAGTCCTGCCCATCGTGTGTCATCGGAATAGAGTCTGTGGCGAGTGGCGGGAGAAAATACATCAACTGTATCGGGGATCTAAGCACGAAAAGCACTCACTTCTACACGGCGCCCGGTGCACTGCCTTCACGGTCTCAACACCCACGTCACTCTTGGGGGACGATTCAGCCACTTTTATATTCTAACCTGTAGATTTTGATTGCCTTTATATATAAATGCGAACCATCTTTGAATAATATCGCTTCATTCAACTTATATTTATAAAAGAAATGTTTAACATGTTACAGTTGTATCCTCTGATAAGCAAGTGAACCGAGAAAATAATAGTAATTGAAAAATAGTTTAATAGTAGATCTAATTTGAGAGGCGGGTATGGGTAGAGCCGTCCCAAGAACCATTTATTGGATAACCAACATCCCTGTCATAAGTCACCCCAATGGTTCGCTACGTTTGGTGACTTAGCAGGGGTGTCCGGGTTCATGGGTAGAAGTTTATCTAGGTCATGGCGGTGGATTCTTTTGCCCATCTACTGCGTGGCAGGCCGGATCCGCTGGTCGAGGGAAATCTTTTGACCTCACCAACGGGACTCTCTCGATACATTGCCATGCACAGCAGTGAGAGGGGTGGATTCGTACGTTCGTCCCTCCTGAACTCAATGACCCCCAGATTACTATCTACCGCTCGTACCTTTTTCCTTAACTCCTTCCTTTCCCTAAAAAGACCCTCCACACAGCATCCCCTAAGATGACTCAGGCTGAAGGATTTTTTTCGTCAGTTCTTCCTGTTTGGAGATAATGTAGAAAACATATAACGGAATTATGCATAATTTTGTTAATGTTTTCAAAGGAAATGAATAATTATCTACTAATATTAATTTTAAATGTATTAATTACGGTGCCTACTCTGTTTTCTACTTTTTCGTACCTACCGCTATGTTCACAGATACCGAACTTCGTTAAATTCAACTTAAAGGCCTGCAGATTCAAACATTTCACTTTTTATATACATACGTTTTATTATGCAGATCAGAGTGAAAATATTCTCTAGGGCTGGAAATCAGTCAGTCGCTTGAGGTGATTAGATGGGTGAATGAAGGTGCCATGCGATTCACTAAGTTCCGTCTAGCTCGTCAGCGCTACGTCGTCGGTTAACCGACGGTACGCGTGGCACTATTACCAGCCTACGATCTTTGCAGGAAATACAGTGCAGTTACGCTACCTACGATTTAAAAGCTTTCTCTTCTACTGTAATACATTATTTTCAATACCTTTATACTTACCATTTATACCTATTACGTTAATTTCTTCAAGTTTATCTTTTTTATATAAAAACCATGTCTCATTATCATACGCCAATCACGCAAAAATCTATATACAGAACATTAACTAAAATAAATAGATAAAATAACTAAATTGTCTTCTTCAAACTTAAATTCACTTTGTGGCGTCATTTATTTAACTAAATTAATATTAAAACGAACTAGCAATCATTACATTTATATAATTATATAAACATACTTAATATAATTATATTAATTAATTAATATAACAAACATACATAATACGGGCATGTGCCTAGTGTGGTAATCGAATAACTTGTAAAAACTGTATATAAATAATAAAAAAATAAAATAAAAAAGTTAAATATGAATGATAGAAGTCGGTGAATCGGCTCCCCAGGTTATTTCATATCCTTTATCTCTGGCCCGGATCGATATATTTTACGGTTGGAATGTTAACAGCTGACGAAGAATTGTTTTTATCTCCCGTGAGATTGAGGCCTTATCTTGGATTCGCTATGTCCCCCTTAACAAATGACGGGACCCTTAACTTAACAGGTTACAACAAATACGTATTCGACCTCTGCGGGAATTTAGGCGCTGTGTTTCGGCCCTTTTTTCTCCTCGTTCTCGGAGCATGTCAAGATAATGGACTTGCTCGGAGATAATCCTTAATTTAATGGGATAGTGTCAACTATTAATGAGAATTATTAGTCTTTTAAATACCCAATAGTATAATGCGGATAGATTGTGGCTTCGGGAGAAATAAACCATGAAATCAGGTTTGATCGATTTAAATGTTGCCACGATTATTTCGAGATAACGACTGGTTGAGAATGAGCGTAAAACAGGGTAAAGAATCATTATTTAGGAATCATTACTTACATCGTTCTAGTGTACTTATTCTAAATTTTACAACTAGGTTTTTACTAGTATTAATTAGTTTAAAAATTTTGTTAATAGAAATTCATTAGTCATCATCAATTTCGTATTCGGCGAACAGTGAAGTGGTGGCACAAATCAACCTATTGGTGCCGAAGTCTCACATTCTCCGTCTGGAGCCAGTGAGACTATGGCATCTCCAATTGAGGTATGTTGTGAGGCTGAAGATAGTGGGGATTGGGGATGGGAAAGACAGCTAAAGCCGTTTCAAACAACTTTTCAATACTGAATAGTGGTCTTAGTCCAGGGCGATACTGAGAGTATATTTCACTCAGGAATGTGAAACGAATATACCTTATATTATTTTAAATTAATGAATTGTGAAATAACACAAATAAAATTTACTGACGCACGCCGGGATTCGAACCCGCCATCTTCGGGTTGGTAGTCGAGAGCCTTGCCCCTCGACAACGGAGGCCGTAAATATAATATGCTATAATACGGTAGATGAAAAATTCGACTTATTCTTCAATACCTATACAGTAATTACACAGTGAATTCATTAGATTTTTGGCAATGCATACATTGCAAACTAAATGTATCAATTATCAACGGTAATTTTACAACCAAATAGATATCGTTATACAACCCGTAATATTATGCACAGCAATAAAATAAATAAATATTAACAATAATTATTTTTTAAGACGGCAATGTTATAATGCGTACAAACAATAATGTAAATATTGTAAATAATAAAGTCACAGATTTAATTGTTTAATAGTTGTATTGTTTTAGGTCAGTAGGTCTGTAAATCAAATATTACATGCATAATATTATCATTAAAAAGTCATTTTAAAGAAATGTTAGTATTACTTGGTTAAGACTTTATTATTAAAATTGAAACGACAGTTAATTTATTTAAATACGTAGATGATCATAATTAGTAAGTGTTTGATCTAAAATATTGTTTAAAATTGTATTAAATAGATAATTACCTAGAATCGTTTGAAGTTTTTAGGTGGTTTATCCAATTACTTGGGTAAATAATTAACTAAATTAATTAATAAAGCTGTTTATTTTCTAATTAATCAGTTGGGGAACAGTTTATAAATGTCACACTTACACATTTATACAAAGCCTACCTATCTTGACAATCAAATAAAAATATTAATATTAAATTTTCAAAGAAAATTTAAAAAATAAAAAGCACTGTATTTTTAAGAGCCTAACCGAAATAAAACAATATTTATTGTAATTTAATTTCCCCCATAATTAATTAGCTCTAAAAAAGTCCCCCTCAACCGGCAGCATAAAAATAATTAAATTAACCCATCCAAAACATATTCTCGTGAAATGTCAAGATAACGTCGTATTAAAACCCAATCGTCCCGCGCTTTTGTTTATTTACTTTATAAGACATTAATAAAATAAAAGGACATTTTGAAAGGGGTACCAGGGCATCATAAGTGTCAGGCTGGTCGCGCATAGACAACATCGGCCGGGTTCTTTATACGATATTCAAATAAAATTAGGCGGATAATGATAACAAAGAGCTGGGTGGCAAGCCTCATTGCCTTATATGGAGGGTTTGTTGTTAGCGTGTGAAGAATGCATTCCCGACACCTCCTCCTAAGTATGTACTCCTGGTACCCTGGTAGGAGGCCGTGCTTTATTTTTTTTTTTCGGTTTGTTTTCATTGGCCGTTTCGGTTTTTTTTGTATTGTAATTTTGGAAATGATGCACAATGAACGTCATTTTGGGATTTTCCATAAAAATTGTTTGTGTTCTCGTATAAAATGATATGATATCATAATTCCTTTCCAGGGTGGCAGAATGTGGGCTTGATGTCAGGATTATTTTATAAAATCCCAAAATTCGTAAATGGCAAATTATACATTAGTCGCTAGGATTTATTCTCAATGTGTATCATTTTTGTTTTATTTCAGAAGGACCAATCAGAACACTTCAAAAAATACTTAGTAAAAACCAGATTGCTCTCTCTGCTTTGTTCAAGTGAAAATAGGACCTTTAAAATTCCCACACACCATTCTACATCATACATTATTGACGTTTCCTTCGCCATGCAAATGCTGTCCTCTAATACCCAAAATGTCTTCTTAAATGCCACTTTTAAGTATAAACTAGATGTATCTCTGAAAATAATTCAGACCGTATTTATTTAATTCGTTTCTATTTAATTTTTACTCAATTCACCGACACATACTTCTAGAGAACAATTCTTGAAGTGATATTTCCCAAAATGGCGGTCCAAAAAAACACTTTTTTTCAAGAATGTAAAAAAAACGCTTTTTTTAAACGCATCTATTTAAATTTCATTTATGTTGTCGTGATTGATGAATCTATGAATGAAGTGGAATCTTGGAAGTACAAATTAAGCCAGTTCTTTACTTCCGATCGAGCTGAAAGTCAGCAGATAGATTTGTTGTCGATGAAAATGCATTTTATCAACTCTCGGTGTCAATCACGCATAAACACGCGGATTTGGCTCAGTTGGTAGCGAGGTTGACACCGGTCCCTAGAAAAGACATTTAAAAAAAAAATATGAGACATTTGAAAACAGATGAATTTTGTGTAAAAAAAAAACTTGGTTTCTCACAGGTTGATTTTTTTAAAGTTCAAAGTCAAGTTACGTCATCCTCACAAGTAAGTAACAAAATTGAACCTTTACAAAGTGTTAACGCAGAAATAAATGTACACCTCTGTGATTCAATAACTTGATTTGGAAACCAGTGTTATTTAGGTTCCACGACAGTTGATCCGCCGACATTTGACCCCCCGGCGTACTTCTATACAATATGAAGTCGGTTTAGGGAAAATACGGTAAACCTAATTACACAAAATATAACTAAGTGACCGCGAAGGGATGTGCCGAGAGGACGTACCGCCGAATAACAAAGTATAAAAAATATTTTCATTTAAATGTATCAAGGAAAAATCTACTTGTCTATTTACTGTGTATACCAGCGTATACAAAAAAAATCGATGCTGTGCATAAATCCGTTTGATATTCATACCAACTTATTTTTAAGATGAAGCCATGCGAAATAATGTAAAATCAAACAAAATCATGTATTTTTGTTTTGAAAATTTGATCACTTATTATAGATGCTTCTATTAAATACTGCGTGTAGAATTAAATACTGCGTGCATATCTTGGCCCTTAAAAATATCGGTAATTTTTTTATTTTAAAAGCCTAGAAAAAAATAAAATATTAGGTCTATAAAAAAACATTTTCAAGTGCAAACTCTCCTACTTATAAACCCCATTTCGGATATGGTTTTATTTTTAATGTGGCAAATTCAGTTTCTTTTATAATAATCGCAAAAAAATGTATTCACGCCCCAACTTAACAAAATAAAATAAAATATGCATTTTCGCGTTGTTATTTTTAACATCAATCAATACCCAAGTGGTTTGCTACGTTTGGTGATTAAGCAGGGGTGCCCTGGTTCATGGGGTGAGGTTTGTCTAGGTCTTGGAGGCGGATGACCAGGACACACTGAACCCCAGATTCCTACCCACCCCTTAAACCCTTTTCCTTCCCAGAACTCTCCTTTCCTCCTTTTCCCTAAAAAAACCCTCCACGCAGCGTCCCCAAGGATGACATAGACCCTGAGGGAAATTATTTTCCTCAGGGCCTCCTGTGTAGAGCTCATGTAAAAAAAATACGGCCCGCACTGTACGAATTTGGATTTTTTAAGTGAAAATTGTGCCATCGGCATAAGAATCATGCACTTGGCACGCCCATTTTGTATCAGTTACGCCCCGCCTGCGTAGGGAATAGACGTCATAGACTCCGCGTCGCTTGGTTCCGTAAAATCAATTTTAAATTTCAAAATTTTCATATAATGCGTAAAAAATGAGGTTTTTACAGGTCTTTACGAAATCAACCTGTAAAAAAAACTCTAATACCTTTTCCAACCTTTCCAAAAGCCTTTTCTCAAGGATTTTTAAACTCCTCCCAAAAAGAGTCGTAGATTCCGATTTTGATTTTTTCCTGGACTATCAGGTATTGATGAAATCAATTTTACGTATGAAATTGGTAAATAATGCACCAAAAATTATAATTTTACAGTAAATATCATTGTCTGTAAATCAACTATCTGGTCACCGTTATTTATTGTTATCAAAGACAATCAAATTCACTCACTTCGGGTAATTTCGAATTCTAAAATAAAAGAAACTTTAATAATTACAACAAAGCAGTTTACGAATATTTTGTAACATAAATAAAAGAAAAATTTAAAATAAAGCTACCTATTTTGTTTTAACTTATCTAACGCATACCTGTTCCCATGGTATTTAAAATAATAGTCAAGAATGTGCCCTCGTTAAACGGTATCATAATTTAATTGAACAAATTAATTAATGACAATATCAAATCCAGCTAACAACAGACCATAATTAAATTGCCGGCAACAATAATTTAGAGACCCAAATCTCTACTATAATAAATGTGACAAAAAAAACTATCTCCACAAAGGCAACAGGAACCACCGCGTCCAAAAAGACCCATATCCTTATCTGACATTTGAGCACCAATTAATTTAGACGGCGTTATAGCTTAATTAGTCCGAAAATAAACAAAGGGGATAGGAATATTATTTTTATTATGACATTTATTTTATGAAGAATTGAATTTAATTAATTACTGTTTTATCGTATTAGGATAAAGTTAAAAATGGTCACGCTTCAAAGTTTTCGAGATATTTTTATTGCATTTAGGTTTTGCATTCTCAAAATAATAATATGAACGACTATTTTTTTTAAATTTGGAATGTTATCAATGATTTAGAATAGTGAGTTTTTATAAGGGAATAATTCGTGTCCATAGTTCTACTTTGTTTTTCTTTAAGGCTCCATAGTAAGCATTCAAAAGAAGAAAAAGGTGGCTTGAAAGGGAGATATGTAAATACAAATTAATGTTAGAGGGTTAATTAGCTAATTTTAATAGATGAAAATATGTTTGCTTCTGTCTATTTATGCTACACGTTGCTAAGCCATTCATTCGATTGTGATGAAACTTTGGGGATTTGATGTGCATGCGCACATCAAATCCCCAAAGCCCGCGATTCTTGCTATATACTGGCAGTCAGTTCTGGCATCATGAAATTATGCGTTGCTGACAGTTCATCCGATTGCGATGAAACTTTGGGGATTCGATGTGTGCCTGCCAGCGATGGTTTCTATATATACTGGTGAGCTCTGGCATTATGAAATTTGTATTAAAAAAATGCGATAGGTTGCACGCAAACTGTTTGAAAACTGAATGTACCGGAAATGAATGTATGGAATGCGGGAGGGGAACTCAGGAGGGGTGAGGGAAACTCGGGAAGGGCGAGGGGAACTGGGGAGGGGGGAGGGGGACTCGGGAGAGGGGTTCGCGGGACGGGGGATGAGGGCGAGGGAAGTGGGGAGAGGGAAGTGGGGAGAGGGAAGGCGGAGAAGGCGGAACGGGAACGCAGGAGGGGAAGGAGAGGCGGAAGGGGAATGGGACGAATGGGAATGTACACGCACGGAAAAACAATTTCTTTATTAAGTGGCATAGCAACACATGCTGGGAACTCACTGGTATTTAATAAAATACGCCTCATTTAAAATAGAGCAAAAATCTCTCGGCAAATGTCTGGTAGCATTCAAACAAAAACTGTGATTTTTTTTTACCCATAACATGTTAAATAACAGAACAAAATATGTTTTCATTTATTTTCGGAGCTTACTTTGAGATTTTTTCCGTCGAGGGAATTTCATATAATTACCGTTTCGGCTCAGCAAATGTACAGATATTATCTTCAAATATAACAAATAACTTTTTAAGAACTTAAAATCAAAGTGTTCAAAGGAATATGTTATAAATCGGAAGAAATTCGGAATGCCGGGCCTCGAGAACATTTGATGTGTTAAGGGATGAACTTGACTTATTTTAACCAGTGATCCCCGACATTATTTGACGTAAAAAATCTAAATAAAATGTTGGTCTTCAGTGACTTTTGTTCCAAATTTTTCTTCAAAAGCAAACAACAAAAATTCTTCCCAGTGTTTCTCACCCGTACTTAACTATCTAATTCTAATTATGTTGATTTTTTTGTGTTTGAAGTTGAAAAAGATAAAAAAAAAACATCGAAAATATCACCGGAGACCAAAATTTCATACATTTTTTTTTTTACTTCAAATAATGTCAGGAATCTGTCATTTTCAAAGCATTTTCTAACTAAACTGACAAAATGTTAACGTTCAACACTGAGATAATGGATGCATACGGAGGATGTATATATACGCTCGGTCGTGTTGGTGATTTCAATGTTTTTCGTTTGAGCTAAATTAAAACTTAGTGAACGCTTAGTGAAAGCGACCGTTATTTTTAAATATTCGCCAGGAATTTCCATAATCCAATAATTACACCAAATAAAATCACATGTAAGATTGTTTGAGATATCTGAGATAACACATTGAGTGCATTTAGCACACTAGAGTGACAAGATGTTAGGAAGATGCTGCACCATGAAGTTGTAATGTTAAATCTCTAACTACGTTTTGTCGGACAATTGAAAAGTGGGAGTGGGGACGAGAAGATTTCCTAAGCACCGCCCTATTGATGAAGGAAGTATGCGGTATGGTCTGGCCACTCATCTCTCTCGTAACAGAAAAAAGGGTTGTAACGGAGCTATTGGTATGCTAAATGCGAAAATTCTATCTGGAGAAAATATTAATAATCAATATAAAATTCCGGACGTGAAACGATAATTTTCACAATCGTGATTTATTTTTGGCATACTGTGTCGTGTTGCGTTACCTGCTTCTTTAGTCAACGTTTCGGTCAGCGTTACAGTGTTCATCACCAGGGCAGATATGATTTCGAAGATTAAGGCGCGACAATACCCCAATAATACAAATAGGATCAAGGCTCACATTTTCGTAACTATAATAACTTTTTTTTTTCAAACCGATCCCCGGGGATAAAAGTTATTTATATTTAAGATTATTAAAAACAATACCTTGCCTAATATATTTGTTATATTGGAATGGGGAGGAGATCTTTGTGGATGGATTATTCCCTTAGAATAATTACACTCGTGGTCCGAATAACAGATATATTTATTGATACACGAGATTCACAATACGTTAGTTGTAACCTATGAGCTAGCTTGTGATTGAGAGAGCGAGTCCTTAGCTGACAATGCTTTTTAATACTTCCGGCACCTGCCGTCTCGCTCTAACACCTGAATGATCAGGTTGGCCACTAAAATACTCTCACAATATTTTTCGTAAAAGGTTTGAAAATTTTATAACCCGTTTTTCAACTATAAATTTAGCGGTTAGCACCAAATTTTATCTTTTTAGACATAAATTCATAACGTTCACAGGGATTCGTTTAGAAATATTTGAAATATTAGTAACGCGTTCATCAGAATTAATTAAAAATAAACCCGGCGGAAAGATCAAGTTGCCAGGCCTATCAGGGCAAATTCAACCGTAGGCCCGTCGAATACGCCGGGCCGCGCGCGTATATTTGTGTACGTCGTTAAGATTCTGACTATATTTTAGAATATTGTGTCGTCTTGTAGATGTATGTAGATGCCGTACAGTCTCTCGCGCTCCAACTTTAAATTATTTATTTTAATGTTTCTTTATTCTTGCATTGTTTATTACATAGTTGAGAATTTTTCGACCACCATTTTAGACACATGCCCGTATTGTGATGGCCAATACAATCCTCTAAGAGCTGGTATTACAGTGTAATTAGTTAATTTAAAAATGTTTTCTGTTTTTAGTTTCGGTGTAGCCGTCATTTAACGGATACCAAGAACTATTGAGCTTAGAATTTCAATTGTCTCCGTAATTAATTGTGCTCGATGCGTTTTAGGTCTTCCCAAGACTTCAGGAACAAATCTAAGATAATGGCCGGTTTCAATTAGATGCTCGACAATTGCCGATTTGTCTGGCCTACATAGTAAAACCTTATCAGATCCGGAAACACTGAGTTGATTAGAGTTTAATTCCATCTGTCTCAAGAACTTGGTTTTCACAGGCCTAAGAAGCCAATTTTTCACTATAAAATTTTAATTGCGTTAATTTAATGTTTTTGTTGTTAACGTTAAATGAGTTTAACAAATATATATTACCTAGATTTAAAGATTTATATCTACATAAATGCTAAATAACAAGTAAAATTATAAAAAAAGTTTTTTTTATGAAATATGGCACCATTTTGCAACACAAAAAAAGAATTTACATAAATTATTTATTAAATTCAGGTTATCTTAGGATCTAACGACCACCAAACTAGGCATTTGCCCAAATAGAAATAACTCTAATCATTAATCAAGGCTTTTTTTAACGAAAAATAAAAATCTGGATTATCTTGAAAACGATCGGTCATAGTGTAGATTTAGAAAATGGTCGCGTATTGTAATTATTACTTTTGATGTAAATAATGAATAAACGTTAAATATGGAATGTTTTTACGGAAACTGGAATATCAGTTATTCAACGACCACAAAAAAAAACACCGCTCTTCCAACATTTTTCTCACAAATTTTAACTTCCCCCTAAAAAATCATCCGTCAAAAAAATTGCTTTGCTTTTGTTCAGTGCACTTGAGGAACATATTCAAATCTGGAGAAAATTCGTAGAAAATAACCCATTTACCCCAGCTTTATTACAATAACGGCGTTGTTCCCAACTTTTCAATCGATCAATCTGAGTCTCCGCTCAGCAAGTGATTTATTTAGTAATGTTTCGTTCGCCTGTTGGTCGAAGAGTTGCGTTGAGAAGAGCGTATTTGTGCATTTTTGAGGGATGTTGAGCCTAAAATTCGGCTCAACAGTTGATCTGTATAATAGGAAATTACGACTGTAGTAAGTCTTAGTTTTTTCTGTGTAAGATTATTTATTAAATTACCCTATTAAAGCCGAGAACTACAATGCTTGTGTTCCAAGTACGAAACCACAAGAATTACATTCAACTACAGTTAACCTGGGACAATATTTTCAAACTGCATTCTCCACACTTGTAGTGTCTAACTCCACCCACACGGGACAGTATTTGTTTATGATCTCGCGTGATACCCAACGGGTTTAATGACTCAATCCAACACACCACACAGGATCGTGAGAAACGGCCCAGAGATCCTACAGTCCATAGTCACAGTTCCACAGCCTCCGCTCCTCCCAGAGAATTCTACATTCTACCGGTGCCTCCACCTCCGACTGGGTTAAATAGAACAACGCCAGTTGCCGCTGACCTCCTGGGAGGTAAGACCTGAAGGGTGACTCAAACATTGAAAGCTTTATTCACAATGGAGTGAAATGTACTTTTGTGGCATGGGAGAGGATGCATAAGCGCGTAAAATGTTAGTTTACATCTTACAGCTTACGTTTTATCGTGGACTTTCGAGCAGTTGAAGAAAAGGAAAGCCAAGATGATCGAATTGAAAATTCATTCAAAACATGAACTACATTTACATTTCATGGCGACCATTACGAAAAATGCCTGAGAAAAATCACTTTGCTAAGTTCTTCATTGATAGATTTAACATTACATTGGAAACTTTTAATGCGCTTCAATACTTACAATAGAATAATTTTGTTTAAAATGAGGCTTTGACTGGCTATTTGACTATTACAGCTCTAATTAATATAAAAAAAATGTTACATGAATTCAATTGGTATTAGTAAAATAGTGATTTATTTCACCCAAAGCATAAACTATTTTTACATTTACATTTAACCCTCGCGACCATTACGAAAAACTCTCAAAAAAATCTCTTTGTTAAATACTTGTGTCATTTCTTGAAAGATTCAATATTAAATCGGAAAATCCCATTGCGATTCAAGATTTCTGTTTTAAATGAAGCTTAATCTGACTGTATGACTAATTAAGACACATTGAATTATAATTATAACTTTAGAATTAAATTTGTAGGCTCTCTACGTGCCTAACAGCACACGTAAGATTTGAAAATCTTGCAATCGTCAATTGAAATTATGCAGTACCTACTTTTAGGCAAATTATATAACTCGTGAAGCAATTATGTTGTAAAATTTTAAATGGTAGTATAGACAGTCCTGATTTAATTAATTTCATTAAATTTCTTATACCTATTATAGCTACTCCTTCAAAAATTCTGTTTAAAAGTAACACTACTAGGACTGAACATTACAAATACTCGCTTCTACCTAGATTACATGATGTTGGTAATAGGTACGCAGATATGGCGGATCTATTTAACTGCACGGAAGATAGGTACAACAAGGCGATACTATCAAATATTTTCAATCAATATTAATATAACCTAAGTCTACTTATATGAACTTGTATATTTTACTTCTATATCCTTCAAAAGCTTCTACTCAATGTATTTTTTTTTTTTTTTAATTTAACAATCCCTATGTAGTATAAAGATTTTACTTATTTAAATGAACTAGTGTTCGCCCAGTGGTCGAAATTCGACCGTAATTGTAATGTTTTTTTATGTATTTTTTATTCATAATTTGATTTAATATTATATTGAGTGCGTATTGAGCGGTATTTTTATGGTTATGTTTGACATTTGACATTCAGTAAGACCTTAGAAAAATTGACCATAGACTTTAACAATAAGCAATAGAGTAAAGATGCGTGTGTGTGTGTCAAATACATGGTAGTGTGTGTAATGTTTTTTTAATTGATTTAATATATTTTTATGCATAATTTAAAAAAAATATTAGCATTCTGCACTCCTCCTCTATATAAACTATAAGTGTGCGAAATTTCATACTCCTCCGTCCGCGCAATTTTCGTAAAAAGGGGTACAAAGTTTTGGCTTCACGTATTAATATATTGATTTTATATTATCATTATGAGTCATGGCGGTAGAAACAGCACGCTACTAGAGGATTATTTATAATGTTTGCCTTTGTCAATTTAAAATTACAAACATCTATACCTGGATTCGATATCACATGCAAAAAGTATATAAGAGTGTGTTTTTTACCAATATATCTCAGTTTATTTAATGTCACTCTTGGACCATCCTAAAATTACCGTCCTCAGTAATGAAGATCGTCCTTTTATATATGTTTTAAAGGTATGAAAATCTACACGGCTTTGATTATTTATGGGCTCTTCTTTGAAGAAGGACAAAGATACAATGAAGGATTTGCATAAAGCGACACGATTTCAAATCGATAAATTATAACAAGATGAACATTTGAATTGAAAACCTTTCTGGAGGATTGGGGGTGGCGATTTAAAGGACCCGTGCCCAAATTCGTACCTCATCATTTTATGAACACAATATTGCATTAGATATGCAAACATTTTTAAAGCACTGGGTAGGTGTAGGTAGGTTCAGCAAGACATATTGTGTTATGATATGATTTCCTAGGTACCTGCATGCTTCTGAAGTTTTATCACTGATAACTAGTGTTTTCGTCAATAAATAATTAGGTTTTTAGTAATTTTATTAATAATCATTTAGTTTTGCACAAAGAACAGAGAAATTTTAGACGTCTGTGCAGAATTTATATTGTCCTTTTTCCAGATTTTGTTTGTTATAACCATTTTAGAAATGAAAACTTTTTTAGCATCGTTGTGATTTGGAACCCGATGAAATGGAAACAAGCGACACTAAAAAAGACAAACACATACGTCTATAGGATTTAGCCTGCAAAAGAATGAGATAGAATTAAATTAAACCTTACCTACGTACAGTACCTACGAAGAGTCGCGCTCTGTTAAGCTGCGCGCATTGGCCGTATTGATTGTGAGCTCACTTTTCAAGGCTCCTATTGGTTGGGTTAGTGTGGGTGCAGGTTTCACTTCTACCGCGTGTGAACTGCACTCGTTTTTTTTATTCACTGTCAATTTTTAAGGACGGGTTTTTTCACAAAATTTTAACAAGTCATCAAAAATTTGAGGTCAATTTTCACGTTCTGTGTAAGTTCTATTCAAGTTCATTATAAGCCAGTTGCTTTAAAAAACTGAAACAATCACAAAACTTGAATAGAACTTCGCAGAACGTGAAAACATTTGATGAATTGTTCAAAAATTTTTAAACAACCTGTTCTAAGTGAAACAATCTTTATGAAAAATCTGAAGGAAGAAATCACTTTCTCAAGTAAGTTATCTTCCACAAAATATTTTTTGGGAATTTTTGCAGAAGTTCCAAAAAAGTTTTGAATTTACTCAGAGACCTCTTTCCGCGTAACTTAAATAATAATTATTTAAGTGACGCGGAATAATAATTATTAAAGAAAGAATTTCCAATAGTTAATGTTGTATTTATTAAGAGGAAACCATGCTGGGTTTTGTCCGTACAAACGTATTCCCCAATTTCCTCTTTAGATTTTGACAATACTGCAAAAATTTTTAATATACCTAATATAGATATCGATCACGAGTTTCGGTAAGTTTTCCTTCTTTTTGAAAAGTTACTTCTTATAGGATATAAATCGTTATAATTACCTGGTTTGTACGCCATCAACAGATGTTCAGTATACAAACTATACGATGTATTTAAAAAAAATCAAAACGTTAAGACGTACAGTATTTTCTTATAATGCAGATAGTAAAAAAATCTTTAAAATCGGTTCAGTTTTGGAGGAGAAAAATGTGAACTACCAAACCTTGATTTTGATGATTTTATTTAAGTATTATCATTAGCCTGAGGTGTGGTTGTCTCTTTCGCTCAGTATTTAGGGGAGTATGAGCGACAGTGACAGCTACAATTTGGTAAAATACCTATTGTTTTGTATTGCGTAAAAAAACTTGTGCTCAGGATTCTCAAATTCTTAAGAATGTTTTCTCTGTGACTAAGTCCATCCATACTAATATTATAAATGCGAAACTGCTAGTTCGTTTATGACGCTTTCACGTATTAACCAATAAAAAGACTTTAAAAATTCATTCACCAATAGAAAGCTAAATTATATGCGAAGACTACAGTCTGTATATGATGGCAAGCTCTGGCGTTATGAAATTGTAAATATTAATATATTATATTTGTTATACGTTTTCTGTCGCTAACAAAAGCGAGTTATTTCTAACGTCTGAAAAATATGTCTGATGTTGATATATTTGTGGGCTCTAAGCTGGTAGGTACTCAGTCCCCTGGTCAGCTACTGCTCCAGAAAATTCAAATATTAGAATATGTTTTTTTTTTTGGACAAGCAAGGAATAAATGTCAAATAAGAGTTCCTACATTAAAAATATAATTCGTAACGATTATAAAGACTGAATAATAAATAGTGTATTTTTTTTTTATATTAACAAACTTCCAAATATTTAATTAAAAATAAACATCCGAAATGTTTGTAAGCGCATAAATTCCGAACCAATGAACAAAATTGGATAATTCTTTTTTTCTTTCAGCTATAGCTTTATGAAATGAAAGGGAATGAATGTATGGAATGCGGGAGGGGGTGGGGTGGGGAGGAGGGGATATAATTTATAAGTTCAACCGCTATAGTAATTTCTGTAATACCATGCGAGCGAAGCCGCGGGGAAAAGCTAGTATAAAATAGTTTTAGAAGTCGGTTGTAGAACCCGATATTAAAATTCGAGAAATGAAAAAGAATTCGACAAGAAATAAACCTTACAATAGCTTGAATTTGCTCCATTAAAAATGATACGAATAAAAAATTTCCTGCGGCGCATAAAATATTTTTAATGCGTATGTACAATAAACGCCCGGGTTACCGGCACCTTTAAAAAAAAATGTACATATTGTACATCGCTTTATTTACCTGATTAAACCGGTTGTCTGAAAACTAGAAAGCTAGCTCTACCTTAATTGTAAAGAATAACAATAATCTGCATTTAAAACGGTCTTTAAACAACCGATTAACGCTATCTTCCTGATTGTTTATACTGGTAGTTAGACATTTACATTTGGAGCAATACAATAGGCCATTTCAAAGATAGATAGTTCAGCAGACATCACCTTAATTCATCATTAAAACCTTTGCACCTAATTTAACTGCTAGTGGAAGGTGGGAATCTGCCATTTCGATCATGTCCTGAAACTAGATTTTCAGTTTTAATTTGATAAGACATTGATTACCATATTTATTGAATTGAATAACTCATGAAGGGGGGAACAAACACATTTTAATGTTGATTTTATTAAATATTTTGTTGTAATTAGGTGATACGTAGGTACATACTATCCGGAAACTTTTTTTAAAAAAGCAACTTCACCTAAACTTGCTATAAAATGATTGTAGCGATCTCAAATAGATCTCCTGAAAATTTTTCAATTTCACTTTTTGTGTTTATCCCCTACCAACAGAATTTTATCTATATATATTGAAACGTTGCTTGAAAAGGCTTTAGCAGTGTTTGGTGACCAGATCTGAATAGCCAGGTACTTCTCCACCTTCCCCTTCCCTATCACCTTCCCGTCCCAACTACCTTCAGCCTCACAACATACCCCAATTGGGGATGCCATTAGTATCATTGGCTCCAGACGGGAGCAGTTGCGACTCTTGTGTGGTATTCATATTTAAAAAAACGCGAGCTGTTTGAAACTGAATGTACTAGGACTTAGTATATGGAACGCGGGAGGGGGGTTGGTGGGGTGGTTGAGCGGGAGAGGGGTGGGGAAAGGTGAGGAAGGTGGAGGGGAACACGGGAGGGAAAGAGGACGCGGGAGGGGAACTGGTACGCACGGGAAAGGACATGCAGGGAAAAACAATTTGTTTCTTTGAATATGGCGTTGCAACGCATGCCGGGAACCAGCTAGTTATTTATAATTAAAAAAGTGTATTGATATTAATCTACTTTATTTGGCGCCATTGGAAAAAAACCATGTACAACCGAAAATAGATCTACTTCGTTATAAAATTGGATGAATTCAAAGTCGTTAATTGAATGCGGTGTTCGCGTCCAGGGGCGCCGACGTTTGGTAGGAAGATGAAATATCTCAGGAGTCGGCCTTTAATCGACCCTCGTTATTAAATTCAAATTTGGAAGAGGTCGGAGGTCCATATTTGAATATATGGAACATCTTTTGGCGGCGAAACTTTAAAATCCTTTATTTCAGAAAGTAGACAGTAAATTATTCCATGTTTGTTTATCTCTTCATTAATTATCGTAAATATTTATGACAGGTGAAACCATTTTCTTTATGGGAATAATATCTTAACTTCCGAGTAGGTAGGTACTACTGTAACGATTATAATTTTGAGAGTTCATAATGCACGTCGAAGTGGTCAGCGTTATTAACAGTTAATACGTAGGTACCTAATTATAGATAATAGTTGATCATTGCTAATCATTGTAATTGTTAACAATTATTGTTAATAATATTGTTAATAATTGTTAATAAATGTTACTAATTGTTAATAAATGTTACTAATTGTTTATAATTTTAACAATTGTTAATAATTGTTCATAATAGTTAATAATTGTTATTTTTAATTTTGAGAGTTCATATTGCACGTCGAAGTTGTCAGAGTTATTAACATTTAAAACGTAGGTACCTAATTAAAGGTATCATTGCTAATTATTGTTTATAATTTTTAATAAATTATCGTTAAAAATATTGTTACTAATTGTTAAAAATATTGTTACTAATTGTTAATAAATGTAACTAATTGTTAATAAATGTTACTAATTGTTAATAATTTTAACAATTGTTAATAATTGTTCATAATTGTTTATAATTGTTATTTTGAGAGTTCATAATGCACGTCGAAGTGGTCAGCGTTATTAACAGTAAATACGTAGGATCATTGTTAATAATTGTTAACAATATTGTTAATAATTATTAACAAATGTTACTAATTGTTAATAATTATAACAATTGTTAATAAATGTTACTAATTGTTAATAATTATAACAATTGTTAATAATTGTTCATAATTATAACAATTGTTAATAATTGTTCATAATCGTTATTTTTTATTTTATATTTTATACAAACTCCTTATAACAGGAGGTCCTGAGGAAAATAATTCCCCTCGTGGCCTACGTCATCTTTGGGGATGCTGTGTGTAGCGTTTTTTTAGGAAAGGAATGGAAGGAAGTTCTGGGAAGGAAAAGGGTATGAGGGATAGGTAGGAATCTGGGGAGTGTCCAGGAGTGACAGACCTAAGAATCCATCCCTCCCACTCCGTGTTTTACCTTGCATTGAACAACTGTCTTACAAATAAACATGTGCGCAAAGAGTTCATGCAACAATTGGGACATATTGCACCCGGTGCGATAGCAGTGCGAAGAGCAGAGGACAGAGTGTCCCATTGTTTACACCCATCAGTGCATTTTAGCGATGCAGTCACGGTCTGCACTTCATAATGCTATAATCGGTAAAGTTATTAAAAAAATGTCAGGGGTGGATTCGAAAACAATATAACATTTTATTTATTTAAGCTGATACAGACCCTGAGGAAAAAAATTCCCCACAGGGCCTACGTAATCCCTGGGGATGCTGTGTGGAGGGTCTTTTTAGAAAAGGAAGGAGACGCAGTTCTGGGAAGGAAAAGACGATTAGGGGTGGGTAGGAATCTGGGGGTCAGTGTGTTCAGGAGTGACGTATGAACCCATCCCTCCCACTGCGGTGCAAGGCGATGTTCCGAAAGAGTAAGGCTGGAGAATTCAAAGGGACTCTCTGAACCATTCTCTCCCGATCCGGCCTGCCATGCAGCTGGTGGGCAGTCGCATCCACCGCCAAGACCCGCACAAACCTCACCCCATGAACCCGGGCACTCCTGTTAAGTCACCAAACGTAGCGAACGACTTGGAGTGAGCTATGACAGAGGTGTTGGATTTCCAATAAGTGGTTCCTGGGGTGGCGGTACCCAAATCCGCCTCCCAAATTGAAAAAGCCTAACCGGCTCTGAAACCAAAATTAAATGCAAAATGGAGTTTTTGTATAGCTTCGTCTGCAGTATCACCTGTCGACGTTTAGCTCCTCTAGACACGTAAACAGCCAACATAAACCAAACATATCATAAACCCACATACCCGTGAGTAGGTATTCCATTAGCATAACAGGGGAACTCGTACAAAGTTCCGTGCAACACCACTCAATTACTGGTAACAAAAATAATTACTGATACCCATCATCAAAAATGATCGCTGATAAAGTCCAACAAAGTTAATGTCCGTGAAACGGTACGATTTTCAAAAAAAATATGTGCAATTCGCCACTGTATTTGAGCAAGGATTAGCCAAACGGTTAGTAGGCTCACAATTTCTATTTATTTAACTCAATACCCCTAAGTCAAATTGTAGTATTTATTCGCTGAAGACAATATTAGCTACACTCAATCAAAAATCTGAAACAGAAAAGGGTACAGATATATATCTAGGAATGAGGATAACCTATCTTTTTCTTTTTCTGTATCATATTTTTTTATTTGGGAATCGCTAACATTGTCTACGGTGATCTTCTCCATTAATATGAATACAATATTTGCCAACTCTAAAACGGAATTGTCCCAATCGATGGGCTCGTTAATTTTTAATTCCTCTGGTTGTATAGAATTGACTGAATTTAGCGAGGCCTTATTTTGACCCGACCGTTTTGCAGTTCTTCCGTTTGTAAAATTGTTTGTATTTCCTTTTTCGGTTCAAGATGGTAGTCGTTTTATTGATTCAATAAAGATTTTTTTTTCGAATGCGATTTCGTCGATTTAACTTTCTCATTTTCATTTTTTCAATATTATGTCACCTTATACCTGCCAGAACATGTTTGAAAAAAAAATCATTCAGATTATGATGAGACTGTTATAAATGAATATAGCTGGTGCAAAGCAGTGTAAATAAAATTATTTTGAATGACTCACCGTATTCACAAAATCCTGAAATGTGATGGCGGGGGCTTTTGATTGTCGTGCTTTCTCAAGTAACACCTTGAAGGAAATTAAAATAATTAGTTCTTAAAAAATCTTTTGATTGAATTTGTGAATGTAAAAATTGTATGCTTTTAACTTACGTCTCTTTTATTGCTAGGAATGTGAGCCTGAAGTTCTGGAGTTTTCAGTGCTTTCAGGAAGTCCACCCAAGGGATCTCCCCAAACCCTTCCGGATCGTACTAGAATACAATTATTTTCATAATATTTAGAAATATATTACAAAATTATAAAATTTAGAAAATATTTTTATTAGAAAATTAACTCCACATAGGAAGAAAATATTATTTGGATGTGTTAAAGGTAGGGTTTTTTTGTGAAAAGCAAGGAGTGAACCTCGATCTTGAAGAGTTGTAGGAGGAAGGAAACCCAGAGGCCGGCATATATTTCCACATCTGAGCTGTTGAACTCAAGAACTAGTAGTAGAAACGACACGTTCACGTGAGCCAAAGGTCAACTGTGTACAAATAAAATTCCTCGAAGCATTTTCCATTGAATACCGGTAGAACAAGGACAGCATTCCCTGTGCTCTAAATATTTGTTAAGATCCGTTAATCCGTTTGTTAAGATGGGAGAATCTATCAAACGGACCGCCCGTTTCTGCACAGATTCGAGGGTTTTTTCAGGTGTTTTGATCCATTAGCGTAGATTTATTTTAGATCAAATTGAAATATTTACAATATTTTAGTGTAACTCACCTTATCGAATAAAACACGCCATTTCTGAAAAAGACAAAGAAACAGTTAAAAAATTTCGATAGTAGGCTTAATTTATAGGTATATATTTGTACAACAATTTGTATAATCTTTGTTATACTATTTTAAGATGAAGACATGCCAAAATCGCACAAAATCGTGTATTTTTGTTTTGAAAATTTGATCGCTTGGAAGTATTATAGATGCTTCAATTTAATACTGCGTGTAGAACATAATATCATGGTCCTTAAAAATATTGGTTATTTTTTTAGTCGTCTTTTAATAAGCTTAGAAAAAAATAAAGTATTAGGTCTATAAAAAAACACTTTCAAGTGCAAACTCTCCTACTTGTAAACCCCTTTTCGGATATGGTTTTATTGTTTAATGTAACAAATTCAGTTTCTTTTATAATATCGCAAAAAAAACGATGTTTACGTCCGAACTCCGAACTTCACAAAATTAATTAAAATATGCATTTTTGCGATGTTATTTCACAATACGGCCGGCAGTCGACGAATTTGGATTTTCAAAGTGAACCTTATGCAGTCCACCCAAGGACTACTGATTTCCCACACCCATTTTGTATTAGTTCGGCCCCGGCCGGAGCGGGGAATAGACGTATGGCTCCTCGTCGCTTGGTTCCGTGAAATCAATTTTAAATTTCCTTGTTATTACAATAAACAATGCGTAAAAAGGAGTCAATGTTTTTTACAGGCCTTTACGAAATCAACATGCAAAAACAAATCTCAAAAACCTTTTCCAACCTTTCCAAAAGCTTTTTCTCAAGTATTTTTAAACTCCTCCCACAAAGGGGCGTGAATTCCGATTTTGTTTTTTCCCTTGACTATTGGATCCCCTTAAGACCATTACGCGTAGGGTTCATCAAACATGATTGTTCCATGTTTGGTTTTAGCTTCCTGGATTGCCCTGTTCTCCACTGGCGAGCTAGTTTCACCACCTATGTTTCCTCGGCTAAATGGATAGCCAATCATCAAAAATCACATCAACTCACATCCGACCCGAGACCCGAGGTACAGGTACATTCCGTCCAAAAGCATACCATAGACCCACTAACTCTGAGCATTTTGGGATTAGCTAAGTGTTTCACATAAAAGGGAGGTTATGGGAGTTCTTCGTTATACTCACATCGTTCAGTAGTTCCCTCCTGATCTCCGCCTCATCCACGTCCGACCCGAGGTCCGTGTGATCCGTGTCATACATGGGCTCATGGTCCATGCCGACCCGTGAGATGGTGCCCAGAGAGCCGCGCGTGCCCGACCCAAGAGAGCCTGTGATGGTCGGGATGGGGCCCGCCTCGATGCCCGACTCCATAGACGTGTTGGTGGACACGGCTGCGGCGGTCGTGGTGGCCAGGTCGGGCACGCGGCCGAGCCCGGACAGCCATAGGGACATATTATTTTGGATGGATTGGGTTTTGTGTGATTGGTTAAATTTGAATTGACCAGGAGTTTATGTTTATAACAGGGTTTGATTTGCTTGCTTGGGTTGGCTTGGACTATTGTATATGTTCGAAATGATTTTGGGGTTGTTTTGGACTTTATGGGGTATGATTTGGTTTACTGTTTCGTTTTTATTGGGTTGGATTGATTTTTACGAATTTGAATTCAAATGTACGTGGTTGATTTGATACCTTTGGTATTGTATTAGAATTAAAATGGTCGGATTTGATTTTATGGAGATTGAGTGAATGGGGTTTGTTCGTTGGTTGTAATTTAAATGTGTGGGTTAGCTTTCATGTGGTTGAAATTATTTTCATGAGATTGCATTGGTTTTTTAGCATCATTTGATATTGTGGGTTGGATTTTAGTTGGTTTAATTGGAATTCAAGGGGCTGATTGAATTTATTTTAATTAATTATTGGATTAAAATGATTGACGGAGATTGTTAATTTTGATTGTCGTTGATATTTTAATGCGAATTGAATTTTAATGAGATTTGATATAATTATATTATATTTTCACGTGTACTTGGTCATTTTTGTGTGGAAACCGGTCATTTATTTTAATTTGGCGAAAAGAATAACGCTCCGATGGTATTAGAATTTTGTCTTCAAAGGTATTAAGCGTGTATTATATTGAAAAGCCTTATTTATTGCCTTTCAAACATTATTATTAGTAATTGACGTTTTTAGTATATAATATAATTTTACAAACGTTATTTATTTAAATAACTACTCATTACGACATTATTCGACTATGATATCCTTGTTGAACACATTGGTAATAGGATGGAAAAAACTTATTATTTTTTTCTTTCCATTGTGGATTTGATAGGATTAAGTTTTAAAATAATATTATTTTAGATATTATAATAAAAAAAATTAATGTTTTCATCTTGGTTCGGTTCCGCACTGTCCATGCACCAGCGCACCCTGCCGGCTGTCTAGCGCAACCGTCACCGGCGTCTCGTAGCGTTATGAAGCGGGACTACTAGTGACATCTTGCGTGTTCATTCTGAAACAATAAAAATAATATTTGTAGGTATGGCTCAGTTTTTATGAAAAATATTAAAAATCTAAAATTTTAAAGCTACATTCGAAACATACTAATCCGATTTGGAAAGTTTTATAAGTCGTCAAACCCACGTTGTTTTTTATTATTATTTTTTTTTTTAATAAACCAAAGATGTAGGTACATATAACCAAGTAATAAAAGGAATATGTACTCCGTAGATTCCTGACGTAAAACTATTTTTTATATACACGACTTCAATAAAAAATGTACACATTTAGAATAAGAGAACAGAGAACGAGAAGACTTTTGTCAAGAAGATAATTAATAAATATGCCAGTCAATGTTAACTGAAATTGTATGAAAGGTGCTGCAGCAGCTAGGATCAACATAAAATACACGGATATATCTGACGTCATCCAAGTTCCAGACAGACGCAATGGAGCTTCACGTAAACTTTTTGTTACCTTCTCCGAAAAAAAAACAAAGAGATTTCCTCTTTGAAAAAAAGAAAGACATAAATTACGAAGAAATCAAGGATGTGACGACATCTCCAATTTTCATCGGGGAAAAATTAAGCCCCTGTCATAAAGACATTTTATGGAAGGCCAAACAAATAGTGAAGGAAAAAAATACCGATTTGTATGGTAAAAACAAGGAAAATTTATGCTAAGGAAACAGCAACATGAAAAAAATAAATATAATAGGCACTTAGATGACTTGATGAGAATAATTTAATGTAAAATAAATTTAAAAAAAATAAACGTTACCATCCACTTAAGAATTTGGTTTGCTAAAATGAATACGCAATGGCTTAATCCAGTGGTCGGCAAACTTATTAGCCAAAGAGCCAAATTTGTACATTCCAACGATTCAAAAAAAAATTGAGAGCCAAATCTGTTTAGCAAACATTTATTTAACTTAGCACTTCGTTAAATTACGGGTACGCTGAATAAAACTTGTTTTCATACTTAATAAAGATTTTATTCACGAATAATAAAATATTATAAAGGAATCCATAAATTTAATTCGTGACAATGACTGACAAACACTTTTTTATTTATTTTTTATTATTTATTTAAGAAAATCAACAGATTATTAACATTTATAACAATAAAATTAATAACTCGAAAACGTAAGTAAAGTAACGTAACGTAACGTAACGTAAGTTAAGTAAAATCGAATACTAGATTTTCACGTAACTTAAATTTATAATAAACTAGCTGGTTCCTGGCATGCGTTGCTATGCCATTCAAAGAAATAAACTGACTCTCCCTTCTTAATCTTTCCCGTCCCCGTTCCCTTCCACCTTCCCCGCCTTCCCCTTCCCTCGTCTCTTCTCTCTCCACGAACCCCACCTTCCCCATACCTTTCCTCCCTCCTACAAAAATATATGAAAAACACACATTTTCATTTATACAAATTTCGTAACGCCAGAGCTTACTATTATATACAGCCTATGTTACTCACTGATAATGTAGCTTTCTATTGGTGAAAGAATTTTTAAAATCCGTTCAGTAGTTTTGGAGCCTATTCAATGCAAACAAACAAACAATCAAATCTTTCCTCTTTATAATATTAGTATAGACAAACTAATGGTCCTGCACCCGTGAGCTAACAAGTTTATAAAAATACAATATTGTAAATAACTTCCAACAATGTCCTTGCACCTCCTTGGAAAGTTTGAGTAAGTCAGGTTGGTATGTTGTTATTCTTAATTTTATGTACTATTTCAGGTTCTAATCAATAAGACGACTTCTCAGTTTACTCTTGATAAATAAAGTTCATGCTTGAAAAATATTGTTCGCATGAATATGTAGAACCGAAAAGGAGTTTTTTCAGCTGATCATAAGAGTCAGGAATACTGTTCCAGGCGTTGAAGATGATCATGTCTTCCTTCTCCAGGTCTTTTAAAGCAGACCACTTGTGAACCAGGCTCACATTTGTTCTTCTCCAATATTTCCAAATCAACCCAAAGACGTTCAATTTTAGATCTCCTTATTTCCTTGTTTTACAAATCCAGCAATTATATTTCAAAGAGCCGCACTTGAGGGGCTAAAGAGCCGCATGCGGCTCCGGAGCCGCACTTTGCCGACCTCTGGCTTAAGCAAAACTCAATTACACAGTAACTAAATATTTAACGTTTTCTATAACGGCCATAGGACAACCAGGTAAGGATTATGCTCTCAAATTAAGTGATTGTCAAGGAAAAAACTATACGTAATCATGTCACTGCCCCACCATAACAAACTCCAGAAACATAAAATATCTCGGAATTGAAATCGATGAAAATCTTTGATGGGACTCTCACATAAATAGCATTACAAAGAAATCTCACAAAGCTCGTGTACTACTTTAAAAACATACGCAATATACTAAAGAAAAAATTATTTATATAAATTCTACTATGCTCTTTGCCAATCACGCATAGAATATGGGATTATTGGATGGGGATCTGCCTCCAACATCCATATGAAGCAGCTTGATAAAACACAAAAAGTAATAATAAAAATAATCCTGAAAGTACCTGTAAGAACTCCATATTTTTTTTTTTAATTTAATGTGTTCAGCTTATAAAACTGTACTAAAAAAACGCACTACTTAAATTTAAAGAAAAAAATGAGTACCTTACTGACCAACACACCTACACTTCAAGGAAATCCCTAAATCTACTAAACATTCTTAAATTAAATACATCTTTTGGTCAAAAAATTTCCATCCTACAAAATTATAAATGCCCTACCAATTTAAATTAAAAACACCATGGAGATACTAAAGTTTAAAAAAGACATCAAATTATGGCTAACTAAACACGAAGATGAGGAAATTATTAAAATTATGAAGTAACACCAACGCAACCTGCAGACAACAAACATAAATACTTTTTACTTTATTACTTTTTTTTTTTTATTTTGTGAAAACAAACAAACTAGATGAAGGGGAAATCGTGATCAACAGCCATACAACAACCTACAGTCCGCCTCGGAACAGGAATACCTAGAGAGGACTGAGAAAAAACTACTTCACTTTGTTTACTTTACCTTATATTGTATTTTTACTTGACTTGGTATTGACGTTAAATAAAAAAAAAATGATTTAATCAAAATAAAAAAAAAACAACGTATGTACCTAGGCTTCGTTTAATCTAGTAATTAAGAAGAGAGTCTGTGGGTTTGTTTTTTATATGTATCCATAGTTTTTTTCCGAGATTGATGAAATTTCGCATAAGTAATTGTTCAAAACCCTCTTTTCATGCCCCTTAAATCAGATTTTTGATACACGTTGTTGAAATTTTGCACACTTGACGCTCAAAATAAAAGAAAAATTACTGTATACATCTGATTTCTAAAAGAATCTGTGTAAATTCCGGGCTACGCTGGGACTACACAGTTTAAAAATATAAAGTAAAATATAAAGCATAAATAAACCTGTGGAATATTTATGAAATTTCTAGTAAAAAAATTTCAATCTGCGGAGACATTTCCACCATTATCTGTAAAACTGAATTTTATTAAGAAAAAGCATTAAAAATAGTATTGATACTTGCTCGGGTGAATCTGGGTAGAAACTTGACTATATAAATGGAAAGTAGGGATAAGATTCCGTTTTGCAATTCTGGCCAAGCCACTTGGCAATGTTCCAGTGAACTAAATCCCCAGACCGCCATAACATGCCCCATTGAAAATAGTCAAAGAGTGCACCACCCTAGTATACCCTACCCTATTCACGGAAGTGAAATGGGGTGGATGGAGGCCGCCTCAAGCGGAATGTTAAAGGAGTAGAGTGACCAAAAATAAAAGGGTAAGGTAAAAAAGTAATCTTGTGTTCATACTAACCCCATACTACACAACCTAGTCACTCACCAGATATAAACATAATTAACACGATACTAATTTTACTACCCGTTTCAAAAAAGTTTCAACTTACTATTTTCGAAGTAGAATAACGGTGTCTCAGCTCTACAGCTCATGGCGGACATAGAGTTACAAAATGAAAATATCTATAAACTAGATGTACTGTACTTTAATAGTACACAACTGCTAACCCTGTACAAAGCGCAAGTGCGCCCCACGGTTGATTTTGGCAGCCACCTCTGGTCTGGAGGTGGCTGCAGCCACCTCTTCTCCCACCTTAACGAACGGATTGCAATCTTTAGAGCGCAGGCGTCGGGTGGGAATGCTATCCATGTTCTACCGGTATTTTAATGGAACTCTGAGGAACTAGCCTCATTGATCCCTTCGGCACCGGTGCATAGTCTGGAGACCCGCCAAACGCGCGCCCAACATATGTACACGGTTGACATTTTTCACATGAGAACGGAAATTTTTCGACTCGTTCTTGAGTTAAAAACCTCGGCTATGGAACTATTTGCCGGCCTCTGTGTTTCCTCCCTCTTACAACATGGGACTCTTCATTCCTTCCTCTCCTCAAAAAGACCTTCCACACAGCATCCCAGATGACATAGGCCCTGAGGGAAATTATTTTCCTCAGGGCCTCCTGTGTGGAGTTAATGTAAAAAAAAAAAATAAAACTATATACGTCGACCTAAAAAATCTAGTAAATTAAGTTTGTATATTTTTTATGACACTTAAGATTGAGCATTTTGCCGGACTGAGTGTTTCACAAAATATTTTAGATTAGCTTAAGCTCCCGGCATTGCCCGGGCTTTATTCTGCTTTAGGGGATGGAAAAGGGCACGGGATGGTTTTAGAAATCTCATGTAGTTTCCTTCCTCTTGAAATTAAAAAAAAATAATAATAATAGTAAACAAAGTGTGATGGGTAGGTAGGAATGAGGGGTCAGTGTACCCAGGATTGACTGGCGTATGAATCCACCACTTCAACTGCGGCGCTAGGTGGTGGGTCGAGAGAGTCCGGCTGGAGACGTCAAAAAGTTTCCCTCAATCCTCGATCCGGCCCGCCACGCAGAAGATCGCCAAGACTTAGACAAACCTTGAACCCGGGCACACCTGCTAAGTCACCAAACGCAGGAAACTACTTGGGATGGCATCAGAGATGTTGGTTATCCAATAAATAGTTCCCGGGGCGGCGGTATCCACATCCGCCTTCCAAATTGAGAAAAATACCCAAAAAACAAAAAATATATATCGAAGTCTCTGCAAAACTAAGTACTTTTAAAAGATCGTAGGTCATAGTCATAAGTCATAGCTCATAATAACAATAACGTTATTTTGGTAATTTATTATTTACGAACCCTGGTAAAAATATTAAGTCCTCAATAATACCCAATGTCAGGGGGGTTCACGAAGGGGAGGTTGGAAAATACAACATTATTTGCACCATCTCTTTTATCAATGTAATGTAAATAATAAGTTTAGGTAAATAGAGTTCCCAAAAACATTCTAATAAATTTTCATACACCCCCCCCCCCCCCCGCTCTTAGGTTCGAACCCCCCCCCCCCCCCCATGTGAATGCTATATCGACGCCTTTGCCCAGTGCTACCTACATCCTTATCTTAAAGTATTTTATTTAAATATGGTTCTTTATTAATTCATCACATGCCTAAATATAAATGGAGTAGAATCTATTGACTCTATTAATACGAAGGGTTCCTTCAACATGAAAAACAAAGCCATGACAATAACGCCAAATAAATAGGTTCCATTTCTATTGATTTTTAGCCCCCCATGTATTTCACTAGGACCTACTTCCCAGGGCTTACACCTATGTCTAGGCTTATGAATGGAGATTGGATTTCTACAAAACTAAGAAAGTATGTTATAGTATTTTCATTAAGATGGAGGTATATGTGAAATCCTATTTAGATTCATATTTACGACGAATTGGTTTATAGTATGAACATCAAAAATATGCTACGGATAAATTAAAGCTTTTACTAACTTTTCTATGTATTGGAAATACAATAAAAATAATTATTTACATAGCAAAAAACATAAGCGTAAACCACTAAAAAGATGTTTTTTCATGACTTAACTATGAAGTAATAATATAAGAAACAACTTTTAAGAAATACCCCTTTATGCCTAAGACTATTTTTGAGGTTTTCTATGTTCTAACTTTTTTTCATTCTTATAAAATTATGCACAAAATAAATAAAAAACACTTTTTCGCTTACTTGCCTCGTGCAAATATGACGCGCGATTTTAAATTTTGTAGGCATGAGAATCGAAATATTTCTAGCGTTTATATTCCTCTTAATTAATAAGTATTTAGTTGGCAGTGAAGCAACAACTATTAAGATTCCGCCAAGAAAATAGTTGGAATCCTCATTTCGGGAATTGTTATAAGGCTAATTGAATATAGGGGGAAAAAGAAAGGAGACGGCTAGAGACTGCTCATCATCATCAGATGTAGCCACTAAATACTAAATATACTGCGATACTGGTGGAGATTAAAAATAAACCACCTAGAATTCTATACGAATCGATACAGATTTTATTAGTTAAAACTAGATATTTAAAAATACGAAATAGTATGAATTCTTGACAAATCAGATCGAATTTTGAAAACGACAGTTAAAATAATTCTCTACAAACACTATCGAAATTACTTTTTAAAATAATAAAAATTTGCTATGCTACAGGTAGGTAATACCTTAGTACCTTCTACATATTAGTATGTACCTACATACGCCAACCTTTCCTCACCTATCTTTGAAAACATTACTTATTGTATATATTTTTTGTGAAACATTACAGGAGACCTACGGGAAATTAAAAATATCTTTAATTCGTTCGTTAATACGTCTAATAAAACAAAAATTATAAAAGAATTCCATTTCCCCTTTTCCCTAACCTAAAAAATATAACTGGGTTTATTTACATTTTAGAAGGGGACGCAATAATTCCATTCTACTAAAATGTCCTTCATAATAATATAAGTAACAATAGAAAAAGTCCTTGAAGTGCAATAAGAAATCAAATTCAAGCGTAATATTATAAGAGACCGGAAATATACACCTCAATACCAATCAAGGAAAGCAGCTGATGTTTTCAGAGAAAAGTACTTACATACAATCCCGTTTCCTTGTTATCAAAATCCCCTTATAAACAAACTGAATCCAGCACTCATTCCGTCACTAGCACATGTTTACTCACAATAGTGACGTTTATACAAATGAAAAATCTTTACAGAGAACAATAACCAAACACTGAATTAATTCCTCGATCACCTTTTGATAAAATAACCGATCGAAATGGCGGGATTCCGGTGTAAATAGGCAAAAAACGCGACGTTGAACTTCAATGGCCGCCCGCCAAAACACGGCACCTCCGGCGAACGAGAGGGATGCACATATTATTTCACTTTTGAGGTTATGTATCCGAATGTATAGTAAAGTGAAAGTTCGGTGCATTTCCCTTTTAGTAGAAGGCGCATGCGTCGGGCCGCCATCGCGGAGGGAAACCAGTGCTTCTGAAAACCTACCCCTTTCTCCGAGGCAATAAGTTATTTTTTTTTTAACTTTAAAATGAGATACAAAATATGTTTTATGGTACCTGCCCCTATCCATATTATGATATTAACAGTAATTAGTGCCTACTTCTTACCTCAAACATCAGATTCAATCAAAAGGAACTACTTGTAAAATAAAAATTTAATTAAAAAAAAAAACATTCGTAGTTTCGGCTTCTTTGTTCACCTACGTGTAGAAAAGGTGGGATCTTAAGTCGTGATCAATATTATAATTTAATGTGACGATAATTATTAATATTTAATTTTAATAAATAGGTAGGCAAGTTGTATATTTTCCAAGTTGCGGATCGAATCTGCCGAACAGTGGACAATGCTATTCAACTTTAGCCGATTAGTTTTTTTTTGCCTCACACCATGCAGAAAAAAGTAGTTTGGAAATAAATGAGTTTGAAGTTTCGCCCGGCCCTTTTACCTGCTTCTGCGCTGACCTGGGCTGAAATGGGCTGCGCTGAAATGGGCTGTAGAACTTTAAATATCGTCAATACCATTACAAAAATTTTACAGTATATTCTTGAAGAATTGTACATTCGAAATATTGAAAAAAAAAAAGAATTCTAGACCACCGGCTCCCCTTAATTCTTGCCTGAATGATTGCACCAGAAATTGGACGTGAGACGTAATGTACCTACCTAATTAAAGGAAGTGGGTAGGTACCTACTTAAGATTTCTTTTGAATGGTGTATTTAATATCTTATAATACAGTACCTACAATAATATATCTTTACTCATATGAATGAAGGTGAAAAACATCACAATTACAATAAAAGATTTATTTTCCCAGAAAGGTTTGTTTAATTTTCTCTGTCAACTCATGCTATAGGTACCTACACGAAGCTGGGAGTGAGTTACTGGATATTTTAAAAATTCTGACAACAATTTAATATTTTCCATGACTTGTTCAATATACCACAAGACAGAACAGATATTCTAGATATGCAAAGCATTACAAGATGAATCGTGCTAGGTACTGAATGAAATTTCTAAAACAGTGGATACGATGAATTGCTCTATAATAACATTAAAACCTTTTTTTGCATAACCATCTTCCCAAATGTCAAAACAAGAAATCTTATAGATACCTTCTGTTAACTGAATAAATAATCTGCCGTACAATAAATAAAATAAAATAATAAATAAAGACATAGGTAATAAAATAATAGGTAAAGACATCGTGAACGTGTGGAGGAGATCAACGAAGAAAAGAAATTAAGACCCAGTTGTTTCGCAGAAATTCGCATGTGACAAAATCATCAATTGGACATTCAACACCATTTTGTTTTTTTTTACAGTTGAAAGGTTCCAGTTAAATGCCATTTCTAAGTCCGTTTAAGCTTCTAAGCAAATTGTAATCAGTAGAAAAAGACAACTATTATGTTATTACGCTTGTCAGCTGATGACAATTTGATAGAAAGTTGAAATGCACCTAGAAATGTCGTTTAACGGAAACCTTTCGAATGTCAAAAAAATAAATTATCGCTGAATGGCTATTTGATGTCAATGTTACATTTCAATTTCTGCGAAACAACTGGGTCTAAACTATCCAAGATGAGCGCGTGGGTGGAACATAGCAGGTAGGTAGAAAAACTTAATTAAATGTAAGATAAATAGAGCGCACGTATATGAGCTAGAACCAAAATTGTTAAGTCAGTGGCGACGTTGGTTTCCATTCAAATCCACCCGAAAGGTAAAGATTGTGTATTATTTATTCAGTGGGATGTGAGAAGAAGTCCGGGACGCACCATCCATGACACAATCAGGTGAATCAAATACTTTAGATAGTTTATATCGAAAGAAGAATAGGTACCCACGTATGGTATAACGAATGAATCTGAATTAAGCAAGCACTGAAGTTATCTATGGTGATAATGCAGAGCGTTGTGGCGTGATGGTTAATTAGACGGACAAAATTCAAAATACACGGTGTACGGAAACTCGCAGTGGGTAAGAATATCCACGTATGGTATAATGAATTAATGTGAATTAAGCAAGCACTGAAGATATCAATGGTGATAATGCAGAGCCTTGTGGCGTGATGGTTAATTAGATGGACAAAATTCAAAATACACGGTGTACAGAAACTCGTCGTATTGATTAGGAGTCGATTTTGTCGTATAACTTTTTTGATTCGAGCTTTCGTTTTTGAGAAAATCGAGTAACAATTTCGGAATTGTTTAGGTCAAATTTAAAAAATAACAGCCGCTAGGTGTTTAATGTCTTTCAAAATCGTATATTTGCCTAAAAATTTTTAAAAGTTTTTAAAAATCTCAATGCTCACATCGACAATAAAGTTAGTTGGAGTTCTCTGTGTAATGTAGATTTACCAACCTCCCGCTTGTACTAGGGGTTTCCGAACACCACGCATAAAACAACATGCTTCCGAACATGGGCGTAGCCAGGTTTTGATTTAAGATGGGGCAAAAAATAAAAATCTAGAGTAGGTACCGAAAAAGTAGGCTTCTACAAAATATTCATGGTTTAGGCTCAAAGAATATGAACGGAAGAAAGAAAAACCAAATGAAGTGAAGTGCTGTAAATTGAAAACGCGAATCGGTCGACAATCCCATAGGTCATGCATCGGCCAATCAGGGTGGGGCAAACGCCCCGGATAAACCAGAAAGATATTTTTTTAAATAAGGGTTGAAAAGTTGAACAAGCTTTGAAAAAGCGTTTTCTCTTTCCCTCCGACTATTCCTTTGGCGGGAGGAATGTCCCCTCTCTGTCACAACATGAGACCCTCCCTTGGGTTTGGGTGAGTCATGTTTTGTCTTCTCTCTAGTTTAGGGGAAGGGGGAGTGCTTTATCACTTATATTAGAAGAAACAGCCGCCATATTTTATTAATGCGAGATTTAGTATGCAGACGGCGCGCGTAGAAAGTGCACCACTAAATTTTGTTTGAGGTTCGGAGAAAATAAATGTAAGGGTAGGTAAGCAGGTATCTACTTATCCAGCGAGTCTATTTTTATCGGCAATATATATTTTCAGTGTGCATCTCTTTCGCTAAAAAAATATATCAAGCAAAAATTAAGCAAGTGAAAATAGTAATCTTGTTGAAGTGTGAAATAAAAAATAATATTGTTACAGATGAATATGAATACTAGGTAGGTTCTGTTTATATTTTTCGTTATTCTCTGTACCTAATTCACAATATTGTATTTCGTCAGATAAAACCTTAAAATAAGAAACTATTGAAATAATTTGTTGAAACTTGCAGTCATTCCCGATGAGAATCATAATAATAATCAAGCATCAAGTTCGGTTGTCTGTGATAATTGTTTGTCCCCGTGAAATCTGATTCAATGAACTATTATCATTTTCACAGTTGTGCGATAATTTCAGACAAGCGGTAAGGTGCCTATTATATAGTATAATAATTTAATATTTAATAAATTGGAACTGATTTGTCAAGAATGAAAAATTCAGACTACACCGTGTTTTAAAATACACGTTTCCCGGGTCTGCGCTAGTAATAAATATTATGAATTCAGAAACTTCCAAAAAAATCGAAAGGGGACAGAAAAAATATTTCAAATTTGAATAGTGCCATCTATGTTGGATGGTTCTAAGTTTTAGGTTACGTTACTGTGAATTTATTTTTATCCTGCCATCTAGGTTTTGAATACATAACTTTCAACTAATTTAATTTCCGAGCACCATCGCCGACCACATGTATGGTTCATTTATGCCGACCACACTATCTTATAGAGATTATTACTCAAATTATTTACCTATGTGGGATCAGATCATAAATAAACCAATCTTGGTCAGATTGATTTTTTGGTACAGTAGCAACGCCCCCAACTGCATGTCGAAAGACCTTAAATTTCTAATAGAAAAACCTCTCCCAAGAGAGAGATGAGGAAAAGAATGTACCTAACTATTCAGATCTTGTAACTTAGGCCGAGTTGTTTCACAGAATTTGAACAATTTATCGAATTACAGAATTAAGTATTATTAATAATGTTGATTACACAATAACTGAACTTGAATGATTGGTGAACTATTCAAATCCTGTGAAACACCTCTCCAGACCTGAGGGTCAAGCCGTGAACAATATTTTCATCATCGAGAAATCTACAACAGCACCCACCTGACTGCAAAAATACAGAAGTCACAACTTTTTTTATTGCAAGTGGAAGTGAAAATAAAAATGATACACTTGACTACAAATCATGTACATTCTCCAAACATCAAAAAATTCCTGGAATTTCCAGGATCACAAAAGGAATGAAACCCACAGGCATGTAAATACATTCGCACATCTACATGGCCAGCCCTGAGCTTAAGGACACCAGGACCGAGTGCAATTTTGGGATCCAGTCCAAAACCAGCACACCTAGGCTGGTGATAGTGATCACCCTGATTCTCTAATAAATAAACATCCAGATTTGTATTTTTTCACAGCACAATTTTTGTAAAAAATAACCTCAGGAAAACGTCAGTCGGTTCCACGCCAACTGAGAATAAAGTCAACTCAACACCTCTTTGAAAAGCCAAGATTTGAAAAAATTAATTTTCAAGTAGCCCATAACCCTAACCTAACATGACCTATCTAACCACCTTTTTATCACTCAAATGACTTTTCTGAGTTGGTTTCATTTTGAGTTAATTATAGCGCCTTGGCGCAGAGCGTATTTTGCTCAGATAAACCAGTCTGTAAAAAAAAAAATGTGAAAAGACCCTCCAGCAATATAAGGAATGTGGGATAGGTGGGTCGGTGGTAGTGAGTGTAATAAAAAAATGAAAAGAATAATTTGGGTTCTTAGATCATTTATTGTCAAAATCAACGACTAAGAATTCAGAGCTCAATCCTCGTCCTCCTCAGCAGCTGCGCCAGCTCCTGCGGTTCCCTTCTTCATGTTCTTCCTCTTCACGCGGCCAGGACGGCCGCCTCCGAAGGGTGACTTCAGGGAGAAGTCAATGTGCTTCTGGGAGTCCAGACGCACAAGGAACGAGGGGATGTTTACAACCTGCTTGCGGACACTGGACAAAGGAAAACATTATTAGTATTAAACCTTCTAAGATTGGAAATTCTTCCGAGTTTGGAAATAGAAGAAACAAAAGACAAATAAAAATGTAGGGATATTCAAAACGAGAGGTTACAATGTAATCGTTACTGCATAGAATGTGAATATCAAATTAAGAATGTCCCAATTTTCCATCTTTCGTTCCCAGAAAGCACTTCTGTAGTGGACCATGTGACTCCCGATCTGGCTAAATAACCTCAGCATCCCACTTTGATTCACAAAGATGGGTTCCCATCTTCAGTCACATTTCCAATGATTTGGCAGACGCAAACTCCTTCCAAAAATGAAATTAAGTATGTCCAAATAAAAATGGCATACAAAGATCATTGATGATTGGTAACATAAATGCTTTGCAGCATAAATAAGTAGAAATTAGCATTTTATATGTAAAACACAAATGTACCTTTTGCCACCAATCAATGTTACATGATAAATTTCAAGACGTTGAATGTCGTAAACGAACACCAAGTGGTCTGTATGAAATATGTAGTTGATTCAAGTGGCCATTTTCACCATTGTGTGTGGAAATTCAGGTAGAATATTCCAGAATAATTCTTCATTTTATCTCCGATCTGTCGTGAAAATAAATAACATGAGTAAAAGCGAACTATAATCGAACTACAATTTAATTATAAATAGGAGTTTTGTATCCATGTCTGAAACAGAAGGAACTATTAATAAATTCCTCCTGTGATTAATCAAGGATGTATATTTGATCTTGCCTTAAAGATTAGAGTACATTCCCATAAAAAGAAATGACCCTTGCCCAAAAAATAAGGCTTGGAAACTAATTATAGTCTACATACAGTAAAATCTAACAAGGTACAAACATACTGAGAAGACAAGAATATAATTATTTGTAGCCATGTGAATTCCATGTAATGGTTAATGACTTTCCACACAAAGAAATACACATATTAGGTGCACAAATAAATGATTCAGCCATAACAGCACATTTAAGTTCCGTGTACGAATACTTCCACAAGTATATTGTGTATGAACTAGGGAGAGTCAAATAATGTCGGAATTGAGAGACAGAGATTAGAGTGCTTACCGGATATGTCTTTGTCTGATGAGGACGCGAGCATGATGGATAGACTTGGCAAGTCCTAGCTTGAAGACCTGGGTCTGCAGTCTCCTTTCCAAGAAGTCCTCGATCTTCAGGCCGAGCACGTAATCGAGCTTCATGCGGGTCTCATCCAGCACTCCGATGCGTACCAGACGACGGAGAAGTGCATTACCTTAAATAATAACCTCAAATTAGTAAAAGTAGATAAGCAGACCAATCGACTATGGCGAGGAAAAACTTCAGATAATAGATTAACAGCATGGTAGGCCTTCAGACTAGAGGTACCAGAAAAGTAAGTTTGATCATCATTTCAGGTTTTAACAGATAATGTGCAATAGACATACCTCAAGATTTCACATGGCGTTATGTCAATGTTTCGTATTCTACTAGTAAGCAATGTTTTAAAAGGTACATACCTTCGAACAACCTCTTGGGCTCCTTCTCGTCAAGGGTGAGGAGCTCTCGGGCAGCCTTACGGATCTTGGCAAGGGTGTACTTAACCCTCCATACTTCGCGCTTGTTGCGAAGACCGAACTCTCCAATGATCTTCAACTCCTGGTCAAGACGAGACTTCTCGTAAGGACGACGAGGGGTGACATAAGTCTTTGAAAAGACAGAGGGGACTCTGCCGTTCACCATTTTGAAGCGTGTGTTTTAATCTGTAAAAATAACGATAAATTAGCACTCATTGCTGTAGCTTACTGAACACGTTTTCTGGATAGAATATGTTCGACGAATGAGACAGTGAATAGCTAAAATGATCACGTTGTCGTAATTTGACAGCCGGGCCGTAATCGGTAAAAATCACAGCAATCTTCACGAATACCACGGCCAAAACATTGTTTAAATATACGTGGAAGCCTTGTAATAGATTGTAATCATAACAGGCGATGTATTTGCACGATAAACAATGGAAAAAAAAGGTTAAATATTGAACAAGTAACGCACCTCACACGCCGAAGAACCTCCGCCAGCCGTAGAAATTTAATGAAGGAAGAGGAAATGCGCGCAGTACTTTTGATGAAAAAATAATGATACCATAAGCAAAACATAATATTCCCGAATAGATATTTAGGTACCTTTTCGGTTCGGTACCTGTTTACTAGGATTGGAATCCATAACATTCCATTTATTGTACCTAATAAAAAAATGACAAAATCAACATAACAGATAGAACTAATTATAGTGAGTTTAAAAAACAATTACATAGCTTGTGCTTATCGACAATACCCCGAAATTTTGAAGGAAAAGCAATAAAAGTAATTAGGGGTAAAAAGTTATAAGCGAGATAGTATTTTAAGAAAAATTAAGTGTTTATAAAAAAATCATTAACGCATCGTAAAAGCAACATGTTTTTTTGGATATGATTAAAACATAGGTAGACTTTTGTTGTTCACGGGCGGTTTTACCAACAAGAAAATGGTTGATGTGTCCTCCAATTATAAAAAAAATTGGTTTGCAATCAACGAATGGAGTCTAATTTTAAATTTTGATTACCTACCAAATAAAATACGTGTCTAGTACAATATATATTAATCTATCTGCTAACTGCACAAATGAACTCATCGAAAAAAAATATATATTTGTGGAATCAGTTTTTACGACTATATTTGCAAGTATAAGTAAATGTCTGCAAAGGGGTGACCGGACAACTTGGAATGAAACCAATTCAGAACCATCTCAGATAAGTCATTTAGAGTGACAAAAAATATATATTTCAAAAATTGGTTACATAGGTTACGTTAGGTTAGGGTTATCGGCTAATTTAAAAAAAAAATCATAGCTTTTAATGACTTTTCAAGGAGGTGTTGAGTTAAATGTAACCCTGCAAAGATACCCTACTGTTTATTAGAAAACATATTTTTGTAATAATTCCAATCAAAGTCTAATGGACAAATTTAATTAATAAATATTAAATTACCTAAATTAACGGTAAAGCAATCCACAACCCGCCAAAAAATACCCATACGACTGAAATAATAAATATTAAAATTAGGCGAGGCAGATAATAATATTTAAGAACAGTGGTTTCCAACTTGTAGTACGCATGCCCCTTGGGGTACGCGAAGCCAAATTGGGGGTACGGAACGGGTATTTATTTGTGTGACGTGAACTTAAATTCATGTAATAATGATAGTAAAAGGATTATAAATGAAACACGTCTTTCATTATATGTGTAAAAAGAAAGATAAAGGTACCTGCGGGGAGCAACAAATTTGTAGTAAGAGTCGAAGGGTACTTACGCAGGCTGAAAAAGTTGAAAACCGCTGTGTTAGAATATAATATTATATGAATAATTTAATAAAAACAAATAACTTTGTGTGCACCACTATTTAATTAACAATATCAACATGTTTCGAAAACTATGTTTTCTTCGTCAGGATAATAAGTTAATAAAAAAATCAAAGTTATTTGTTTTTATTAAATTAATAATGACGCCACAAAGTGAATTTGCGAATTTTGAAGAAAAAATATATGAATAAATTTATTTTTTATTTGAAAAACAAACTAACAAAATTTGAAGAAAAAAACAAAAAATTGCATAAAAAGTATCAAATAATATATCCACAATCACCGCGTATCTCAAATATCTTCTTTAAAATGTGTTTTACGGCATGACAATGAACGCAATGAAGCTTAGGTTACTGAGTAAGGTAAAATTATTTATTTATATTGATAAAAACTGTGGTAGGTTGAAAATATGCCAATGAAAATAATATAACCTACCTACACCCTAAACTATCAGTATATTATTAATACGTGAAGCAAAAACTTTGTACCCCTTTTTACGAAAATTGGGCGGACGGAGGAGTATGAAATTTTGCACACATAAGTTTATATAGAGAAGGAGTACAGAATACTAATATTGGTTTAAAATTATGCATAAAAAATACATTAAGGCCCCGTATCCCAGCACGAAAAGAAGAAGATGGAGAGATATGTAATTAGGAATGTTGGAGAGAGCGCGCTAATGTTTCAAACGATAAAGTGACGCGAAAATTGTGAAAATGTTAAATAAAACAAAGAAGAGAGCAAAAATCTCGTGGGAGTTGTCTAAAACAACGTTCAAAGAAACACTGTGATTTTTTTCATACATATAACTTGTTAAATATTAGAGTCAAGCTTGAAAATAAAAATTTTCGGAGCATAGGTACTTTGCGATTTTTTCAATCGAGGGAATTTCATATAATTTGCGTTTGGGCGTGGGGGTTCTATAGATATAATCTTCAAAAATAACATATATTTTTTTAAGAGTTTAAAAATTTCAAATGTTCAAGGGAGATATGCAAGAAATCGGTAGAAATTCGAGTAGTGGAGGCTTAAATCAATAAAAAAACATTACAATTATGGTCGACCACTAATATAAATAATATTTTAAGTCGGGATTCGATTTTAAACTACTTCTAAATAATAAAAGTGGAATGCTTTGTATTTCAGATACCAAAGAAACTAATGAAAAAATAAAACTTTACTTATAATATATATTTATGACTAGCAAAGTTCAATATCTAGCGATAAAATTATCAGTACCGTTAAAATAATATCGTAAGTTATACAAAATTAGTACATCAACGTAATAACGTATTATTTTCCAGATCGTACATACATTTTGGTAAGTAGGTAGGTACGGAAAAGTGTCAAAAAGAAAATTCATAACGTCACTGTTCGTAATTTGTATGTAGGCGCGAGAAAAATATTCAATTTTGGAGGGAATTTCACCTTGTCCAAAATTCAACATCGACGAAAATATCGAGGTTTTGCTTGAGGAAATTATTGTCGTATTTTAAACTATTTGTGCTGGGTAGGTGAGAACAATTCATTTCTAACATGAAATTTGACGACACAGGATCTATCTAACCTTTCTCATTAGAAAATTAATAAAACAGTTCACTTTCGATTCAATTTTAATCGTAGCAAGGTCGGACTCCTGTCTTTTGGGTCATCGAAGCAACCTAGCTTTCACTCGAAAACATAGTTTATTACATAAGGAAAAATCCGTCGCGGTGTGGTGTTGTGTTTTAGCCGTTTGCAATAATATTTTGCAAAAGAACTGCATCTTGGCTCATGCAGCCGTATTATGCAGTCTGGTAGAGTTGCGCATTTGGTTAGGAGGTTGTCAACCGGAGATTCTCGTCTCAAAGGCAATCTAAATTTGAATCATAACATAACCAAGGATTGTCACAGTGTTCTGTCAAATAGAAGCAATGATTTCGGTCACGCAAAGCAATTTTACCGGTGTGTTATTAATTCGAAAATTATTATTCAAATCATTTTATTTATGGTGATATTTTTGTGACTGGTTGTTTTTTTTCATGTTTCAGATTTAGGTCTTCGTCGAATCCGTTCGCGACTGAACATAAGTGTGTGTCTTTTTTGACTTCTCGGAGCTACATATCCAAGTCAATGGCTTCCACATCAGCTTCTGATGCAGCTTCCACCCCGGAAACTCCAAAGTTTACGAACCGGTTGGCAAAGGAAAGGTCTCCTTACTTGCTGCAGCATGCGCACAACCCCGTGGACTGGTTCCCTTGGGGAGCCGAGGCCTTCGAAAAGGCTAAGAAGGAAAACAAGCTGATTTTTCTCTCCGTTGGATACTCTACTTGTCACTGGTGTCATGTGATGGAACATGAATCCTTTGAAGATGAAGAAGTGGCTAAAATAATGAATGAGTTCTATGTGAATATTAAAGTTGACCGCGAGGAAAGGCCGGACATTGATAAAGTCTACATGACTTTTGTGCAAGCGACTTCGGGTAGAGGCGGGTGGCCCATGTCTGTGTTTCTAACTCCTGAGTTGCATCCTGTAACTGGGGGAACATATTTTCCTAAAGAAGACAAGTGGGGGCGGCCTGGATTCAAATCGATCCTTTCAGATTTGGCCAGAAAGTGGGCCAAGCAGAGCCATGACTTTATGACGAGTGGTGCACATATTCTAGAAGTTCTAAAAAAAGTGTCGGAAATAACCCTCGATAAGAGTGAGGGCGCACCCCAACTCCCCGGGGAGACGTGCTGGAGATCTTGCATATCCAGATATATTAAAACATTTGAAAAAGAGTTTGGTGGATTTGGATTGGCTCCGAAGTTTCCTCAACCGTCAAATCTAAATTTCTTGTTCCACGCTTACGCTCGCGATAAAGAGTCCGCCGTCGGAAAACAGTGTTTAGAAATGTGTCTCCACACTCTGAGAAAGATGGCTGCTGGAGGTATTCACGATCATATATCAAATGGATTTGCCCGGTATTCCGTAGATGAGAGATGGCACGTTCCTCACTTTGAAAAGATGCTCTATGATCAAGCTCAACTAGCCATTTCCTACACCGATGCATACCTGGCAACGAAAGATCAATTCTTTGCGGACATTGTCAAGGATATTCTCACATACGTGGGTCGAGATTTAAGTCACAAATCAGGTGGATTTTACAGCGCTGAAGATGCAGATTCTTTTCCATCGTTCGATGCTCAACACAAGAAGGAAGGAGCATTCTGTGTTTGGGAATACGATGAAGTGAAATCCCTTTTAGTCGGCAAGGAGGTGGCTGCAAAAGACAGCACAACTGAAACAGCAATCCCATATATCTACATATTCAGTCATCACTTCAACATTGAGAAGGGTGGAAATGTTGACCACGCTAATGATCCCCACGGAGAATTAATGTACAAGAGTGTCTTGATAATATTGGGAAGTCCTGCGGAAACAGCGCAAAAGTTCGGAATCACAATCGAGAAACTGAACGAAGTTTTGGATGAATGTAAAAAGATTTTATATGAAGAGCGTCAGAAAAGGCCTCGTCCACATCTGGATTCCAAAATGCTGTGTTCATGGAACGGGCTGATGATTGCGGCGTATGCAAGAGCTGGTCAAGCCTTGTCCGATAAAGACTATGTTGACAGGGCTATTCAAGCGGCCACCTTTGTGAAGCAGAATCTCTACAATGAAGAAAGTGGAACTTTGTATAGATCTTGCTATCGAGGAGAGGATGGAAACGTTGCACAAATGTAAGTTTTTTTTAATGATCATTATTTAAGCTTTACTTTGTAAATTATTGCTTTTATGCTAGTAAGATTATATGAAGTAACATTATAATTAAGCCCGCTGTCCTGCGGTCCGGTAAGGAATTGATATAAACCGAGTACTGTAAGGCCCTGAGTAAAGTTCAGTTCGCAACAGTTTGCAGCGCAGCCATTGTGGGATTTTTCTACGTAGGTCTTACGGTTTACGTCGATCCCTTACCCTCTTCTTATCCTTACCTGCCAATGGGCTTAAATGCATTTTCGTATAACTAACTGGGAACAGTTATAAGTAAATGATTTTTTTTTATTCTTCTGATTTTTGTGCAAGTCATGATTGCAAAAAACATGTAAGCATTATATTATGTTAATTAAACACGTTCTTTGGTAACTGACCATTCTTGTAATAACTTCAAAGCCATCTTACGATATTGGCTAACATTCTTATTAGATTTCTTTAATAAAAATCTATTAAAATATTTATTTCTTGGTCTTATGGTGTTTTCAAGACTCTTATTTCTTTTTTAAAATATTAATTCCACACAGAAGACCCTGAGGAAAAAAAAATCCCTCAGGGCCTGTGTTAACTTTGGGGATGCTTTGTGTAGGATCTTTTTGTGGAAAGGAAGGAGAGGAAGTTCTGATAAGGAAAAAGAAATGAGGGGTGGGTAGGAATATGGGGGTCAATGTTTCCAGGAGGATGTATGAATCTATCTTTCCCATTACGGTGAAAGGTGATGGGTCAAGAGAGTCTGGCTGGAGAGGTAAAAAAGTCTCCCTCAACCAGTCTCTCCCGATCTGCTGTTGTATAAATGCATCTACCACCAAGTCCTTGAAAAACCTTACCCAGACACCCCTAAGTCACCAAACGTAGCAAATCACTTGGGACGACCTAAGGTGGAGGTGTTGGTCATCCAATAAATGGTTCCCGCGGTGGTGGTACCCATACCCTCCTCCCAAATTTAAAAATATGAGCAACTTGTAACATTATTATTTTTCCTTTTTGTGAATAAATTCTGCATGTAGCACAAGTTCAATTTCAGTACTTTGCTAAGGCTCACCCATTCCTATTTCTTGTCCATGTTATTTTTAGATACTAATTTCAACACCCATAAATTTCCTTGATTTATTACTAGACAACTTTACAATTTGTGAAATTAATTTATTTTGCTTTATTTGTAATGCAATAAGTAATTGTATTTAATGAATTCATAATATTGTTATGGCCTTTATTGCAGTTACATATTAGTGGCATTGAGCTTTCAATGCAATTGTAACTATTGCACATTTTATTCTGCGTTTCTAATTTAAACTAATGCACTTGCTCTTTCAAGAAGCAAAGGTGGAATGCCATGATAGAAATATGGGGCCTGTATCTGAAGTTACTTCGTTATTTTACAAGATGATTAATATTCATTATTTTGTTGAATGACGTTGAATCTATATGCAAGCATTATTCATACATATTACATTTATTTCTCTATTTAATTTTACCGCTTCTGAATATAATGTGATAAATGATAAATAAAGCGTAATGAACAAAATTCGAAAGGTTGCTTCGGTGGTTTGGACATGAAGAGTGCATGTACAGAAAAAGGAGTTTCAGGAGAATATCTGATTCGAAAGTGAAGGGAAGAAGAAGTCGGAGAAGCCAAGGCACGATCAAGAGAATCAAATACTTGAATCGGGCCATGTCGAAATTCGGTTCAACAGAAGATTGTGTTTCACACAATGTATGAATGTGAATGAAGCAAGGGTTGCACGCCAACACAGAGTTTTGTGACAGTCCATCCTCTCTGCCTACCCCTGCGAATGACTAAATGTTTTGCTTTAAAAGGAGTTGTAAAAGCTGACTAGTTAATACAACAAAATCTTTCTTGGTGTAAAGAATACTAATTTATTCATCCGTTGAATTTATAATTTTTTATTAATTTGCATTTAGTAATACAAACATTTTTAATATTGTAATGAATGTAGAATGCCAGCGTTTCTCAATATGTTGGCCTCGCCAGGCTAGACTTATCTCTGGGTTAAGGCCATATACTTCCTATCCATTATCATACTATTCATTGCAGATGATGTTAACCTACTTTGCACATGGTTACAATGGTTTTCCGACAAATCAAAATAATTATACCTATTTAATTATATATTTCACGATAATAGCTAATTCGTATGTACATAAAATATAACTATGAATTATACTTTCTTAGTCGTTATTATCAAATTTCTCTAAAATTCTTGATCTATAATTGCCAAGAATTGAAGACATCTTTACAATTTATTTTTGTGAAAGTTTGTTAGATTTTACAAATAAAAATTGAATTTACCAAGTTTCTACAATCTTTCTAGTGGTTTTATTACAAACTAAATTTTTTTCTCAAGATAAAAGGCCTGTTCAGATATAAGCTGCTGTGGGTTTTTGCGGCTAGCTCGTAACAGAATCCCATCAATTTGCCATACTATCTGGGTAGGCATTATCTTTTCGCTTGTTTTGTGAAACAGGCGCTATCCATTTAAATAATAAGACAAATAGACGCTTTTTTGACGTGATAATGTCTTATAAATCGATGAACACTGGCTGCACTCACGAAAAAGCATGACTCATTGTCACGTTCCACGAGAGAGAGCGAGAGCGCAGAACAAGCTTTCGGCCTAAGTGATCGGCTTGTGATGCCATCTATCTCTCTTCCACATCCATATGACGTTATCACGTAAAATTATCGTCCGTAAACTGACTTTACAGACAACCAATTTTTTTTTCACTGGTAATGCGTATTTACGGGGTATGTATTTATTCAAGGACAGCTCGACAACTTGATGTATACGAACGTATCGTGCACGTTTTGAGGGTTTTGGGTATAGTTTTTTTTTACCTGAACGTACGTGATACGGTTTGTTGCATTCGGACGACAATATTGCGGACATATCACATACGTTCGTACGTGTAGGGCGGTTAAACTCTAAATTAATTTAAATTATTATTAATAGTAGTAATAATAGCTTATTCCAGAATGTATGCAGGGGTAGTGCAATGCAATTAATTCCGTATTTATAAAAGAACAACAGAAAATAAATTAAACATATTACGTAAATAACAAAAATTTATGCAAATAGCCATTTATGGAAGATATTTGATCATCTAAATATATGTAAATAGCCTGTTATGGAGGATATTTGACCATCTAAATATATGCAAATAGTCATATATGGAGGATATGTGATCATCTAAATATATGCAAATAGCCATTTATGGAGGATATTTGATCATCTAAATATATGCAAATAGTCATTTATGGAGGATATTTGATCATCTAAATATATCCAAATAGTCATTTATGGAAGATATTTGATCGTCTAAATATATGCAAACAACCATTTATGAAGTTATTATGTGATCATCCAAATATATGCTAATAGTCATTTATGGAGGACATTTGATCATCTAAATATATGCAAATAGTAGTTTATGGACGTTATTTGAACATCTAAATACGTGCAAATAGCCGTTTATGGAGGATATTTGATCATCTAAATATATGCAAATAGTCATTTATGGAGGATATGTGATCATCTAAATATATGCAAATAGCCATTTATGGAGGATATGTGATCATCTAAATATATGCAAATAGCCATTTATGGAGGATATTTGATCATCTAAATATATGCAAATAGTCATTTATGGAGGATATTTGATCATCTAAATATATCCAAATAGTCATTTATGGAAGATATTTGATCGTCTAAATATATGCAAACAATCATTTATGAAGTTATTATTTGATCATCCAAATATATGCTAATAGTCATTTATGGAGGACGTTTGATCATCTAAATATATGCAAATAGTAGTTTACGGACGTTGTTTGAACATCTAAATACGTGCAAATAGCCGTTTATGGAGGATATTTGATCGTCTAAATATATGCAAAAAGCCTTTTATGGGGGATATTTGATCATTTCCCGTGTCTAGAAAGCAAGTATCCACAAAAATTAATAGCGTTTTATAGGTGGAAAAATTTATATAAATATATTTATTTGAAAAAAATTTAATGATATAAAGTTCATTAAAACTATTCTGCTAAAAGAAGCACAATATTTTCAGTATGGTGAAAAAACTCATCATCTTGCTTTTTCATTGCATTTTTAGCGTTATTCAATTCTCATACCGATCAGCTGTTGGCATTTTTAAGCGCTGCAATGGTATTGTACTATGAAAAAATATTGAGGGTCACTTTTTGCTCAATGCAATGACCTCGAATCAACATGAGCTAACACGGCCCGGGTAGATAGTAACTGTGAATCTAGTCATTTACATAAATCAGTCATAACACTACGCATACCATAGCATAGGATGTTGGTGTATGTAGATTGTGGGTGCCCACCTAGCGTAGTACTATGTTTTTTATTTTTTATTATCTTGTTGGTGATTTCTTTAAAAACTTTTATTATCATTTTAAAAGTTTGTTGCCGTGAAGACACGGAGTATTTAAAAATGGTTTTTAATTTATCTACATGGTATCTGAAAACTAGTGGTACAAGCGGGAAACAAGAGAATCTACATCACATAAAGAACCCTAAAACAATAATTAAAAAAGTATTTTTGAACATTTGGATTAAAAAAAAAGAGAAACTTTAGGATTAAAAAACTATTAAAGTAGTCCCAGAGTGAGGTTGACATGCATCATCGACGATCGTCCTCTTCCTTTTCACTTATCTTGTATGAAAATGAAAAAACGGAAAATACTAGAATGATGACATCACATATCACCTCTCTTTGGGACTATACTGTAGACACATTTTAAAAGACAATGAACAGGTTATTGTACCCTATAGCGATCGATTTTTTTCAAAATTTAACTAAACAATTTGGGAGGCGGGTATGGGTACCGCCACCCCGGGAACCATTTATTGGATAACCAACATCACTGTCATAGGTCACCCCAAGTGGTTCGCTACGTTTGGTTACTTAGCATAGGTTCCTGGGATCATGGGGTGAGGTTTGTCTAGATCTTGGCTGTCGATGCTTTTGCCCACCTACTGGCGGGTTGAAATCGGGAGAAACTGGTTGAGGGAAATCCAGCCGGACTCTCTCGACCTATCGACTTGCACCGCAGTGGGAAGGATGGATTCATACAACCGTCACTCCTGGACACACTGAACCCCAGATTCCTACCCACCCCTCATTCCCCCAAAGATTACACATGCCCTGAGTGAAATCATTTTCCTGTGTGGAGCTCATGTAAAAGAAAATTCTAATTTCTAACTCGATTTAATCGAAAACAAAAAAAGCTCTTTAAAAAAAAAGTTATACCACAAAATCTACTTAAAACTCAAATTTTATCTAGATTCACCAGTTTTGTGCTTGTACTACTAGTTCCTGGACACCATGTATAGTACATTTTTAAAATTGGGTTATTCAGTGAGAGTTTGATGACCTATGTATGCGGCTGCATTGTAAGTTCTTTGGCTCTGGGTGCAAAGATTGCAGTTTCAATACCCAACGGTTTTTTTCGCTTGCAGAATTAAGTTTCAATGTGTCAGATAGGTCTCGTTTTAATGTGAAAGATACTCAATATTGCCCTTGTGAAAGACCTCCATTCATAATCGAAACACTCTTTTGCCCGTGTTTATTGAATAAATCTGAATATCCAGGTACTTCCCTTTCACGTGATCTTTTTTACCCTTTTCCAAATTTTCGTTTCATGCAAAGTAACAACAATTTGGTTCTAACAATGGATATGTCTGCGATATGTCTCTCAAAGTGGCAATGTCTGTTTTTTTTTTACATTAGCTCTACACAGGAGGCCCTGAAGAGCTATTCTCTATCTTTTGTGAGATCGAGATAGATCTCAGGTGAGATCTCCTGTCAGATTTGTAAGATTTTCTATGGCTGTTATTTGCTTTTTCTAAGGGCTGATGTCAGAATTTCAGCTGTGAGCTGTCACATATTTTAGATTAGGTCGTTTTAAACACGAATTTCTGCAAGTATGCATGATTATTTATTCATTGAACAGCTGTAGAAAATCACACAAATCGGAAAGGAGATCTCGCCCGATATCTATCTCGATCGAGATAGATATCGGACGAGATCTCCTGTCTGATTTGTGCAGAGCAAGCCCTAGAAAATCACACAAATCTAACAGGAGATCTCGCCTGAGATCTATCTCGATCTCACAAAAGATAGTGAATAGCTCTTCTGAGGAGGAGGGACTATGTCATTTTAGGGGAAGCTGTGTGGAGTTTTTTTTTTAAAGAATGGAAGAAGAGGAAGTTCTACGGGGTAGGAAATAGGTGTCATCGGTCGCCTCACCCTATGAACCCGGATACCCCTGCTAAGTCACCAAACTTAGCAAACCACTTGGAGCGGTGTCGGTTATCCAATAATTGATTCCCGGGGCGGCTGTACTCATGTCCACCTTCCAAAATTATAAAGGCAGTATCCTGTTAGTAATCCTTGTAAGGTCCTATTTTTTATTTGGACATACCTTCTTGATTATTAAATTTAGGTCATGCAAGTTAAGTTACTTTAAGTTAAAGGCACTGCCCACTTACAATGAAAATCAATTCGTTGAACATTTACTTCGTATACACCTTGTACTTTGATTCCGATTTTTCCATTCGGCCAATCACATGCAATAAAACAAAAGTCCACACTAGCATATAGGTATACAAATAGAGGCTTTGTATAAGTGTAAGTGAGGATCTCAAAGAGGAACATACATATGCACTTACAAAATAAATTCACGTAATATATTTCCAAGTCAATTTTCAACTAAGAACGGGAATCAAACTTGCAACATGTGTATTATTATTAAAGCCATAATTTAGTACTACGTAAACACCGAGCAGATAATACCTAGAAGTGTGATCTTCACTGATTTGAAAGCAAACTGATGTAATCAATTTACGATCAACTGATGTACAATCAAACTATGTGAGACCTTTTGGCTCCGAAGCCCCGAACTGCCAATGAAATTGGATTATCTGCTCAAAAAAGAATGTCCATATTTGAAAATGTTCCGTCAATAAGAACATATTAAGGACAGGTTGTTTAAAAAAATTTGAACAATATTTGATGTGATTTTCGTGTTCTTTTTTCTGTTATTCTATTTATCATTACAGGCCAGTAGCTTCATTAAACTGAAATGATCACAGAACTAGAATAGAAATTTCACAGAACGTGAAAATTAACTTCAAATATTGTTCAAATTTTTTAAACAACCCTTGTGCACTTTTAAAAACTTTGTTTAATTATTTGTGCTAGCCGAGGATTGCCAACATTTTTTTTCATCTTTATCCCTTCTAAATTAATAGCATTACATATTGTATAATATTTTTTTTGTCTTTGACCTATTAAATTAATATGTACCTATATATTTTTCTTTTCAACTTAGTCCTTTTAAATTAATAGCATAATATGCAAGAGACATTTGACTTACTTTGAGTAGTGATTCCTGAGTTTTTTTGGAGTAAAACATGTATATGAAGTTTTGGTGTCGGTGACTTTTTTGATGTTTTTTTTTTTCAATTAAAACACAATCAACAGATATTGAAGAGTTAGGGGCAATAATACCTACCATGCAAAGACAAAATAAATACATAATCAATCATTTCACCAGAAGTAATGAAAACTTAAACTTTCACGCCCACAATACACTTCTATCAGTTTAAATCTTCAGTGACTAGAATTATTGCACAGTTGAATCGTATTATTTATATGTCTTGTAATATATTACGATTTTCACCTTGCATGCCATTTTCTGCCTATTTATACAACAATAAAAATAAGTCAAGGGTAATATTGTGTTCATCAGTTGATGTCGTTGATAATATGGAATTATACAGAAATAATAAATGACATAATATTTCATTCAATTTAAATTATATATTATACAAACACGTGAATGCATTAAATTTGATGATTTGATGTGTTTTTATGTTTCACTGTCCAAATTGTTTGTAGATAAAGGTTACAAGTAAAATTAATTCGTATTTCAAAGGAAAAATTCACTAAACCCCAGTGAAATAATGAATCAGTAATAATAATAGCATTATGTATTTTTCTCTAATATTATTTACAAGTTTTTTAAATAAAAGTATTTTTATAATAGTAGCAATTTTTGTCTATGGGCCTTATAGCAGTGGCGGTCAGTGACTTTTTGTAAAAGAGATGCTGAAGTATATACTTAAAATCAAAATTTAAACGCCTATGAAAAAAGTGCGATTACTGACAAAAATAGTATGTCAAATTAGCTCTATAAATCCTTTATGCTTCACATCAATTATTACAGTTCAAAACTGTCAAAATGGTCACGCGAACAAATGTATAATACATACTGAATTAGTCCATTGCTATGCTATTCTATGCACTATGCCTATACTCATTAAAGTCATTTTCTGCGCGTTGGATGCTCTTATTGAATACGTATTCGGCCTCAGACAAAACTAGGCTGGCATAATTTTTTTTAAAAGAAAGACAAACATTCCCGGGTTACGAATAACCCAACAATGTTTGAAAATCTCCTACTACCACCACAGAAAGCGAAAATGTTGCTTGTGTTGTGATGGAGGACATAGCTAGCCGAGGAATCGAACACGGGACGCCCGGGTGGGACCCAAACGCGATGCCCATTCAACCACTGACCGGTCAAAATTAAATGCGCATGCGCGAATGTCGAAACTTATTCTAGCTTCGTGCATACGGAGTGAAGCAGAAAATCCACCGTTGTTGGTGTTGGTGCATTTACGCGACATTCGACACACGAGTATCGAGAATGGTATTATACGTATTTCAGTCCAGTATGCGTGTCCCGTTTTGTTGTTTTTGGCCTCTGAGGTTGGGACGGTGTGGTTAAATTTCAGGGACCACTGTTTGGGAAACCCTGGTATAAAGGGATCACACCTGCCTTACAGACGAATTGGATTGAGCAGTTGTTTTCAATCTGGTCAAGTTGAATCGTTTTGAGGTGCATTGCGTGCGATAAGTTTAACATTCCACGGTTGAGCCCATTAGATTTTATTCTTTTAGCTTAGAAATAAGTCACTTTTAGCCTCCAGTTACTTCCTTCCCACAAATTGTTGAAATTCGAAAAAGTAAAGCTTTCTGCAGTAAAAAGTGTGCCAAAAACTTTTTATTCCTTTAATGTCACTATAATAATTTTATTGATTTCAATGATACTTCGAGCAGTAATAACTGGTAATTATTAGTCAGGAACTAATAATGACTATCTTCAATTCAATGGCTCCGAAAATGATTTACGCGCTATTTAATCTATTTTAATTACAAGTATAAAATCAAACGACCCAATTAGTGAACATTATAATAATCACTTTCTGTTCATTAAAGTAATTTATTTCAACTGGATAATGTTTTCTTCATTTCTACTTTGAAATTATCACTTGCATAAGAAACTGCAAAAATGAACTGAATTTAACATTTATTTTCAGTTTGCATGTTGATTTTATCAGTTCTACGTGGTTTGTGCCATGTTTCAATATGTGGCGCTATAAACTATTGAAAATAAAATCAAAGCATTGAGAACAATGTTTTTGAAAATTAGTGTTATCACGTTAAACGCAACATAAAGTGTTATTTTGTATTAAGTAAATTTGGTTTGCTTTTCATCCAAGGTCTGCTTTACTTGGGACCTTTGTGATTGCATTGCAATTTGCGTCTACAATAAAATCCATACACTTATTGTTGATGAAAATCTGTTTATTTATTTTGAAAAGGTTCAAAGACATACAGTTCATTGAATTTCTGTACAATTTTCGTATTGTTTGTTTCGTATTTTTTTGTTTTTTATTATTAAAATTTCATCATTCTGCATTTGAGGTCTTTCAGGTAATAAGCCATTTCAGGTCACATACTCATTCAGCTCTCAGGCTTTTCGAGTCAGAGACCTTTTATAGTTTTTCATTAAAGTATGGCGGCTCCCTTGTGTAAAACCCTGCTCAAAAAGGTTCCACAATAGACTATTTCAAAGAACCAATGAATCCTTCGAAAATGGAAAAGAATTGTTGCGTTTTCACACTTGCTCAATAAATTCTATTTCGTTCACTCTTGCTCTGTTATATATGTATATAGAATAGAACGAAAGTTGAAGTTGATTCAACATTGGGTTTCTATTTCTATTGGGCGCTCTCTGACATAAAAAGACTGTTCTGATCATAGAATATATGAGGTGGGAACGTGCTGTAATGCCCAGTGCACATAAGACTGGTATTTCAAGGCAAGGATAGCAAGCTAGTATGCCGGCGTGTCTTCACCCTGCACTAGCCGATCATGTAAGTACTAGCTTTGGGCGGCCACTCGAAGCTAAACACAAAGCTATAAAGCAAATTTGGTGGTGGGGGGCGCTACTAGCTCAAATAATAGAACCACATCTTATTAAACTATTCTGTTTTGAAAAGCTAGCTTGGTTAAAAACAAAGTCAGTTCTGTCTACACATAGTTAGCTCTAGGTTACTAGCAATAGCTTACTACCCTGGCTTGAAATACTAGCCTCGTGTGCAACGGGTACAAGAGAAGTAGAGAGGTGACAAAGCAGGCAGAAGGTGATTGTTGGGATGTATCAAGAAATTCATTTCTAGCTATCATCACGCCCAAAGCCATTTCAAGTAAAATTTTAACTCTTCCGAATGATGTGTATTTCACCGTGAGGCTACTGACATTATCCTTCCTGGAAAACATTAAAAATATAATATGGCATCTTATATACCTGGTACATAATATAATATAAATATATAAGTAGTATTTTTTTTTTTTTTACATTAACTCCACACAGGAGGCTCTGAGGAAAATAATTTCCCTCAGGGCCTACGTCATCTTTGAAGATGCTGTGTGAAGGGTGTTTTTGAGGAGAGGAAGGAGTGAACATGGATCTTGAAGAGACCCATGTTGTAGGAGGGAAGAAACACAGAGGCCGGCAAATCGTTCCACAGCCGAGCTGTTGAACTCAAGAACGAGTCGTAGAAACGACCCGTTCTCATGTGACTAATGTCAACCGTGTACAAATGTTGAGCGCGCGTTTGGCGTGTTTCCCGACTACGCACCGGTGCCGAGGGGATCAATGATGCTAGTTCCTCGGAGCATCTTCCATTGTAATACCGGTAGAACAAGGACAGCATTCCCACCTGGCGCCTGTGCTCTAAAGATTGCAATCCGTTTGTTAGGTTAGGAGAATCTATCAAACGGACCGCCCATTTCTGCACAGAGTCAGGGGTTTTTTTCAGGTATTTTGGGGCTCCATACCAGAGGTGGCTGCCAAATTCAACCGTGGGGCGCACTGTATACCACCTCGATGTAAAGCAATTAATTGAATAAATAGTGCAGCCAATTTGGGACACTAATTTTGTTTGGTTTAGTTGTTTACAGTAGCTTTGTGTGTATTACTATCCAAAAATATTTTTATAACTGAACAAGCTTGTACATTGATTTCAATTGCAACGAGTTGATTGAAGCATTCTATAGACCAAAATAAACACAGCTGTTGGGCTATTTGTTGGCAAGCCGTCTTTCTTTACGAACATAATGATTATTTCAGGGAACTTGTGTAAATGAAATCATCACTTTATGTAGAGAAATTCCAGAAGAATATAGATTGTAATAAATCGATTTAATGGCATCATTGCACCTTGACAAATAACAGTAAATAAACCTTTAGTCATCATTGTGTCAAGTTTTTGACAAATTTGTAGATGATTGGTGTTGGTTTTGGCATCTCTTAGACTAGCCTAGTCCTAAGAGATGCCAAAACTCTGCAAGCTCCGGGGTCCGCAACCCCAGGGTGTGTCGCTACCAGTTGTGGTCTGTGATTTTTCATTCTGCTAGAGTGATTAGATTGAAAATTATGGCATTTTTTGTTGTTGTTTTAGTTGAAAATTTTGAAGATCGTCAATAATGTTGTATTTTTCCATCTTTTCCCTGTGGTCGCCGCCCCAAATGGAGTCGCGAATCATAATAATGGGGTCGGAGTTTTTATCATCTTACTTTTATTCCTCAAAGATCTAACCTGTTTCTAATACTAATAGATGCCCTCCAATACTGTGTTAGGAACAGCGTCTCCTATTTTCAGATGAACTTAAAATTCTGATAGAAATAAGCTCCCAACAAGATTGTCTTAAAATGCAAGCTGATCTGGATGCACTACCTGAATAGTCTTTGACAAACAAATTAGATTTCAACACAAAAAATGTCACAATGTCCTTCACTCGTTCTCAAAATACTATAGTTTACGATTATAAGATAAAGGGCGAAATGTTATCATGTGTAAAAATTCATGAAGGATCTCGGTGTCGTCTTTGATCCCGAACCGACATTCTCTGGCCATGTATTGCTGCTCACTCAGTCTTAATAAAAACTTCTTGGGTCTATCATCAGGACTTTTAAGCTGTTTAATAACCAAGAAGCTATGCTAGCATTGTATTGTTTGATGAGAAGCGAGCTGGAGTACCAAGCTAAATTTGAGCACCGTACAACCAGAAGTGCATTGATATGTTGGAGCAAATCCAGAAGAAATTCCTCAGGTATGTCTATATGCAGAAGCATGGAACCTATCCAAGGTTCATGCACCATATTGACTTACTTGAGGAGACTGATTCTGTGAGTCTGGAAACTAGACGGAAAGCAAGTCTTGCTATTCTGTCTTTCAAAATTTGAAACAATTTCATCGCTAGCCCATTCCTCTTGGGATGCTATGATTTATATGAACCACTACAGACGGAGTCGATATCATGATCTGTTCAGAGTACTGAATGCCAGAACAGACGTCCTGGCAAAGCATAGCATGACAACCCCTTGACAACTCCCCAGTGTGCTGTTAAATGAACTTGCAAACCATTTGGATGTAAGTGACTGTTCTCTTTTTGTCATTGAAGAAGAAGATAACACTTATAATCTAAATGAAAATATGAAAGAAAACAAGACACAGAAAAACAGAAAAAAACAATGGTCGCAACTGGGACTCGAACCCAGACCTCTCGTCTAACCGGGACGTGCGCGTTTTCCAATTTGTCTGGGTTCGAGTCCCAGTTGCGACCATTGTTTTTTTTCTGTTTTTCTGTGTCTTGTTTTCTTTCATATTTTCATTTAGATTATTTGTGTTATCTTCTTCTTCAATGATATATTACGTTGGTGGGAATAACCTTCAAAAGTTATAAAAAGAGAGTTTTTCTCGTAAAAAATTGAGTTCTCTATTTGCCTTAAAACTATTATTGAAGAGTCACCCGCCCAAATGCTGATATGGTAACTAAATTGTACTGTAATTGGAATAATATTCTATTGGTATTCTGCCATCTCCATCCAATTCCTTGACTTGGCGAGTTCGACTCCGGGTAGTGGCATATAAATGAAATTTAATTAATGTGCGTTATTTGTTGACACAAGAATAATGTGTAATTACAAATTCAGAGTGGTAGATATTCTTAATATTGCTCTATTGAAGGACATGGTCCTGCTGAGTCCAGTCGGTTGGGAGCAGTTAGGCCTCTTAAGCGGTAATCACATAATTATCCAGAAACTGCAAATATCAGAACAAAAGTATATTAAAATATATTTGCTGTTTCACTCTGCTGTATATATTATACATAATGTATGAATCTTTATCATTGTTTAGCAATACCAGTAGATTTGACGAGAGTATAATTTTAATTAAATTTAATTACGAAAATTCGTAAATGAACAAAAGAAATGCTTTGGCATTCAAAGGTCATTTTTGAAAAAATAAATCGGCTAGAACCCTATCCAAATGAGGAGACAAAACATTTTAAATTGGCCAGCGAATTCTCGATGTTTGTAAATTGTCCAAAATGGGGCCAAAAACTTTCTAGTGGTTACATAGCTTTTCCAAAGGGTAATGAATATTTTCGATTTATTTATTTACAATTAACGATTTGGTACTTAAACCTATGAATAGTGGCTATCGACTGAATAATTTAATAACATATTCGACCAAGTATGGTGGCTATATACCGGATAAGATAGCGGAGTTTTCTACCTATTGTGAGTATTATTTGAGGCTGTGGTGACGATCGCATCGCATCAATGAGAAGAGACTCTTTCAAGAATCAATAGGATTTCCCTTTTGAATTTCTCCTCGCTGATGGAATATTGTTAGCAATTGACCAAGGTAAAAGCATTTACCAAATGAATTCCATGTTTTTCGCTTTTGTTTAATTTTTCATAAAAATCTTATCCATTATTTCATTTATTTATTTCAGAGGGTCTCCGATATCTGGCTTCCTGGATGACTACGCCTTCCTGATCCAGGGTCTATTGGACCTGTACGAGGCCTCCTTGAACCGCGAGTGGCTCTCCTGGGCCAACAAACTGCAGGACAAACAGGACGAGCTGTTCTGGGACCCGGAAAATTATGGTTACTTCACCAGTCCGCTGGGAGATGCTTCTGTGGTGCTGAGACTAAAAGAAGGTAGGAACTGAAATACATTTATTTGGGGTCTCGTGAACCTTTTCAGGTTTTGTGAATCTTTACTTCGTTGTGAACCTTTTCATTGTCACATGGACCTTTATGGGTCTCGTGGACCTTTATGGGTCTCGTGGACCTTTATGGGTCTCGTGAACCTTTATGGGTCTCGAGGAGCTTTATGAGTCTTGTGGACCTTTATGGGTCTCGTGGACCTTTACGGGTCTTGTAAATCTTTACGGGGTCTCGTAGACCTTTTAGAGTCTAGTGAATCTTTATAAGGTCTCTCTGAACTAGGACTGACTCTAGGGTCATCAGGAATAATTATCACACTAGGAAAAAAAAATTGTAATGTTTTATCACTTTCAGTGGAAGATATTTTTTCCGTACCTACTGCACATATTGTGTTCTATTATGTGTTTACTATGGTTTATAATTTGTTTATGCAATGATTGCCAATTTTTTCACGTCATTGTCTGAAAGAAATTTATTTTTATATCAGTCTTTTTAAAAATAGGTTATTTTTGTTTGTGAACTTTTAAAGTTTGTGCAATTAGCGCCATCTATTGAATTTATTGAACGTACTATCACTTTTTAAATCTCTTTCAAAAGGTTCGAAGCTTCAATAATATATTTTGCTGCCAGCGACATCTGTTGTACTGAAACATAAACCACGTGGTAACTTCGTAGAACTGCTTTAAAAGGTTCGAAACCTAAATAACGTTATTACTTTTCTGGTTGCTAATAGATGTCGCCAGTAGCATGGTTTTTAAATATTTCACTGGGTTGTTCTAGAAACTGCCTTCTACATTTTTAATTCATTATTGTTTTTCGGAAATTTTTTTAGGTCGAAGTCGCGATGGTAACATTGCATTTCAAAGTTCTGGGTACTCAGAATTCAAAATAATGAAAATCTTTATTAAATAAAATAAAGTTTTTTAGTATGTCAAGCTAAAATTGGAAGCAAAAATAAATTCAGAATTTTCGATCTGTTTTAATATCACAACCCTCGTTGTCTAGAAATCGGTACCAGGGTTGTTTTGACATCTGGCTGACAAAACGTTTGAAATTGGAAAAAGTTGAACGTTTTTGTAGCCATTCTTCGTTTCCTCCCTAATTGGATGACCTCTGACATTCTGTGATTTTTTTCTCTCACTTGATGAAACACGTTTTTTTAATTAATTGTAGGTAGGGTACTCCATAAATTGTTCGGTTTTTACATTTTTATGAAAAATAATAGGTAAAGAACGAAATCGAAATTTGAATATAATAATTATGCCTGTAATTTATTTTGATTATCAAATTTTCTAATTCATTAAATCGCCAATCAAAAGAAAATGCTCGTAGTAATAATTCTACTAATTCTAGTAATAAAAAAATAAATTTTAAATACATTATTGGGAATACGAGATTTTTCTTTTCTTAAATTATTTCTGACATCGATTTTTTCGGTCCCATTATAGTTTGCAGTCTGCCGGCAAATTGATTATAATTAAAATTAAATGGCGACCGGACAAATCAGAATTAAATCAACTCAGAACTCCTTTGAAAAGACATTAAAAGTGATGAAAACAAAAAAATTGATAAAATAGCTTACGGTTGTGGGCTATTTTAAATTATTTTTTTCGTAGCTTTGAATGACTTTTCAAAGAGGTGTTGAGTAGACTTTATTCTGAGTGGGCATGGAACCAAATAAAACATGCTTGCTTTTTATTGGTAGTACCCACAATTAAAAAAAAAAACAATTAGTATGTACTCTTAGTTTTGCCATTTGAAATACCTTATTTCGTGATCAGGTCTGATTAGCCATGTACTTCCCAACCTTCCTTCTCCATCTCCTGTCCTAATCCCTCCAGCCTCACAACATACCCCAATGATATTGACGGCCGGCTTAGTCCAGCGGTAAGGCTCTTGACTCGCATTCCGAAGGTCGCGGGATCGAATCCCGGCGTGGCAAATAAATTTTATTTGGTTAATTTGTGTTATTTCACAATTTATTAATTTAAAATAAAATATAGTATATTTGCGGCACGTTCCAGAATGGAAGATACTCTTGGTATCTCCCTGGTGTAAGACCACCGTTCAGAATTGAAACGTTGCTTGAAATGGCTTTAGCCGTGTTTGGTGACCAGATCTGAATAGCCAGGTACTTCCCTCCTTCCTCTTCCCCATCTCCTTCCCCTCCCCACTACCTTCAGCCTCACAACAACCCTAATTGGGGATGCCATAGTCTGACTGACTCCAGACGGGAGGAGTTGGGACTCTTGTGCGGTATTCATATAAAAAAAATCGAATATGTCATTGTCCCACTGGCTCCGGAGATTTAAGACTCTTATGCTGTATTCACATAAAAGTCACTATTGGAGAAATAAGCAGATGGAATGGAGCCCAAATCCTTATAAATCCACTTACAGTGTCAAAGTAGTTGAATTTTTAAAATGAATAATTTTCGTACTTTTTTCCTGCGACGTATTTTCACCCCCGACAAAAACACGGACTCACGAAACTCGTTCAAAATTTACGTCAACAACATGATTTCGATCTCAGTTTAACGGCGGAATCGCGAAGGCGAGCATTCTATTAGCGACTCGCTTTCCTCTCGGATAGTATCGGAAACACACTAATCAAATTATTCTCCCCGCGATCTTATTCGGAACATGGTGCTAAAATAACACGGACGTTGTTCGGGACGTTCTAATCGGATCTATCTCGTTGAATTGATGTAATCGAGATGACTGTTCCGATTCGACAAACACATTGTAGAATCGATACATTTTAAAATGCCATCATTTTACCGGAATAAATAATCGAACTGTTATAATATACTCTTCCTTTATTGAATTAGCAATTAAAATGTTATTAATGCACTCTGGTGAACAAAAAGTTAAATCGATTATTGAAGTGAAAACTTCATTAAGCACCGTTGTGATTTGAAATTAGATGAAACGAAAAATAGCGACACTAAAAATAGACTAACACATACATTTATAATTTACCTGCGAGAGAATGAGATTAGTATAATCGGTCTCCTCTTTGTGCGGTGCTTCATAATTTTCATATTCATACGCTTCATATTCTTCCCCACTCTTGTCTACTTTAGTTTTCTGAAGATTTCACTTCTACCGCGTGTGAATTGCACACTCTGATTTTTTAATAATGACAATAACTTCGTTTTAATAACTTATGTTGATCGACTGTTGAGTAGCAACTGGCCAGTTGTTTCAAAGAATTTGAATAATTCATCATATTTCGAAGTTGATTTTCAAGTTCTGCTATTATATCGTTATAGACCAGTTTCTTCATAGAACTGAAATAATAACAACTTTCACAGATCTTAAAAATTAACTTCAAAATTTGATGATTTGCTAAAAATGATATATTTTGAATGAAGAATAAAATAAAATATTATTTGAAATATAAAAAAGAACTATCCGTAAGTTCAATTTTAAAGTTGTTCCCTTTCTCCCAAGGTAACCCCTACCCTTACACTATCCCTCTCAGACGCTCTGTCCTTCTCTAAAATGCTTTCTCTATCTCTGTGTTTTTCTGTCGCTATTTTAACCTTAGATATAATTTAAATCAATGCCTATACTTAGGTTAGTTTATAATAATACTGTCCCGAAGAAGGTTAGGGTGTAACTGATCACTGGTTGTGATATAATATTTTTAAAGTGGTTAAAAAAATAACTATACATATGTACTTTCAACATTTTGAAATATTTTAAATTCCGAATAGATTACATGAATGATTTTTAAATTGCAATGATGGAGATTGATTCGCGTAAAATGAAGATATAAATGTTTATATTTCTATTTTAATTAACGTAAGAGGAATGCCGTAAATTAACTCCAATAAATTAATAAGTAAGTAATTCAATTGAAATAAATAACTTTGTATATACCACTATTTCCAAAGTTATTTATTATTTTCTTTGAATGAAAAAGACGCCACAAGATGAATTCTTGAAGAAATAAGTAATTTCCCCCCCACGAAAATGTTAACGATTTTTTAAAAATTCATTCGAATTAGAAAAATAATTTCATAAAAGACAGATGAATATTCTTCTCTATTGCCATTAAACTGTTGCTTGTGCAATGATGAAGGATTTGGCTTATTACGGTCTCCGTGGTCGAGGGGCAAGGCTCTCGACTAGCGATCCGGAGGTCGCGGGTTCAAATCCCGGTGTGCTCAAGAAAATTTTATTTGATTGATTTGTGTTTTCACAATTTAATCTTTAGGTATATTTGCAGCACGTTCCAAAGCGGAAGATTCTCTCAGTATCACCCTGGTGTAAAACCACCATTCGGGTTGTGACTAAATCTGAACATACCCCAATGCCACAGTTTCCCCCCTGGCTCCAGGCGGTTGGGAGCATTTGGGACTCTTGTGCGTTATCCATAAAAATGTTGTTAACCACTGAAGCTACAGCGCAATTTATAACTTTTTTCTCCGATTGCTCGAGATTTTTTGGTGGTTTTTTCCGCCCACATCAAAAAAAATCATACCTCCAAATTTGAATATGGAGACATACAAACTGATTATAGTTCTGTTCAGCCAATGAATCCACCTATCTTTTGTCGATTATCACATATTCGTAGGATTTATGAATTAAAAAAATTATAAAATCGTAAACTTCTACTTAATTACTTACAAATCAGAGAAAATTTGCCAAAATTGGCAGCAAAGCAATCCGAGGTATTTTAAATAGTGCCACATTGTGGCTGGAAAATTGCATCCGCGACATCCTGGGTGTCCAAACCAACGTATTGGCCTACTTGGCTATTTATTATTAAACATTTTTTCTAACAATAATAAAACACTTTTAATTTGAAATGCTGGTATGGGTACCGCCGCCACGGAACCATTCATTGGATAGCCAACACCCCTGCCATGAGTCGCCCCAGGTGGTTCACTACGTTTGTTGAATAAGCAGGGGCGGCCGGGCCCATGGGGCGAGGTTTGTCTAGTTCACTCCTGTGCACATCGAACCCCAGATACCTACCCACCCATTTTCCTTTCCAGGCCTTCCTCTCCTTCCTTACCATAAAAATACCTCCCACAAAAATGACATAGAATGGATTTTTTTTTCATCGGGGCCTTCTGTGTGGAATTAATGTAAAAAAAACCGCTTTCAATACGATAATTTTACTATCGATGGTACAGTTGTTTAGAATAGGCACGCGGTACATTATGTCTTGATGTCTGGAATTCCCTGATCATACCCCTTATCCCGTATTCCGTGCCTCATCCATTTATCCGGGATGAGTCCCGTCTCGAGGGGACCGCCTTGTATCTTATATCCCTTATCCCTTGTCTCCCTCCAGATTAGATATTGACTAGTATTGCCTTTACCCACTTTCCAAGCGACCGCGATGTGACTTTGAAAATAAAGTTTTATTATCTACCTGTCAAAAAATAAACTTTTATTTATTTGCATTGATTGTTAAATTATATCATTGAAGAATAAGATAACACTAATAATCTAAACAAAAATATGAAAGAGAACAAGACACAGAAAAATAGAAAAAAAATGGTCGCAACTGGGACTCGAACCCAGATCTCTCGTCTAGCCGGGACGTGCGCGTTAGCCAATTTCGCTATTGCCACTTTCTATCAAACCGTCATATTTGTCAATATCATATTTCAAATTTTAGAATTAACGATATTATCTTCAACTAATTCTTTTTTTTTAGACGAGAGGTTTGGGTTCGAGTCCCAGTTGCGTTATCGAGTCCCAGTACCATTGTCTTTTTCTATATTTCTGTATCTTGTTCTCTTTCATATTTTCGTTTAGACTATAAGTGTTATCTTCTTCTTCAATGATATATTACGTTGATGGGAATAACCTTCAAAAGTTATAAAAAGAGAGTTTTTCTTAAAAAAAAATTTTTAACATTTTATTTACACTAAAAACATGCTGTCTCCGGAAACTCGATAGTACAAGCGGGAACTGTTAAGTCTACATCACACTATTTGTCGATTTTGTGATATAATAACTTTTTGATTTGAACTTTCTTTTAAATTTTAATATCAGCTGTTTGCTTTTTCCAAAACTTTTTTTTAACCTTACAGACGCCGTAAAAAAAAGGAAAATGGTAAAAAAAAAATCAGATCGAAAAATTAGAAGTTTTTGATTTCTTTATGCAATGTAGATTCACCAGTTTCCCGCCTGTGCTGCGAGTTTCCGGACGCCTATGTCATATTTGGGGATGCGGTTTGAGAGGTATTTTTAGGGAAAGGAAGAATAGGAAGTTTTTGGAAGGAAAAAGGTATGAGAGGCGAGTAGGACTCTGGGGGTCAATGTGTTCAGGAGTGACGAACTTATGAATCCATCGCTCTCACTGCGGTGCAAGGCGATGGGACGAGAAAGTCCGGCTGGAGAGGTCAAAAGGCTCCCTCAGTTAGTCTCTCCCGATCCTTCCCGTCACGCAACAGGTGGTCAGACGCATCCGTCCCAAGACCTGGATAAATCTCGTCCCATGCATCCGGGAACCCCTGCGAAGTCACCAAACGTTGGTGTGACCTATGACAGAGGTGTTGGTTATCAATAAAAGGTTGGTCGGTTCAAAAGGCGGCAGTATCCATACCGCCCCCCAAACCAAATATTAAATATTTATTGAATAATTTTATATAATATGTGGTATTTAAATATTTTATTTACACGGCGGGCGCTACATCCCTGGTTTGAATTCTGTCTCCTTTCACAAATTGAATTTCTCTATCAATTCCGGTCCTTCACTATTATTGTCCAGGCCATCCCACCCTGGTCCAATCTTCTTCCATGCAGTCAGTTCACTTCTGCAGTTTCCTCTGAATCTCACTGGGGCGCTTAATTTGTCATCAGATCTGGTAACATTTTCACATGTCCAGATTGTCCAGCCCATCACAGTCAATAAGACCTAGATACTTAATATTAAAACGGTTTCAGGCTCAAATAGATCATAGGGTATAAATATTCCAATATGTATTTACAATGAAATTAAACGATTTGAAAAAATATTACGTTTTAAAAAGTTTTTGATATTTACGGTAAACTTTTATTTCGTCTTTCTAATCTGATCGTAAAATATGTTTCTATTTTTAATCCTTATCGAGTAGATAGAATCCTATCGTGTATTCTCGTTTCCGATTTGGGTTCACTAAGCGGGACCTTCCGGTTCATTCCCTTATCGGGTAAATTTTTTTATGTATTTAAAAAATGAATGATTATGGGATGCCGCCTGAGAGACCTAAAATTTCGGAGTCAATGAAATTCATTAGACATTAAAAAAAATCGATAATGTCGTTTTTATTTTTATTTTCGATAACCTATAACGTTGGCCTCCATGATTGAGAGGTTACGATCCTTGGATACGAATCCGGATGTCGCGGGTTCATATCCTGACATTTTATTTGATTAAATTATGTTTTCTCACAATTTATTCATTATAAATAGTAGAACATACGATTCTTGCACCACTGGCCTGGTGAAATATCACCAATCGAATCGTTTCTTGAAATGGCTTTAGCCGTGTTCGGTGATCAGATCTAAACTCTCGGGTTGTTCCACACCTTCCTCTTCCTCGTCTCCCCATCCCCACTATCTTCAGCCTCACAACATATCCAATTGGGGATGCCTCAGTCTCACTGGCTCAACGATTGGGAGCAGTTTTTTTTAAAATTTTTTTAAATATGAATACCGTACAAGAGTCCCAACTGCTCCCGTCTGGAGCCAGTGAGACTATGGCATCCCCAATTGGGGTATATTGTGAGGCTGAAGATAATGGGAAGGAGAAGGAGATGGTGGAGAGGAAAGTTGAGAAGTACCTGGCTATTCAGATCTGGTCACGAAACATGGATAAAGCCATTTCAAGCAACGTTTCAATTCTGAATGGTGGTCTTACACAGGGCGATACTGAGAGTATCTTCCACTCTGGAACGTGCCGCAAATATACTATTTATTATTTTAAATGAATTTATTGTGAAATAACACAAATTAATCAAATAAAATTTATCTGCCACGCCGGGATTCGATCCCACGACCTTCGGATTTAGTTGGGACTCTTGTGCGTGACTCTAGCGTGAGTTGGGACTCTTGTGCGGTACTCACATAAAAAATATAATACATTCATAAAAAATGATTTTAAAGATTTACTGAGAACGATATCACTTGATTTCTTTCAGCTTTTCTTCTTTCTTGGAAATACCAATTGTTTTTCAGCGCTTTTCAGTAATACATAAGGGAATATGTTATGATAACATACAAGAATCCAATTCACGGAGAAAGCCCATATAAAACTAGTTCGAAAATAAAACAAAATGTGTTTTCATATTTTAATAGATAAAAAAATCCTCAACCAATCTAACATTTTGTAAGTAAAACTTTTCTCACTAAAACCAAATATGGGAAATATATTTCTAAAACAAAAACCATTTTACTACCTTATCACAAGCACTTACCTTAAATCTGAGTTTCCCGTTTTATTTTTTATACCTACGTAGGTTACAACGTTTTTTACGAAATTGTTTCGGCTTGTTTCGGATTTAGGAGCTATGTAAAATGCTGTATGTTAAAAAAGTTGGAAAATTCTGATTACAAATGCTTTGCGCAACATAAAGGCATCGGGCATTGTTTAAAAAAGCAAAATAAACTTTTTTTGCGCACAGGCTTTATGTGAATGCGATCGTTGAAAGGAGGAAGGCTAAACGAAAAACTTTATGTATCTCAAAATGTTATGTTTTAGTAAATATTCTCACCGTATGAGCTCTCTAATGTAAAAAGATTTATTATTTTGCTTGATGATTATAAAAAAAATATTGCGTTTTCGCTTTTTTCTACAGAACACTAACGGCCGGCGAGGTCTAGCGGTAAGGCTCTTGACTCGCAATCCGAAGGTCGCTGGATCGAATCGCGGTGTGGCAAATAAATTTTATTTGATTTATTTGTGTTATTTCACAATTAATTCATTAAAAATAATATGTAGTATATTTGCGTCACGTTCCAGATGGAAGATACTCTCAGTATCGCCCTGGTGTAAGACTACCATTCAGAATTGAAACGTTGCTTGAAATGGCTTTAGCCGTGTTTGGTGACCAGTTCTATATAGCCATGTACTTTCCACCTTCCTCTTCCCCATCTCCTTCCCCTCCCCACTACATTCAGCCTTACAACATGCCCCAATTAGGAATGCCATAGTCTCACTGGCTTCAGACGGGAGCGGTTTGGACTCTTGTGCGGTATACGTATTAAAAAAAAAGATCCCGGTTGCTCAGTTATTTAACTGATCATAAAAGTTGTATTTATTAATATAATTGACAACTATTAATTATAGATTCTCTTATTATCAGTATTGTAAGATTATGGATAAGTCTCTTTTGTTAAGAAAATTAAGTTTTTCTCTATCTTAGATTCCTCGGTAATATCAATAATACCCGAGTATAAAAAAGGTCCTCGTCGTTCCGAAAATAAAACGTCATTTTGTTGGGCACAAACCACAACAAAATCGAAATGCATGATTCAGAGCAGAAGAAACCTAACATGATTATGGACTATAATGCAAAGAAGGGTGCTGTTGATTTTCTAGACAAAATGGTTTCGTCCTATAGTTACAAACGAATGACAAGAAGGTGGCCCATAGCCATATTTCATAATATGGATTGATATTTCATGTTGTGTTACCAAGAAAATGAGTTTTTTTTAATTTAAAACCATTATTTCATATATTTTTAAAATCCTATTAACGAAAACAATCTGAAAATTCGAATAATTTAACAAACATGTAATTCTGTGTATTGGTGTTAACCCATTTTTAACCTTTAACTGCTGACGTGGGGGCCGCACCGTCCTAGCAATAATAATAATATTGAAATACTCCCCTCCCCCGCGCGTGACGCAAACGCCGCTTCCAGTAGCTTCGAATTTAGTGACGCTAGAGCCGTAAGTTTTAAATTTTTAACGATTTTTTTTAAAGTTGTTTTTACCTTGTAAAAATAATAATAACTAAAGTTTTATATATATTGTTTGTTCGAGAAACTATTGAAATACTATAATAAAAGTGAGTTCATTGTTTTTATTTAGTTTTATAGATAATACAGACTGATTTATGATCTCAAGTGATTTTTGCCAAAAATTATTACATAATATCCAAATTGTCAAATATAAGTTACTATAAACTCCAAGAAATAAATCGAAGAGCAGAATAAACATTATGGCGCTAAACCTCTCTGCCTATCCATTAAGAATTGGCATGAAGTAAAATTATTTAATTAATTTCTAAAAATCTATCATAATATATCTATCTTAACAGTAAAAAAAAGTGTTATACCTCAAAATTTTCATGGATCTCTAATATATAAACATTTAAAGTAATAGGCCGCCCAGGCCCCCACGTCAGAGTATACGTAAAAAAAAATCACGTCAGCAGTTAAAGGATAATAATATAAAGAAATCAAAGACTCGAAGAAATATAAAAATGGATCCCAAAAACAATGCATTGAAATAATAGTGATGTTTTAGGTACATAACTATTTACCTTTTTATTTTGCTCAACCGTCTCGTCGTCGCGTTGTTACTTCATACTCGCTCGTGTATACATATTTTATAAATTCACATACTCCATATCCATTCCAGGTATATTTGGTTGTCCATCGATTACTGCTGCGAACACTGACTCCCCAGACGAAACCCAATACTTCTGCTAATGACTGTTCGGGTAAAAATCTCTTCGTTTGTATTCAGAGCCTCACACTCTCTCCCCGCTGACGAACACCATTATTTTCCAATGTTTTTTTGTGTGCTTTGTTTTGTTAAAAACTTACAAAAAACACAACGTCTGTAGTCCGCATTATGTGGCGTGTGCAAATATACAGGGTGAAAGAAATAATATTTTTTTATGATAAAAATTGTAATATTTTTCTTGTTATATATAACCTTTGAACGGGAACCTAATAGGTTATTGCAACCACTGGAATGTTGATGAATTAAAGTCAAATTACTTTCATACAAAATCTACAGGTTTCGAGAACAATTTTCTATTTAACAGAATGTTCTCGAGTTTAATATTGATAAGAATGTTACTCAAGTTAAATATTGATAAGAGTGTGCACAGTGTGGTGAAGTTGGGTGAGGGAGGGGGGACATGCCCAAATCGGCAGAAGAATTGATGGAGTAGTAGAAGGAATAAGAGTTGTGGCGGGGGTAGGAGTAGGGAGAGGTAATTCTTCTTCCTTACACAGTCCCAACTCATTGCCTAGGTAGGCTGTTGGGGTTGGCTCTTCTTGTTCTCAGGCTTTATCTTCTTCAGTTCTGGGTATCGCTTTCATCCAAGCCGTTTCTCTGCAATATTTTGGAGCATTGAGTTATCCAGTTCTTTGTTCTTCCTCTGGATGACTGTCGATGAAGCTCCATAGATATTGCCAGCTTTACTGTGCGGTCTGGTGGTCTCCGTCTTACGAGTCCATACAATCTCAACTGTCGTTCCTCCAGCTTACTATTTAAGCCCGTGACACCCAAGCTACCACGAATGCGTGAACTTTTAATTCTATCCTTTAGTGACATACCTGCCGACCATCTAAGCATTCGCGTTTCTGTTGTTAGCACATAGTCCAGCATTCGGAGCCATACATAATCGCGGGTCTATCAATAGTCCGGTTTATTTTTCTTTTAAGTTTTATAGGCATTTTCGGGTCACCCAAGATTTTTGTTACGAATCTAAATTTCATCCATCCCACACTTTTTTTATTTATTTAATTTTTTTTTATTAATTTTTTTTTTAGGGAGAGCGAATTATTTATTAATTTTATTATTAAGATGAATAAAATTATGAACTAAACATATTGGGTTACCACATAATATTTAAAGAGACAAAGCGTCAACTGAAGAGACGATTAAGGCCTTTTGTACACAGAGATGCAACCACAAGTCGCCTACCGATATGCTACTCTTTAAAGCTGGTTTTCGTACATGGCGCTACCGGAATTTTACTGAACTTGATGAACCTTTACAAGCGTAAAAAGGATGTAAAAGAATATTTGGATTCACCCATACAACAAAATATATGTTAATTGCATGGAATTCGTCGCCGCTCCGGAAATAACATGAGCATGATTTCAAAATTAATTTACGCCTTCTCCGCTAAATTGTTTCTAACGTGTTCTGGTAAATTATAGTTAAATAAACTTTATTTTGTTTCACCTCCAGAACAAATTTAACATTCAAATCGTGTTCGGATGTCATTTCTGTTAATGAGTAGATGCGAATGCAACTCGCGTACGGCAGACACTCACGAACTGCGCGTATGCTACACGCACAAAACTCAAGTCGCTTGTAAGTATCTCAGTGTTACGATTGGCCTTAAGCCTCGATTACATTGAGCGAGTTTACAAGCTACTAGCCGGTAAGTTTAAAAGCGGATGAATCGGCAAGTGAGATTGTCACGATGACCCGAAAAAACTGTCCACTCGCTCAGTAGCGACAGTAGCAGCTTAAATAACGAGTCCCACGCCAAGCAATTCTGTCGACATTTTGTAGAAAACTTGAGTTCGCAGCTAGCGCTACAAGCTTGCCAGCAGCAGGAATAACGACTCCCGTACGAACTAATTCTGACAGTTAGGAAATCAGCTTTAGACAAACACTAACGAGTAGCGAGTAAAGTTGACCACCTTTAAACTTTTTTCGTAGATTGTCCACAATGTTAGTCCACTGCTAGTTAGCAAGTAATACGATGACACTGAGCGAGTTTACAAACAGATAGTAAATTTCCCAGATAGTAGCTTGTAAACTCGCTCAATGTCATCGAGGCTTCAGGGATAATGGGCATTTAGTTGACGCTTTGTCTCTTCAAATACTGTATGGTAACTAATTATGTGCAAATTATCTGTCTGTTTCTCTCGGTTACTGTGTTAGATTTCATTTTCACGTTACTTTATTCTATGTTATGTTTTGTTTCATTCTATATGTATGTACACTTGTACACAATGCATTTTTTGATTAGTTTAATTACACCCTGATGATGCTTGTGTTAAGCGAAACCAGTCGGTCGTAATAAATTAAATAAATCTAATGGTTATAAACAAAGCAATTGTTTTATTTCATTAAACTTGCATATTATATTAAAATTTATTTAATATATGCATATTATATTACACTTTTTGCCAGTGATACAACCTGTATTGTGTATGTGGCTTGAATTGAACATCTGTGTGTGCTACCCTTTTCTCGGGCTTCAGTACAAGCCAATATTTTTTTAATCCCAATGGGTGAAGCAGCATATTTTAGTACTATGTAAAAATGTTTTTATTGTTTTCGAAACGGTGGAAAAACGACAGTGTTTGCTTTTGATACACATGGCGTGGGGTTGTCTAAAGATTTATTTGTATTTCATTTGATAGTAGTGTGATACATGCACGTAAAATTTTTCACATCTATTTTTCTTCTTCTGTCGCATAGTGAAAAGACATGTTTTTTCTTTTCGATCCCACTGTGGACCACGAGAAATTGAAATAAAATGTATTAAAAAATACATAAATATATATATATATTTATTAAAAAAACTAGCTGGGGTACCCGCTTCGCTCAAGGAGTTGATATGAGATTGAACTGATTTCTACCCACAACGATCGGATCTTCTTTATATCCACCTACCACCCATATAAAAAAGGCCTCAAATGCTCTTCAATGTTCCTCATTAAAATGGCATTTGAACACTCATTTGAAGAGTCATTAAAAGTTGAGATTTTTTATTGAACAGCCATTAACCTAACCTAGCCGTAGCCTATTTAACCAATTTTTTCATCACCTTTAATGACTTTTCACAGGAGGTGTTGAAGTTGCATGATTCTGAATTGCCCGGTTACTAGGACTATGGCATCCCCAATTGCGGTACGTTGAGAGGCTGAAAGTAGTAGGGAGGGGAAGGAGATGGGGAAGAAGGAGACAGGAGAGTTCAGTTACCTGACTATTCAGATTTGTTTACCAAACACGGCTGAAGCCGTTTCTAGCAATGCTTCAATTCCTGGTCTTACGCCAGGGTGATACTGAGAGTATCTTCCACTCTGAAACGTGTCGCAAATATACTAATATATATTATTTTAAATGAATTAAATGTGAAATAACACAAATCAATCAAATAAAATTTACTTGCGCAGGCCGGGATTCGAATCCGCAACCTACGGATTGCTAGTCGAGAGCCTTACCCTTCGACCATAAAGGCCGTCTATCCTTGTCTCTACCAAACTCACGTATTCTACATAAAGTTTACAATATTTTTTCGAAATCTGTTTTCTTCATCGAAAAATTTTAATAATGAGTTTTATCTTATTTTTTGAGAGTTAAAAGAATATTTCAAATCTTAATAGCTCACGACGCAGAATACGTTGCGAACTCAAAATAGTTAATTTGAAAAAACCGTGCATTTTTCTTGAAGATCGTTTGAGATTTTTTTATGAGACAGACAAACATATTTTCGGCTTCATAGTAGAAATGAAAATCTAGTCTCCTTCAACGGAAGCAATCTTCCGAACAGGTCTTCACTGATAAGCTAGGTGTAATTCTCTGATCAGCTCAGGTAGGGGGGCTCCATCGTTCCAGAGTTATGTTAGCCTCTCAGAAACTGGGCGCCTGTACAGGGCCTGCAGAACTTTAATAGTACACAACTGCTAACCCTCCGTTTGATATCTTAACAAACGTATTGCAATCTTTAGAGCACAGGCGTCAGGTGGGAATTCCGTCTTTGTTCTATTGGTACTTCAGTTGATGGTGCTCCTAGGAACTAGCGTCATTGATTCCTTCGGCACCGGTGCACTGTCGGGAAATACGCCAAATGCGTGCTCAACGTTTGTCATTTCTGCAACTCATTCTTAAGTTCAACTTCTCGGCTGTGGAACGATTTGCCTCTCCCCTACAAAAAGAGCCAGGTTCACTCTTTCCTTTCCACAAAAAGACCCTCCACACAGCGTCAGGCACGTCGAGTAAATTGGAGTATCGTAAGATTTTAACTGAAATTTCTCAATTATTCCGAAAATCTGGCTTGTTACAAAACTCTTTAGAATCTCGGGAGCGCGAATGCAGCCATGTGAAGACGTGCACTCACTTCAGAGTTCGGAGCGAGACTAACTATGAAAGGAGTGAAAGAAGCGAATTTCCCTTGAAAAATGTGAAGTTTCTTTTCAGAACATCCTCTTCAATACGATATTAAAATTACGTTCTTTGGAAAGATTATATCTTTCGAGTCCTCCAGTATCCAATTTTGAATTACCGTGGCTTTAGGAATATATTTTTTTTCATTATTATTATGAAACCTAATCTTGTTTCTCGAAACCTAATCTTGTTTCTCTTAATCTGCGAATTTTTAGGTGGATCAAAACAAAGTGCCAAAATTGTGAAAATCCTTATTTTCATCGAATTTTCTCATTCATGCTTTTATGTATGAAGTAAAAATTGCGTTTGATGTTAACACTATAATTTATAATCGTATTAGACACCTCGTAACCTTATTTTTTAACTTAATTTAACCAAATAATTAGTTAAATATTGTTTCTTATTGGGTATTTTAAGTTTAAATTTTTTTTCTTCATATTTCGATAGTTTAGATATTCAAGAACATCTCCTTAAAGATTTTTCGAAATTTGAATTATTTTAATAGTTATAGCCGTGACAATAGACGGAATCTAATTGGAACAAAACTTTAAACGCCCTTTTCTCTACTTTTTTCGAAACTTATGTCACAAAATCTCAATTTTCTATAAACCGATTTTCTTGAAATTTGGCATGAATTTTCTTTATACATCCTATTATGGTAGGAACCAACAAAAAATGAAAATATTTAAAAATTCCGAAAAGTAATTTTTTTTTTCATTTTTCTTGGTTCCTAAATAATGAAATTTGTACTGATAAAGAATCACCTTTTTTTATTTTATTTTTCAAATAACCAGAACGGTTGGAATCGTGACAAGATGGACACGCTCTTTCCCCCCCCCCCTCTACTTCAACAGCGTGTAACTTTGTGAAATATACAAACATTTTTTTGAAATTTTTTTTGTGAATTCTTAAAATATAAATAAATAAATTTAAAAAAAATGTAGGGTAAAATATTAATTGTTTTTTTATCGACCGTCAAAAAACGCCCGGAATTCGGGCTTCTAGACTAGAATACCCCGGAAAGTACGTCAACCTCAAATATTGATGTATTGTCTGTGATTACATTTACAATATTTAAAGATAAAAAAATAAATTAAATAAAGTTTCTAAAATAATTAAATATATTAAATATTTAAAGTTTGCCAAATAATCAAAAATTTTAGCACATACAACGATGTGACCTAACTTAAGTTTTTACAATAAACAATAACTCTTAAAAATCATTCCAATAATGCTGTTGAGAACTGTCTCCTCGTTTTGCCATTTAATTTTTATAGTGCATTGCCCTGAATACATTGTCGTAATCACCGTGCACGTGCATAAATACATGCCGTATTGAAATTGCTGGCATATTATGTAATTTGTTGAATTACCGGCTATCAAGGGAAATTACCGGTAAAAAATGAAGTCGATATTTTTTACTATGACGTTTATATTGTAAACCCTTAACTGGGTGTGCTGCTTATTTTTTCAGCACAAGTACCAATGCATTGCAGCAATAGAGCTATACGTTTTTGTTTTTTTTTCTTTATTCTTTGATAATTTTATCTTTACAATAATTTCATGTTTTCTCGGTCACCAAACTAGGCACAGCCCGTGTTGTGGTGTCGAAATTTTACTAAGTTTTGATCATCAGAATTTTCTGATTTGAAAAGGAATTGCTTATGGAAAAATGTTGATGTAGCACATTGAAATTGCATTTGACGAAGCGTTGTCCAAATCGACAGATTTTATAATGTTGGACATTGGAATTTTCCGATTTGACAAAGTAACCATTTGAATGGAAGAATTTGACGATATTTAATACATTGGAATTGTCCGATTGTGCAAGAAATTGTAGAGATAGATAAATTTGACTTTTTTGCTAATTATTTTAGCATACATTCTCATTGCTGTTGTACGTACAAAAAATTCTATTCACAGTGACCCATACTTAAAAGACGAAGCCAAAAAGGCATATAATATATTATTATCTCTCGTGGTAAGTGTCAAATACTTCGAACTATTCAAAATTATTAAATTATTACCTAAATATGTAGTATCTAACGATGAATTTTTTTTTCTTCCGATAGTCACTTATCATGATGGGCACATGGGCGTATATATCTATCCTGCGCTGAATTTTCTCACAAATGACGTCAACCCGCTCTGGTTTCAGTAAAAAAAATCCTTGTTCTCGCCTAAGTGAACTGGCCCTAATGTAACCCGTCGTGATGATCATTTGTTTCTGTCGTGTCTTTTTGTAAAGCTTCTATTTTTATTTTCGTCACGGGTTTTATATTGGTATTCTATAATAATATGTGGCGTGTGAATATCTTCTTTTAGAGTTTTTTTATCTGTGCTTTTTTTATGTGACCTTTAAGTTTTAATATGATAAATCAAAAAGTTTTAGAGCCATCGTCACCAAAGTTGGTAGATGTTTTTAATTGGATTCGTGTTTTATAATATTATTTTTGTTCAAATTAAAAAACAATTTTATTGATGATTTTACGTGACGTTAAATTGTTAAAAATACTATTTGGTAATGAGGCGGAAAGTGTTGTAAAATCTTATAAGAAGAAAAGTGTCAGGAGAATAAATAAGTGTCGCGCAAGTTGTTGGAAAAAGTCGGAAATACACCAGAAAAAACGTGGCACTTTTAACTGAATTAAGTTCATACTTGATGTCAGATATGGAATTACATAATACTTGACGTGTACGAGACGATGTATGAATGCGAATAAGCATGATTTGTGTGACAGATTAGTGCGTCTGTGTTTTTCCATCCTTTTGGCTACTCTTGCAAAGAGTTGAAATAGTTGTTAGATATTTACTAAATTTATACGTACAAATGTGAAAATTCGCATATTGAATATGCTTGGACCGATAACACTAAAAATTAATGTCTTACTAGATAAATCTATCAAATGTTAATACCGTATCTATTGATCTATTTCAGAACCACGTTCAACTGCGGTATCTCGCTGTGGAAACATTTCGGTTTCTCGACTGTCAGAAAATGCTGAAAATTATATATTATCATCTCGACGTTTTGACTTAAATCGTCGTATCTCTCGTAAAGGCAACTGACAAATGACGGCTTTAATTGACACTTCAACGTGGTGATAATGATATTGTTTTAAGGAATCTATAATATTATAAATTATTAAGTAAGAAGAGAGGATCAACGTTTGCAATGTAGCTGACATTTTTTGATAACTGAATAATATATTTTCAGTTTTCAATGCATCTGTTCTTTTACTCAGTCAGTTGGAGTTGCTAATAGGGGTTTTGTTTTGAAAGTTAAAGAAGTAAGGCAAGGGAAAATAAGAGTAATATGCAGAATGAGAAGTAAGTACCATGCTAATCATATTTAATTATTGTCATTCAATAGTATGGTACCTTACCTCGTATTTTCCATCCTGGAAAAAATATAAAAAATCAGAGAGTGCAATTCACACGCGGCAGAAGTGCAACCTTCAGAAAACTAAAGTAGACAAGAAAAGGGAGACTTGGAAGCACCTTTTTTTATCAACGTGAAGGATGGTTTCCTATATTAGTATTTGAATTTTCTTCTTCAGATTCGCTAGATATTGCATTCTTTTGCCTGTTCATTTTGAAGTGGTTTGATGATTGGATATTGATTTTACAAAAAAAATAATATTTTTTTGGATTTCGTAGGATTCGATCCTTGGTCCTCCGAATATCCTCCTAAGGTTCGTCAGGCGCTTTTTATCGCTAGACCAAAGGAGACTTGCGTAGGACCGTGGATTTATAGTATTATATTGGAACCGAGTACCCGTGAAATAAATAAATATTTTATTGCTATCTCAATTCTCTCGCAGGATAAATCCTATATGTATGTATTTGTCTCTTTTTAGTGTCGCTCGTTTCCGTTTCATAGAATTTCAAATCACAACGGTGCTAAAGAAGTTTTCACTGCAAAAAAATATTGTGATATTTTTATTTTTAATCTTTTGTTATCCTAGTCGTGTAGGAGATTCAATGCTCCAACCAGGTGCCCTCAGGCATTTCTTGCGCCACTTCGCTGCCCAGTTCTTCTTTAGTTTGATCCATATAATGTTTGGTCTACGAGACGATTCTTAGTTTGCTATTAATTTATGATTCAACAAGACCTTCGTGTTGAATCCCAATATTATTTTCATTATGTTTTTGTATCATGTTTATCATTGGGGATACAAATTTTTGAGTTCTGGTCACCTCCAGAAAACGCCTCTTCAGCTACAAGTCTCGACTATCTTCTAGGTACCCAACTGTAAGGTGTTTGTCCCTGCGCCGCCCGGAAACCTATTTCTAGGTTTCCAAACAGGTTTTCGTAATACGGGTTTATTATTTAATCATGACCTATTTTATCACTGGCACTGAATATTTTCAAGAGTTCTGGCCATCTCTAACGCCTTCTCTCCTGCAGGTCTCCGGTCGATTCCGTCTAGTTCCTTGTGCCCAAGGATGCGATATTTGCTTGCTGAAGACTTATTATTATATTCGTTGAATAAAAACAAAACGTGTCCCAATAGGAATCCTTGCGGAACCCCACACGGATTCACTTGAAAACACTTACAATAAGTATAAACTTTTAATTTATTTCCCTTGTTAAACCACCGAAATTTTGTTACTCTATCAATTTAAAGCGTGTATAACGCGCCCTTGTAAATCCGCCCAGCGCTGGCGGTTTGTGGGTAGCGAGTAACAGGTTGACCCGAATATAGGCGCGTAGGCCTCTCCCGGCCGTGCTGAACATCTTCAATCTCCCCCGCCCTCCCCCATTCACGCCCTTCCCCCCGAAACTGTTGCGCCACCCCTAATTGCGGGAGAACCCCGAAAAGACCCGCGAAACTCTGAAATACTGCTGGAGCGGGAGTTACACAATCCCTGAGAGTTACCCCTAAATGGCTGAATGGTTAATTTTCGAATAGTTTTACAGGGTTACTTAGCATTCATTTACATGATTTGACTGGTGTGATCTCCTAGCAATCTTTTCTATTTGATGTTTAATTATCTATTTAGATAAAACCATAGTTTATTAACTATAAAGCATAAAGAATAAATAAGTTGTCGTAAAATTTGCACACCTTTTTATGTCAACGATTATGAGATCAACGTCCACTATTTTAAGCTTTCATCGTCATTCTAATCATTAGCTATATGTTATTAAATTAGAAAAAATATTTTAAGGAAACTGAGGGGCCAAATACATTTTTGACTGTTTGATTACAGTGACATATTACTATATTATCCAAATCACGAGCAAAGCCGGGTGTTAGAGCAAGTTTTATTTTTCGATGTTCCTTATTTTTTTTTGGAATATCTTAATGAATAAAACCTCAGATTTACAATATTTAATCATTGAAGACCGTATTAGCAACTCAAACGAAAATTTGAAACAAAAATCAGAAAAATATTCGGTTGCATGTAGGAATTGAACCCAAGACCTTGGCCTTGCAGGGGCTCTGCAAGATTAAGGTTCTGGGATAAGATTTTTTAGTCTCAAATTTTCGTTTGTGAGTCACTATTACTGTTTTAAATAATTAATTATTTATATTTTATTTTATTTTCTTTTGTTATTTTTTATTAACTTATTATCCTGACGAAGAAAACATAGTTTTCGAAACATGTTGATATTGTTAATTAAATAGTGGTGTGTACAAAGTTATTTGTTTTCATTAAATTAATAATGACGCCACAAAGTGAATTTGCGAATTTTGAAGAAATAATTATTTAAATTATTATAATAATAAGGAAACTTGTACTAGGTTTCGTCCACCTTTCTGTTAATCTAAGTGCATTATATTTTTACAATTCAATTCAATGTTTTCCGTTGTTTTTTTTAATATTTATTTCGGTTAAGCTGTACGATTAACACTTGAAAGCTATCGTATCGTTGACAAATGAATAAATTCATTGGAATATTTGGTAGTCTGAAGTGACAGTCGACCTAATATAATTTATTCATATTTTCCTTAGATGGTAAAACTTCCATTCCTTTCACTCTTTTCAGTGGCTATAAATAATATTTCGTCGTATCGCAAATTCAGCTGTTTTCGGTTTTTATTCTTTTCGTGCAAGTCCTACTCGAGCGGAGGTAAGACACCATCCCTATCATAGATAATGGAGACAAGGCAGATAGGCAATGAGCATTATTAGTGATTCATCTTTTCTTTCTCCATTTTTGATTATTTTCATTTGAAATATGCAATAATGTATTTAACCTTATTATACCCTTTGCAGATCTCCCACACCTGACTCGATCCAGGAATTTCTCAGTGAGAGAGACATCCATTATACGTAATTAAGTTTTGTCAGGATAAAAAAAATAAAGCAAAGTGAAGCAGTGTCACCAACATCTTCCACCCATACTGCTGTAAATCACATCACACACAGCGGCGCCCTGCATACACCAAACCGAGATTTTTTTTGGCTGCGCCTCTGCTTTGATAAACGTGCAGTTTGGTTGAAGATTTTTTTTAAATTTGGGTATGCGTACTGCCGCCCCGCGAACTATTCTTTGGATAACCAACACCTCTGCGATACATCACCCCAAGTGGTTCGCTCCGTTTGGTGACTGAGCAGGGGTGCCCGGGTTCATGAGATGAGGTCCAGCAGGGGTGTCCGGATCCAGGTCATGAGCACGGATGCGACTGCCCACCAACCGCGCGACGCTGGGAGAGGCTGGATGAGGATTTTTTGACCCGTTTGATCTCTCCAGTCGGACTCTCTCGACCCCAACGCCACGCGTCGCAGGGGGGGATGGGGGATTGGGGATGTCGGATCGGGGATGTCATTTTTATTAAACCACCCACCTCAGCGTTCCCAAAGATGGCCTCCTGTGTGGATTTAATGACAAAGTTTAGCGACAGTCGGAACGCATTCTTGCTATATCGCTCTTCCGATGTGTCGTGGACTTTTGCCATCAAGAGTCAATAAAGTCGTACTTCAACAACTGTAGCACTCCCTAGTTTTTAAGTTATTTAATACTTAATTGGTTTATCATCCTTTAATTTTATCACCAATGAAAAATTGCTCAATCATCACGGACGGGACGTAAATAAATTATGATATATTTAGTCAAATTCACTTGTATTTATTTTTTTATTTAAGAATTGTTTTCCTTTCCCTTTGGTAAGTATTGACTCCAATAATAATATTATGTAGTTTCCACTGTGCCATGTTTTGATGATTTTATGTTTATATTTATTTTACTTTTCTCCCCAAACAGACTAAAACGGTTCCATGCCAACTCGGAATGAAACCAACTCAGAACCATCTCAGATAAGTCATTTAGAGTGATAAAAAAATAATTTTAAATTAGCCGATAACCCTAACCTAACTTAACCTATTTAACCAATTTTTTATTTATATTTTTTATCACTCTAAATGACTTATCTGAGATGGTTCTGAGTTGGTTTCATTCCGAGTTGGCCGGTCACCGACTAAAACATTACCATGAATATTTTTGATTAGCTTTTTAAGTTTTCAAAAAGCATTTAATTATTTATTTCTTAGAAAGGAATAACTATGCCTGTCCTGAAGGCAACGAACTACAAAAGTATAATTTAAGCATTTTTTAAAAATATTTCAACTTTTCTACCTGGTTTCGCCCTCTCAACAAAATTGGAAACAATTGATAAGCTCTGTAGCCCATCAAATGCGCAATGTTCCTAGCCTTTTCCTTCAAGAGATTTCACTGTTAGATTTTCTAATTTGCAATTGATGTTTGAAAAATTATTAATTTTATTAAGTATTCAACTGGTTCGTTTACGACTTGACTGTAATATATGGATCCATGAAATAGCATTATTTTTAGTATAGGCTCTGTGGATATAACATGTAAAATATTTACCTGTGTAGTTCAACCCTAAGTTTCCGATCCCCGAGCAAAAGTGGTGCGGTGCTTTCGTCTTATCTCGTCCCAAAACATGATATTATATTTATATTGGTCATTTTAAAAGTAATACAACGTTCATCGCACACAATGAATAGAAGTGTTTAATTTTGACATTTATACATAAGAATATAAACACAACACCCAATTATTTAACAATATACGCATTTATACATATATTATTTACTTGTTAAGCATAAATAAAATTTAACATAGAACCAACTCATTGAAACATGTCGAATATAATGTATGCATAAGTTTAAAAATATTTTTGAATAATAACACTTCAAATTTAATAATTAAAAACATGCCACGCAATATCCAACCAGCTTTTTTTTACACTAATAACAAATTAAAACATTATTTATTAAATAACGAGGATGAAGGCGATTTTTTGAACAAATCTGGGGTTAATAAATTAATTTGTAATGATTGTAACTTTTTATATAGGGAAGACTTCTAGAAATTTGAACATTAGAGTTAAAGGACTTCTAAGATGTTTAAATAATAATAATTATTCAGAATTTGCCAACCATATTTTCGAAACGAGTCATTCTTTTGATATTACCAATAAAGGTCTAAAAATTTTACACACTAACACAATGGATAATTTATGTAGATAATTTTAGAAATTTGGAATAGTGTTAATAGTCAATTAAATATTATTTTTATATCTAATTTTATATATTTATTTTATTTTTTTTTCAATGATATTTTAAAGTCATTAATCACCTCTCTTTTTTTTAATATTTTTTCTATATTCTTATTTGTCTATACTTGTTTGTAATTTGTTATTTTTATAATCTCTTATCCTGACGAAGAAAAAATTGGTTTTGAAACATGTCGATAATGTCAATAATATATAGGTGCTTACTAAGTTATTTGTTTTCATTATATCAATAATGACGCCACAAATTAGGTATATTTGCGAAGTTTGAAGAAGAAATTAAAAATATTTAATTCATTGTGAATCTCAGGATCTCACCAATCAAATCAACCAAAGAACATATTATTATTATTAAATGATATAATTTCGGTTTTGTAAAAGTAAAATTTCGGTTATTAACGGTTATTAAACGTGTTGTACTTAACATTCTCAAAATTAAAAATACATTTATTTTTTCTCAACCCTAACCTTTAAAAGACCCCCTAATGGAATCCCCAAAGATGACTTAGGCTTTGGGGAAAATAATTTCCCTGGCGGAGTTAATATAAACAAAATCGGGAGTTTTTTTTTGTTTTGAAATATTTAATATTTTGTAAATATTTATTTTTTTATGGTTATTTTTTCATTCAGTGGCCAGTTTTCTCTGAATTTTTCTTGCTTCGTTCATTTCCGTTCACGAATCCAGCACCTACCTGCCCGATTTTACCCGTAAGTCCAGGGAAGAAGATATATGGACTGTGGGAAATAACTGCGTGTTTTATAGCATTTCTTCCGCGGGAGATTTATGGCGATATGGGCAAATTGTTACCCACCCGTGGCATGAGCGGTGCCTCGGAGCCTCGAAGCCTCGGTGCCTCTGGTAGAACCTCCACCCCTTATCCCCTGCCTACCCCTGGTCTCTAGAGCCTCCGTCGGATAATCCCGGCTCCGGTTTCGGTTGAAGCCTATATTCCTCTATTGTGGTCAGTGAGGTGGGCGGCAGACTTGTATGAAACATTGCGGCCGGCTGCTGAGCCAATTATTACCATTTCAAGGTAGAACTTTGTTTTGCGTTTTCAAATAATTTTCCATAAATTAAATTTTCGAACTCTTCAGGGGTATATTTTTTGTTTGTTAGTTTTATTTTTATTTTTAGACTGTTCTCGTAACTTTGAATGGATAGAATAATTTGAAAAAAATGTACATTTTTATGTCTCACCAGCGAGTTCCCGATAGTGTTGCAATGCCACTTAATAAAGAAATTGTTTCTGTGTGTCCTTTTCCACTCGTCCCGTTCCCCTTCAGCCTTCCCCTCCCCTCTTCCGCATTCCACATATTCAGTCCCGGTACATTCAGTTTTCAAACAGCTCGCGTACCACCTATTGTAATTTTTTTATAAAAAATTTAATTTTTCATATATTACGATCTTTCATTTTTGTATATTATAAGAACAATCAAACAAATTTGATATCTAACATAGGGTACCTATTGAAAATACCTATAATTCTTGATTAGATTGAAGTACTCGATTTTGGTTAGTATCGCAAATGAATACTTCAAATAAATTCATTAATTTAAAGAGTTTATTCGAAAATTGAATTTTGAAAATTGAACCAAATAAATTCATTAATTTAAAGAGTTTATTCAAAAATTGAATTTTGATTGAACAATCGATGGTTTGCAAAATATCTTTCTCAAATTGTGACAATTGACAGTTTCGTAAGAGTTTTCGCAATGATTAAAAAACTTTTCAGATGTTTTGTCATGTGGTTGTAATAATCCAGAAACCTTCGCGAGGGTGGAAAGAAGATATTGAAAGTTTCAAACATTTCCTACGCTTAATGTAGCAATACATAAACAACATACATACATAAATGCAGGCAAGCAAGCAAGCCAACATACATTCATAGATAAATATATATAAAGGGAAAGCGTAAAATCAGCTGCAAACTAAGTGAAAATATGCCACTTTCTTAATAAGATATTTTTGTAATATCTAATTTTTAGTTTAATCGGGCTTAAGCAATTTTAAATATACTCCCCCTCTGAAATACTAGCATTGCACCTGGCTAAATCCAACCGTTACGATTTTCCAGGGTACCTATGATTAAATAACAACCCTTATAGATATTACGGATGTTTTTAGCTCTTCCCTTTGGCGCGGATTGTGTACATCTCTTACATGAGATATCTACATAAAAGTTCGGAGCAATGAGGTCTTACGACCTTGGAAGCCCAGGAATAAGGATTTTACGTGAGATAATTTTTAAACAGTATTCTACGCATATTACTGGTCTTATAATGTGACATGTGGTTCTTATAAAACACATTTCAGAAATTAATATATTCTATGTATGTGCGACTCTGCGCAATACATAAAATGTACCCGGGTCGTTCTTTTTTTTAACCTACATAAAGTAAAAGTTGTCTCCACCAGTTAGTGAAGAAAAATTCAACAGAATTACCAATATTATTATTTTATAATTACTTTAAAATCTACTGTACTTAAGACATAGCGACTGTGTGCGATAAAAAAATATGTGTTTATATTTTTTAGTAAAAATTACGTTACAGAGGTGTAACTCCTCGTGATAGAAGTGTATTTCATACAAATCACAGTTGTCTTCTGCCACCTCGACTTCCGTATACTCTATAATGTTACAAAAAAAATAAATGACGACATGAAATAAAATTATTTTTAAACTCCGAAAGGTATCAGCGTATAAAGGTATCAAGTAACAGCGATTATTATTTTTAATGATGTTTAATAAAATATTTTTAAAAATCTCAAAAACTTTTCTCCTACAACTTTTATGTCTTACGTTAATTCTGTCTCGTGGGTTGTCATTCGAAATAGGTATACACGCAGCTCGTGTTTGTCATCCCCAATATGCATTTTAGGACTCCTTCCCCCCTTGCTACAATTTCCTTTCTGAGATCCAGAGAGAATTCATTTATAGTAAAAACAAAATGTGACAGAGTGGTGGAAATGTGACAGAGTGGAAAAAGTTATGCAGGTTAAAAAGAAGAACAACCCACCCTTCGTCTGCTTGCTTATATAAATAATCTGTGCTTTCTAATAGATCTTACACCCTTCCACACCAAATATTGCGATGTTACTTTTGACTAGGCAAAACATAAGCAGCCCTGGTCATCACACCCCTTTCTCTTCCCACCCTCCCACCCCCTGGAAAACTAGATGATAGCATAGTCCCCCACCCCCTTGAAAATCCTCCCTCTGGCCACCCTCCCCCCCGATATAAATTTATATTTTATTGAATGCCATCCGTTACAAAATTTGCTCTGTCGCATTCTAGAGGGTCCTGAGGAAAATATATTGCCCCGACCCCCTGAAATTTTGAGGAAAGGAAGAAATGTACCCTTGTCTTGAAGAGACCAATATTATTTATTTATTAGATATATAAATAAATTAGATTTATTTTATAACAGCTATAAATAAATACGAGATTAAACCAAAAAAGTTTTTTTTTGTAAATGTAAGTTAGAGATAGGATTTTTGTTTTTTGCCTTATAATTAATAAGAAAGTGAAGGAGAGATGAATGTAAGATAAGGATAGGATGTATTTGCTATACTCATGCATTCATTTCTGATCGTACGCATTGCTTCGGTTCTTCAACTTTTCTCAAAATTTTTGTTTATAATGTCGATATTATGAAATTGTGTTTTACTCTGAGTGATAACACGTCAGCCTTTGTTTATATGGCGGTCGATTCTGTTCACGAATTTCACGGTGAATGAAAGTTTGGTTTTTTTGTTCAATAGTACTGGAGTTATACGCGGTTGTGGGTTCATTTTTTCCACACCGAAGAGTTAATCGATACTTTCGACTGACCCGGACTTATAATTAACATAAATAAATAAATTATTTGAGTGATAGCAACAAAAAATATCAGTTAATATTAGCGCCTTTTTTAGATCCCCCACTTCAACACCCTGTAACTTTATGAATTTTGAATTTTTTTTTGATTTTTTTTTAATCAATATTTGGTAAAATAATGGCTTGTAAAAAGATTATGGTTTTTTTTATTGCACCTGAAAAAATACCTAAAATTCATGCTTCTAGACTAGAATACGCCCTTAGTCAAAGTTTTACTCAGCCGCACTCTTGGTTTCTGGCCAATATTATCAAACCACTTTCCTTCAGTCTGGACCATTTTATTGTATAGATCCTATAGGTTAGGCGTGCATTTTTCAGCGATTCAGATTTTTCTAGAATTCTAGCCTGTTTTCGACAATTTTCAAAATTGACTAATTTTTTTGAGAACATTCTCACAGGCCGTATCACATTTTTTTTTTTTTTTTTTTACATCTTAATACCGCACAAGAGTCCCAACTGTTCTCGTCTGGAGCCAGTGAGACTATGGCATCCCCAATTGGGGTATGTTGTGAGGCTGAAGGTAGTGGGGAGGGGAAGGAGATAGGGGAGAGGAAGGTGGGGAAGTACCTGGCTATTCAGATCTGGTCACTAAACACGGCTAAAACCATTTCAAGCAACGTTAAAATTCTGAATGGTGGTCTTACACCAGGGCGATACTGATAGTATCTTCCACTCTGGAACGTGCCGCAAATATACTATATATTATTTTTAAATGAATAAATCGTGAAATAACACAAATTAATCAAATAAAAAATATTTGCGCACGCCGGGTTCGAACCCGCGACCTTCGGATTGTGAGTCGAGAGTCTTGCCTCGGGACCACGGAGGCCGTCAAATACGATTAAGAACTACATTATTTTTTCTTTGATATAGAGTACGATTTAAGATCCGAGTTTTTATTTTTATTTTTAGATGTAACTTTTCTTGAAGTTTATTCTGATGGATGTGTTACTACAGGCATAATGTTTCGTAGTAATTTGATTGATTGTTAAAGTTTACGGGTAGTTTTAAAAGCCTAGAAACTCAAAATTTGCTTCTAGACTTCGTACTGTTACCAAATAGACTGTACTATTAGTAGATTCTCTCAGTACTTGACTGATGTGAGCCACCATTCAGAATCGAAAGGTTGCTTTAAATAATTTGCCGTGTTTGGTGACAAGATCTGCATAGCCAGGTATTTCCCGACCTTCCTCTCCCACCTCTTTCCCACTTCTTTCACAACATACCCTGTTTGAAGATGTCTTATTACCACTGGGAGTTATGTGCGGTATTCACGTAAAAAAATAGTGAAAGGTTTTAATACCAAACTGCCTCCAAACTTCATGCAAGAATTGGTAAAACTTAAAATTGAACCCCTACCAGTACTCCCTGCCTTCTAAGTCTCAACACTTCTCAAATAAACTATTTATTAGCAATTTTTTAAATTAGAACGGAATTAAAATTTAACAATACATTTCATTATTTTTACCACTTTATTTCGGCGCGTTTGATTTTTTATTTTTTTTTTTTCATTAACTCCACACAGGAGGCCCTGAGGATATTAATACTCCTCAGGGCCTATATCATCTTTTGGGATGTGTTGTGGAGGGACTTTTTAGGGAAAGGAAGGAGAGGAAGTTATGGGAAGGTCAGAGGGGTGGGTAGGAATCTGGAGGTTAGTATATGTAGAAGTGAATGAATTCATCTTTTTCACTGCGGTCCAAATCCTGCTGAGTCCTGCTGTAGGTTAAAAGATCTCCCTCAACCAGTCTCTCCTGATCCGGCCTGCCAATCAGTTGGTGGGCGGACGTATCCGCCACCATGAACCTGACCTCATGAACCCGGGAACCCCTGCTAAGTCACCGAACATAGCGAACCACTTGGGGTGACCTACGACAGAGATGTTGGTTATCCAATAAATTGGCGGGGCGGCTGTACTTAGGTACGACAGAGGTGTCGGTTATCCAATAAATAAATAAAGACAAATACATTTTCAAACACATCACATTAACGATGTTGCTTTATTAAACATAACTTCAATTAAAGACTTGGGCGTGATATTTGATTCGTCTCTTAGCTTCAATGAACATGTAGATACAATTTAAAAAAGTGCGTCACAAATATTAGGATCAACGCTAAGAATCACAAATTGCTTTCAAAGTGCAGAATTAACTAAAACATAATATAAATCAATTGTGCGAAGTATCTTGAAAACGGATCCACTATTTGGTCTCCCAATTATGAAATTCATAATTACAGAATCGTATCCATACAAAGAAAATTAACCCGTGTAATTGCTTATAGCGAAGATTTATCCGATATTTTTAAAAATTTATAGAAAAAAAAACTAAATAATTGATCTAATATTTCTAAAAATTCCGATTACACGTGCGGCCGATGTTTCGAAAAGGCCGTAACTTCTAGAAACGTTTAACGCCAGTTTTACCCACGCAGTGTCTACCCCAGTAGAAGAAGATTGGCCTGAAATCATAAGAAACTAACGTCTAACTATTTAATTCCTATCAATTATTTGGGAAGCTTTCATCAAAAATATCACGACGCAAAGGGATTAAAATGTTTCAGATACCTTTTCCAACCAACTCCAGTAGCGAAACTTCCAAGTAAATACATTCGTACGTCGGCAAAGTTTCCAAGCTTGCCATACTACAGTAATCCCTTTCCGACCTTTAATTAAATTTGATATATCGCCCTTAGCCGTAAAATCGAGTGTATTTCGGGACCGGATTCATGAATGATCCAAGTCATAGTAAAGAGATATTCTAGAAATGCTTTCATGCTACAGAAGAAAAGAAGTTCAGCGCAACTTCTAAAATATTTTTTTTAAAGAAACCTTTGAATTCATGATCGTTTTTTTTCCATAAGTTCTATTATTGTCGATTTCTGCCTCTTATATATCGTTTTTGAATGATTTTTAATGTATGATTTAATTATGGAGTAAATACCAAGGGTCCAGGTTCTGCATAAAACAGTTAGTTATTCACCAAAATATTGTGGAAAAGATTAGAAAATTAAAAAAAGTGTATACGGGAGCAGTTTTACTATGTTGTGACGTATGTCAAAAGATGGTTACTGAACTGCATGTGACATTGAAGATATCGATGCAGAATCGTTAAGCAGTTGAGTTGCTCTGTTTAATGACGCATTCTGATCTGCAGAAGTTCTCGCTTTCGGAGCATAAAAAAGTGCGTGGGATCTCCCACGAGTATAAGCGTTAGGGACATATTAGTTAATCTATTTCAACATAGGCGGATTTATTATAGTACCGGAGATTATGTTAAAAAAATGTTTACGTAAAAATATTATGGTAAAGTTGATGTTACTAATTTCCAATAGAAAGACAACTTAAGAAGTGTTAGGTATCTTCCAAATAAGTTATAGATTCGAGTGATTACTAGTTGGTTTATTTAGTTATCGTAAATATCTACAATGAATATTAAACTGGACAGAGGTCCTAACTAAACCCTAAGCATTAGCACAGTTTGAACTACTTACTGAAAATACTTGCAGAATTTGGTAATAAAACTAACAAATTTAATTTTAATTAAATATTAAAAAAAAACCCTAAGCAGAACGGAATCCAGGAGCCCGCCCAACTCACTGATGCCTTCGGTCATCATCGTAACCGTTCGTACCTAAGACACCAACGGCGATTATGAAACTCTTTTGATATCCTATTCAGCTGCCATCTATTGGGATAAAGCAAAACTTCGTATTACAAACTAAGCTATCGATATCCATTGCATTGAAACTACCTGAATAATCAATACACTACAGTTGATTACTGATTTTCTAAAGTTATTAAAGCTCAATATTGGCAAAAGGGCTTTATTAATAATTCATTAATATCAAAGTTTAGTTATTGCCAGGTGACAATTTCTTTCAATAGACGTATCAATGTATCGCGGGTATTGAATACGCACGCATCAGTGAGTCGATTCGGCGAGTAAAAATATGTATGAGATCCATAAAAAAATGATTACTTAGAAAATTAAAGCACTTAATGCTGTCAAATGTTTGTTCTTTCAAATACATTTCGAAATATTTCGATCTATATTGAACACTAGCTTTTCCCCGCGGCTTCGCTCGCATGGTATTACGGGAAATTACTGTAGCGCTTGAACTTATCAATTATCCCACCTTCTCCTCACCCCCACCCCCTCCCGCATTCCATACATTCATTCCCTTACATTCAGTTTTCAAACATCTCGCCTGCCACCTAAATTTCATAAAGGTATAGCTCAAAGAAAAAAAGAATTATCCAATTTTGTTAATTCGTTCGGAATTTATGCGCTTACAAACATTTCGGATGTTTATTTTTAATTAAATATTTTGAAGTTTGTTAATATAATAAAAAAAATTACACTATTTATTATTCAGTCTTTATAATCGTTACGAATTATATTTTTAATGTAGGAACTCTTATCTGACATTTATTGCAAAACAGAAGCTTGTCCAAAAAAAAAAACGAATTCTGATATTTGAATTTTCTGCAGTAGTAGCTGACCAGTAGACTGAGTATCTACCAGCATAGAGCCCAAAAATATATCAACATTGTTTCCATAGAAAAGATTTTTTTCTGACGTTAGCAAAAACTCGCTTTTGTTAGCGACAGAAAACGTATAACAAATATAATATATTAATATTTATAATTTCATAACGCCAGAGCTTACCATCATACACAACCTGTAGTCTGCGCATATAATTTAGCTTTATATTGGTGAAAGAATTATTAAAGTCTTTATATTGTGTTATGCGTGAAAAGGTCATAAAAACTCGAGCAGTTTCGCATTTATAATATTAAGTATGGATTAATCTCTTTGATGATACTCTCTTTGAGACCTTATAAACTTTTTCGTTAGCCCCCGAGAATAAATAATGTCTGCGGCGGATAAATATAATATGACCTTAAAGGTCATCTGAGATCTGAATTTATAATATTTTGCGCCTGGCAAATTGCTCCCTGATGAGATCGACATCAGTCTTTGTAATTGGGTGAAGACATTATTAATATGCCTACATCTATCTCCATTTACACTTTACTTTCGTTTTCTTCTGCAGCAATGACGCCATTGTTTTAAGTATAAATTGTAACATTTTTATGCGAAATAAGTTAGTAATGCTCCAAGTTGTAACTTTAAAACGTAGAAAAATATCCGTTGTCTAGAAGAAGAACTTTCTAGATTTTTTAAGTTAATCTCTCAATCCTTAGCTATCTTGAACAAAGTTAATCTGTTAGACCATTGTCAGATGAAAACTGTATAAACCTTTAACACGATATCTAAAACCTGCTCTTTGTGCCTTTTCTTAAACACTTTTTACCTAAACTTAATTTGTCAACTGAAATGAACCCTTTTGGATGAAATTTGAGGTGATTCAGTGAAACCTTTTTTTTAACATATTTTGTGTAAAACAGCTCTTCTATACCTTCGCCTGTTCTGTGATCCTTTCAATACTGTAATTATTTCTGTCTGATATGAGCTATTGTCAAAAATATATTATCGAATTTGAAAACTTTGGTTGGAAAACAGGGATTACGTGACGTTTTGGAACATTAATTTCAATTAGAAATGTAGTTATTGGGATTATAATTATTACGTAATTTCGTTAACGTAATTTGTTGACTGAACGGAAAACGGATTTGATCTGATTTGTTGATGTGAAATATTCCAGACTATTTCCTCCCCATTTATTGTTTGCGTAAGAACATGAGATAAATGAATTAGCTAATCGAGTTTGTTTTTATTATTTAATAGATTTATTGAATAAATGTTTCAGAAGAAATATGTAGAATAATCTTAACACGCATTTTCCGAATTGAAGCTTATAACTAACTAGCTGACCCGGCCACGCTGTGGCTAACGAAACAAAACGCCATCTGTTAATTTGCATGCAACTCAAATCCACACCGCCCGCTTGCCAGCCCGCTCAAAGACATTTTTATATATTTCAACCAATTTACACAAAACCTTGACAAATTATAAACTTAAACCTTCCTCGTGAATCACTCTATCTATTGGTGAAAACCGCATGAAAATCCGTCCAGTAGTTTTTGAGCTTATCGCGATTAGACAGACAGACAGACGCGCCGGAGGACTTTAATTTATAATAATAGTAATAATAACTAATTATTATATTTCTTATTGTATTATATCCGAAGGTAATTTAATTGAAGCTCTTGAAAATCTTTCGACTGATATTAATGTATGTCTTTTGTTATGAATTTCATGGGAATATTTTCACTGAACAAGGATAATTTTCCTATATCGTGATATTATACCGTAACTGATACGGAACAATGAACTAATGTGTTTTCCATGAATAAAATTTACAAGACAATTTCAGTTATTACCTCGTTTTTTCACCAATTCGTTACCAAATAATAAATCGCCGTTCAATTAAATCTAATGGTAGATACGTATATTACTCTCAGTATCGCATTAGAGAGAGTCCAACGCTCTAATGGACCTATTATTGTTTTGCATGTCGTGCGCTATTTCTGTGAAATTATCAATGGTGTACGGAAGCAATGGTGTGTGGTTATTATGGTGAATATATTGCTGCTAATAATATCTAAAGTTAGCATGCATCTCCGATGCTAATCTAACCACATCTTTTACTTTTACAGGGGTATTAGGTAAATCGGTTCCCATAAATGATCAAAGCAAATTGTTAAACCGATAAATTTAGTAATAATTTTGCGAAATAAGACAAAATGGAGTCGTTGTTGCATTTGCTTTAATTTTACTTTGACCGGGTGCTCAGACATGTTACTTCAGACATGATCTATATATATATATATATAAATCAATATACGTTTGCTTGCTTACATGTATGTATGTATGCATGTTGTTTATGTACAGCTATTTTAAGCTTAGGAAATGTTCAAAATACCTTCTGTCCACGCTCGCGAAGGTTTCTGAATTATTATAACCACATGTAATACACATGAAAAGTTTTTTAATCATTACAAAAAACTCTTACAAAACTGTTAAAAATGTTACAATTTGAGAATGACATTTAGCAAACCATCGGTTGTTCAATCACAATTGAATTTTCTTATTTTATTTTTTTTTATTAGCGAAATTTTTTTGATACATCGAAATAGGTCCATACATAATAACATAAAATAAAAAATAATAACAAAAAACAATGAACTCTTAATATCAATGAATTTACTTAAAGTACTCGCCTACGATACTAATCAAAATCGAATACTTTGAATGTAACAAAAAATTAAAGGTATTTTAAATAGGTTATGTACCAAATTTGATTGATTGTTCTTAAAATATATAAGTAAAATTTACAAAATTTTAAGAAACCCTCGACAAAAAAAAGAGCTGATGACCTTGAAACGCCTGAACAGATTTTCATGAATTGTAGCTAAGAACCATCTCGATTACGTCAGCTTTCAAACAAAAAAAACTGCATCATAATCGGTCCATTCGTTTAAGAGCTACGATGCCACAGACACACAGACACGTCAAACTTATAACACCGCTTCTTGCGTCGGGGGTTAATAAAATGAATGTTTGTAATGTATGAAAAATTGTATAAAGACATGGTGGCACGATTGAAAACTGAACGTACCAGGACTGGATATATAACGCGGGAGAGGGGATTGCAATAGGTGGCACGTTTGAAAGCTGAATGTACCAGGACTGAATATATAACGCGGGAGAGGAAAGGGGAAAGCGGGAGGGGAGTTGGCGAGACGGGGGAGTGGGAGAAGGGTGATGGAGGCGGGGAAGTTGGAGGGGGTTCCCATGTCGGGAAGGGGACATGGGAGGGGAAGGGGCCGCGGAAGGGGAACCGGACGAATGGGAAAGGACCGCAGGGAGAAACAATTTCTTTACTAAATGGCATCAAATTTAATGGTTGCGTTTTCAAATCCTGCTGTACCTCAACTCTACTCTATAGATTTTAAGAAAAATTTGTCACTCTGAGAATTAAGCAATTAAATGTCAAAATGCCACGGGAAACTTCCAAACTCCACGATAAAAATATACCTAAAAAATATTCCTTGTAAAGGAATAGGCGCAATAAATTGTCGAAATATGTGAAGGTCGATGAAGTATCTAAGATATTTTGTCCTGGAATTAAGATTTTTTTTTAACTAAAACTGTTTGATTTCGTTTTTTTTAAAAATGAGTCATTCCTAATAAAAGTTCGAAACTTTTTCGGTTCATAAATATAATCATTTATTTTATGCCCATCACTCCTGGAAAGGATTTACTGCTAATCTTAAGTACTTAACAAGTATCTATCTTTGCACTTAAATAACTGTGTACTTAAACAATAAATTAATCCACTGCTAATTGATGGACCCTTTAGTTGAGCCATCAACAACATCTACTAACTAAGTCGGTATACATGTATAACTTAGGAGTTTTCACAGAAGTTACGAGAACATGAACACTAAGGAGGTCACCATTGGATAAATTTAATTCAACTATTTATTGCACTTCGCACATCTTACCGATCCAGAAAAATTATTGTAAAACACCGGTTTTTAAAATGCAAATCCCAACTGTCTAGTACGAGTGGGATGATGGCACCCCTAATATCGAAAAATGGGTATGCGTTTTTTTCGGGTGCTTTGTAATTTGGAAATTCATGCAATCAAATTGGGTTAAAAACTGAATATGCTAAATTTCACCATTCGTTTCGCTCGATATTATCTCCCTTATTAATTTCTTTTCTACTTAAAACTTCGGGATAGGATTATGAACGCTTTTTTTGATTATTTCATATCGGTAATTAACCATTATTGAAGGCAAAACATATTATGAATCATTTTTCGTATTTCAGATTCTTTCGAATCCTTGACCGCAAATTAATTATTTGTTTTTATTTTTATTTATTAAGGAAAAAATACAGACACAGATGTTAATTGATAAGAATATACAAGACAACAACTAGAGAAGTCACCTGCATCCAAACTATTTCTCACGAATTGACTTTAACAGCAGATAAAAAAAACATGTACAAATATTTTTACGTATAAATAGTGAAAACATAAAAATATTATTTTACAAATAGAGAGATGAGAGAAATGCGCAATATCCTTACAAAAGTTTAAAAACTATTTTTGGAGAAATTGAGATGATAAGACAAGAAAAAAAAAATAATAACAAAATACATAAACAGAAAAAACTAAAGTTATACAGAATTTAAAAGAAAGAAAAGTACTTCAAATCATAAACGAAGTATGTCTAGAAAGAACCGAAATATCTATTAAAATATAACCTATCCAAGAGAAAGGAAACTTATTAGTTTCGAGAATGATAATTATGCCGTTTCCTCGTAGATGTAGGCAAAAACGTTGGATAGCCACACAACCTCTATCTTGGCACACACTTCTTGATTCTTTTTTATTCGATCATCGCATGCATAAGAATGCATTAATTTTCTGTGATTAAAAACTTTGATCAATTTGGTCGTTTCATGTTTCCCGCGGATGTCCCCGAATTATTCTACCACTCACTATTGCGTTGTGTATTCTCTTTAAATTCCTTGCGTATTACAAAGGTGATGCACCACGTCGTGTAAAATGGGATCAGGCCGCTAGCAACAACACTCCTTACGTAGTAGGCGATAAGGTTTAAATTCCAATCTAGCACCAGCCGCCCGTTTTAATTTATTCACGAAAAAGACATCGACAAAATATTTAAATGTTTTACGATCATTTTCTAAATAATTTAATTTTCCAATTTATATAATATACCCATAACCGAAAAGGGTTTTGTAAGTAGGAGATTTTGAAGTTGAATGCATTTTTTATTGGCCTGATATTTTATTTTTTCTGGGCTTATAAAAAGTCTAATCAAAAACCTACTCGATTACTTCAAAGGAAAATATGTGTTCTACTTGCAGTATTTAATTAAAGCATCTAAAATATTTCTAAGCGATCTTGTTTTCAAACCAAAATCACATGATTTTATTTTGCTTATTGGTGCATCACGTTAACTTAATTTGTTAAAATTCAAATAACGGTCTGCATGCGAAATATTTTTTCTCAATTCATTTAAGATTATTTTGTGAAAACCGTAATGTTGTAGTAAATGGGCGCATTGTAAATAACGAAATCATTATTTGGAAATGCATTAGTTCTACTAACAATGATTGGTATTCCGCCTCCACCGTCGCTTCATGCGGAACTAATAATTATTGGTAACACGCTGGTCGGCTAATAATAGGTTTTATTTTAGTATTGCCATTACTAGCGCCGTTTTACTGCACGAACGGCGCCATGCGCCTTGTCATCGTTATATTGTGTTTAATAATAATAATCGACTATTATCTGGTGAAGTTTATCGACTTTACCGATTATTAATATCGGATTTCTTTCTTGAGCAGATAAACATTTTCTTTTTTATGTAAAATAAATAAAATATCTGAACGACAGAGTAAGGAAACTAACATATATATTTAGATGTCTAAGAGATATTTTAAACGAAAAATTACTTAGAACCACATACTCCGCTTTCTGTCAATCAATTATACAATACGGCATTATAGGATGGGCGGTACGTATCCGAGTAAGGAAACTAACATATATATTTAGATGTCTAAGAGATATTTTAAACGAAAAATTACTTAGAACCACATACTCCGCTTTCTGTCAATCAATTATACAATACGGCATTATAGGATGGGCGGTACGTATCCGAGTAAGGAAACTAACATATATATTTAGATGTCTAAGAGATATTTTAAACGAAAAATTACTTAGAACCACATACTCCGCTTTCTGTCAATCAATTATACAATACGGCATTATAGGATGGGCGGTACGTATCCGAGTAAGGAAACTAACATATATATTTAGATGTCTAAGAGATATTTTAAACGAAAAATTACTTAGAACCACATACTCCGCTTTCTGTCAATCAATTATACAATACGGCATTATAGGATGGGCGGTACGTATCCGAGTAAGGAAACTAACATATATATTTAGATGTCTAAGAGATATTTTAAACGAAAAATTACTTAGAACCACATACTCCGCTTTCTGTCAATCAATTATACAATACGGCATTATAGGATGGGCGGTACGTATCCGAGTAAGGAAACTAACATATATATTTAGATGTCTAAGAGATATTTTAAACGAAAAATTACTTAGAACCACATACTCCGCGTTCTGTCAATCAATTATACAATACGGCATTATAGGATGGGCGGTACGTATCCGAGTAAGGAAACTAACATATATATTTAGATGTCTAAGAGATATTTTAAACGAAAAATTACTTAGAACCACATACTCCGCTTTCTGTCAATCAATTATACAATACGGCATTATAGGATGGGCGGTACGTATCCGAGTAAGGAAACTAACATATATATTAAGATATCTAAGAGATATTTTAAACGAAAAAATACTTAGAACCACATACTTCGCTTTCTGTCAATCAATTATACAATACGGCATTATAGGTGGGGCGTTACACATACAAATCAAACACAAACAATTTACATGTCACAAAAACTAATAATAAAAACAATTAAAAAAACTCTATTCATATTCGTCAGAACTTTTATTCTAACAATTTGAGGTCAGAAAATTAAATGCATTATACTTCTACCATGCAATATTACAAATTTATAAAGATAATATTCAAAATAAAGTTGCATCCTTTAAAAATAACAGACAAACGTCAATACTTCCTACTCCAAAATGTAAAAAATCAATAAGACAGTTGAATCATGAATATCTCGGAGTTAATTTTTTTAATTAATTACCAGAAAAAATTAGAAACATGAATACTAATATTAAAAAAATTAAAACCCATCTTAAAAATTATAACTGAGAACTTAAACTTAATCATGCAAAAAAACAACAATATAATAACACCCCCCATACACACAAGCCCTGCTTATTTATGGTGGTACATCAAATACAACTATCATGTAATTAATTATATACTGTATAAAGTTTTTTTGTAATTAATTTATCTTTTTGTGAATAATTGAAAAAAATGTTTTTTCGTAAACATTGTGAATTAACACCAACATAACAACCTACAGTCAACAAACATGAAGATGAGGAAATCATCTTAATAAACATAAATATGAGGTCTACAAACTTGAAGTTGTGGAAATCAACAAACACAGATAATCAATATCAAAATCAATAAACATGAAGATTAAGTCTACAAATGTTAAAAGAATAACACGTAACACCAAAACAACAACCCAGGGAACCGTACTCCCTAGTGAGAACAAGTGTGAATATGCTTTTATGCGACGTATCTTTAATTTTATCTTTGGGAGGCGGGTTTGGGTATCCCCGCCCGGGAATCATTTACTGGATAACCACCACCTCTGCCGTACGTTTAGTGATTTAGCAGGAGTGCTCGGGTTCATGGGGTGAGGTTTGTCCGGGTCTTGGCAGTGAATGTGTTTACCCAACAACTGCGGCAGGCCGGATCGGGAGAGACTGATTGAGGGAGACATTTTGACCTCTCCAGCAGTACTCTCTTGGAATGTCGCCTTACAACGCACTGGGAGGGATGGATTCGTACGTCCGTCACTCCTGGACATGCTGACTCCTTGATTCCTATCCTCCCCTCATACTTTTTTCCTTCACAGAACTTCCTCTCCTTCCTTTCCTCCGCACATCATGCCCAAATACGACGTAGGCCCTGAGGGGAACTATTTTCTCAGGGTCTAATGTAAAAATCATTAATTTGAAAAAAATTACGTCAACAGTTTTCTTTAAAAATAATCGGTGAAGATTGCACTTCTAGGGATAATCTGTTCAATGGATTCAACAGTAAAATGGATAATCTGTTCAACATTTTTTAAAGGTTTTCCAACGTTTTGACACCACTAAGCCATTTAGAATAAAAATATAACATAAAATCCATGTAGTAGAAACGTGATAACTTTATTTTTTTTTTATTGTGAATCGATCGCGAAGAAAATCTATAAAAATCACATAACATAATATAAAAAGTTTCAGCCGTAAACTTTATGCTTTTATGTTCCACGTTACCGCTGGTTGGACACGCCTGAGATAAACAGATAACCACTAAACTAGATAACTTTTACCCTGTTAAAGTTGATTCAATCTTTCCCAGATTTGTTTTGATCCAAGTTAACTAAATCAAAGAAACCAGAATATATTTTTTCCTAGAGGGAGAGTTTTTCTTTACTTGGATTGCTAAGATTTCGCGTAAACTTTTTTCGCGATCCCATTTAAAGTTAATTCCTCCTTAACATTCATCTTAAACTTGCTTCAATGACAAAAAAGCATTCCCGTCCGACGAGTTAATTAACATTTCTGTGATATCTTCATTTAACCCCTACGAACCGTGCGCTCTATACTTAAAATAAGATTTTAAAAAATATATATAATTGGCCGTTTTTGTTTTTGCGTTCTATTTGTACTAATTGTATACTGTAGCAACTCTTTTAGAACTCATCTTACCCTACATTGGTGTTGTTTAACAGTTGGGTAAACACAGTTTATTATTGAAGAAGAAGATAACACTTTTAAATCTAAATGAAAATATGAAAGAAAACAAGACACAGAAAAACAGAAAAAGACAATGGTCGCAACTGGGACTCGAACCCAGACCTCTCGTCTAACCGGGACGGCGCGTTTTTCCAATTTCGCTATTGCCACCTTCTGTCAAACCGTCATATTTGTCAATCTCATATTTCAAATATTTAGAATCATTAATATTATCTTCAACTAGTTCTTTTTCCATATTATAGGCAACTACTCTTTTTATTGGAAACAATCATTCAAAGAATTGGTTTGTAACCTGAATAGCGTCTCGGATAAATGTATCCGAATTTATTCATATGGAACTATTGACTTTATGAAAGTCTAAATGAATATTCAATTTTTTACGAGAAAAACTCTCTTTTTATAACTTTTGAAGGTTATTAGTTAACAGTTTATTAGTTCAAGACCGTTTGGTAACGTTTGTGATTAACTGCGATTTCCGCACAGTTTTATTTGTATGGTTTTTTTTTGTAAAATTTATTGTATAAGTAGTGTAGACCCGTGAAAAATCACGGGATATTATAATTTCAGTTTTGAAATAGACATTTTTTTAATGTGAATACCACACAAAAGTCCCAACTGCTCCCAACCATCTGAGGCCGGGGAGACCATAACATCCCCATTTTGGGTATGTTGTGAGGCTAAGTAAGTGTAAGGTAAGCTAAGGTAGTGGGGAAGGGAAGGAGATGAGAACAGGAAGGTGGGGAGTGTCTGGCTATTCAGATCCAGTCAGAAAACACGGCTAAAGCCACTTTAAGCATTGTTTCGATTCTGAATCGCGATGTTACACCAGGGTGACACTGAGAGTATATTCCACTCTGGAACGTGCCGTAAATATACCTTTTATTATTTTAAATGATTAAATTGTGAAATAACACAAATAAATCAAATAAAGTTTATTAATGCACGCCGGGTTTGAAACTGAGTCCTTCGAATTATTAGTCGAGAATCGACCCCTCGACCACGGAAACCGTCAAATTTTTTTTGGATTATGTATTATGGGTAGAAACTTTATCTGAATTTGTTCAAACGTTTTTAATTTTGAAAACTACGCTTGAGTTACATGCATAAAATCAAAATTTGTATTTTAATTTTTATGTATTTTTTGAATAAGTAAAATGTTGTTTGTATACCTTCAGTGTATGATTTGTCATATTAGGTAAAAAGTACCCTTCGAGACCTAATGATCTTTCAAACGAACGAAGCAATAACTCACTAATAGTTTTAAGAGGTGTTATCAAGCATAAAATGATATTTTTTACTACAACCAGTTTTAATTCAGGCATGAAAGGGTTAAAACGGCTGCCCCAAGATGCCTTTTGCAATTAGGACGAATTTTATCGCCACTCTCCTGAAAGCTTCGTGGCTTGTTTATTGTACAAGTTTTTATTGTTATTTTTCAGGTAAATAACTCTGCGAAACACCGTGACTATCACAGAAAATAGATGACGCTTTCATTTTGGTAAACTTGTCCCATGAAATGACGTCTGATGGAAGAAAATAATTTACAGTTTTTGGTAAATTAATCTTTTCTTGTTTCGTTTTCTGAAATATAAATGTCTGGCTGTAAAGCGTTGCTGCTGATTGGCGCTTTTAGGTGTTTTTTTTAAACATTTAAATTAATGATGCTTGCATTAAAACGATTTAAAGTTTTCCTCGGAATTCACCAGACCGAAACTGAATTTAGGAGCAACCGCGAAAAATATTTTACGTGTGGTCTCTGAAAAATGGGCTCTCGCATCGAATTTTTCTCCCTTGTGGTGAATTTTTGGTACATTGTGCGAGGTTAAGATTTTCTGGTACAGGTAGGGTAGTGTTTTAAATATAAATGTACTAACTGGGCGACTTCTTTAACTACAGAACTATCGCAGCACATTTCAAATCTGCCATGTTTTTTTCTACACGCATAGTTGGACTCGTTGCAATGGATTTGGTTGCAATTATCAATTCGTTCTCAAGATGCTCATGCGAATTTTTGTATTAAGTTTACTCATAATATTTCGTCCTGCCAAAAAGCAATTGAGTCATGTGGGGTAACCGTATGCAATTTTTACATTGGGATTTTTGTATTAAAAAGCTCCAGATATTCTACTCAATTTTTTTTGTTTATTAATATGATTGATCATTAAGGCATCTCAAACAAACATAAAAACATCGTATTATTCATAAATCAAAAAGTTATATTACAAAGTTAACATGCATGTCAATTGCTTACACTTACCCCATGTGCGGGGTAAGTATTCGCATACCATAGGGTAAGTGTTCAGATTTGTGGTTATCTTTATTAGAATTATCACTTCGCACCCTTACAATATTTCACCAAAAAATATCATAGACCACATCACTGGCACAGTTGGTTACACAATAGCACACGCATCGGTAAGCAAACATATCGGTAGCAGATGAAAAATTTAAGAAAAGCACGAAAAAAGTAATTTACCTACCAATTTTTATTTTCAAATTATGATTCTGACTGTACACATGTCCTGCTTCAATGCGACCCAGAACGCTATTGAATTAAGGAACACGCGGGCGCGAAACAGGCACGAAATATCACTGATGTCGGAAACATCACTGCGAACACTTACGCGTACGGTTACCCCACGTGACTCTACTAAAAATAATGTAAAATAATGATACGTGCATTCTAGCAATAATATACTGCTCTCCGTCCATCTGTAATATCACACCATTTCTTAACAGTCTTAAAAGCATACTCTCTAATGTTTCCTATACTAAAATTTAATAATTATGGGAGATTTCATCAACAAACTCCCAAATGACCCACACCACCAATGTCACCACAGCGTGAACGTCTTAGAGTTCCATGGATTAATAAATACCATCAATACACCAACAAGAATAGTTAATGAATCTACATCAAGCATTGATCACACAATGGTCAAAACTAATGAACAAAAAACATCTTTGTTCATTTGAAGCAGATACTTTGTGATGTGACATTATAATTTAAAATAAATAATATTATAGTATTGTTTTATTTAAAAAAAAAAAAACATCGTTTAAAAATCGACAATTACAGACCATTACATAACGATATATTACAGACTACACAGCAATCCGACACCACCAAAAACATAAAAGATCAGTCAAAACAATAATATTAATGTTGATAATTTAAAGGACGTAATTAAAAACAAATCTTGGCGAGAACTTTAAAAAATATCTTTTCCTTCTATTATTCCTATCTAAAACTAGCTTTCTGCAAAGGCCAGTGCACACAGGTCACATTCCCAACGGAATAATAATATCTCAAGTAGCGACTGCAGCGTCTTTGAATCAGTTAACAATGCTCGTGGCTCAGTCGTGCAACTTGCCTAGTTTTCCGATCGAGAGGACAGATGCTGCCGCATCTCTTTGTGGACCTCCGGTCACTTTGAAGAGTTCCGCCCGCAAGGGAGCTGCCGACATTTGACTCTGAATGTCAATAGACAGCGGTAGTTGGTGGAAATGTTGAATGGACATTGGAAGCTTAAAATTTACCCCACAGTGCATAGCTTGTCAATTTACAATTTGTACTTTGATTCTGTCGAAATGAGGTTTTCTCCTATTTATTTTTTTTTGTTTTGATAAAAATGTTTTATATATACACACACCATATAGTGTAAAATTCGGGAACAGGCCACTAACGATAACGCTTTTGTAGATGGCAATTAGGTTCAAATTTCCGTTTAATATCAGCATCCTGTTTTGATTTATTCAAGAAAAAATCGTCGCCAAAAATTGTGTTTTGTTTTATTTTGCAAAGTTCAGGCACACAAAATTTAAATATTTTAGAATTATTTTCTAAAGAATTTTCTGTAAAAAAAACAATAGAAAATACTTGATTACTTCAAAGGCAAATATGTGTTCTCCTCGAAGTGTTTAATTAAAGTCTCTAAAATATTTCAAAGAGATCTAATTTTCAAACCAAAAACACGTGATTTTGCATTATTTCGTAGTGTTGCACCTTAACCCTTTGATCTCTGAATATAGATTAAGAGGACTTTCATACATTTTTTGGGAATCATTTATTTGAATTTATTTATTGTTATCAAGTTTAATTTGTAGAACTCCATTTTAATTTTTTTTATTTCTTTTATATATTTAATAATATTATTATTCAATTTATAAAAACAGTTTATTTATAAACAAGTTCTGCTAGGTAATTATTTTTACACGTGACAGCTGTTTTGCCTTCTGAAGGCATTATCAAACTGTGGTCATGCCACATACAGACGAGGTATTTATGTTATTTCTAGATAGGATTTTGATGACTAATTTTAATTATGAGTAAACTGACTAAAATTATTAATGGTTATTACCCTTTTAAAAGATACCCAATTACTTATATTGTTTAAATTCGACTGAAGGTCGTAAAGTGCACTAATCGTTATTCCTAATATGAATCATTTCCAAATGATGACTCATGGTTTTATTTTCTGTATAATTAAGTTTAAGGTCGTTAATACTCTAAACATTATTCCTAATGTGAATTATTCCCAAATGATGACTCGTGGTTTTATTTTCTAGTAAAATTATTATTATTATTGTTTAAAAATTGGTTTGAACATATCTAACAACGGTGAGTGAATTATATTGGTCTGTTCATTTATTAAAATAGCTTTAGGATTATTAAAGTGCTTGTTGTTCTAAAAGATTTAGTTTATGTCCTTTATTTTGTATATTTAAAGGAGTTGGCTTATTATCGCCGCTAAGTATAAGCAGAACTTGTTTATAAATAAACTGTTTTTATAAATTGAATAATAATATCATTTATTTGAAGCTTGAAAATCATTCTTATTTTTTGGATTTTTCTGAAAACTCGTTATACGGAACATTTTTATATCGCCTGGGAATAAGTAACAATTTATCTTACAATTTACTTGTTTTCATTTCATTAAAATTATATTTTAATATGATTAATTCTTTACCTCTAAATAGCTAGCACTTTTGAAAGATAATGACATTATTGGCTGGCAATATGAAAATTATGCTTTTTCTCATTCTAACTTCTCTCGAAAAATAACTCGATTAGCCATGTGAAGACTCAACGTAATTCAATTTAAAAAATAACAACAAAACTTAAAAAAATTGCCGACCTGTAAAATAATGTCCAACTGACAGGACTGATTGAATGTAGGTAAAAAAATTAGAGCGCGCAATTCACATGCGGTAGAAGTGAAGCCTTCAGAAAACTAAAGTAGACAAGAGTGCGGAGACTACGAAGCATTTTATTATCAATGTGAAGGATGTTATTATTCCTTATTTTTGTCGTCGAATTCCAGTGCACATTTTTCTATACATTTGGTCATCTTATATTTGTGTTTTCTTCTTTGGAGTCGCTAGATGTGTGTTGTTTGCCTGATCATTTTGGAGTGGTTTGAAGATGAAGTTCGTCTGAGACATCTCGTAAAAAGATATCATGTGACACGAATGAACTAAACTGATCACTGTTTTTTTTTCCAAAATATCAAAAATGTCTGTTCTCAGCATGCTTCCAACTAATAATATTTGTAAATAACACAAAATTTCATAGTTGGACACAACCTCATTGTAAAACTGTTTGAAATTTTAATCTTTACTTTTCGGTTCCTAGTCAAAATGGCAATCAGATGTTGATATATAAGCCAATTATTTAGACAACAACTACAAATATTTTGAAATGATATAAGCTTTAACAGAAATAAATTTTTATGCGCGTTAGAGAATCCATTAATCTTATTTTATGGCCGAGTTGTCGATAACTCATAGAGGTATAAGTAATTACCTTTACGAGTGCCAAGTACCCGCCCAATTCATCCGTTGTTTGTCACTATTTTGTAAGGCTAGCTTACAAAATAGCACAAAAATACAAGGTAATCGAAAAATAATAAGCAATGTAACCGATAACACAAAGTTATTTGTAAGGTTAAGTTTCTAATAGAAGAAAAATATGATTATATGTTAATTTTTGTTGTGTTATGCCGTGTTTCGCTACCTCCTTCTTTAGCCAACGGACAGCGTTACAGTGTCCATCATCAGGGCAGATGATGATGGACACTGTAACGCTGTCCGAAACGTTGGCTAAAGAAGGAGGTAGCGAAACACGGCATAACACCCCAAAAATAAATAACAAAAATATTTTTGGCCGTGAAAACCTAAAAACATACCTTATATGTTAATGTTCAGAAAATTTCTTCGCTTATTTCAAATAGATAGAATTTGATGGTTTTTTTTTCCGAGGACCTAATATTATTAATATTAGACTAATAGTTAATTAACGTGAATACTAGCATACGTGATAAGTGACGTTAGCACCATCCCATCATCCCTGAAAAGTTACCGTAAATATAGTGAAAAACTTTTCTCATTCAAACGTGAAGGAAAATAAGAACCTGTGTTATAAATGTTTTTGCCTTTTCCAGGCCTTTTTTCATACATTTCGTAGAATATGTATTTGAGATTTGCGAATTTGCGAAATTTTTGTTAAAGGCTTGGTAATTCGGCGGGTTGCATAATATTGAAGTTTTTCTTTATGAAAACTCATTTCCTCAACTTATAATTCATATATTAACGAGCATTGTTCACGTGGTTACTCTCATCTTTCTTGAAGTTCTGAAAACAGTACTAAAATCAAAGATTATGTAAAAAAAAATACATATTTTATCGAATAAACAATTTTGTCACTATTTTACCAATTCAAACAATAATGTTCAATAAAAATTAATCCTCTCTAACGGCGCGTGTGCGACTTGGCGGGTGAAAACTGTTTCTACAAAATAAGTATTTTATATCTATTTTTATGGGCAACGTTGAATAATAATGTGTAGCGTGTTTTATTATAGATATTCTCCTTTTTGTTTTAGGTTTGTAACTAGAACAAAAACGGAGTTAAAACAATATCTGTGGGAACACACGCGTTAGCTTGAAAACAAGCTTATTTTACTTGACTGCTATTGTTATATTGTCGTGTAAACAAGCTTAGGGGTCCAAGGAGTTATGAAAACCAAGGTGAATACTTAGTGATTTTTGAAATTTTTGTTATAGTCAATGGTCATTATTATAATATGATGACATAGTAAGTGGGAACAAATATAAACAAAAAAATAAAGCATTATAGTATATAGGATTATACATGTAGTTTAAGGCGTCTCAACAGCTGTCAGTTAAGTAGTACCTTAGAGGAGTGTCATTCCTCAATTTTCCTTTTAAACGGGCTTTTAAATGGCTCATGGATGTACCTAATTTCCTAGTATGGCCCAAATACGATAAAATAGCATAATATTAATTTGGAGTAACGATATACAGTAAATATTTTTTTGGCATTTTCTTTATTGCATTATTTGTTTGACCCGTTTTATTACCCTTCCAGCCTGTTTCAATCTCCAATCCAAATATGGCCAAAGAGACAACCTTCAAACACCCCACCTTCCCTGGGCACGGCCAATCATAATTCTATGATGAGTTGTGATGAAAAAATAACCTCATTTCCGGCCCATCCATGGTTTTATGGGGCCTCGGAGATGGCGCGGCGCGAACTCCCACTCTAACCCGTACAGGGGGGTCGGCACTTGTTGCCAACTAAAACACACAAAAATATGTAATAAAAATATGTATTTTGGGATTTCAAATAAACCGATTTTTTCCAACCGTTTTTTTTTTTGAAATAGTCCAAAAGTATTTTGCTCTGATATGACCTAAAACGATTAGGCAATGGTTTTATAGCGGGCTAAAACGTTATCATGTTCTGCTGATTGATTGCTAAAGAATGCGGTAGTTATTATATTAAGGGGGTATTTCTCCATCCTCTCTATAGCTTGTCCAAACGATAACGTATTTTTTCGATTAACGATTTACGGTTTATTTATTTATTAATTCGAAATTTACCATTCGGTATTCTATACGAATCTATAAAAAGTTGCTATATATTGAACAAGTTGGCCGAGTATTCTAACTATTGCAAATATTTTAATTTAAATTTAATTTTTATTAACGCGCGTGCGTTACATTGTGGACACTGAATGTAAGCTGCCAGTATTTAAAAGTCGAATTACAAGTAGTTTAGTTTGGTTTTAGTCATCTAATCTTTGCCAACCATTTTATTAAATATTCAGGCATTAAGCAAATTTAATTCAATCTTATGATGCTAGACGACAGAGTTGAACTGGTAAATAACTCTAAATGGTAATTAATATTAGCTCCACCCATACTTTCTTACAAATTTCATCGGATAACTCACACACCACTTAATATTATAATACAACAGGCTCAGAACTTGTGAGGTTGCCTTGAGTGCCGCCGCCCCGGGAACCATTATTGGATAACCAACACCCCTGCCATAGATCGCCCTAAGTGGTTCGCTACGTTTGGTAACTTAGCGGGGGTGGCCGGATTCTTGAGGGTGAAGTGTGTCTTGGTTTTGGCGGCGGATACGTTTGCCCAGCTACAGCTTGGTGGGCTGGACTGGGAGAGACTGATTGATGGAGACCTTTTGACCTCTCCAGCCGGACTTTCCTCCCATTGCCTTGCACCGCGGTGGGAGGGACGGATTCATATGACTGTCGCTCCTGGACAAATTGACCACCATTATACCTACCCACCCCTCGTACCTTTTCCTTCGCAGAACTTCCTCTCTTTTCTTTCCCTAAAAAGACCCTCCACACAGCATTCACAAAGATGACATGTGCCCTAAGAGTTTTTTTCTCCTTCTCAGGGCCTTCTGTGTGAAGCCAATGTAAAAAGTAAGAGGACACATTAAATTACATGAAATAAAGGACAAAACGAACTACACAACAAAAATCAAATAATTTTGGCATCTACTTTATAGCTCGTCTTAAACGATTTAGGCTTATCAGTTCCAACTTTGAAAATTAAAAGTTCATTGAATTCAAATAATTTTTCGCAATGAGCAGGAGTACAATTTCAAATCACTTCACGCATGAATCCATGCGCCGGCAACCGAAATTCGTGTATTTAATTACTTTAGGGTGGGTTTTTCATTTACCGAGAATACTAAATGCAATGCTAATTGTAAAAGTTTATTGTAAAAGTCATAGAAATGAGTTTTTTCATTTGACATTTACCGTTTACTTTTACCTACAATCTTACAGGCCCACAATGGTACTGTAAATGCTAAAGTAAAGATAATCAAAATGGCGGCCGTTGTCTAATGTCACTTTAGGGATAGATTTCGTATGCCGATTTCGCGTTATAAAGAAACTGTTCGACTTTTGACTACATAATTGCAGATATGGTATGTACTCTCAGTGACATGTAAGTTATGGTTGATAAAGTGTAATTACAAATATTTTTTCAAATGACATGACGTAAATAAAATCAAGCTTCTATAAATTGGTTCTCTCCTCTGCTAGGAATAATGCTGTCAAACCATCTTAACAATTGTTATTGGATTTACGATTTAATTCAACTAGTTCAATGCAAAAAATACTTGGAGATATTTCAAATATACACAAAAATACAGTGTGTAAAATAATTTTTAATGTGTCAAAGGCCATAGCACCACTTAACAAAAATTTCATATCAATGCCTGGAAATGACGCTGAAATGTTGGAAAATAATGTGAAATTTCACAAATTGGTAATTTCCAAATGTCGTAAGAGCCGTTGATTGTACCCATCTACCAATAACATCTTCCATCACAACATAACATCTCCCCAATCACAAAATTTTCACAAGACGATGCAATCATAGACAGTGCGCTTAGAATATTCACCGAATGTTTGAAATTTATTGTGTGTGTTGCCACATAAAAAAAATATATGAACAGTTTGCTATACGATAGTTTGGGAATTTGAATGTTTATCATGCTGTCATCCCTGTTTACCTTTACTTTAGCAGTTGGCGTCTTGAAAAAACTCATTTTGCCGTAAATGTCGAATTTACTGCTAAAGTAACTGTAAACTGCACAGCTAAAAGTAAAGGTAAATGAAAAAATCCACCCTTACTGTTGAAATAATTACTGATTAAAATTTTTCTTGATAGAATATATTTGCATGGCCCGACGATCTCCGGTTTAACTAGTCCCGACCAACCCTACCTATATGTAGATAAAAACGTTTTCACAAATCAATAAATTGGCTCGTCATTTAGTTTCCTAAATTAATTTCGCCTCAATTACCAATCACCCTATTCCAAGGGTTTGTTTATGACTGTTCCAATCTATATTAAAATTATCGCGCAGTTTACGTCTCGTGTGTCCAAAGCATTTTGTCCACCCTGGCGCCTCGTGATTAGGTTTTCCTTTGGTATCTCCTGGACTTCATGTGTATTTATATATTATAAATTCAGATCCGGCTGGGTTTCAGAGATAAGATGATATTTTTATTAGACACAGTTGTTAAAACAAATATTATTACACGAGAAGGTGTTTTTCAAGTGCTATTTGAGTGCTTTGATTTTATACGTTGTGTTTTTGTTACAAATTCAAAAGTTAATTCCATTTACAATTCGTGAA